>WOAB01000308.1:0-1200000 GCA_027886185.1 Rheum nobile | reverse complement strand
TTTGTAATATGCATAAGTTGCGTTTTAAACATTTATTTATAATACATAGAAAATTTTAACTATTCTACATTATTGGCTTTATTTGGCATGTCAAGTGGTAGTGGTTGACATAGTGATAGCGATAGCAAATGAAAGAACGGTTGAAACAAGTTAAATCGGAACGCTAATGAGAGTGACATTAAAAAAAGTTGTCTTTCAAACACTACTACATATCAATTGCAATTACATAGGAACATTATCACACAAAACCGTCAGCCTTCCACATTCCTTTAATTTTTCACCCAAAATAACATATATATATATATTTAATTTAAAAAAAATCTATCTAGCATGTAATGCTCATTCAGTTCATTTAGAATCTAAAACCCAATTAAAATTTATCTAAGGTTTAATAATTTGTAATTCTGACATAAAACTAAAGAAAATAGGTCATATTCTGTAGAAATTTTAATTAACGTTTCAATTACGATAAGTTTTTACAAGTACTTTTATTTGGTCTTTCGAATATTTTATGGTCTATGATAAAACTGAACAACCTTTTCTAGCTTATCTAAATCAACTCCTCAGCTATAATAATAAAAATAAATAATTTTGAAAATCATAATTACTTTAATTTTTTTTAAAATAAATATTAACATTAGTAATGTCCATTGAAATACCATTTTGAATCCATCGTAAAATGAATAACTTAGAAATATTTCTTAAAAAATTTAATGTGAATGGTTAATAATGAATTAATTTCACTAAATATGTTTTAGAAAGTTAAAAAGTTTTTTCTCTTCTAAAGAACCTATTTACTCCCAGATTAAGAAATGAGAATATATATAAAAAAGGCCTAAAATTCTATTTGTCTCACTAAATTAAAAGGCCTAAATATTGGAAAGATAATATAAGAATTAAGGAGTAACGTTACAAGATATTTATGGAGTGAAGGAAATAAATGGCCTTTAATGCTCCTATGAGATAAACACAACTTTATTACAAGGTTTGGAAATCAAACTTTTCACTTGCTAATATTTATGTAGTAACGTTACAAGATAAGAAATATCTTTATTTTCTATTTTTTCACATGCTATATATATGGACTACACATTCATTCGACACTACTAATTTCTTCTCCTGCTTCGTTTATCATACAACCAAGATTATGGTTCAATCATGACCACCCTGAACAAGGATTCGAACTAAGCAATTGATCAAAAAGGAAAAGTTCGAGGTTCGTCTTTTGTTTTTCTCCAATGGTATGCATTTTTATTATATTAATCAGACCTAAGTAGACAACCTCTACATTTTCTACACTCATCCAATATAGTATATTCTTACTTAAAGTTACTTTGTAAATGTTTGTAATATTGAGACCTTACGTGTATACTAATAACTCTACAATCCGCTTTAGTGAGAATATGATATACTGTACTAACACACTATTTTACTTTGAAAGTTTATAAAATCATATGTATGTAAATCTTGACCGATAATTTTGGAATTATAATTGGTGTTTAAAAAAAAATCGTAACTATTTAAACATTCATGAACACATAAAATAGACTATTAGTCCAATTAATACACCAACAATATTTCATAAATTTATATTAAAAAAAAACACTTATACTCTTAACAATTAATAAGTATGAGTAAATATCTTTGTCCAAATAAAAGCCAACTTACATTTATTCTTTCATCAAAACGGCTGTTACAATTTAAAATTCAACAATTTATTTTAATTAACTTCAGTGGAACGATTACAATCCAAAATCCAACAAATGCTCTTAACTTCACTACAACTTTAAACATGCAAATCAAATGCACCCATTCAACTGAACCATAACAAAAATAATTTACATGAATTTAAAAATCTTAAATCACTCAGTTATGCAATAAACATTTACAAATAATAAACATCAACTTTTATCCCTATTACTTTATTTTATTCTTTTATCTCACAACATACCTTAGATATTCTACATTGCTTATAATTACTAAAAAAAAGTTGTATCTCAGTGGCTATAATTTTTAGACAAAAGAAATTTCCCAAATCAAAATTTAAAAGACAATGAACTCTTCTTTCAAACTTTCACTAACACCTAATCTCTATCGTATTTTTTCAAATAAGCACAATCTCTTCTCTTAAACTATAAATTAGGGGATTAATGATCAAAAGCAATGGCTTTTCATATGAATGAATCACTATGACTACAGAAAATAAACTCATCAAAGACAATGGAGTTTTAAATCATTTATTGATTGTTTATTACCATGTAATTATATAAAACATACAATGTATATTATATATAAATTGGAAACACAATACCTATTAAAATCAATTAATTGAGAATAAATATTTGTCTATTTTATTTTAAAAAATAAAATCAAATTAGGAGATGTGAACTTTTGGTCAGTGTGAACTAAATGTAGATGAATTAATCATTATATGTTTCCTTTGTATTCATTTATATTCTCTTTCTTTATAATAATTTACGAAAATAATTCATGTAATAAAAAAATATGTGTTATATAAACACAAAATAATAACATTTTAAGCCCGTTCGAATCACATATAGAACTATCTAGCTTTCATATGAATTAAACTACAATATTTTACAACAAAAAACGGTTATAAATACACCGATACTCCCTAAAACAATATACAATTCGGTTCGACAAAACCCGGATTCTAACGCAATCATATAAACTCAAAATTGATATATTATGAGAAAAGTTGTGTTATTTAGTCTAATTTGTGTATTGCCTACATAATAAAATGAATAATACAATTTATTTACTATTCGCAAAAAAATATCAGTCACCTTCGAAGTTTGTATAAGTTAATAATAACTAAAATAATAAAAACATAATTTATAAAACATAGCTAAAAAGTTTACCCCAACGCATCCATGATGCACGGGCTTGAACAGTAGTTTATAATAAGCTTATCTTAAAATGAAAAACACTACTCCGTCTAATCCACTTTTAAATCCTCAGTTGAACAAGCTAGTGAAAAAGTGCTATAATGTACTCATCGGAATGGGCCTAAACACACATAAGCTGGAGGCCCATCAGATGAGCGCATAACCCTAGCCCGTTCCCTTCAGGAAAGCCAGTCTCAGCCGTATATATACCTCCCATTTCCCTCGCAAGCGTGTTCTCTCAGCCGCTCCAGACGAAGAGCTCGAAGCCGCAGCAATGGTGCGATCTCTCACCTTTTTCTTCTTCCCCTTCTCCCTTTAATTGAACGCTGGTTTAATTTATCCTATGTACATCTTCCATTCTTGTTATAGTTTGAACGATATTTTCTAGCAGTTTCATTTGAATGCTTTTTCTCCCCTTCCCCTAAGCTACAGAAGGTTTGATGTAATCTGTCCAGGATTCAAAGCTCTCCTGCATTCAAACATATTTAGATCCAGGATTTGCTTCGTCGTGAGATTAGTCGCTTGAAAGTTCAGGCCTTGGCTGTGTTTTCATAATTTTGAAGAATATGTTCAGCGAAGTAGGATACTTTGTGTATAATGTAGTGTTCTGTTTGTGTATTTTGCTTCTGATCGGATGAGTTAATAGGTTAACGTCACTGAACTACCGTCTTTTGCTTTTAAATAAATCAGTTTCAACCCGTCGCCCTAATCTGATGTAAATGTCCATATAATTAGACTGGAAATTCAATTAAGCGTTTATCATCCATATCTAAAACTGGCACGTCTTTTAATGTGTAAAATAATCATAATATAAAGTGTTTACGTAGAGTATGAAACACTTGACATGCTTGACATTTATAGTGATGATACATCTCCTGCAAAAAAAGGTGATGCTCTCATCAGTACACTTTTTCTAATGCATTATGTTTATCTGATTCTTATAATTGTTTTACTATTGGCATTTAACTAGAATTTCAAATGTAAGCTGATTTATTTTTGCGATTAGGTCTTTGTGAAAGCTCAAAAATCGAAGGCCTACTTCAAGAGGTTTCAAGTTAAGTACAAGAGAAGGAGGGGTATGTCTCATTTGTTTCTTCATTTTTTCCTCTTTCAATCTTGAAAGCAAGTTTTTGACAGTTATATTTATCTATCTAATGAATTAAACCTTCTCTTATCATATAGAGGGAAAGACTGATTATCGGGCAAGGATTCGTCTGATTAATCAGGACAAAAACAAGTACAACACCCCGAAATACAGATTTGTTGTGCGATTTGTATCCTGATCTTGATTACTTATTTTCTTATTAACCTATGAAAAGATTTATTGTGTATTAATTCTCTTGTCTATACCATGTGGTTGATGAAGTTTTTGATGATGATTAACCTCATGTAATTCTGGTTTTGACTAGGGTTAAATTAAATTTCACCCAAGCACATTAGTGACTAATCAATGCTGGTTAAGTATATAGACTATTGTTTAGTCTTGAACTGCATATGCATATGTACTCTTTTTTGTATGCTTTCACAGGCTGCATTTTTACAATTGTATTGTTATGATGTGAATGCCATCGCCTTAACTTATCTTAGACCAACACCGATGTCATAGCACAAATTATTTCTGCGACCATTGCTGGGGATATGATTCTTGCTTCTGCTTATGCCCATGAATTGCCTCGTTATGGACTTGAAGTGGGCCTCACCAACTATGCTGCAGGTATTTTTTAAATTCTTTTTAGTCCATTTCATCCTATTTATAATTCTTCCTAACTCTCAAGTCCCTGGCTTCAGCTTATTGCACTGGGCTTTTGTTGGCCCGTCGAGTTCTGAAGATGCTGGAAATGGATGAAGAGTACGAGGGCAATGTTGAAGCAACTGGGGAGGATTTCTCTGTTGAGCCTGGTGAGAGCAGGAGACCTTTCCGTGCTCTCCTCGATGTTGGGCTTCTCAGAACCACAACTGGAAATCGTGTTTTTGGTGCACTCAAGGTACCCTTAGATTACAGCCTGTTGTGATACGCTTGTCTAACTTTGGGTGACATTTTTGTATAACTTTCTCTATTATTCTGGTTTTGTAAGATACTTTAGCTGCTGTTCTGAATTATTATTTATTTCCCTAATCACTGGTTACTCTTTCTTCAGGGTGCCCTTGATGGTGGACTTGATATTCCTCACAGTGACAAGCGTTTTGCTGGATTCAGCAAGGACAATAAGCAACTTGATGCTGAGGTCCACCGCAAGTACATCTATGGTGGACACGTTGCCGATTACATGAGGGTGAGTAAACCTATTACACAATGCCGGTGGCTTTAAATTTGTGTTTATGTAATTAAGTCTCAAGTTCTAATTGTCTAATCAAAACTACACATTTTCTATCACCACCCCTTTTGGCTTGGCTCTTGGAAACTTGCTTTTCTATTTAATTATAATTTTTGAATACTTGTATCCAAGTGCTGATTTTTATCCATCCATCGTTATAATTATGATGCTGAGAAATCATGTGTGCTCAGGAACCTTGTTGGTATATTGTGTCATGGATGTGATTTATATTTTGTTGTGAAATTGCATTGTAATAAGTTTTCTCCCAACATTTGAATAACTGCAGACATTAACTGAAGATGAGCCCGAAAAGTACCAATCTCACTTTAGTGAGTACATAAAGAAGGGAGTTGAAGCTGATGATCTCGAGGAGTTGTACAAGAAGGTTCATGCCGCAATCAGGGAAGACCCAACTTCAAAGAAATCTGACAAGGAACCTCCAAAGCAACACAAGAGGTATTACACTTCAAAATATGAACAATTTGCTGTATTTTTCTCCTACTTTTGTACCTATTGACGTTCTGAGCTACCACTGTTTTCAGTGTTGTGTAGTATGAATTCCATGTCTTTTACAACCTTTTTCTGATAATACTGGTTTATGTATTACAGGTACAACCTCAAGAAGTTGACTTATGATGAGAGGAAGGCTAGTTTGATTGAGAGGCTGAACGCCCTGAACTCAGCTGCCGGAGCTGGTGATGACTCGGATGATGAGGACGACGAGGAATGAGCGAGAAGATCTCTGCTCATTCCAGAGTTAGCACTGAAAGCTTCAATTTTGCGTCTGTCAGTTTATTTTGTCATTTTAGTTAACCTTTTGGGGTTTTGAAGTTCATCAACGAGTTGGAGTTTCATTTAATGAATGAATGTTGATTTGGTAGAGATTCTATACTTTAGAAACTGAGTACTTAATGTGGTTTTCTTATTATTGGTTTCCTTCAAATGCCTTGTCTAATTTATCTTGCCTTGCCCTTGCTTTGGCTGCACTAAATAAAACGCTGTATTTAGAGTAAGAAAAAGTATGATATAGAGGTTATAGAAATTAAAGATATTTGTAATAAAAGAACATTTAAAATCTATATATATATATATTAAAACAAAAGAATTTAGAGTCATAATTTTGATTTCGGTTTCACAAATTTTATGTGTTAATTTGTGATTAAATCACATTTTTATTTAATTTAAATCACAATATCTAATCATAACTAACCTCAAATATTTAAAATTTAAAATTATAATATCTAATCACAACTAACTTCAAATATATAAAAATTATATATAATTTTTTATAAAATTTGATTTCTACAAATTATCTATACAATAAGCTTATAATATATGTCAAAATAATATATGATAAATTTTTTATTAAATTTATATATAAAATATATTTTATATTTGTTATATAATTAGTAATTTTTTCATGAGTTTGCATATATAATTTGACATATATAAATTTATGGGTTAAAATCATACAATATATACAATTTTCAACTCATACTATATGTGTTTTTAAAATTCAACCCATTATATTATATTATTAAACATACATATTTCATGGTTCATCTATATATATTAAAGCTTTTAAATGCTTATCAACTATAATTTTGCTATTTGTTATCGAAATTAATTTATAGTTTATAATGTGGTTTGTTAGCAGATTCTCCTCAAAATTAGATTAAAGTTTTTTTTTTCAAAACTCTTAACAATCTATCTTAATTATTTTATATATTTTTGTGTTTTTTATTAAAAATCTGTAAATGCTATTATTTATTGAATAAATTATAAATTTAAAACTCTTAACAAACTGTCTTAATTTTTTATCACAATTTTATATAAATATTTTATTAGATTTGATAGTTTCATTTGTGATATTTATATTAAAAAACCGACTTCGTGGGTTCAATTAGATAAATCAATGTTGTTATAATTGAAGTAAATGTTTGATTAAAAAAATAAAGTTGTTAGGACTAGACTTCTTAGATTTGGATATTTTATTCTGCCGTATTTGAATTTTTAGAACAGATTTTAGATTTCATAATTATATTTTGTTTTTCTTAAACCTAACTTAAAACAAAATATTAAATATATATTTACAATTGATTGCTAGTTTGCTACCATTACCATATCATAACAAATCTTAATTTTCTTTTACATTTTTTATTTTGAAATAATAATACCATTTTATATTATTCAATTTACGTATATGTATTTAAATATTTAATAAGCCATTTTTAATGGAAGATATTTACAATTATATTTAGAAATAATTTTTATACTAGAGGCATTAATTTTTTATATATTTTGTTTATTTAAATTAATGTTAAATTATTTTTAGTTTTTTTTTGGAATGTTTTGATCGCATCCTTATCATAATTGATTGTATATATTTTGATACAATTTTGTAAAACGTGAACAAAACATACTTATACTTTCATAATTTATCTTGCCTTGCCCTTGCTTTGGCTGCACTAAATAAAACGCTGTATTTAGAGTAAGAAAAAGTATGATATAGAGGTTATAGAAATTAAAGATATTTGTAATAAAAGAACATTTAAAATCTATATATATATATATATATTAAAACAAAAGAATTTAGAGTCATAATTTTGATTTCGGTTTCACAAATTTTATGTGTTAATTTGTGATTAAATCACATTTTTATTCAATTTAAATCACAATATCTAATCATAACTAACCTCAAATATTTAAAATTTAAAATTATAATATCTAATCACAACTAACTTCAAATATATAAAAATTATATATAATTTTTTATAAAATTTGATTTCTACAAATTATCTATACAATAAGCTTATAATATATGTCAAAATAATATATGATAAATTTTCTATTAAATTTATATATAAAATATATTTTATATTCGTTATATAATTAGTAATTTTTTCATGAGTTTGCATATATAATTTGACATATATAAATTTATGGGTTAAAATCATACAATATATACAATTTTCAACTCATACTATATGTGTTTTTAAAATTCAACCCACTATATTATATTATTAAACATACATATTTCATGGTTCATCTATATATATTAAAGCTTTTAAATGCTTATCAACTATAATTTTGCTATTTGTTATCGAAATTAATTTATAGTTTATAATGTGGTTTGTTAGCAGATTCTCCTCAAAATTAGATTAAAGTTTTTTTTTTCAAAACTCTTAACAATCTATCTTAATTATGTTATATATTTTTGTGTTTTTTATTAAAAATCTGTAAATGCTATTATTTATTGAATAAATTATAAATTTAAAACTCTTAACAAACTGTCTTAATTTTTTATCACAATTTTATATAAATATTTTATTAGATTTGATAGTTTCATTTGTGATATTTATATTAAAAAACCGACTTCGTGGGTTCAATTAGATAAATCAATGTTGTTATAATTGAAGTAAATGTTTGATTAAAAAAATAAAGTTGTTAGGACTAGACTTCTTAGATTTGGATATTTTATTCTGCCGTATTTGAATTTTTAGAACAGATTTTAGATTTCATAATTATATTTTGTTTTTCTTAAACCTAACTTAAAACAAAATATTAAATATATATTTACAATTGATTGCTAGTTTGCTACCATTACCATATCATAACAAATCTTAATTTTCTTTTACATTTTTTATTTTGAAATAATAATACCATTTTATATTATTCAATTTACGTATATGTATTTAAATATTTAATAAGCCATTTTTAATGGAAGATATTTACAATTATATTTAGAAATAATTTTTATACTAGAGGCATTAATTTTTTTATATATTTTGTTTATTTAAATTAATGTTAAATTATTTTTAGTTTTTTTTTGGAATGTTTTGATCGCATCCTTATCATAATTGATTGTATATATTTTGATACAATTTTGTAAAACGTGAACAAAACATACTTATACTTTCATAATTTATCTTGCCTTGCCCTTGCTTTGGCTGCACTAAATAAAACGCTGTATTTAGAGTAAGAAAAAGTATGATATAGAGGTTATAGAAATTAAAGATATTTGTAATAAAAGAACATTTAAAATCTATATATATATATATTAAAACAAAAGAATTTAGAGTCATAATTTTGATTTCGGTTTCACAAATTTTATGTGTTAATTTGTGATTAAATCACATTTTATTCAATTTAAATCACAATATCTAATCATAACTAACCTCAAATATTTAAAATTTAAAATTATAATATCTAATCACAACTAACTTCAAATATATAAAAATTATATATAATTTTTTATAAATTTTGATTTCTACAAATTATCTATACAATAAGCTTATAATATATGTCAAAATAATATATGATAAATTTTCTATTAAATTTATATATAAAATATATTTTATATTCGTTATATAATTAGTAATTTTTTCATGAGTTTGCATATATAATTTGACATATATAAATTTATGGGTTAAAATCATACAATATATACAATTTTCAACTCATACTATATGTGTTTTTAAAATTCAACCCACTATATTATATTATTAAACATACATATTTCATGGTTCATCTATATATATTAAAGCTTTTAAATGCTTATCAACTATAATTTTGCTATTTGTTATCGAAATTAATTTATAGTTTATAATGTGGTTTGTTAGCAGATTCTCCTCAAAATTAGATTAAAGTTTTTTTTTTCAAAACTCTTAACAATCTATCTTAATTATTTTATATATTTTTGTGTTTTTTATTAAAAATCTGTAAATGCTATTATTTATTGAATAAATTATAAATTTAAAACTCTTAACAAACTGTCTTAATTTTTTATCACAATTTTATATAAATATTTTATTAGATTTGATAGTTTCATTTGTGATATTTATATTAAAAAACCGACTTCGTGGGTTCAATTAGATAAATCAATGTTGTTATAATTGAAGTAAATGTTTGATTAAAAAAATAAAGTTGTTAGGACTAGACTTCTTAGATTTGGATATTTTATTCTGTCGTATTTGAATTTTTAGAACAGATTTTAGATTTCATAATTATATTTTGTTTTTCTTAAACCTAACTTAAAACAAAATATTAAATATATATTTACAATTGATTGCTAGTTTGCTACCATTACCATATCATAACAAATCTTAATTTTCTTTTACATTTTTTATTTTGAAATAATAATACCATTTTATATTATTCAATTTACGTATATGTATTTAAATATTTAATAAGCCATTTTTAATGGAAGATATTTACAATTATATTTAGAAATAATTTTTATACTAGAGGCATTAATTTTTTATATATTTTGTTTATTTAAATTAATGTTAAATTATTTTTAGTTTTTTTTTGGAATGTTTTGATCGCATCCTTATCATAATTTATATATTTTGATACAATTTTGTAAAACGTGAACAAAAAATACTTATACTTTCATAATATATATACATATATATATATATATATATATATATATATTGATATAGTAAGAATTCGAAGTAAAACTTCGAGAGACCAGAAAACTAGCATCCGGACTAACCGTCAATACAACAATAACCAAAAGGAACAAAACAAAAAACAACAAGCGAAACAAACTAAAGCATGATAAATCAAAAAGCCCGAAAATGAGGTGAGTAAAGCACAAACAAAACGCTGCGCCGTCGGAAGGATGATCATCCTCTATCAACCCGAATCTACAACTCGATTCATCGACAAGGCAAGCTTCATCATCCAAAGAGTGTCTCCCAACAAAACCGAAACAAAATAGAACAAAAACAAAAGCAAAGGAGACAAGCAAGAGAGCTCGAAGAACTCAAGGGAGAGGGCGGAGGAGGAAGGGGGTCAGAAGGAGAGGGGGTCGGGTTAGGTGGAGAAGGAGATGGCAGATCTGGAGGCTGAAGGGGGGGAGCCTCTCGGCGGGGTGGACCGGGTGGGAGGGGAAGGAGTCCGGTGGATCTGGAGGAGGTTGGGTGTGGGATGCGAAGGAGACCGATAGCGGGAATGCCGGCGTTTGCTACAACAGACTCCTCATCAACGACGACGGCGGGAGACACATCCTCCACCTGAACAGCAGCCAAATCTTCCACCACCACGACCGCCTCTTCAGAGAGGAGGGCAGGCTTGAGAAGGAGGCGGGAGGGGGGTCGCTGGCGTCTTCCTGGCGAAGGCAAGGAGAGGCGCGGGTGCCGGTGAGGCGGCGGGTGCTGGTGAGGCGGCGTGGGTGCCGGTGAATGCGGGTGCCATGGTTGTAACACCCCCAAATATATAACCTTGAAAGTATTACCGCCAGTGACCTCAGATTCCACATCCGAAGCCACCCAAGGCTTAACCAATTTATACAAATCATAAAACAACATTTAATACGAAATATCATAACATTTGATTAAATCAAAGTCTCGGAATTACATCCATAATTCCAAATACAACCAAAATACATAATATGTTTTAATACAACGGAAGTCTTTTAAATAAATAACAAAAATGTCTTGATCGGAGCGATCACCCGCCTAGGATCTCAACCTTGATAAAACTCTTAAAAACTCCATCTGCCTTTATCGTCGTTTCTAGCCTTCACGTAACGGGAGTTTACCTGATGTGCCGTATGAGACGGATGACACCAGCCAACCATGCAAGGAATAAAACCCAGTTGGTTAGTCTAATGAAAGACTATGCAAGGGTAAAACAGAAAGGTTCTAAGGTAGGCGTATTAGGTTAGACCCATCGCTTCTCGAATGAAAGCCGATGACGATAGTAAACCTCAATACCTCTACAGAATGATTCAAAGAAGAATGATCAAGAGAAGACTCCTAAAGATCGAGTCTAAAGGAAACATATGAAGAGAAGACTCCAAGAGATTGAGTCTTATCGGAAAGTATGACAAGTGTTCGGGAACATTAAAGTTTCACACAAGCGTTTAAAAAGACTTGCCCATTTGGGTCCACAACCAACCTCACCGCGTAATGCGAATTCAGATTTGGAAGGAGGACTTACTTTAGTCGAAGTCAGACGAGTTTCCAAGTTGTACTTCTCGCCCAAGGTTCATTAATTATGTGCATAGCGGCACTTATCTTATTTTAGTGACAAAGCGTACATTCACGTTATAAGCTTTTATATATCATCTCATCGCGAGAGATATTGAAGGGAATAAATCCCGAGAATCGACACCAGCTGTGTGCACCTACCCTGAGTAAGGGCAAGGTCATGACCAGAGAAAGTACTAGGAAAAAATCCTCCTAGCACCAGTTATAAAGAAACAACTAGACCTCGCAAGGTGCATAGCGTTCCTACGAATACTCGTTCTAACTAAACAGTTAAAACCACATAATAATCCACATCAATGTCATCATGGCAACATTATATATATATATATATCTATAATAGTGTTGTTTCTAGCAGTATATACAACCTATTATAATATCTCTTTTAATCGAATCAAATACGTTTATCAAAACTGTTCCCAACGAAAACAATATTCATCCCATTTAATTAAATATTAGAACAATTGATAATTAATAGAAATATGGAATGATAAGCAAGAGCGAACCGTCACTTGCCTTAGATTATACGAACGATTGAAAGACGACGGGTATCTGGGTCCGGAACGGGAACAGAACTCGGATTACAGATTCCTACGGAACGACCCATAGCGAAACCCTAAATTAGATTCGACATTTAAAATGATACAAATCGAAGAAGGAACGAACCAAATCGAAGGAACGAAGGCCCCGATCGAGACCGACAAGCCCAAAGCCACGATCGCGATTGCCCACGCAGTCCGCGGTCGCGGTGGGCACTGCCGCGGTCGCGGTCGTCGAGGACGAGTGTCCGCGAGTGACAAAGGCAGCGGCCGCGGACGCGGCCGGCCTTGTCACAACCGCGGTCGCGACTGTTCATGTCCGCGGTCACGGACATGAACTCCGGCGACTCAGAATGGGAGAAATCTCACCAGGGGCGACGCGACGGGGCTCGATTCGGATGGGGCTCGACTCCTGGGCACCTTGCACCTTCAATGCACCACCTTGAGAGCACCACCGCCTCCAACGAGAGATCCGACGAAAGCTTGAAGATTTCCGGCGAGAGCTTCGACCTCCGGCAAGCACGAAAACGAGAGAGAATCCGAGAGGGAGAGAGTGATTTATGTGTGCCTTTCAACCCTCAAGATCGAGCTCCTTTTATAGCCAAAGGAAGGAGCTCTCCCAGCCCATATCAACGGCCAGCCAGAAGATCGACGGTGGCGCGAACGGCGAGGAGTCAGACGACGCGACGTTGGCGTGTTGGAGTTTTCCGCAGTCGCGGAACTTTATCCGCGGTCGCGGAAAATTCTTGTGCCCAGCCCTTCTGAAACCCACATTTCTGCGGTCGCGGAAATGCTGCCGCGGTCGCGGAAATGCCTTTTCCGCGTCTGTTTGCCCGGGGAAAGGTGTAATACCTCGACAACTTAGCAGCCCGACCCATCACAGGGCTGTAGCCCATACACCCCAACCCCTCACTGGCCCATATTAAATGGCGCCCAGCAGGTTGTTCGTGAGTCTCGAACTCGAGACCTCACGCTTTAACAAGCTGCCAAAGCATCACTTGTCACCAATTGCGCTGCAACCCTGTGATGGGCCGGGCTGCTAAGTTGTCGAGGTATTACAAAAAAGTACACTTTGAATGAGAGGGGCTCCGACCTTATCGGGCCGCAGCCCATGTACCCCAACCAAATCCCCATGGCTGGGAGGTTGTTCGTGAGACTCGAACACGAGACCTCACACTTTAACAAGCGGCCAAACGCCCACTTGTTACCAATTGCACTGTAACACCCCCAATTTACACCGGAGATATTACATGACAGTGACCTCAGACTTTATCGTCCAAAGTCACCCCAGGCTTTTCCAGAACAATTAAACTTAAATACACAACATAATTACATATTAATTGAAAGATTAAACAAGGGAAGACTTTAAATTACACAACGGAAGACTTTTAAAAGAGCCAACTTAACATGGCTAAATTATGAAGATACATCAAGGTAACACTTTAACAATCTTAAAACACTGACTTTTAAACCTTCGTCTGCAAGCTTCTTATTCTTCAATAGGTTACTTAAACTCCGGGCATCAACTCCTGATGTGCCGAATCAAACGGATGACACCAGCCCACATGCGGAGAACAAAGTTTGTGGCTTAGTCTACTGAAAGACTAGCAAGGGCACAAAGCAGAGTGGTTCGAATGATCGTAACCGGTTACTATCATTGTCCCTCGCATAAAAACCGAAGGAACAGTATATAACGCGACACTTTCACGGAATAATTAACAATTAAGATATGAACTGAAGAGAAGACTCCAACAGACATGAGTCTCACAGAAGAAATGACAAATCT
Organism: Rheum nobile; assembly: GCA_027886185.1. Taxonomy (NCBI): domain Eukaryota; kingdom Viridiplantae; phylum Streptophyta; class Magnoliopsida; order Caryophyllales; family Polygonaceae; genus Rheum; species Rheum nobile. The sequence goes on along the minus strand of WOAB01000308.1, from coordinate 1,185,453 downwards.
GGAAAATTTACAGAAACAACCAACAACGATTTAAAAGCTGACTGAGATGTTTCGGTTCACGATCAACCTCACCGCTTACAGCGAATCCAGATTGGAAAGAGAACGTACTCTGATCAAAGTCGAGACGAGTTTTCCTAACTGCACTATTTACTTAGCTGCACTACTCGCCGAAGGTTTATTAATCATGTGCACTCGGGCACATATCTTATTTAATTACAAAACACACTTTACTGAAACACGTTAATGTTATTAAGAGCGGCACAAAGCTTAAATCTCAGGGTGACCATTACGTCGACCCAAAATTAACACAACACACAAACACACACACGAGACTTAACATTATTCCGAGTAACAACGGAAGTTATTATTACACAGGGTGATCTTATGTTCACCCAGATTGCACTGCCACAGCGCTTACACTTTAATTTACAGGGTGACAGTTACGTCCACCCCAATTGCACTAGCTAGGTGCTTAATACACATGTCTGCTATTAAGCTCATCCACTGGCGCTAGCAAGGCGCTTAAACACTTCAGATCCTTAAAAGTGGATAAGAAGCATAAGTCATGACCCTTAAATTATTATTCAGAAATTATTTCGAGGAGAATTACATTTTAAAGAAACGATAAATCCTTACTTGGATTAGTGTTCCAACGAATATTAAATTATAAAGAAACGACTAATCCTTACTTGGACTAGCGTTCTTACGAACACACGCAGAATTCTAGCATTTAAGATTAACATTAAAACCACAACGATATCATCACGGTAATTATCACACATAATAGCGTCGTACTAACAGATATACAACCTATTATAATATCATCTTAATCATACTATTTATGAAATTAATTCTCAAACCGAACAACAGTTCTGGATAAATCCACATAAATGCCCGGAAGGCGATCATTAATAATAGCGTTGTTCTAGCAGATATACAACCTATTATAATATTATTACTCAGTTTTCCAAAACGGTTTATAAAACCATTTCCAGACAAACACATGAATCATTCCAAATTAATTACTCAGATAAACTACTGATAATTAATGTAAATATGAAACGATGAGCAAGAGCGAACCACCACTTGCCTTAGTCCGCAGATCTGGAACAAAGCAGAGACAACGGGATTCTGGGCTCGACACAGGTATAGCTCCGACAACACAACGACCTTCGAGTCGACCCATAAGGAGACTCTAAGTTAGATTCGACATAAACTAGTACGAATCTAAGGAAAGACGAAAGAAACCGAAAGAAACGACGCCACAACGACGACCACCAAGACCAAGCCAACAAAGGGGCTTCTGGCCACTGGCGGCGGTCACCGTGTTCATCACGGCGGGCGCCTCCATGAACACGGCGGTCGCCGTGAAGAACGGCGGCCAACAGAACGGCGAGAAAACTCACCAACACACACACGAGGGTCACTCCTTTGGCCTGACTTTGGGTTCAGACCTCCACTAAGCTTCCAAAGGGACCTCTAGGCTACTGGAAAACACACCAAACGACCTCCGACGAAAGCTCTAGAATCCGGCGAGGCAACAAATCCGGCGAGAGGGAAATTTGAGGGATTTTGGCTTGAATCTGTGCCAAATCCGACTCTCAAATGCCCCCTATTTATAGCCAAATGCAAGGGGACAACATCATGGCTACGAACGCGACGTGGAGGGCTAAATCGGCGCCCGTCAGACATTGTCGGCGACTTCGCAGGGCTACGCCCCTGCTAGTTCACGGCGGGCGCCGCGATCAGCCTGGTCGCCGTTGTAACACCCCCAAATTTTAACCCATTTGAAAATGTATTACCGCCAGTGACCTCGGTTTCCACACCGAAGCCACCCCAGGCTTTACCATTGAAACACAATTCATAAAGAAAAATTATGATACAAAATTACCATAACTTTCATTTAAACATAGTCGCGGAATTTCAACACAATTCCAAATGCGACAAAATACAGAGTTATTACAATACAACGGAAGACTTAAAATAATTTACAAGAGTATTGACCCCAATAGTCAACGCCCAAAGATCGTAGCCTGATTAAAACATTTTCAAATACCGTTCATGTTCATAGTCGATCTAGCCTTCATGGATCCTGCAACCTATCTGATGTGTCAAAACGGACGGACGACACCAACCATGACGATGCAGATAACAAATACAATTAGTTAGTCTAAATGAATAGACTAGCAAGGGCACAAAGCATAGACATTTACATTAATACACACAAACATTTAAAATAAGTTGGTGTTTTGGTTCACAACCAACCTCACCGCTTAACACGAAATCAGATTAGAAAGAGGACTTTACTCCGACCCCAGTCAAGACGAATTCTCCTAACTGCACTACTCTTAGCTGCAATACTCTCCCAAGAGTATTCTAAAATATGTGCATCACCACACTTAACTTATAAATACATCACTCCTATTCCTTAAGAAGTTCGGAAGAACTCGGCGTATGAGATAACGCTTACCACCATAACCCTCATTACCTCAGGATTATCAACATATCTTATCTTTACACTATGACCTTTCTATTTAAGTGGTCACCTTATAACACAATAACTTTACGACTTAATCTTCTTCCAAGAGTTGCACCTTAAGCCTTATAGATCACATACTCACAAGATGTCAATCCTTAACAGTTCCCAAGAGTCATAACTCTTCATCCTCTGGAAATTTCACTTATTGAGTCCAACGACTCGTATTGTCTTTAAAGGACTTATTTCTGACTTAAATCCTTATATTCTGTATACAATATACTATCCATCCAGGACTTAATCGTATTAATTTCTTATAATACCTCAAACGAATCTCCGATAGATCTCCCCAAAGGACACTTATGATTTCGTACACTTGGCTTTTCCAAAAGCTTTAACCATTGGTCCTACATTGCGTCATACTTTACTTATGATCCTGACCATCCTAACTCCGGATTCACAGTCTTACTCAAGACCACAATAGGGAAAACGAGTTCCTGAAGAATCATTTCCTTCCTCAATTATTCATTCACAACACTTTACCCACACTAATGCATACAACCTGGTTAAGAGTAGATACAAAGCTTTTAAACCTTAGGGTGACAATCACGTCAACCCAAATTAATACAACACCCAAGACTTATTAAACATGCGCTTAACCGCACTTATCTTATTTAATTCCAAAATGATCAACACGTTATAAGCTTTTAAATATATATGCCCTGTCACGCAGAACACATATTTAAGGAATGAACCTCGCAGAATCCAAGCCTTTATATCTATCGAAGGAATGAACCTCGCAGAGTCCAAGCCTCTATATCTATTGAAGGAATGGACCTCGCAGAGTCCAAGCCTAAGCAGGACATATATCGAAGGAATGGACCTCGCAGAGTCCAAGCCTCTACATCCGTAGGATCTTGATCGCCCTTATCACCAAGTTATAAGGAAACGAATGGACCTCGCGGAGTCCAGGCGTTCCTACTAATACTCGTGCTAACTAATAGTTCCACACAGTAATATTCCATATTAAAGCCTTTCAGGCAATCAACTTAAACATAGATATAGTAGAACGACAAATCCTTACATAGACTTAGCGTTCCTGCAAATCCACGTGCCATTCTAGCATTAAGTCAACATTAAATTCACAACAATACCATCACGGTAATTAACACACATAATAACGTTGTTCTAACAGATATACAACTTATTATAACATCACCTTTTTAATCACGTTATTTATGAGATTAGTTCCCAAACAATAGTTCACTCCAATTTAATTAACAATTAAACAATTGATAATTAATTAAACATGGAATGATTAAACAAGAGCGAACCGCTACTTGCCTGGAGTAGATTCGGTGATGAATCTAGACGAGGCGACTACCGAAAATACCATTTCCAAGGATATGGCCTAAGCTTCAGATAGCTCCAACGGATTACGAGTCCACACGCGATCCAGCGAATCACGTTCGCTAGAATAATTTCGGGTTAAATCTGAACGGGAATGAATTATGGGCTTACGGCCCAACAAGAAACTTAATTAGCAAAGAGGCTACTGTTCATCATCAAACTCACGAATTCAACAACATCATCAACACACCAAATGAAGAACACCAACACGGCATCAGCAACAATACAACACGAAACAACAACAACAATGAACAGGGAGCTCGGCTTTCACCATGGACACGCCGGGAAGGAGGAGCAGCACCACAGCGGTGGCTCGGACAGCAGCGGGTCGCCGGCGGGAGAAGTGCTGAAGCAGGGGAAGGAGACGAGAGGAAGATGAAGTGCCCCTTCCATCTGATTTTTTACTCCCATATATATAGCCAAACAATTGCCCCAGCCTTAGAGAGCAAGGAAGGGAGGAGATCGTGCCTAGCAAGCAAAGGAAACACAAGAGGAAGCTTCCCAGGGGACAAACGAAGCCACTTGCTTCGGTCAAAGATAAGATTTGAACGAGATAAAGTTGAACGTGGAGAGCAAGTTTGCTTGTAGGGTAAGATTGGTATGGATTTTAAACCCATGAAATTATATGTTTGTATCCAAACAAATATTTTAAGTCCCGAAAATACATCGAATGTATTTTATACCACTCAGGAGATTATTTCGGATATCATGGATGTTACGGAAAATCCGAACTCCACTGAAAGCGAAATAATTAATGAACGAAGGTTGGGAAAAATTACCCAAATATCCTTACTAAAAATTAAGGGATATTACATCCGTAGAACAATTACACGGCGGCGGGCAGTTCACGACGGGCACCGCATTTCACGGCGGTCGCCGTTTCCTAGCCTGTCGCCGAGCTAGAAGACGACTCCTCGAGCCCAGCGACGGTGGGCGCCGTCATTAATGCGGCGGGCTCCGCCCTTGGGCCTTGCGACGGCAGGCGCCGTCACCCACGGCGGGCGCCGCCCTTGGCTTTGCCGCCTCTCTCATCTTAGGACGAAATCAGATAAAACCCGGGATACAAATAATCGTACACGAACGAGTATTAAAATCCAAAGTACGTTGTCTGTATTTTATTTCACTGAGAAAAAAATTACAGATACATAGCACATTACAGAATGCCTCCAACTTTCTGAATTAAATCCGACGTACTAAACGAGTGTTCGGGAAAATTCCCAAAATAATCATTACAGAATTACGGGGTATCACAAAAGGTTTGGCGTGGGTTTTAAACCCCGGATTAAATATATTTGTACCCAAACAAATATTTTAAGTCCCGAAAAATACGTTGAATGTATTTTATATCACTCAGGGGATTTTACAGAGATAAATCTCGATACAGAAATCCAAACCTCTCCAAAAACGATACGATCACAGGACGAGGGTTGAGTAAATTACCCAAATAACCTTACTATAATGAGGGGTATTACATCACCTCCCCCTTAAAAGAAGTTTCGACCCCGAAACTTGGCCGAATAAACCAAAAAAAACGAGGCGTTACAACACTACCCCCCTAAAAAGGTTTCGACCCCGAAACTAGGCCGAAAACAGCTCGGGAAAGCGACTAAGCATATCCTCCTCAATCTCCCAGGTTTCCCAAGTAACCTCTTCAGATCTAGCCTTGGACCAAAGAATCCGTACTAATGGTACTACCTTGTTCCGCAATTGCTTCTCGCGACGCTCGAGAATACGCAAAGGTATCTCTTCGTAGGTACCATTTGCCTGAATCTCGATGTCATCATAACTCAGCACATGAGACGCATCTAGTACGTACTTTCTCAACAAGGATATGTGGAACACGTTATGCATCGAATGTGCTGATGGCGGCAATGCCAAACGATATGCTAGAGACCCCACCTTGTCAAGGATCTCAAACGGTCCCACGTAGCGAGGGTTAAGCTTCTCATGCTTTCCAAACCTGAACACACCCTTAGATGGCGACACCCTGACAAACACTTTGTCACCAACCTCAAATTCGACATTCCTGCGCTTCAGATCTGCGTAGGACTTCTGTCGACTCTGAGCTGTCAACATCCTTTGTCTGATCAACGCAATGTCTGAGGCAGTCCTTTCGACTAGCTCTGGTCCGAGCAGAACCTTGTCGGCATTCTCATCCCAACAAATCGGAGATCTGCACCTTCGACCGTATAAAGCCTCGAATGGAGCCATCTTGATGGTAGCATGTCAACTGTTGTTGTACGTGAACTCAATCAGACTTAGGCTGTTCTCCCAGCTAGTCGGACGGTCAAGTACGCAAGCTCTTATCATATCTTCCAAGGTCTGGATGGTCCTCTCAGACTGTCCATCCGTCTGAGGATGAAACGCAGTACTGAACCTCAACTCGGTTCCCATGGCCTTGTGGAGTTCCTTCCAAAATCTCGACATGAATCGGCCATCACGATCCGATACAATGGTCTTTGGAGTACCATGCAAACGGACAATTTCGTGTAGGAACACTTCTGATAGCTTTTGGGTTCCCCATGTTGACTTGATAGCCACGAAGTGAGCACTCTTCGTGAGCCTGTCAATGATTACCCATATAGCATCCTTTTGAGTCTGAGTCTTAGGCAACCCTATGACAAAATCCATAGCAATATCCTCCCATTTCCATTCTGGCACTGAAAGAGGTAGCAATTCACCACCTGATCTACGGTATTCTATCTTGCTTTCTGACAAGTCAAGCATTTTGCCACGAAATCCATTGAGATGATGGCAAGTGACATATAATGTCATGGTTTATTCTTAGGGTGACATGTGACATATGAAATTTTGGATATGTTTATCCCTAATCATAATCTAAATATAAATCAAGTGAAAAGATTACAAATCCAAATATTTTTTAATTATACACAAATTCAAAATTTCCTAATTATATACAAATCCAAAATTTCCTAATTATATGGATGATTGATATACGAAATTATGATCCAAATATGATTTTAATATTAACATTATCTAGATATTTTTTTTAATACATAGATTAATTTTAATAATTAATAATATTTTTATTCAACATATATGACATAAAAACCCATCGGGCACGAGAATTTTGATAGTTAAGTACTAAATTAACAAATTGCCTTAAAAATTGCCACTGATGCATATTTGCATGTGATCAGAGTTGTCTGTTTACTCAATTAAAGTAGATAATACATTACATAATTAAAATGCTAATTAATTTGTAATTAGCCAGTAGTATAGTAATACAAAAACCAATTATAAACACGTGCACTATATAATCCCCCGAGTCTTCCTCCATATTCTTATGTCACTGATTTGTAAGCAAATTTGCAGGTTCATTTTTTGGAAACAAATCATTAGTTTGGTACGAATTTGTTATTGCACTGCAGGTTTATTGGATATTTTGCGGTCCATTTTGGAAAAAAATTGATGTTAAAAATATTGCAGATTTATTTTTGTATAGTGCATAAGAAATATATTGCAGAGAAATCAAATCTGCATAGAATGTAATATTTTGTGGTAAATTTTGGAAATAATTGATTATGAAAATATTGCAGATTTATTTTTGTATTGTATGCATAAGCTGTAAATTATTGCGGAGATTTGATTTTCAAATTAAAACCGAAAAAAGGATATATTGACACGTGTCAAAATTAATGGCATGATGCCACGTGGCAGTAGGGAGGAGTGAGTTTATTGTGGGGGTGCCAAGTGGCTTAGTTGGGGTTCTACTTTAGTAGATATATAGTAGATTTGCAAGTTCAGTTTTTGGAAACAAATCATTTGTTTTTCAACGCATTTGTTATTGCAATGCAGATTTATTGAATATTCTTTGGTCCATTTTGGAAAGAATTTATGTTAACAATATTATAGATTTATTTAAGTGCATACAAAATATATGGCATAGAATATTTTATTCTACGTTTTGGAAAGAATGGATTATAAAAATATTCGTATGGTATGCATAGCTTGTTAATTAGGGGAGAAATAGGGCTGTGCAAATTCGGACCGGACCGGAAAACCGGACTAGACCGGATCGAAAATGCTCGGACCGGACTGAGGGAATTACGGTCCGTGTCCCCAGTCCACATATTTCTAAAATTTCGGTTCCGGTCCAATCCGGTCCAAACCCGACCGGTTTCCGGTCCGGACCGGTTTTTTATTGTTTTTAATTTTATTTCATGTATTAATATCTCATAACACTATTAAAAATTATTTTTTACTATAAATATAAATTAATAATAAAATATATTGTCTAATATTATACACAATAGGTATAAAAATCAGAAAAATAATTAAATTTTAATTTATATAAAACAAAAAATAAAAGAAAATATGTATACCGGTCCATTCTGGTCCAAGACCGGACCAGACCGAATCATATCGGTCCGGTCCAAGGATTGTAAAAATTCTGGTCCGGTCTGGACCGGATGCACAACCCTAGGCATAAATTTGATTTGATTTTAATTTATTTCATTTTTAAAATAAAACCAAAAAAATGATAGTTTGTCATGTGGCAAAATTAATGGCATGATGCTACGTGGCATTAGAGAGGGTTGGTTTATTTTGGGAATGCCACGTGGCGTAGTATAAATTCTACTTTAGTAGATATATATAGTAGATTATTGTGCATGAATATCAAAGTTTAATTCATTGTCTCATAGAAAATGCTTGTGATTTACAAAACGAATACTCGGATTTTAGCCAGCAAAAACACCATTTTTTTAATGAAATATACATAGTAAAAGTGCAAGGACTTTTGTGTTAGAAAGGGTATCTCAGTGATCAATCTTCGGTTGTCTTGGATATTAATTGAATCGTGTTTGGACACTTTCCAAAATCAATATTTCGACCCTATAGATGTTTCCTTGGGTTATACGAAATTCGATTCGGGATAAGACAATCTCACACCTCTAAAGATTCAGGCTGAATCAATAGAGAACACTTGAATGTTTCAGTTTTGTTCGATATAGAGAGATCGTAAGTTCTCGCGTACCCAAGACTTGCCCCAAACCCGCTCTTATATAGAGCATCAGAATATAGGCAATTATATGTCGGTTTAGGAGATTAAAAAATAGTTTTAGCGGTTAAGTTAGGTAAAAACCTGCCAAAAACCGCCAAAACTTCCTTCCCGGCAAGAGGCACGGTTTGTGACAAACCGTGCCCCAAACCGTGCCTTCCTCCAGAGAGCAAAAAATCGAGTTTTGGGATACCGCACGGTTTGTGAAAAACCGTGCGGCTTTACAGAGGCCAAATCTGGCTTCTGTTCTGTTCTCCACGGTTGTGGTCCATGGTGCACGGTTTATCACAAACCGTGCACACCCTTAGGACCCCAGAAATCACCCTGACGGTGTCCGCCTCTTGAACCCCGACATGTTTCGTAACTCCGAGTCCGAAACCACGCACACGAGTGTGCACTCTGCACCCCCGAGACTCGTTATGCGCCGAACGAACTCCTTAAGTCTTGAGCGAATCCCGACTCCACTAAATGGCCGATGACACTAAAATCACCAACATTCCTCCCCCATTTTAGTGTAATCCTTGATTCACTATACATACATCAAACACAAACTCATGCATAAATGAAAATGTCCTTAGGATTGAATTTCCACATTAGTGTAGTACACATTCCAAATAATCGAGATCCGGCTGATCCGATCCGAAAATACAAACACACACAAGTTTCTACACTACTCCAAGTGCTAACTTGACACTATTCTAGCTAGGGGTGAGCAAATATATCCGATCCGGCTGATCCGATCCGAAAATCCGCCGATCCGTATCCTAAAAATCCGTATCCGAAAATATCCTTTAAGTTTTTATCCGTATCCGATCCGATCCGGGTGATTTTGCCGGATACTTGAACCGGATACGGATCGAGATATTTAGCTTACCGGATATCCGAAAATATCCGATACTATTCATATAATATTTATAATCATAAATTTGTTTATTATAACTAATATATTGAGTAATACATTTTCATATGAATAATAAGTGTGTATATAATTTAAATCGTATGAACAAATTAAGAAACAACCTACAAATTTTATTTCTTAATTTACAAATTTATTACTCTTGAATTTAAAAAAATGAATATACTGATTTATTTTTAATAGATTTGTAGTAACCAGATAATTCGGATATCCGGCTCAGATATCTGATCTGATCCGGGTCCTTTTTACCGGATATCCGTTTCAAAATAGACCGGATACGGATCAGGGTTTTATAAATTTTTTGAACCGGATATCCGGTATAACCCGGATCGGATCGGATCGATCCGTTTGCTCACCCCTAATTCTAGCCATGTGTCCTTATCCATTCACGAACGCATACAAAGCCAAGCCCGGGCTAGTTGAAGCGGCACCACTTCACGCTCGTATAGGTGGATTCTTTTAATCATGCACCTGCAAATTCTTTTTTCAAAAGATCCATTAAGAATATAAACTTCAACCTAACTTTACTTGCAGGTCCGAGCACATACCTAGGGATGTACCATGATCATGTGCTCCAAACTCTAAGTGTAGGCTTTCCACATTGAATTCAGCCTCTAACGTCATATTAGAGGAGAATTGGGTATCCTACCATTAGAGATTTTACACGGGCTTTAAACCCATCCCGATTGCCGACTTGATCACCAAGTCCCTGGCTAACCCTTTGTCAAGTGGTCCGCCAAATTTTGTTGAGACCGAACAAACTCAATAGTAATCACCCCATGAGTGATCAACTCACGTACCGCGCTATGTCTAATGCCCAGATGTCGCGACTTACCATTATACACTTGGCTATAAGCCTTAGCCAAAGTAGCTTGACTATCACAATGGATAGAAATGGGTGACACCGGTTTCGGCCACAAAGGAATCTCGTAGACTAAATTCCTTAGCGATTCCGCCTCTCTACCGGCAACGGCCAATGCTACGAATTCCGATTCCATAGTCGAACTTGTAATGCAAGTTTGCTTATTAGAAGCCCATGAAATGACACCTCCCCCAAGCAAGAATACCCAACCACTAGTAGAAGAATGATCTTCTATATTAGTGATCCAACTCGCATCCGAATACCCTTCTAGAACCGAAGGAAATCCGACATATGACAAACCATAATTCATGGTTCCCTTTAAGTATTTGAGTACCCGCGTTATTGCTTGCTAATGATGAGTACTAGGATGACTAGTGTATCTACTTAACTTGCCTACCGCATAAGCAATATCCGGCTTTGTGCTTGTCATGGAATACATTAAGCAACCAATCACTTGTGAGTACTCGAGTTGTGATACCGCCTTACCCGAATTGGGCATAAGCTTCACACTCGGATCCATAGGAGTGCTAACCGGATAACAAGTCTCACAATTAAACTTCTTAAGCACTTTCTCAATGTAATGAGATTGTGACAAAGAGAGTCTCTTATTCTCACGTTTGATCCTAATACCAAGGATCACATCCGCCTTCCCCATGTCTTTCATGGCAAAGATTGATGACAAAAAGGCCTTTGTAAGGTCCACTTGTTTTTGATCTGTACTAAAAGATCAACATGTCATCAACATATAAGCAAATGATTACTCCATTACCAGATTTATCAAACTTGCTATATACACACTTGTCCGACTGATTTAGCTCGAATCCACTCGACAAGACAACCTCATCAAACTTTTGATGCCACTGCTTAGGTGCTTGCTTTAGCCCATACAATGACTTTACATACGTACACACCTTATGCTCATTACCGGGCATAATGAACCCTTCAGGTTGCTTCATGTACACCTCCTCCTCTAAATCACCATTCAAGAATGCCGTTTTGACATCCATTTGGTGAATCGCAAGATCGTTAATAGCCACCAAGGCAATCAACAACCTAATGGTGGAGATCTGAGCAACCGGAGCATAATCAATACCTTCCCTTTGTCTAAAGCCTTGGATAACCAATCGGGCCTTAAACTTGTCAATAGTACCATCGACTTTCATCTTCTTCTTGAATATACACTTGCAGCCTAAAGGCTTGCAACCCGGTGGGAGATCCGATAAAACCCACGTGTTATTTTCCATGATGGAATCCATCTCATCATTTATTGCTTCTTTCCAGAAAGCAACATCTTGAGACCTCATTAAAAGTCCTAGGATCCTCATCAATATGATAACAATATGAATATTAGAACCCAACTTCATCTCTAGATCCTTCAACCAAGTAAACTTGGAAATCTGGACCGAAAGACTTTTCAATCCTCCCTCGCTTGCTCCTACGGAGCAAAGGTGACTCATTAGAAGGCATGACCGAACCGTCTCCTTCTTTAGTTCCACTTGTACTAGGAACCAAATCCTTTGGTCTAGGTATGGACGAGAATCGATTCTCATCAAATATTGCATCTCTTGACTCAATCACGGTGTTAACCGAAATAGAATCATTAGGCTCTATCACATAGAACCTATAAGCCTTGGAATGCTCAGCATACCCAATAAAGATGCAATCAATACCTCTTTCCCCCAATGTTTTAATCTTGGGCTGGGGTAGTCTAACGACCGCCCTACATCCCCAAACTCGAAGATAATTCAAGCTTGATTTCTTTTTGTACCAAAGTTCATAAGGGGTGACCTTGTTCCTTTTGTTAGGAACCCTATTTAATAAATAGCAAGCCGTTAACATGGCTTCACCCCAAAATCCGTCACTCAATCCCGAGTAGGATAACATGGAATTAACCATCTCTTTTAGGACTCTATTCTTCCTCTCCGACACACCATTTTGTTGTGGCGTGTAGGGAGCCGTAGTCTCATGTATAATGCCTACGGACTGGAAATACACAGGATCATAAAATTCTCCACCTCTATCGGTGTGTAGTTTCTTAATCAAGTCATTTTGTTGCAATTCAACCTCGGTTTTATAAACCTTAAACTTATCATGGGCCTCGTCTTTAGCATGTAATAAATACACATAACAATAATGAGAATAATCTGGTTAATAAAACGCACATCATAAATCACATAACATATATACAAAATATAAAAAAATCGATCAGTCTATACAGAGTATAGTAGGGTCTAATGACTAATCTGTTTGGAAACAGTAGAGTCAAGTTTTAGCCAATCAGTATAACTATACTGTAGGGCATAACATGACCAGTAGACTAAAAGTAATCTGATCAACCTAGTAGACTTATCATCAAGTAATCTGTATTAAATACAGTAGGCCTGAATCAAGTAATCTAGAAACATGAGTAGTCTATGCAAAGCATAATAGACTTCATAAAAACACACAAGACCTCATCTAACTCATGAGATTCTTGTCCTTAGTCTCTTGAGACTTAAGTTATGATAATGCTATATATACTTATATACATACACATATATTCACATAAGAAAATAAAATTATATACATTCCTCATTCACCCATTTAACTATTCAAGGTAAAATATCATGATCATACCATGACAAAAAGTTTTCCATGGTCATACACATGTGCTTCCACCAATTTAATGGTACGTAAACACACATGTTTCACTCATACGAAATTTCAACTGCCACTATATGCGGTTAGCATACAATACATGACACTAACAAGAATTTAATTCTTACCCATACATATATATATGTTATATGTATACATGTCCAGAGATTACACAATCTTTTGCATATATCTCAAGATCATCAACATGGCTTAAATATCACGGTCTTCGCTTAACCGCACATGAATAAAATTTAAATCCACTTTATACATCTAATGCCACATCCAAGACCATATAGAGACCGGTCTTACATATATATGTATACACCCAATACATAAATAACATAGAGATATGAAACCTCTATTTCCGCGGGCCTATATCACCACCATTCATGCTTTATTAGCATTGGCCTTTATCGTGATTAGGATGTGTGGCCTCTCAAATTAATTTTGATATCCAACCATTACCACACATGACAACCAATCGTCTAATCTTGTCATTTTCCACTTGGTGCGCTTCCTAGTCTCCTCCAAGGGCTCATTCTCCGGATCCTCCGGCGCGGGTGGCATTGGCATACTCAGAACGTACACCACCTTGAGCGTCGTGAGGAGGAAGTGCATCTTCTTTTGCCATCTTCGGAAGTCCACGCCTTCGAACTTCTCCAACTTCCCGAACTTGGAAGTCATCTCACGAACGGAAGCAGCCGCCATTGATCAACCACATAATTATTGATTTTGAATGTTAGAAAGGGTATCTCGGTGATCAATCTTCGGTTGTCTTGGATATCAATTGAATCGTGTTTGGACACTTTCCAAAATCAATATTTCGACCCTATAGATGTTGCCTTGGGTTACACGAAATTCGATTCGGGATAAGATAATCTCACACCTCTAAAGATTCAGGCTTAATCAATAGAGAACACTTGAAGGTTTCGGTTTTGTTCGATATAGAGAGATCGTAAGTTCTCACGTACCCAAGACTTGCCCCAAACCCGCACTTATACAGAGCATCATAATATAGGCAGTTATATGTCGGTTTAGGAGGTTAAAAAGTAGTTTTAGCGGTTAAGTTAGGTAAAAACCCGCCAAAACTTCCTTCCCGGCAAGAGGCACGGTTTGTGACAAACCGTGCCTTCCTCTAGAGAGCCAGAAATCGAGTTATGGGACACCGCACGGTTTGTGACAAACCGTGTCATAAACCGTGTGGCTTTACATAGGCCAAATCTGGCTTCTGTTCTGTTCTCCACGGTTGTGGTCCATGGTGCATGGTTTGTCACAAACCGTGCACACCCTTAAGACCCCGGAAATCACCCTGACGGTGTCCGCCTCTTGAACCCCGACACGTTTCGTAACTCCGAGTCCGAAACCACGCACACGAGTGTGCACTCCGTACCCCCGAGACTCGTTATGCGCCGAACGAACTCCTTAAGTCTTGAGCGAATCCCGACTCCACTAAATGACCGATGACACTAAAATCACCAACATTTTGTTCGCAGATGTGATCTTTCTTCAACATTGTTTGGTTTCTGATGCTGATAATATGGTCATTTAGGAGTGAAAATGGGTCGGGTAATGGATTGATGAAGCCATTTTATCACCGACTCGTGAAGCTAAATGCTCCACCCGTTCCACCTATCACCCCTAAAAAAATTTACCCATATCTGGCCGTAATTAATTAAATGTAATGAATTGCATAACAAATTGTGAAAATTAATCAATTTTCTTCAATATATGAAAATAGTTGTTCGATTTGATGAAGGTTATTTAGAATATTTTTTTAAAATTATTTAACTTTTTAACATAAAAAGACAAAAATTGATGACATAAATTATAATAAAATAGAATCATAACTACAATTTGTAATAGGTGAACGAATGTGTGGGTGAAATGCGAGTGATAGATTGAATAATGAGTGAGATTTACATTATTCGTCCGTCATCCGTTTCACCCGACCCATCAACCAACCGTCATCCAATTTACTATTTACAGCCCTTGGTTTGAATTTAAATTACAAATTTACAACTGATAATTGTAAATTTGTAACATGCCATCAGCGTTGATAAGAAGGTTTTATGCTAAGCATACCCTAAACAAGTATCTTGGGCGTTATCTATCTTACTATAAAAATTGGAGTTTTCTTAACTACAATACCTATTTTGTCTTATTTGGATCTAAATTTTGAATTTTGAATTCTAGTGCTATTTGGTCTCTATTATTTCTTTCATTCATTGTAGTTGTTTACGGTAATGAAAACACATGGTTATTTCTTCCAATTGGGTTTTATTTTTATAGAAACATTATGTATGTTAGTCACGAGGTATTGCGGATTTCGCGTGGTGCCAAAAGTTTTTAAAAAAGCCTCATGATAACCTCGATGTTTCACAAATTTCGTATTATATCCTCAAGTATTATAAAAAACAAAAAAATCATTACAAATTATCTATATACTAAATATAATTAATTAAAATTATAATATTTCCTCATCTTTATTCTTTTTATAAGATCACCAAATTTTGTTTTATTTTGTAAAAAAATAATTTAAAATTACTCTTATTTACATATTCTTCATTACACCATAAGTGTGCTATTTTTAAAGAATTAATATAATTTATTTATTTATATAAAAATAAAAAATACAACCTTATTCAAATATATTTTTGAATAATATTTTTTTTCAACAATCAAAAGTACATGGTATTTTGATTAAATCCTTTTTTCTTTCAAAACAATATTTGAAATTTGGGATTTTTGTAAAAGTTACCCATAACATTTTATCCGAGAACATTTTTTTTATATATAAAAGTAGTTTTTCTGTTTAAAATATATATACAATATTGGGTATTCTATAATAATAATTATGATATCATAAAATATGTAAATGAGAAAAGGTTTCTTAATTTTTCTTTAATTTTGTGATTTTATAAAAGATAAAGATTAGGTCTCTACTTAAATACCACAAAGATATGATGTTTTTATTAATTTAAGTTTAAAATATGGGTAACTTATAATTTTGTTGTTGCTTTTTGTAATGTTTGAGGGCACTGGGCGAAATTTGTAAAACCTCAAGGTTACCATGCGGAATTCACGATACCTCGTGGCTACCATGCGAAATTTCTCTTTTTAAAAAAATTGGGCTTTCCAAATAGACTAGGCTCATATGTAAATAATGGTATGTTTTGTCCATGTATAGAAAACTTTTCCACGTGTTTTTGTTTTCTTCTCTGAGTCTGTCCTTTATCCATCCTTAAATTGCACCACGTTACTTCCTTGCAGGTGATGTGTTGTTTCTTCGGTTTTGCTACCTCCAGTGCTGGATTGCACTTCAAACCAACTCGCAGTATCTTTAATAAATATATATGCCTTCTTTCTCTTCTTCACTTAATTACATTCTTGTTGTTCGCAATGAATACATTAATCATCAATTGGTGATTCCTCTTCCTTTTGTCTTCTCGCTTAGTCAAGTATTAGTTTTGTTCGTTGTCAATTCCTAGAATTATGAGGCCGTGTTTTAGAAGAGGATTTCTATGTGCAAAGTGAACGCTAACTAATTTTGAGATATTGATGGAACTTGATGGAAGAAGTGATAGGCGCCCTATTTCTACTTGAGGCAAACTGTTGGGAACTCACTACTGATGCTAATTTTGATGTAGTTTGGATCCAAAGGACGAGTTTGGCTCAAAGAAAACAAATCGCACTTCTTGTTTCAGCTGCTTTTATGCCTACCTCTATAGTTGATACAACTTCTATGAGCCATTTGGGTATTGTATATTAATTTTAAGTTTCTTTTTTTCTTATTCCTTGTAATCAATTTATGACACCACATATTCAATATTTTACATGTGACTTTGAGTTATAGTATAATCGTTTTATAGACCCAGTGGAGCGTGTCTTTTTTCGATTTGGAATTGCAATCTTAAAACGAGCTTCATATTACTACCTTTGATTTAGTTAATCAATAATGATACAACATCTTCTATTGCTGAGGAGGATACTTTTGGTAAAGGAATACCAAAAAGTTTCACAAGTCGAAGATTAGTCATATAAGCAAGAGCAAGGAGGTAAAATCCTTCAAAGGTATGCAAAATGTCTTTTTTGTGTGAGGAGTACCACCTCTCTTTCAACCAAAAAGAGGCATGGAGAAGGCTAATCAACGACAATCAAACAAAAACTTTAGTAATGTCTAAGATAAAAAAATACCAGTATTTCCTCTCAACAAATCCCCAGTTTTATTGAGTCATTTACAAAAAATCTCATTCATGACATGATTTTGTTTGTTGTGTAGTTGGCCAGTTCTTGAGACATCAACTTGTACAAATCAATCTGCTACAAGAAAAAATCAAAAGCCCCCAATACCTTCGGTGTCTATTGCAATCATGGCTATTAACTACTAATTAAATGTTATAATTTGTTACTGGATGTTTCTTGAGCTTGTCAAGGCTATTTTCCTTCTATTGGATGTCATAGTTTTGAGATTTATTCACCTTAATCAATCAAACTTATTTAAAACGTACAATAATATTAATGTACTTTAGTATACAAACACTTATGTGAAGGTCTTCAACTCAAAAGATGTAAAATCCTTGCATGTATTGAGAATGAGAGAAGACACATGCCAAAGAGAGACTAGCTTGTGACAATATTTTCGAACTCTGACATCTGATAGAGCATTAAAAGATGCATAATTTGACAATATTGCAACA
Source organism: Rheum nobile (assembly GCA_027886185.1). Classification (NCBI taxonomy): domain Eukaryota; kingdom Viridiplantae; phylum Streptophyta; class Magnoliopsida; order Caryophyllales; family Polygonaceae; genus Rheum; species Rheum nobile. Next base: position 1,167,432 of record WOAB01000308.1, on the reverse strand, counting down.
AAATATTACTATGAAAGCTCATATTTGGATTGGTTCCACACATTAATATATTTGACGCCAAAATCGATTTAACGAAATTATGAAGGAATGAGCGGATGTTTTAGATTCTAAAACTGTTGGAGGCTAATATAAAAATTGTGCCAAACAAATCCAAAGTCAATTCTTAATTAACAGGAAAATATAAAAGAAAAATCGATTGTTGCTAATTACAAAGGAAAGTCAGCGCACGCCTTAATGTGGCTGTATATGGTTTTTTATCAATTAATGAAGCACTTTGTAATAAACCTATAAAAAATAATCCATAGCACCTATAGCGTAGTCATAGTTACTTATTGGTTCGATTAGGATATTGAAGTTTCATTACTATATTTTTTTTATTTCGCAGTTACTACATATATAGTGTTCCGTTATATCAATTCTTAGGGCAAGATGTATGTTCATAACCTTTCTATGTTTGTGACATTTTCGCTTTCCCCGACTGAAGTACTAAATCGACACATTGTTTGACTAATTCTTGTTTACTAGATAGCTATTGTACATGTGATTATGTTTCAAACTTGAATCTCAAAATAGAAAACTTAGCATTGTTTTCTCCTTGAGGTGATAGTACATCGTGTCTTCACAGGAAAGGAACTCTACAATGTGCATTACTTTCAATTAATTTACCTATACTTCATGGTTTTATCCCGCTCATCTAAATGTTATGTTTTTGTAGCCTACAGATCTGAGAAAAACCTATTTTGGTATGGTGCAGTGGTGCTATGAATGTGGCTAACCTCTACTTCATGAGATGGAGTTCAATGTAATAGAGTATAGAATATGGTTATACCAAGAATTTTCCTTTTGCACACTCTTAGTAAAAATATCAATTTTTTATTGTCTGTCGAATTTCTTTTTAAATCTATATGATATTGCTAATATTATGAAATTTTCCTTCTTTCTATGAGTAATCTGACATTAGGGAACTTGTTTCGTACGAGGCTGAAATCATATTAATTATGGTACTAGGGAATTTGTTGGAATGAATTTACAAGTGTCATTGAGTATTAGTGATAGTTTTCAAAGCCTTTTATTTTATTCTTAATTTTAATGTTCTTAAGTTTTAAATTTATTTTAATATTTTTTTTGATAAGGAAATGATTCAAATTTTAATTGTCTGTCAAATTTAATAATTTACTTTAATAATTTTTAGTGTATTTATCTACTTATTTGACAAAAAACATATCAAAATACATATTAAATAAATTGTCAATGTTCTTTAGTTATCCTCCCTAGTATACTCAAACATATTAAATAAACACGATTACTTTTCGGCGCATAGGCATTTTGCCGTTTGGCGCATAGGCTCGCACGTAACGTGAGGGTACAACCCACACGTTACGTGTGACAGTGCTCCACACGTTACGTGTGGGACAATTTCACACGTTACGTGTGGTTTGTACCCTCACGCTACGTGTGGGTTAGTCAATATGGTTTAGAATGTTTATTTATAGTATTTATTTGTTTATCTAAAACCCTACAAAAAACACCCCAAAATAATCAACACAGAAGATAGAATAGAATTGTTCATTACGTTGGATGAATACAATCACATACAAGAAATAATACAAGTTCTTCATAAACTTAGAAAACCTAGCACAAAATAAATGACATCGTCTAGTTGCGTTTGAAAAAATTAGGATAGTCTCTTGTAAAACTTCGCGACATATCATGTCTCTGCTTTGATAAAATTGCTTGCTCCCTACAAAGGTTGATAGTACGTAAACAACATTACACAAAAGATATGACATCAAGGCATTATATGATGTACATCATTATATAGATTGAGGTTATACCTACGCATCTTATCCATATCTTGTAAAAGTTCTTGCTTAACAACATCTTGATTCACCTTAATAAGATCTTGTTTTTCCCGCCAATGTTGTTGAATAACCGCGTGTGCCCTCTCCTCGTACACAGGATCAATCCAATTCCTGTATAAACACCCTAGTCTTGGGCATCCCCAATACCTCCTTCCGTAGTTCCACTGCAAATCCCAAGTACGGACAATGGTTTTCAAATTACACTCGCATTGTGGAGCACTTATTTGTTGATGGTGCCTATTTAGGTTTGATGATGATTCGGATGAAGATGTCATTATTTGATGTAGTGCTTGGTTTCCTACAAATCCATTAATATGAAAAGGCCAATTAGGGTTACTAAATCGAAAGAAACTGGAAGAAGAAGCTTACCCACAAATGAATCTTCAATCTCGCTTGTGTTGGAAGTGTTGTAGTGAACAAACAACCCTAATGCCTCTTATATAGTGAAATGATATATACATCTATAGTAATTAAAGACCACAACCACAAGAATTAAAGACCTCAACCACTAGCATTAAAAACCTCAACCACTAGCATTAAGGACCTCAACCACTCTTACCCTAATAACCCTAAACCCTAAACGTCAACCACTCTCATAAACAATGTAACTCGCATACCCAAATTCACCCTTAATAATTAAAGATAAACTCTAAACTCAAACCTTAATCATAACACTAACCCTAAGACCTAAACCCTAACCCTAACCCTAACCCTAAACTTAAAACTCATTATTTTAAACTCTACCGAAATGCCATAACCCTATACCACAAAAAACCTAAACCCTACCCCTATCCATCCTATCCTACCCTACCCGACATACGCCTAAACCCTAAACCCTAGTAATCACACGTTACGTGTTAATGTGTTTCACACGTAACGTTCTAATATACTTCGCGCGTAACGTGTGGAACGGTTTGACACGTAACGTGTGGTTCAGTCTGTTGCAAAACGCATTGAATTAACCGTCTTGTCCCCACCTAACTGTAATAATGACCCATCTTCTTTGTCCGCTAACAACCCATTTCGAATCCATTTCGAACCTAAACCCTCATCCTAAACACTCCCAAAATCTTGATTTTCACTCACATTTTTTGTACAAAAAATGAACAATCCGAACAATAACGAGTATTGGAGCAACAATGGGGAAGATATTCCACTTTGGAACGAGGTAATTTCTATAAGTAACCCTAAAGTTGTCTTTTTTATTTCTTGATTTGAAAATGTTTAAAGTTCTTAGCTTTATGGTTAGGGTTTAGAGAAGTTATTTTTGATGGCCCATTATATTTGTTGTTTAGGATTTAGGAAAGCTATTTTTGATACTTATTGTTTAATATTAAAGATCTCATTTTATCGTTTAGGGTATTAGAAACAAAGATTGAGCGTTGTTTAGGGTTTAGGGTTACGAATTTGCTGTTATATTGAAGAACAGTTTCACACGTTACGTGTGAAGAATGTTCACACATAACGTGTGAAGATGTTCAACACGTTACGTGTGGGTGTGTTTCACACGTAACGTGTGGACACTCTTCACACGTTACGTGTGTAATCACCACCCGAAACCAGGTTTCATTCTGTAATATGGCACGGTTTGACAGTAAACGTGCTTTTTTATAATCAGTGCACTAATTGATGACATGACTTCGTGTATGCAGACGAACTATCATTTATACGAGGGGTTAAACAATATCTCTCTCAATGACTGGAGCACTCCACAGAAGACATTTCCGGTTTGGGAAACGCCTGAAAAACTGCAGGATTGGAGCACGCCTCAGAAGACATTTCCGGTTTGGGAAACGCCGGAAAAACTGCAGGATTGGAACACGCCTCAACCAGTTATTGATATACCATCATTTGATGTTGGGATACCGTTTCCTCCAGAAGCATCTTCATCTCATGCTACCCCATAACTGTGCTTTCCATCCCTACACACACAGCCTCAGTTCAGTGTACTACCGGAGGAGGATGTGTACGTCTCGGCCGATTATTCAAGGTTCTTCACATCTGATCAAATCTGGCAGTCTAGAGAAGAAGCCTTTTTGTGGGCGCGGGAGATTACTATGAATCAGCAATTCTGCATCAAAAAGTGGAGGAATAAAGCTTCCACCCCTTCGACCCTCGGGGGGACTTGGTTACCGTGTGATAGGCATGGACAAAACGTCCCTAAAGGAGCTGACCAAGTGAGAGACATCACAAGGTCGAAGAAATGTGGGTGTCCCTTCATGTTGAGGCTGAAAGAAAGGCCGAAGGGATTGTGGAGGATCACTGTACAACATGGAACTCACAACCATGTCATAGGAGACAATTTGTATGGTAGTGCATTAGCTGGGCGACCAACTGCTGAAGAGAAGGAGATTATAAGGGTGATGACGGTCAATCATTGCAAGCCTCAGAAGATTCATACTACAATCCAGTCGTCCCCTGGAAATTTGACCAAGATGAAGCAAGTATACAACATCATGCACGAGATAAGAAAGAAGGGCATGGAAGGAAGAACAGTTGTACAACAGTTCTTGTATGAGTGCAATGAGAAGGGGTACTTCATGGAGTATAGATTCAACAAGGAGACCAACAAGATAACGGATATCTTCTTTGCAAGCCAGGATCAGTTGCGGTTGCTGAAGGCATTTCCGTACATTGTGCTGCTGGACTCTACATATGCAACTAACTGGTTAGTAACAAACATATGAATTATACTCTTCATTTGTTCATGTCAAGGTTAGGACGCCATTGTATTTTATATATGATTATGTGTGCAACTACAATTTGCCCTTCCTTGAAATTGTCGGCATCACATCAGTTTGGAAAAACTACAATATTACCGGGGCGTTTCTGGAGAAGGAGGACGAAGACAGTTACAAATGGGCCATAGAGCAACTTTCTAAGATGTTTGCCAAGGTGCAACGAGCACCCACATGTGCGGTCACTGATCGGGAGAAGGCGTTGATGAACGCATTAGAGAAGCAGTTTCCAGAAGCAAAATTCCTCCTATGTAGGCGGCATGTGAGAAAGAATATTGAAGACTTCGGGAAGAAGGCCATGGGCAAGTTAAGGGGCACAACGTTTTCCAACGACTGCATGAAGCTCTTTAAGGAAACGACCATACAAGGGTACGAAAGATCACTCTGGAAGCTGAAGTGTGATTGGAAGAAAGCTCCAAAATGTGTTCAGTACCTACAAAAAAACTGGCTTGACCCCTACAAGGAAAGAATCGTCTCTGTATGGACAGATACAGTGTTCACGCTCGGTACTACCACCACTAACAGGTATGTGCATCAATGGTTTATCTAAATTTAGCTAGTTATTTGAACTTAGTTAGACCTTTACAACAATCAAACAAATTTTCGAATTCTTGATTGTAATACAGGGTTGAAGGGGCCCATTCCAGTCTGAAAAGCTTCTTCACAAGCAACGATGGCAACCTTTGCACTGTGTTCGATCAATATGATACACGGTTGCGCAATCATATTACTGAGATTCGGGGGGCATTGAATGAGAGCATTGGGAAGAGATATACGCTGCTAACAGACGCACATCTTTTTCGTAAGCTGCACTTCAAGGTGTCTGCGGTTGCACTAGCTCGTTTGATTGAGGAATACAGGAAAGGAGAAGCTCCAGTGTGGAGCACTATATGCAGATGCCAGATGAGGGTCAGCGATGGCTTGCCTTGCGTTCATGACATGGCGCAAAATGTTCGGAGCGAGACCCCAATTGAACCTAGCTCGTTGCATCCGTTCTGGAGGCAACTGACCTTGTCAGAAGTGAAGACATCAGAAGAGGAAGAATTATGCACACGCAACGTGAATAGATCTTTGCTTGACGAATTTGCCCGAAGCGTCTTCCCCACATTGCCAGTGGAGATTCAACAAAGAGCAGTCTGTACACTTAGAAGTATAGCACATCCAGAGCAGACTACTCTGGAAGAGCCAGCCAAAGTTAGGCATAAGGGTCGGCCTCAAGGAGCTCTGAACTTTGCCACCAAAAGACAACCCTCATCATGGGAGCACACTGACCAACAGATGGACGGAACACCTCCGAAAAAGCAAAAAGGAAGACCACCGAAGATGGGCCTACCCTTACCGTGTGGTGCCACGTCATTGATCAAGAACCCGTGGCGATATCTTTCACAGTTCCCCAAGTGTATGAGACCACACTTTGGAGGATGGTATGAGATAGTGGGTGATGGAAACTACGGGTACAGAGCCATTGCGCATGGTCTGGGCTTAGGGCAAGATAAGTGGGAATTTGTTCGACGTACCATGATCGCTACGTTGAGAAAAAAGTATGAACTACTCGCGCCACTTTGGGTGTCTACGATGACACTTGAGGCAATGGAGGCGAAGCTTGATTGGTTTCCTTCGCCGAACAGGCCGGCCCCACCGGAGACGTGGTTGGAGCTCCCGGATATGGGATGTTTGGTGGCAACGACATTCACATGTGTGTTCGTTACCGTCGGTCGTGGCGTGGGGATGACATACCTGCCTATGAGGGGGAAGACAAACGAAGCATCGATTGGGGAGAATTTGAAGACGGTATGCATTTGCCATGTCGAGAACGAGCAACATTTTATTGCGGTACGTTTATACAATCTTGTGTTAAAACATCTGTTTATACTATCTTGTGTTAAAACATCTGTTTATACTATCTTGTGTTAAAACATATGTACGATGCATTGATTTTCATGTAGATTGGGCTGGCCAAAACTTCGCCCTTGCCTCCTATTTACTCGGGGTGGCTGTATCATCATGACCCGTCTTCGGGTGATTACGTAGATCAATGGCTATTAGATCGTTCGTTGGAGTATGAACCAGACAAGGACGAAAAGAAGCCAAAACGAAAGAAGAAGGTCGAAACAGTCGATTTATGTAATGAATGATATGAGTACGACATTCGTATAGTATGCTGCAATGAGTACGACATTCCTATTGTTGTCATAATCCAAACAACTTCCCCAAAACATTCAAACTGAAGTCATAACATTCAAACTTCAACAAAACATTCAAACTCAAGTCATAACATTCAAACTTCAACAAACACATTCAAACTCAAGTCATAACATTCAAATTTCAACAAAACATTCAAACTAATGCTCAAATGACGAAGCAGCCAAGTTCAATGGTTCGAAAGGAAGGGATACATTTGCTCCAATGATTGCCGTAACGCCTCGGCTACGTCTTCACATCGGTCATCTCCATGGTGATGATCGCGATATGGATCCATACGTGAATAGCAACTATCAAGGCACTGCACAGAAGATAAGTGGATACGATTAATAAACATACACGAAGTCAAAAATAAATAGGATATAATTACATGATTACTTACCTGCTGTTGAGTGTAACGATCCTCTTGAGGGATGATGAATGGATGTGTATGTTGGAGATACCACTGCATGTAATCATCGGTACACTGGTGGTGTTGACGAACTGGAGGACCCATGGCTTGCAGGCTAATGGAATGTTCATTGCGGGCATTCCATGCATGTAAGGATCTATCGTACTCCACCGTGTAACTGCTAATCTTCACGCCCCTCCATGCCTTAATGGGAACAATCGGTGGTCTTGGACATTGTTGTACACGCCCAAACTGCCGAGCTACTCGATCCGGCATGTAAGGCTCGGTGACCCACAGACAGGATATGACTCCATGAAATCGCGATGAAGCAAACATCTCATTATTGAAGTCAATGGAGCCGTATGGCATCCACTCAACCTAAACACAATTGAATTTCAAACAACTTATAATGCATATATATTTTAACATAATAGATAAGGACCGTATATGCACTTACACTATCAGCATGCATCCCATCCAGCTCCTCCCTATAATTCCTGGTCCGGTTGGGTTCATGTGACATGTCCCATTTTCTGGCGTATGGGATCGGCTGTTGTGGGTCCCAGTAAACACTCTGTGCAGGTCTAAACATGGGAAAATACTGATATATCCATGACTACAAAATAATTACACATGTCAATTCCCTACATAACAAACATATAATATATCTATAACAAAAATTTAGATATTTTTATTCAAGCCATTTAATACTTGGATCAGAGTGAAACATGTGGACATGACCCGTGCCTCTTTTCTTGTGCACTCGCCCAAGCTGCGGTACACGTGTGCAAGAACACCGGTACCCCATGCATAGTTCGTGACTTTTGTGAGATCAGTCACGAACGGAGTGTAATAAACGGGCAAGCGATGCTGAGACTTGTCAGGAAAGAGGGCAGACCCCACCAAGTACAGCAAGAACCCAGCCGCCAGCTTCTTCGACGCCAACTCCTCGCAATGAGTCTTAAAATCTCCCGCGTGCAAGTTACCGGCGACGATAGCACCATCCTCCAGCTCAAAAAACTCATGCGTCTGCTCCATCAACGCCTTCTTCAAATCATTGCGGCTCAGCTGCTCGTGCCATTTCTTTGGGGGACCCATGTCTTGCCCTTGTATGTTAAGCCCAAGGATCATCCACACATCATGGAGAGTTATAGTCATCTCTCCCCATGGCATGTGGAATGAGTTGGTTTCCGGTTGCCAACGCTCGACGAAGGCACCAATCAGCGTCTCATCCACATGCTCATGCATGATGTCCGATAGATGACATAGCCCGGACGCCAACGCCATGCTACCCCACGCGTCTTCCGTTGTGAGACGCCATGAGCGTAACTGCTTGCCTCGCTGCTGGAACCTCAAGGGTTGCACCGACTGTATATGAACATAATTAAGCAATCATACAGACTTATTTAAAACAAGATTAATAATTAAAAAAATTGTGTTACGTGCAACTTACAACGCGCTGGTAAAGGAGGTACGCCACGTGGTTTACAAAACTCTTTAGGAGTTCAGGTCTCTCCGGACCTCCAGGAACGCTCACCACCAGTTCAGGGTCGTATCTGACATTCTTCTTTGACCGGGGTGGTTTTCCCCGCGAAGAAGAGGCTTCCTGAGGCTCCTCGCCCGGCTCCTCGCCCGCCGTGTTTGGGGCGTCTTCTCTTGGAATCCAGGCATTGTTGGACTGGGCCTGAGTCCCCTGGTCCTGAGTCCCCCATGTACATGCATGATCCTACATTTATTAAATAGATCAGATGCAATAATGAATTGTAAACAAATGCATGTTATACTAAATGTACTTACCATAGGCTGATGATAGGCAGCGTTCGGGTACACCGCCGGGTTCTCCCACGGGTTGTCCTGCTCCTCATCTCCCTGATAATAATCTCTCGGGCTATGATGAGGGCTCACATGCGGCGGTAGTACCGGCAGACTAAAATTCCGCCCGTAATAGTTATTCTGATCTATTGTATCAGAATAACAATGCAGCGGACTTCCTTCATAGTCTGGGTCCCTCGGAGGCTCAGAGCCTGCTCTACCCCCAATAAACGACGGCACTGCCATTAGGCTATGCACTCCTATCATGCCAGTATCGCCAGCAGCCCCACTACTGCTACCGACTCCAGTTTGAAACCCTAAACCAGCCCCAGTACTGCTACCTGCTCCAATCTGGTATGCGCCGGTCTCATCATCCCGGTAGCACACATCCCTCCGTTGCCTCCTTTCCGACCTTTTGACCTCTTCGCCAGTCACATACGACTGTTGGCGTACAAGGTTGCGACGTATCCTGCGTTCAGTTCTTTCCCCAGGTTCCATCTGCGTTTACATATCAACACATTTTAATCAACAAAAATCAACAAACAGAAAATCAACGTTCCAGATATCAAAAAAAATGCAAATTCACACGTTACGTGTGACTTGTTCTCACACGTAATGCGTAGTGCACATTCACACGTTACGTGTGAATGTGCTTATTCCAATTTCACCGGCAGGCCGCCGGCGACTTTCCGGCGATATTCCGGTCGTCTTCTCCGGCGAGACAGTCCGAATTTTAATCAACAAAAATCAACAAAAATCAAAAAACAGAAAATCAGCGTTACAGATATCAAAAAAAGAAGGAAATTCACGCGTTACGTGTGACTTGCTCTCACACGTAACGCGTGGTGCACATTCACACGTTACGTGTGAATGTGCTTATTCCAATTTCACCGACAAGTCTCCGGCGACTTGCCGGCGATATTCCGGTCGTCTTCTCCGGCGAGACAGTCCGAATTTTAATCAACAAAAATCAACAAAAATCAAAAAACAGAAAATCAACGTTCCAGAAATCTAAAAAAATGGAAATTCACACGTTACGTGTGACTTGCTCTCACACGTAACGCGTGGTGCACATTCACACGTTACGTGTGAATGTGCACATTCCAATTTCACCGGGAAGCCGCCGGCGACTTTCCGGCGATATTCCGGTCGTCTTCTCCGGCGAGACAGTCCGATTTTTTTTTTTTTTTCAAATATACCCAAAATTCAACAAATCCACAATTTTTACCAATCTAACAATATCATCACTTCCACTTTCATTTTTCCACACAAAATGTCTACAAACCTAGATCTACCTAACCAAAATCCTAAACATCACAAAAACTTCTACAAAACCTAGATCTACCATCCAAATCATCTCCAAATCGTAGATCTATCATCCAAACCTAGATCTACCTAACCAAATACTATGTGTGGATTTAAATTTATTAAAAACAAAATCAAATAATTATTTCTAGGAACTAACCTTACGCGGAAGGGGCGAGGAGGCGTTACACGGGAGGGGCAAGGAGACGTTACGCGGGAGGGGCAAGGAGGCGCAGCGGGAGGGGCAAGGAGGCTGAGTGCTGATGCTGAATGAAGAGGAGGAGCCGAATCTGGCTTTTATAGCCAGATTCCCACACGTTACGTGTGATACAATGTCACACGTAACGTGTGAACCGATCCCACACGTAACGTGTGGAGCCAATTCACGCGTTACGTATGGGTCTTGAATGGGTCAGTATCGACGCGTAACGTGGGAAGTCTATTCTCACGTTACGCGTGGCCCTATGCGCCAAAAGGCAAAAATGCCTATGCGCCGAATAGTTGAGCCCTAAATAAATGGCCGAATTTCAGTAAACCACCCTTTAAATAGGGCACTTTGCCCACAACCACCCCTTATACACGAAATTACTTACAACCACCCATTAAACACATTCCGTTAGCAACGAGCCACCCCAACCCCTTTTCCATCCAAAAAACCGTTAACTCATGTAAATTTACCAAAAAGCCCTTATTCAACCGGTTTTGCCAAAAAAATTATTTTTTTTTGTTTTTTGACCGGTTTTGCAAAAAAATAAAAAATAAATAAAAAACCGGTTTTGCAAAAAAAGGATTTATTTTTTGATTTTTTAAAATCGATAATTTTTTTTTAAATTTTAAACCGATAATTTTGTTAAAACCGATAAAATATTTTTTTTTCGTTTTTAAACCGATAATAATTTTTTTAAAACTGATAATAATTTTTTTTTAAAATCGATAAAATAATTTTTTTTTAAAAATTTTAATCCGATAATATTTTTAAAACCGATAAAATTATTTTTTATAAAAATTTTAAACCGGTTTTTGATTTTTTATCGGTTTTTAAAAATTTATCGGTTTAAAAAAAAAAGTAAAATTTTTTTTATCGATTTAATTTTTTTTTAAATCGTTTTTATCACATTTTATCGGTTTTGCAAAAAAAAAAATTATCGGTTTTTTAAAAAAGATTTATCGATTTTTTTAAAAAAATATCATTTTTAAAAAATCAAAAAATAAATCCGGTTTTTTCCAAAACTGGTTTTTTATTTTATTCAATTTTTTTTTTTGCAAAACCGGTCAAAAATCAAAAAAATTAAATTTTTTTGGCAAAACCGGTCAAAAACCGGTTGAATAAGGGCTTTTTGGTAAATTTACATGAGTTAACGGTTTTTTGGATGAAAAAGGGGTTGGGATGGCTCGTTGCTAACGGAATGTGTTTAATGGATGGTTGTAAGTAATTTCGTGTATAAGAGATAGTTGTGGACAAAATACCCTATTTAAAGGGTGATTTACTGAAATTCGGCCTAAATAAATTGTCAATGTTCTTTAGTTATGGCGGTATGTTAGTATGTATTGGGCCAGTCGCTTATTCATATTAGAGAAATTGTAACCCTAATTGAGCTTCCATATAATCTTACTCTGGTCTTGAGTAACTCTAAGCCTTGGATACGGTCCTACGGATTTGAAGTCCTACCAGGATTAGGTATTTTCTCTTTCTCCTCCTTCCGTCGATTCAATCACATTTATTCTGCGAAATTTCTGATCTCAAGCCTTGGAAATCGCTTCAATTTCGCCTACACGGTTTTGCTAAATTGACAGAGGGGAGGCTCCGATTTTGGGTTGTGTTACTGTGGCTTTGTATATTCCTCGTAATTGTAGTGGATATATAAAATCATGTTATTTCTTATTTATGTTCTTATATGCCGATTTCTTATTTGGTTTCCATTTTGTTGTGAGAAAATGCGATCACCCTTTGTTATTGTTTCTATTGTTGTGTGTAGTTGGATGAAATTGGAAGGATTTCCTGTGATGTAGTATAGTCTTTGAGACCTGATTGTCTTTGCATTTGATGACAATTACAAGCGTATACTTCTGAGGATCTTCCATTTGAATTCAATCATTTCAACAAAAAAATTCTTTCTTTATTCTGATTTCTGAGTTTGTGTTTGCCTTCTTTTTGTTTAATTGTAAATGATGAATGTGCACTTGGCTCTGAGTAGCACATTTAGCTGTTTTTTTTATGCACCATAGCAGCTCTGTCTGATCACATTATATCTTCCCTTACTGCCTTTAGGTGTTAACTTCTCATCCAATCGAAATTTGTCATCATGTGTATATTGCAAACAATCATCCTCTTTGATCTGCTTTCTCAGAGTATAATGCAATATCTATGTTGTGCTAAAGTGACTTGTATAATATGTTTTTAGTCGTGCCTCCATAATCTGGAATTGTTTTCTCTATGTGAATAATCTCCAAGACTCAAATGAATTGTGTGATTTTGGGCTGATTTTTTTATTTTAATATATTATACTAGCAATTTTAATCTATTTTGAGAAATTGAGCAGCGAGCAATTTGAGAAGGATTGTAGGTTCAGTATGTTGTGATTTGTAAACCATCTTCACACAGTCTTGTTTTCTGGGGATCCCTTTCATGGTCCATAATGTTTGTTTCAGCAGTTCAGCCCTATTCTTGTGTTAGCAACGAGTGAAGTTGTATATGGCACCACTTCTTTTCGAAGACACTTTCACGGTCACCAGATTGGACCCTGATGGCAAGAAGTTTGACAAAGGTAGATTTATACTTTTTCTTTCACCTGTTATGATGTGTTACTGTTATGTATGTTGTTTTTTAGGGTTGGACTTACCTCTTCCCCTCCGGAGAATATATAAAATAAAAGTTATGTTTTGTGTTTGAGCTTTACTGATGTACTCAAACATAAGAAGATCTAGAAGCTTTTGTTCCCATTATAGTGAAAATTGGATGGACATTGACACATAGTGGCTCACTTGTTCCAAGATGGCTTATATTTAAGTGTGAGATGTGTTTGGAGCAAGTCCTGTTTCGTGTGAATAAATGTCACTGCTTGTTTTATAACTTCTTCACGTGATGTTCCCCCCTTTCAAGATGTAAAGCCATCAAAGCTGTAATTTTTCATGGATTGCTAGTAAGATTTGCGAATAAATGTCATTGCTTGTTTTATAACTTCCGCACATTGAAGAGTCTTCACTGTAAATGAAAATCTTTTTCCTTTACCCCAATCCTGAACCTTGCTTAAATTTCCCAACTTTGTTTCGTAAGTTATACAATGGTGCCTGGTGGAAATATAGGGCTTTGGCTTAGCTGGATATCTGGATGCACATGGTTTCACAATTCTCATGTGTACACTTCTATATTCGTTGACTTCTTGATGGTTGCCGCAAGTTGTACCTTATCAAACTATATAGTAGTATTGCTGAAAACCATATTTTGATACACTGGTTTAAATGTTTAGTGATTATTTGACAAATGTGTTCCTGCAGTCACTCGTGTTGAAGCACAAAGTGATACATTTGAGGCATATCTGCTGCTCGATGTGAATACAGATATTTATCCAGTTCACATAGACAAGAGATACACAATTGGACTTGCTACTACCTTAGATCTTGATGGGACACCAGATACAGGATACTACAATCCAGTAAGGATCTCTACTCATTCTGTTGTCACTTGTCTCATTTAGTAAATTAGATCTTTCTCTTGCCCATGGTCGTAATTACATCACTTGTTTATATTCCTGCCAAGTACTATTGACTACTCTGTACTCTATTAATCATTTAATCTTTCATATATATGGCACACAGCTGTAATCTGTGTAAAATACAGAAAGTAATCTCTTCTTGCTATCTACAAATGTCAAAAACTGATTTTTTTACATGATATCTAAAACAAGAAAAATTATATTTTACAAGTAACAAATCCATCTTTAAACTATGTGAATGTTTCAGGGTGGGCGTGAGAACCTCGCTGACAGATATGACTATGTAATGCATGGGAGGCTGTATCGAGTCTCAGAACATGGGTCTGGAGGGCAGATGAAAGGGTATATTTACATGAAACTGTCCTATTGAATTTGTTACTCAAGCTACATGTTGCTTTGGTTAATTTTCTTCTTTCTTCGTTACTATAAAATGTTGATCTATCTCAGGGAAATTTATATTTCATTTGGTGGCCTTCTGATGTTGATGAGGGTAGACCGCTCAACAGCCTCTAAATTTGACTTGGACCAGCGGTTCTTTCTCCTTATGAAGACGACTGAGTAAGCTTTTCCCTGCGTAATGGTAGCTTAATGGAACACTAATTACTGATACATTATGGAGTTTATCCTTGAAACCTGAGGAAATATGGTCCCTTCATGCAACATGTGCTTAATGAAATTCGAAATGCAGTACATCTTTGGTGTTATGTAAAATTTGTGAGACCGAGGAAGGTCTTGTAACCATGCACTCTAGTTATTTCTTATGCACCCGACTTGAATCAATGTCTACTACAATTGTGAATGTGGTTCACTGATCTGCAAATCGACTCAATATGTCATTGGATGACAGGAAAAGCTAAAACTAAAAGGAACATGGAAACAAGAAGCCCAGTGTCTTAGTGCTTCATGGTTTGTGGAAAGGTATAGTTATGGATGTAAAAAATAGATGTAGTGTTTACACTTTATAATTTCAATTTACAATGTGGCAATATGGCAACAGAACAAATGCCGTAGTCTTCAACAGTTGATTTCCACTCTAATATTGACCATCATCTTCCACTTCCATGGGACTATATATGCCCTCTTGGCCGCTACCATTTCCTCAACCAAAGAAACGACGCTAAATCCAGCACATGACTAGACTTAGAGGTGACAATCGGGTTGGGTACTATTTCGTCCATTTTAGGTTGGGTCATTTTGGGTCCATATCTTATTCCTCATCGGTTTGTACCATATTGTACTTTGCCTATTTTGGTCTTGTTCGGGTTTGGGTTAACTCGGATTGTGTTTGATTTTAGTTACCTCGGGTCACGTCGTGTGCAAGTTTCGGTTACCTCAGGTCAGCTTGTGACCAGGCAAGGTTAGCGTGGGTCGGTTTGTATCCGGGTTTAGTTAGTGCGGGTCGGTTGAGTTCAGGTTCGGTTAGTGTGGGTTGATTGAGTTCGGGTTTCGGTTAGTATGTGTTGGATGTGTTTTGCTTAGAATTTTGGTTGGTGCCCAGTTTAACTTTATTTCGGTTAGTGTATCAAGATAATTTTTTCCCGGTTGATGTCCCCTAAGATTTTGAGTTTGTTTGTTTCGTAACTAAACTTTTTCATATTCGTACATTCCGGTTTGAATTAATCAAATCCAATCCCACCATTGTGTTACTCATCCTCAAATTAGTAGGATTTGACTCCTAAAACACCCAAATTCATACCAAAATCATCCTGATTTAAATTCCAAAACAACAATCCATTTTTAATCTATGTTTTTCCGACAAGACAATTCGGGTATGGATTTGAGTGTTTTAGGAGTCAAATCCTACTAATTTGAGGACGAGGAGCACAATAGTGGGCTAAGATTTAATCATTTTGAACGACAAGGGTAGGAATATGGAGAAGTTTGGTTACGAAGCAAATAAACCTATAACCTTAGGAGCACACTATTTTTTTTTGTAAACTTGAAGATAAGGGGTGGTTATATTCAAGATTCGGAAAAAAGGCGCAATCAAATGCGAATAAAAAGTAACAGAATTGATAATTTATATATCATATATTTTTATTCTATAATTATATGATATGGTTATATCATATAATTATATACTATGATTATATCTTATAATTATATCCAATTTGGTTATATATTATGGTTATATTCTATAGTTATAAACTATGGTTATATCATGTATTATATTCTAGAGTTATATACTATGGTTATATCCAATTTGGTTATATCATATATTATATACAATAGTTATATATCGGGCGATCAATTCGATTAAATATGTCATGTGCTTGACACATGACCATTTAAATGAATATTGGGTTTCAGGCTTGATGGGCTTTGAGACAAATTAACTTATTTATTGAATATGCATATAATTACTAAAATGACAATGTATGATAGTTCTATTCCAATTTTGCTTCAATTACAAAATTGTTGTCGTCTGGATTAATCCCCTATTTTGTCCAATTAATCTGAAGCGTCCATTTTCAAATCTAATGGTCAGGGATGATTCTCACATAACAACTGTTATTGCATGCCAACAATGTTCTCAATACAAGGGCTTACCCACGTGAGGTCCAGTGGAGACTAGCCTCTTTTGAAAAAAAAAAAAAAATACGGCGTACACCTTACATGACACAATATTATCTTAATAAAAATATACATGGTTCTACGCAAAAAATATGCACATAGAGACTTAAAAAAGCCAAAAAAGGGAGTTAGGGTGAGAAATGAGAATGAACATGAGCCATTTGATTCAAGGAAACTAAATGTCCAGATTAAAAAAGCCAAAAAATACAATAATTCGGCACGACCGAAAAAATACGGGTGGATGCATGTGCATGTATTTTTTTTAATTCACTAGCACATACAACACAAAAATATGCACATAGAGACTTATTTTCATGCACATACAGGCAAATGCATTTTTTAACTCGTCCACATAAAATCAAATGAAATACAAACTTATGCACACTTCAAGAAGTGCATAAGTTTTTGAATGTATTTGCATGAATTTCCACTAAACAAATACAAATAAATATTCATGCACATACAAGCACAAACTCGTGCATATTTTGAAAAGTGTATCAGTTTTTGCCTGTATGTGCATGAGTTTCCACTTACACAAAGCCACACATACACTCAAAATTTATGCACATACATGCACAAACTTGTGCACATTCCAAGAATTGCACAAATTTTTGCTTGTATGTGCATGAGTTTTCACTTAAACAAAGTCACACATACAATCAAAACCTATGCACATACATGCACAAACTTGTGCACATTTTGGAAAGTGCATAAGTTTTTGTCTGTATGTGCATGCATTTTTACTTATGTAAGTCACATACATTTTTATTTCTATAGAATATGTAAGCGAAAACTCCTGCACACCTGGTATAAATTACATGCACATACAAGTAGAAAGACATACACTTTAAAAAGAATACACATACAGTTCAAAACTAATGCACATTTTAACCTAAAAATGCACACAAGTAAAATTTAGATGCACATACAAGTCAAAATTCATGCACACAAGCCAAAATCTATACACATTCCATATCATGTGTGCGCACGTCTTTTATGAAATTTTCTCTAAAATACACATTTTTTTCCAATAAAACGGCACGACTGTGTTTTATTATCTTTTCACACCTTATTAATATTTCTGAACCTTTTCCTTTTTAAAAATGTATATAAAATTTTGATGCGGGCTCAACAATAATTTTTTTTAAATGTATATAAAATTTAGAACCAAGACAAGTAAATTTTTGAACTTTAAAATCTAAGTTGTTCTAAAATTAAATGGGTGCCAATTAACCAAGATGGTCTAGCCGAACAACCCCACTCCAAGTCCCTAACTAAACCCGGATACCTAGCCCCCATCTCTTGAAACTCATCCCACCCAGTCCAGTCCCCTCGCCAGTACGTATTGGTGGAGCTATTTCATCACTGACTCGTGAAGCTAAATAGTAAATACTCCACCAGTTCCACCCATCACCCCCAAAACTTTCGACCCGTATATGTCCCTGATTAATTAGATGTAATGAATTACATAACAAATTGTAAAAATTAATTAATTTTTTCAATATATGAAAATAGTTATTTAAATTATAGGATTTGATGGAGGTTAATTTAGAAGATTTTTTTAAAATTATTCAACTTTTATTATAATAAAATAGTATCATAACTACAATTTGTAATAGGTGAACGAATGTATGGGTGAAATGTGAGTAATAGATTGAATAATGAGTGAGATTTACATTATTCGTCTGTCATCCGTTTCACTCGACCCATCAACCAACCGTAATCCGTTTTACTATTTACAACCCTTGGTTTGAATTTAAATTACAAATTTACAAATGATAATTGTAAATTTGTAACATGCCATCAGCGTTGATAAGAGGATGAGTTGGGTAAATGACCTATGTGCAACGTTTTTATTAAGAAACTAACTCCCTAAGAAACTAACCCCCTCTCTCTAAACCCTAAATCCCAAAAAATAATATTTTAGAGAGAGAAAAAACAAAGAAGAGGGAGGAAAAAATAAAATAAAATAAGCTAGTAGGGGGTAGGAAAAATACATAAAAATTAGTAGGGGGTAATTTTGGAATGAGTTGGGTAAATGACCTATGTGCGATGTTTTTATTAAGAAACTAACCCTCTAGGAAACTAACCCCCTCCCCCTAAACCCTAAACCCTACCCCCTAAACCATAAATCCTAAACATCAAAAAACAATATTTTAGAGAGAGAAAAACAAAGAAGAGGGAGGGAAAAAATTAATAAAATAAGCTAGTAGGGGTAGGGAAAATACATAAAAATTAGTAGGGGGTAGTTTTGTGGATGAGTTGGGTAAATGACCTATGTACGACGTTTTTATTAAGAAACTAACCCCCTCCCCTAACCCCTAAACCCTACCCCCTAAACTCCAAAAATCAATATTTTAGAGAGATAAAAAAAAAAAAGAGGGGGGAAAAATAATAATAAAATAAGCTAATAGGGGTAGAAAAAATACGTAAAAACTAGTAGGGGTAGTTTTGTTAATTGAAAACTCTTAAAGTGCCAATGGGCCCAAAACCCTCTAGTTTTGTTAATTGAAAACTATTAAAGGGCCAATGGGTCCAAAATCCTCGATAATTTTATTAATTGAAAACTCTTACCCTTTGTTTGGAAGTCAGTATTTGAAGGGAAAAAGGAGGATGAGAAAGGAAGAGAAATTAATACATGTTGTTTGGCTGAATTATTGAAAGAGATTTGAGAGTAATCTGAGAGAAAGAAAGAGAAAATAAGCTAGGGATTTGGAGGTAAAACAATCCCTTCTATTTGGGTGGAATTTGGAGGGATTCCTTATTTCTTAACAATATTAAAAAAAAGAAAAAAAATCAAACTCTACAAAATCACATTTTCTTTTACTTTCCCCTCACTTTCCAAACAACATTTTTAAAATTCTACCTTTTTCTTTCCACCCTAGCCAAACAATATTTATTTAAAATTCCGTTTTTTCTTTTCCTATCCTTTTCCTACCCTCTTTTACTATCTCTTTTCTTTCTTTAATAAACCTTTAGTCAAACAGAGGGTTAAAGGGCCAATGGGCTCAAAACCCTCTTGATAAGAAGGTTTTATGCTAAGCATGCTCTAAGCAAGTATCTTGGGCCTTATATACTCAAATAAGAGAGGCCGTATGTATTGGGCCAGTCGCTTACTCCTATTAGAGAAATTGTAACGAGAAATTGTAACCTAAATGAGCTTCCATATATTCTTACTCTGGTCTGAGTAGAACATTTCACAATTTTTCTGCAAACCTAATCGCTGTCTAACTCTAAGCCTTGGATACGGTCCTACGGATCTGAAGTCCTACCAGGATTAGGTATTTTCTCTTTCTCCTCCTTCCGTCGATTCAATCACATTTATTCTGCGAAATTTCTGATCTCAAGCCTTGGAAATCGCTTCAATTTCGCCTACACGGTTTTGCTAAATTGAAAGAGGGGAGGCTCCGATTTTGGGTTGTGTTACTGTGGCTTTGTATATTCCTCGTAATTGTAGTGGATATATAAAATCATGTTATTTCTTATTTATGTTCTTATATGCCGATTTCTTATTTGGTTTCCATTTTGTTGTGAGAAAATGCGATCGCCCTTTGTTTTTGTTTCTATTGTTGTGTGTAGTTGGATGAAATTGGAAGGATTTCCTGTGATGTAGTATAATCTTTGAGACCTGATTGTCTTTGCATTTGATGACAATTACAAGCGTATACTTCTGAGGATCTTCCATTTGAATTCAATCATTTCAACAAAAAAAAATTCTTTCTTTATTCTGATTTCTGAGTTTGTGTTTGCCTTCTTTTTGTTTAATTGTAAATGATGAATGTGCACTTGGCTCTGAGCAGCACATTTAGCTGTTTTTTTTATGCACCATAGCAGCTCTGTCTGATCACATTATATCTTCCCTTACTGCCTTTAGGTGTTAACTTCTCATCCAATCGAAATTTGTCATCATGTGTATATTGCAAACAATCATCCTCTTTGATCTGCTTTCTCAGAGTATAATGCAATATCTATGTTTGATCTGCTTTCTAAGAAATTAGTTTTTCTTCTTCTTGTAAGTAGAAGTTCAATTATTCTGACACTTTCCTCTCTTTGAATTCAACCAACATGCTTCTACAGTTTAATGTTAATCTCCTTTTAGTTGAAATAGAATTGACACTGAATTTCCTTTGGGCTCGGTAGGTTCAGCCTCTCGAGAGATTGCTAATTAGTTACTTTGGATGAAATATGTGTAGGAAGACAGGAAATCAAGGAATGGCTTTGAGGCAAAGAGCTTCAACAGCTCTCCTACCAACCCTTGTTAAGACTCTTAGAAAGGATAACCCGAGAAACCGCATACACCCTTTGCCTTCTCTTAGGCGAGCATTTTCACTATATGATCAGATTAACCTCATCAACAACGTTCCTGATGACCAACTTCGGTTCCAGGAGTTTGATGATCAAGGCTTCAAGGTGAACGGTGTTAAGTATGAAGGCAGTATTGTATGTGTTGGAAACCTTCTGCTTTCTTGGAGGATGAACAAGTTTTCAGACGTGACTCCAGACAGCTTGTCAATCTTCAAGATCTTACGTCCAATTCCCGAGATTTTGATCCTAGGATGCGGGAAGTACATTCAACCCGTGAGCCCAGAGCTCCGGAGCTTCGTTCGATCAAGCGGGATGAAGCTGGAGGTAGTTGATTCGAGAAATGCTGCATCAACCTACAA
Organism: Rheum nobile; assembly: GCA_027886185.1. NCBI lineage: Eukaryota > Viridiplantae > Streptophyta > Magnoliopsida > Caryophyllales > Polygonaceae > Rheum > Rheum nobile. Next base: position 1,146,171 of record WOAB01000308.1, on the reverse strand, counting down.
CATCCTGAATGAAGAAGGGAGAATTGTGGCTGCTGCTTTTCTTCCCTATGGAGTTGATTCTTGATGATTATGCCATAAAACACTAGGGAATTTCTTTCCCCGTATTGTTCCCTAACTTCGACTGATGTAAATTGTATCAGAGTTTTGTGAATAAAAGTGCTGTGATGAGGAATCATTTGTTGGAGAATGACATGATCGGATCGCATTTTTTGATGGGGCTGCAGAAATGCAGTTCAGCAGTTGTAATAACCGAACCTTGGTGAAGCAACTAGACAGTAAAAGGATTTTGTGGTGCACTTCTTTTGTAATTGCATGATTATGATATTCAAACTAAGCAACATTGCGGGCTGGAAATTACCCGTGGGTGACCGACCCACTCGGAAAACCCGACCCGAATATATGGATGAACATCTGAAGTAAATCGAGTGACGGATGGTTGGTGGGTGGGGTGAAACGGATGATGGGTGATGTAAATCTCACCAATCACCCGATCCATCACCCGCACTTCTCCCACTCATCTGTTCACTCGTCGATAATTGTAGTTCTAATTCTAATTTAATAAAATGTACCGCTTCAATTTTAGTTTTATTTATGTTTAAAAGTTGAATATTTTAAGAAAAGTTTCTATTAACATCCATCAAATCCTATATTTAGAACAACTATTTTTAAATATTAAAGAAAATTATTTTTTTTGCACTTAATAATGTATTTTATTCATTTAAATAATTATAAAATATTAATAAAAATGTTATGTGGATGGACGGATGTGGGTGAAACGTTTTGCAGGTGACGGGTGGGTCGGGTGGAGGATTTAAGTTCACGGATCGGGTGATAAAATGACTCCACCCATCCATCACCCGACCCATTTCCACCACTACTCACAACTGGAGAATTTCAGGGATCAGGTGATAAGTCGGAGTACTCTGATTAAGTTACAATTTCCTTATAAAAAAATTAAATACCTTGAATAAATAGAGGAAATGGACGAAGTCAATTTGTTAACCCATCCCGAGTACTTCTTGGTCGCTCAGTGTTGAATCCTCCTTGATGATAACTCCTGGAATGTGAGAATTCAGCATACTCGTAGCCTCGTAGGGCTAATTATGCTGTGGCACATAGACTCGCACAAATGTCTTTTAGTTTAGTTTCTGATCTTAGCATTTTTCATGAACTGCCTAGTAGCTTACTTTCTTTGTTTGATTTAGATATGTTGTCTCCTGTGGAGGTTTCCTCAACTCTAGCCTAATAAAATCTCTCCGGGCTTAGCCCGTTTCCTGACCCAAAAAAAAAAAAATTTGCGTCAATTGTTTAAATTTTCGAAAAGCCTATATGCACACGATTCTTTGCCTAAATGCACACGAATTGGTATACTTAGTGTAGCAGTACAACTTCTATGCGCTTAATTTAAGCGCATAAGGGCATAATCATCAATAAAATAAAATAAAAGACCATCTATGCGCTTAAAATAAGCGCATATCTCTATGCGCTAAATTTTAGTGCACAATTGTGATGGGCATGTGCGCTTAACTTAAGCTGTGCGCTTAAGTTCAGCGCACATATTTTATTTTTGCGTTAACATTAACAGTACAACTATATGATATAATCAAATTGGATATAACTATAAGGATATAACCAATTATGTTATATCTTATCGTTATATTATATAGTTATATACTATTGTTATATCATATAGTTATATTCTATAGTTATATAATATAGTTATATTATATCGTTATATCCTATAGTTGTATACTATGATTATATCTTATATTATATTCTATAGTTATATAATATGGTTATATCATATAGTATATATACTATGGTTATATCATATAGTTATATACTATGGTTATATCATATAGGATATAACCATATATGATATAACCATAGTATACAACTATAGGATATAACGATATGATATAACCATAGTATATAACTATAGAATATAATATAGGATATAAACATAGTATATAACTATAGAATATAACCATAAGATATAACCAAATTGGATATAACTATAAGATATAATCATAGTATATAACTCTGTGATATAACCATAGTATATAACTATATAATATAATATAGGATATAACTGTTGGGGTCGGAAAAACGACTACTCGTCCAATGGGCATCAACTGTCTGACGCAACCGTCGGACGCATCAGACCTGTCGGACGTGAGCCATGCGACCGTCGCCTGATTCCTGGACGCAACGGACCAGCGAGATTTTCTCCTTTAAGTATAACAACTCCGAGATCTCCAACGGCTATATGCATTATTTCAGCCATCAAGGAAGGAATCAACCATCTTTAAGAGAGGATCAATGCTTATTAAGAGGAGATCAAGCGTAATTAATGCAGAATCAAGGAGAGATCAAGAGCATTTAAGGAGAGATTAAGAGCATTTAAGGAGAGATCAAGCAAGTATAAATAAGGCTCTAGGAGAAGCCTCAAAGGACACTCTACGACATTCTACAACACTTCATTCTACTGCAACCACTTGTACTCTTATCATCAAAACTCTCATTTTTATATATTCTATCTTGTCCAACGTTGTTTAGTCCGACCGACGCTTGTAGTCTGGTCCGACCATCTCGTCTTCTTCGACTATTCATGTTGTAACCTTCTTCTTCCTCTCTTGCATCACAAAAACTACCATTTGTAATCACTTATTCTCATCAAACGGAGTAGATTTATCACCCTAACTATTGTTACCCCTCAAATCAACGGAAAGAGATCGATTGGTCATTTTCCGTCCAAAACAATAACCATGATTATATCTTATAGTTATATCATAATATATACTATGATTATATCTTATAGTTATATCCAACTTGTTTATATTTTATAGTTATATACTATGGTTATATCATATATTTTATAGTTATATAACTATATGATATAACCAAATTGGATATACCTATAAGGATATATATATAACCAAATTGGATATAACTGTAAGATATAATCATAGTATATAACTACGGAAAAGCTAAAGGCACGCGAAACATTGTCTAAATGGACGCTATTTTACACGCTTATCTTAAGCGTGTGGTTTTACACGCTTAACGTAGGCGCGCAGGGGTATTGTGGCCATTTTGAAAATACATGAATGAATTACACGCTTAACGTAAGCGTGTAATATATGGGCTAGTTATTTGGGCCGGCCCAAATAACCAGCCCATTAAGCTGCCAAGCCAGACGCCTATCGTAGGCGTGTGTTTACACGCTTAAGAAGACAAATCGTCTTCTTCCTCCCGCCGCGTCTTCAAACCTAAAAAAAATTCGATTTTCAATCCTTAAAATCTCTCTTCCCTTTCCTTCGATTGTTCCCATTAGCCATGGATTTGGGTTTTGGTGGGTTGGGCGACCGGAATGGCGGCGGAGAGAGGGCCGAAATCGGCGGCGCAGTGGCGGGCGAAACCGGCGAACGAACGACGACATGTGCGACGACGGCCTCCGGCGCGGCAACGGCTGGCGGCGCAGTAACGACTGGCGGTGCGGCATGGACGGGCGGCGCGAGCGGTGGCGGAAGGAGCCCGTGGCTGGCGGTAGAGGTGGACGAAAGCGAGGAGGAGGAGGAGGAGGAGGAGGAGGTGGCCATGGTGTTTTCCGGCGGAGCTCGGACCCGAGGTGGAAGTAGAGGTCGAGCTAGGACCCGAGCGCAATCGAGGGCGACTCCGATTGAGGCGGAAACGACTCCGATGGCGCTTGTATCGAGTCCGATCGGTCTCCGAGCGATATATTAAATTATCATTATTTTCGTAATTATTTTCGTAAATATATTTGTTAATATTTGATTTAATTTGGATTAGAATAATATAGTTAATTTGAAATAGAATAATATAGCAAATATATTTGTTAAGATTATGATTTAATTCAGATTAGTTATGGATTAGAATTAGTTATGCCTTAATTTTTGTATTAGTTAACATATTTAGCATACTTATGTTATTAATTAATAATTTGGATTAGAATGCATTATCGTTTAAATTTTGAATTAATTCAGATTAGAATAATATAGTTATTGATTAGAATTAATTATGTCTTAATTTTTGTATTATTTAACATATATTTAGAGTTTAATATTATTATTTATTATTTACGGATTAGTTATAAATTAGTTATGGATTAGAATTATTGGCTCGTATATTTACATTTTATTTAGAAATTAACTAGTACATAAACCATTATAAAAACTATCTATACAATAGTAAAAATTAAATTAAAAAAGTTAAATGACATCTAACACAAATGCAAAAGTGATATATCGAAATGTATAAGTATAGTAAATTCTAAAATTAATCATATAAGTCCCTAAATGTATTAACTAGTCCCTAATCTAATAAGTATCCAAAAAATTAGAGTGTATTGGCGGCCCTCACCCTTACGGGGCGTACGTAGCCGACACCTGTTGTTGCTGACCACACTCGGCGTGTTGGTGTTTCTGAGTCTATCCGTCGCTGCGCCGGTCTTGTCAGCGCTGATATATTGTCGTCTAGTGGGCTATCTTCGCATCCGCCTATGACTGCTGATGATGAGTATATGGAGGACGCTGAGGACATGTCAGCTCAACATATGGCGGGAAATGATCAGGCTGTTGATGAGCCGCATCGGGATGATGAGGCAGACTATGTTGAGTCTTTAGAGCCTATATTACCGACACGGGAGTTGAGTACGGACGACATTCCATTTTCCCATTCCCCTAATTTTTTTGGGTCGATCCCCACTCTTGTCCCCTCTCCATCTCATGCCCCCTCTCCATCTCATGCCGGTCCTTCTTCTGCACCTTCTATCGGTCTTTCTTCTCCACTTTCTGCCAGTCCTTCTTGTCCACCTCCTGCCGGTCCATCTGTTGTACATACTTACCATCCTTGGATGCCTGGAGGCCCAAGATGTCCGATTCTTCTCCGTAGCTACGAGACACACATTGCTCGGGCTATATTTGACCTTCCTATACCCCAGCCCGCTCCTGAGGCAGTTGCGCAGATGCCACCTCCTGTATAACAGAGGAGACGGAGACGTAGAGGAGACGCTGTAGCTGTTGAGGATGCTCATGCAGAGCCTGTTGTTCCTGAGATTGCTGAGCAGCAGCAGCAACCACGTCGTAGCGGGGTAGCCCGTCGTCAGGCGAAGCAGGATTTGGTATGTTTTACTTTGTAGTTTATGTGTTGAATCTTTAAAATGTTTTTTATTAGAAAATGTATACTAATCTTAAATTCCTTTAATTCATAGTCGTAAGACTCTGAGGATCCATTTCCGCGCAGCCCATTGTGCTACCCACAAGGCTTTTATTAGCCCTGAGCCACATACGTGGTTTATGCTGGCTGAGCGGAGCGGGCTTACAGGTCTACGCACACTTGGCATTGCATGCAGCATGGATTCAACATTGATTTCTGCATTTGTGGAGAGATGACATCCCGAGACGAACACATTTCATATGCCCTTCGGAGAGATGACCATCACCCTTGCTGATATTCACCAGATCTTACGGGTTCCCATACGTGGGAGGAGCTGTACTTCAGACCTCAGTGATCCGGCAGTGAGAGAGCGCATCTGTACTCATCTGGACGTTGGGCAGGACCAGATGAAGAAATGGAACACAACTAGCGGTATTCCTTTGGCGTTTTTAGTGAGTAGACTGCTGGAGTGGATGGGGAGTGACGAGCATGACGAGGGCGTTATTGCTACGTACTACCTCTTGTTGCTTCTCGGCTCGACTGTCCTGGTGGACAAGTCGACTAACGCCGTGAAGCACACGTGGGTGGCGCTTTTGTTTGACCACGACGTTACCGGAGACACTGTATGTGGAGCTGAGATTCTAGCCTACGTCTACCGCAACTTGGGATAGGCGTCTAGGCGTGGAGCACAGGGCATTGCATCTTGCAGGATTCTGATTAGGGTAAGATATTGGATGGATTAGTGAAATATTAAGTTACGTTTTAATATTTTGGTCATTAATAGCCTTATTTATTCATTTACAATGCTGGGTTTGGGCATATTTCCCACATTTTCGGGAACAATATGTTACGAACCCCCAGGCCTTTGGAGTAGCTGTTCCTGGTGCCGCGGAGGTGCCTAACAGTAGAGACACCGGCCGTTTGATCGCCATACGCCGCATTCTGGACGACATGAGATACGAGGAGGTAGAATAGTACACGTAATTTTTGATATCTTAGTCTTTAATGTTCAAAAAATAAGTATGTATTGACTTTGCCTTTTTGACTTTACAGGTTACCTGTACCCCTTGGATGGGGTTGGACTTCTAGGCTCCTGAGGTAGCTCCTACCAGGTTTCGCGGTATACTGGGCATTATAGATGTCCAGGAGCCATACCACCCGGACAGAGTCCTCATGCAGTTTGGGCTCATGCAGCCAGTCCCAGTTCTGCCCATTCAGCCGGACAAGGCCGTCAGGAATGCTGAAATTAAGGGATACGAGGTCAGTTTTGCTGATGAGCTTCAAGTAGCTTAGGATGCAGATCTGAGACCGTTGATTGATCTGCATGGATCAGATGCAACTCACTTTTGGGACATGTCTGCCGACTATTTAGATTGGTATGACGAGTGTTCTCATCCCTTGGTCGATCCTGGTTCCGTCAGACGTGATCGTCCAGTCGGCCCTATCCATGTCTCTCCAGCTGTTGACGCAGTCGCGGTACGCTTACTTTTGTTGAATTGTTTGAATGTTTTATCTCTTATTGTGTATTTTGCAATAGTTTGACAAATATTACTTACTTTGTATACATCGCATTCAGGTGGTTGCTGCTGATATCCGCACTTACTTACGCACACCTGAGGCGGCGACACAGACATTCGAGGGACTTGCGAGATTATGGCTTGATATGCTGATTGGGCAGCCTTCACCCATGACCCCACCTCCACCTCGCCAGTCCCAGATGTTTCGTGATTCTGTCACGGAACCTGGCGAAGGTAGTGGCTCGCAGCCACATTAGTTTTTATGTTTGGATTAGACACGATTCATATGTCGGGAGTGTTTCTGTAAATGTTATCTATTTTATCTTATTTGGTTTAGTATGTTTGTTCATGTTTATTATGTCGTTTGATACTTACCTCAAAGTATGAAATAACAACATAACTTTACCGAGCCATAACAAGATGTATGAACAACTATAAGAAAATCGATACAGTACGAAACGATTAACATCGAAAAACAAATAAGTACAAAATGGAAAGTTAATATGAACAAAGATTGCAATCTTCAAATAATGAAGTATATGCATAACCACACACTTAGCTTAAGCGTCTGGTTACACGCTTAGCTTAAGCGTATGTTTACCCGCTTAGCTTAAGCGTCTGGTTACACGCTTAGCTTACGCGTGTGGTCTTTCGCTTAACATAAGCGTGAAATCATGCATGAACTTGTTACATGTTAGCATACTTATGTAATACGAGAAAGTAATAGGAACTTAGATCATGTTAGCATACTTATGTAATACTAGAAAGTAATAGGAACTTGTTACATGTTAGCATACTTATGTAATACGAGAAAGTAATAGGAACTCGTTACATGTTAGTATACTTATGTAATACGAAAAAGTAATAGGAACTTAGATCATGTTAGCATACTTATGTAATACGAGAAAGTAATAGGAACTCGTTACATGTTAGTATACTTATGTAATACGAGAAAGTAATAGGAACTTAGATCATGTTAGCATACTTATGTAATACGAGAAAGTAATAGGAATTTAGATCATGTTAGTATACTTATGTAATACGAGAAAGTAATAGGAACTCGTTACATGTTAGAATACCTATGTAATACGAGAAAGTAATAGGAACTCGTTACATGTTAGTATTGGGCCCATTAAGCTTTTTTTGGTAGTATTGGACATAGTTTGGGCCCATTAAGCTTTTTTGTACTACTGGGCCTAGTTTGGGCTCATTAAGCTTTTTTTGTACTATTGGACCTAGTTTGGGCCCATTAAGCTTCTTTTTTTTGAGTTTGGGCCATGTCATGAATTAAAACACAATTTCTTTTACTAATGCATAGTAGTATATGTCATCCGAAAAATACATACATAACAAAATAAACATAATATCCCTAAGCTTTGAATATGGTTACTAGATATATAACTTGGGGACGCCGACCTATTATTTCAAACACTAATGCGTCATTGATTTCCAATTCATGCCATCTTACAAAATCCCGCCAGCCTGATGCGAACAACCCCTGACGTGTCGTTGCAATGCATAGGATCTTTGATTCCTCAAGCTTGAATTCGATTCTTCTCTTCCGTAGCCAAAGTGATGGCTTTCCTAGGGTTAAAGAGATAACCCTCAAATGCGTCAAAGAGATGACGAATAGATCAAAGAGATGATCACGAACACCGAAGAGACGACGAACAATTGCTCGAAGCGACGAGCTACGGGATAGATGATCCATGGGATCGAAGGAGGTTGACGTAATAAGAATGTTCGGAAACGCCGCGTGAGTCTGGCATGGTTAACAGCACGGTTAGCTAACTGTGCCAAAACAACGAAGCCAAATCCTGATGTTCTGCACGGTTAGTGGCACGGTTAGCAAACCGTGCCGAATGTCCATAGTGGCTCTCGACTTTCTTGCCCGGTTAATGGCACAGTTAGCAAACCGTGCCACTGTGGAACTCTTCCGTCACATCTCTCAGTAAAACTCGATTTTGACCATCTTCTTGTTGAAATCTTGATTCGACGTAAACTATGAAGTTGTAGATCTTTGAATCAGCTTTCCAACGCATCTTGAATCATCACGAGATCAATTTTCTAGCCATAGTTATGTCCGTTTTACCGAAGACTGTCCAGAACCAAATCGACAGTAACTATTCCGAACTTGCACAAGACTTCACCCTTTGCTTGAGCCTCTTCCTTGTAGGTCTTTGATTAAGTCTCCCATGCATGTTGCTATCAATCTCCCCTTCTTGGCTGCGAAGCATCCCCGCTTCGTCCTCGTCGTCAGAAGCAAGAGGCGTATAAGGAGAAAGATCAGCGACGTTGAACGTAGGATGCGCACCATAGTCATCGGGTATAGGGGGCAATCCCTCGGGCAGCTCCTCGGGCATCACATCCCCAAGGTCCTATAAAAGAGATATTACGGTAGGGGGTAAATCAACATGATCTTTAACAGTTAAAAGACACGCGAAAGGAACAAGTAAAAAGCAAGGAAGACGTCCCTGAATTATTGGAGAGACATCTCGGGACCGGGCTAAGAGAAGCCGGTTCTCGCATTTGCCGTGAATGTCGGGTTGTGGAGGCGTCTCAAACGTGAAGTACTGGATCACCTTTGTATTGATGATGTTGCGGTAACTCCCATCATCTTCGTTGGCGGTAATAACGCTGCGTGGAACCAAGCCAATAGGCACGTTATCGTGCTCGTCCATAGAGCTGCATATGTAGTTGTCCATCTCCTCCTCCTCCTCATCGTCGTAGGTGTCAAATATTGGTCCGGCGTCGGGGGTGTCCTCGTCAAAAGACTCATAGCCGGAGGTGTTCGAGAAGAGGACATTGAGAAGGGGACCCTTGCGGTCCATTGGCCGACTAGTTGTGACCGGAGGGTTCAACATTGGGTCAGCCGTGGGCCACTTCATGCCACTCATGGCCCGACGAAGGTGCTCATTCTCGGCAGTCAGCTCGGCCAGTTGGCGGTGAAGTGTGTCAATGTGTTCATAAACGAAGTCCATGTGTCCGGGGCTTCGGTTGCCCGTAGAAGGAGAGTGGCTTGTCGTAGGAACCTTCATAGTACCTATACAAAGCATTTAACACAAGGAGTAAGGTGCACCAAGCAAAAGAACAAGTCCAAGCCAAGTCCTTGTCTCAAAAGTGAACCAAGAAATTTTCCGCTGGGTGTACTAATTTTGGTTGCTCGTGAGGAGAGAGAGGCTTGAACGGAAGGCAACAAAGCAAAAACTAGCAAAACAAATCCCAAACAACACACAAAATTTCCAAGGTCAAGTAGATCAAAACAAGTTTATCAGAATTAATCACAAGAGAGTTGAAATTTTTTTCTTTGCCCTTTTCAAAGAGAGTTGCATAGAGACATGAAAGAAGAGAAGATGGAGTATGACCGTATGGTGCATTCTCTGCCTTTTCTTTTGTTTCTTTGTGTTTTTGAGGCTTCCGTCTTCCCAAACCTTTTGTTTTGTTGGATGGAAGGTGAGAATAGTATGTTTGTTTTTGTTTATACGGTCACACTGTGTTTTTGTTTTTGTTTTTGTTTTGAGATGATAGCGAATCAAGCAAGTATAGGAGAAGAAAGAAGAGACAAAGCAACTATGAGGGAATAAAATCTAACAACTAATCTAGCAATTAATCCAAAGATGAAGCAAAACTTGATCAACAAGAAACAAGGAAATCAAATATGCAAATAAGGAAACAAGATTTGCTAGAGTATAGATTTTAGGGTTGTTGGAAAGGAACCAAAACCTAAGGGAAATTAGGGTTTTGCAGCCGTGAGGGAGAGGGAGAGGGTGGCGGACGGAGTGGTGGTGGCAGACGGTGGTGGTGGCGAGATGGTTGGTGATTCCGGCGATTGGGTGAGAGAGAAAAAAATTTCTGGGTTTTGCAAGCGGAAAATTGCAAGGAAACACAATAAGAGAGAAGGACAAACTTAGCTTGGATAGGCTCTGATGTCAGTTGATGCGAACAACCCCCGATGTGTTGTTGCAATGCGTAGGATCTTTGATTCCTCAAGCTTGAATTCGATTCTTCTCTTCCGTAACCAAAGTGATGGCTTTCCTAGGGTTAAAGAGATAACCCTCAAATGCGTCAAAGAGATGACAAATAGATCAAAGAGATGATCACGAACACCGAAGAGACGATGAACAATTGCTCGAAGCGACGAGCTACGGGATAGATGATCTGTGGGATCGAAGGGGGTTGACGTTAAAACTCAAGGGAAGGAGTGCACTCAACTTTACTACTCAAATTCAACGTAAAAATTACAAACTAGGGTTTTCCAAGTTTAAATACCCACAAAAGATAATAATAAAATAATAAGAATGTTCGGAAACGCCGCGTGAGTCTGGCACGGTTAACAGCACGGTTAGCTAACCGTGCCAAAACAACGAAGCCAAATCCTGATGTTCTGCACGGTTAGTGGCACGGTTAGCAAACCGTGCCAAATGTCCATAGTGGCTCTCGACTTTCTTGCCCGGTTAATGGCCCGGTTAGCAAACCGTGCCACTGTGGAACTCTTCCATCACAGCTCTCAGTAAAACTCTATTTTGACCATCTTCTTGTTGAAATCTTGATTCGACGTAAACTATGAAGTTGTAGATCTTTGAATCAGCTTTCCAACGCATCTTGAATCATCACGAGATCAATTTTCTAGCCATAGTTATGGCCGTTTTACCGAAGACTGTCCAAAACCAAATCGACAGTAACTATTCCGAACTTGCACAAGACTTCACCCTTTGCTTGAGCCTCTTCCTTGTAGGTCTTTGATTAAGTATCCCATGCATGTTGCTATCACAGCCGTTGCCAAATCTATATCGATTCCCACTCGTTGCGATACACAAAGGCAAAGTAGCATCACCACAATCCAGGGTGACTTCCGTTGTTGTTGCAGAACTCGGGAATTTCAAAGCATGCTCCCTCGGGATACTCTGCATATTAGTAAGTGCATTTAAAGTTGATATTATGAAGTAATCCGAATCATAAATTTACATAATGAAGGATACGGTGCTTACCACCCGATATTCTGGGTAGAGCATGGTTTGATTTAGTACAATAATGAAACTCTTCCGAGGATCACGTCGCATAGCTTCAGCTCTTTCTAATGCTGAATTTCCAACATCTCCAGCATCATCATCAGAGGTGTAGCTGCTGTCTTCTTCGACGACAGAGGAATTTGAGTCGTCGCTGATTACTATCACATTTCTCGACGAAGAGGCCATACTAACTATTGGAGAAATAAAACACAATTAGCTAAGAGAAGGATAAGAGTAAGAGAAGAGTGTAATTGTTTGTATGAAATTGTTTGTATTTATAGGGTGAAATAGAGTCGTTGGAAAATGGCCGTTACAAACTGCACGCTTATGGTAAGCGTACGACCGTTACAAGTGACCGTTACAAAAATACACGCTTAACCTAAGCGTGTAAGCACACGTTTACCTTAAGCGTGTAAGCACACGTTTACCTTAAGCGTGTAAGCACACGCTTAGGTTAAGCGTGTATTTTTGTAACGGTCACTTGTAACGGCTCTATTTCACCCTACAAATACGAACAATGTCATCCTAAACCTTATACACCCTTCTCCTCTCTAATTGTGTTTTAATTCTCCAAAGGTTAATATGGCCTCTTCGTCGAGTTCGAGTTCAACTACGGGAGATAGATTTTTCTTTTGTAATTTCAAGGCGGTCATACACACTTGTGACCGACAGTGGCAGTATGGAAGAAGGTACTAGGGATGCCCTAAATTGGGGATGTACGATGTCCACAAACCTGGTAATAAAGGGGGATGTGATTTCTTTGCGTGGTTCGATCCACCATACGACGAGAGGGCACACGAGGTCATTATGGGGCCGTGGAAGAAAAAACAACAACTTACAAAGTAGAATGAGGGTCTTTGTAGGTATTGTTTACGAAAAATAACAAATAAACATCGTAGGTGTTAGAAAGATAGAAGTAACCATTTGTTATGTTTTGTAGGAATCAAGCGGAATTAGCGAAAGAGGGACATCGAAATCGAAAAGGAATCAAGCGGAATTAGCGAAAGAGGAGATGTGATTTGTAATCAAGCAGAATTAGCGAAAGAGGGGATGTGATTTGTTATGTTTTGTACTACTTCGCGCCAGTATAGGCCCATTAAATTGAGATAAAAATCGAGTTTGTACTACTCGAACGTAGACATAATGTAAAACACATCAAAGTAATATGAACACATCAAAGCCGTCTAAATATTACATTACATACTCGTATTATCAATCAAGTACATGAACGGATTCGTCTCCCACATACATAAAATGATCTGGTGCCCGACCATTTGCAATGCGGTAATCTCGATACGTCTTCAAATTCCACTCAAACTTTGTTGTCCACCACAAAATGTTTCAATCTGCGTTTCTGCGCCACGAACCAGGAGTGTGCGGTATTGGCGACCTTTCCTTAAGCACCACCTACATATACACACACAAACTATTTGAGTAGTGAAAACAATGTAACCTAATTTCATAAATATTTTATTAGAAAAAACCTTTATCGATATGAAATGATCATGATTGCCTACGTGTGCCATGGCAATAATCTTGTCTGGAGGTCCTATGCTTGATGTCCTATTCCTCAACGGTAAGCAAAACGTCGGAGCTTCCCACGTTAATAAGACGAGACCAACCTGATATAGTGTGGCAAACACTAAACCCATCAATGGCATGTGAAGCCAGTATACTTCTGAGCAAGGGATTCTGCAATGGTTCACTTGAAAGATAAGATCATCCCAAGACCCTTGTCGAAGACGGCAATGTATCGGCTCATATAGCTCTCGGTTGTCAAGCAACTCCGCTACCATCTCGCGTCGGATGTTGGGATATTCCTTCTCTTGCCTCCCTAACAATACAGCCATCGACCGATGGGGGCGTACATCTCTAACATTCTTGATGTACGGAATCCAAAAGTCATCCACATTGTCAATCCCAAAGTTCACCCCCATATGAACAATGGGAATACTAGGTTCTTCAGGCCACTGCAAATCTTCTGGTTGTGATTCTTCTAGTATGGGTTGGGATTGCAGGTCGTCAAAGTCCATCACTACTACAGTAGATGCACTTGCTTGATTTTTAGGACGACCTGGGCCTCTACCAGTGCTCGCACTTTCCTTCCCCTTCGCCTTTGTCTTTGGCCCCGCCTTCTTCTCATTCTCGTGGAGCTCATCCCGTCTATGCTCAAACAAGCACTTATCCCTCTTCTCCGCCTTCTCATCCACCTTCTCCTTGTTCCTAGCACCACTTGGCCTTCCTTTTGACTTGATCCCCGTCGGCTCTAACAAAGTACTCTCTTATGGATGCTCCAAGTCGTGGTACAACTCACCTAGTAGGAATGCCGTGCCTTTCTTCAATGTCCCAACCTCCAACCTGGCAAATATTTCATGAAGTCTCATCTCTGTAATGTCCATTCGAACGTAGGCAGAAGGGCCATGAGTTGTTGTTGGAGTCTCTTCCCATTCCAAGTCCCTCCAGAACTCGTGGACGTCTGACGGAATGAGAGGTGTTCTTGAAATGATGGCTCTTGCAATGATGTGCACGCAAGGCAACCCAAGGCAATCTCTCACCCAATGATCGGTGCATTCTTTTGAGAACTCCCCCTTCTTCAAGATATCGTAATAGCCCAACAACATATCAAAGCACCTATTCGACACTTGGTAGAAGAGCCTAGAAAAAGTAGCTCGTACAACTGGCGGCATCGATACATCATCGAAATCCGTTGGTCGTTTGGAAAGTGAAAGGTTCATGCTCCCCCTAATCTGATCTATTTGAAGGATGATGGCATGATGAATCCTCACGATCACTCTGTTGAAGCCCCCTCTACTAGAGCCAATAATATCTTTCAAAACCTTGTGCATTCCCTCAACCCTGTCAAATCACATGACGTTAGTACGACAACATTAACAACTATGAGTACAAAAAACAACATATTGTGAACGTCATACCTATTTGAAGTCCTTGTGAAGAAGTGAAGATGATGATCCGTCCACGCCCTTACTATGCTCGTCTTGTACGGAATAAGCCATGTGTCCTCCACGTATCCGACAAGGCCTTTCTTCCACGATGTCCGTAATACGGCAAGCCTCTCTTCATAGCTTTCTTCACTGGTTGAGCAAAAAAGTGTCCAACATTGGTTTGCAAATGCATCCACACTTTCCTTCTTCTTCAAGATGGACAAGGCACGTGCCTCGATGTTGTGCTTTATATGCACCCAGCACAAGAGGTGCTGAACTTCGGTGCCGAAAACACTCTGGATAGCAGTTATGAGGGCCTTATCACAATCTGTCATTATTGCAGTCGACATCACTCCCAAATCCAAACACAATGCTCGAACTTTCCTCATTATCCACGTGTAATGGTAAATCCTTTCCGCCCGGGTGAATGCATAAGCAATGTTGAACGTCTTATGAGTGTTGGTGAAACCAACAATCTCCATAAGTGGCATTCCATATCTATGGAAACCATTTCATAATACCAAACACATTTTTAAATGAAATACTATAACAATTTATGTCATAAACTACACATTATTACAATTTAGGACTTACTTGTTTGTCTTGTATGTCGCGTCAATGATTAGCACGTACGGGAACTTCTTCAACAACCGCAGCGACTCCGGATTAGCAAAAAATAAGATTGCAACCTCATCAGTCTTCGTATCCCTCAAAGGATGAACTACGTATTTCTGCTCAACCATAAATCTTAGGGACCACTGTGTAACCGTTAACTCTCCCCGATCCTCGTACTGCAGCTTCTGCAAGAAGTTGGCCACTTGCTTCCCGGAAGTCACATTTCCCGGGAAGTTTTGTCTCAATTCCGAAACAATTTGATTTGGCATCTTGCGACCGTCTCCCCACCTCCTTGCGCACAGCTGCTCCACCTCGGTCATTCAACCCATGAATGTATGGCCTTTGAAGCTAGTTCGTAGCTTATGGTTGTGCCGACCTTCAATCACACCCAAGACCCACTTTTCACCAACCGTCCATGCCTCTTTCTTCATGCGAACACCCATTATCTCAAACTTACACCCACACTTTTTGGATCTCGACTTTCGGATTTTAGCAACCGACAACTCTGGATTCTCTTCGTTCACCTTCGGCCTCCGCGATCTCCAAGGCCCAAACCTATCACACACTATACTAATTTGGTACGGACTTGAGTTACGCTTCACCAAAGCTATCACAAGCTCCTTTCCTATTTCTTTCGTCCATTTGTACAATTCTTCCTTACTATCTCACACTAGGTCGGTAATAAAATGCTTTGTATAGTCTTTCCCCTATAAATGTAGCGGTTTATGTTAACTACAACTCATCATAACTACATCACTATGTTACACTACATATGATTTCCAATTATATAACTACAAATTCATGCTAAATATTGGCTACCTAATTCAGTGCAATACTTAAGACACTAATTATGTATTAAAATACAGATGAAGGAAAGAGAAAAACTATTTTAACACTAACCACAAATTCGCCGCTAGGGTCCCAATCGGCAGTCGCTTCGTCGTCTTCCACATCTAAGAAAAAATTCGACTCCATCCATTTGTCGTCCTCCTCCTCTTCTTCTTCACTTTGAACCCAATCATTTTTTTCGTCACTACTATCCTCACCACTATGATACATCTTTAAAATTAGGAGAAGAACAATTTCGGTTTCTTGGACATGGAATGTCAAGACCTTCGACTATTAATAGGAAGAAATAGATCCGTTAGTAACTTCAGCGCAGCAACAGAACTTTCCAACGGCTATAATTTTACACGCATAACGTAAGCGTATAACAACCACACGCTTAACTTAAGCGTGTGGCTATGCGCCTAACGTAAGCGTGTAAAATAGCCTCTCCTTCGAGGCAACGGTGATCTGTCTTTTTAAAATACCAACTATATCCCTACGTGTCTACGTTAAGCGTGTAAAACCACACGCTTACGATAAGCGTGTAAAATAGCGTCGATATATAACGATATGATATAACCAAATTGGATATAACCATAGTATATAACTATAGGATATAACTATAACATATAACTATAGAATATAATATAGGATATAAACATAGTATATAACTATAGAACATAACCATAACATATAACCAAATTGGCTATAACTATAAGATATAATCATAGTATATACTATGGTTATATCATATATTATATTCTATAGTTATATAATATGGTTATATTATATAGTATATATACTATTGTTATATTAACCATAGTATATAACTATAAATTATAATATATGATATAACCAAATTGGATATAACTATGAGGATATATATAACCAAATTGGATATAACTATATGATATAATCATAGTATATAACTATATGATATAACCATAGTATATAACTATAGGATGTAATATAGGATATAACCATAGTATATAACGATATGATATAACCAAATTGGATATAACCATAGTATATAACTATAGTATATAACTATAGAATATAATATAAGATATAAACATAGTATATAACTATAGAATATAACCATAACATATAACCAAATTGGATATAACTATAAGATATAATCATAGTATATACTATGGTTATATCATATATTATATTCTATAGTTATATAATATGGTTATATCATATAGTATATAACGATATTGTTATATTAACCATAGTATATAACTATAAATTATAATATATGATATAACCAAATTGGATATAACTATAAGGATATATATAACCATAAGGATATATATAACCAAATTGGATATAACTATAAGATATAATCATAGTATATAACTATATGATATAACCATAGTATATAACTATAGGATGTAATATAGGATATAACCATAGTATATAACGATGATATAACCAAATTGGATATAACCATAGTACATAACTATAGGATATAAGTAATATAACCATAGTATATAACTATAGAATATAACCATAAGATATAACCAAATTGGATATAACTATAAGATATAATCATAGTATATAACTATATGATATAACCATAGTATATAACTATAGAATATAATATATGATATAACCATGATTATATCTTATAGTTATATCATAGTATTCTCTATGATTATATCTTATAGTTATATCCAATTTGTTTATATTTTATAGTTATATACTATGGTTATATCATATATCTTATAGTTATATAACTATATGATATAACCAAATTGGATATAACTATAAGGATATGTATAACCAAATTGGATATAACTATAAGATATAATCATAGTATATAACTATATGATATAACCATAGTATAATTTTATAGTTATATACTATGATTATATTTTATAGTTATAATCGGTATATCCTATAGTTATATACTATGGTTATATCCTATATTATATTCTATAGTTATATACTATGGTTATATCAGATAGTTATATACTCTGATTATATCTTATAGTTATATCTAATTTGGTTATATCATATCGTTATATCCTATAATTATATACTATGTTTATATCCTATATTATATTCTATAGTTATATACTATGGTTATATCCAATTTGGTTATATCCTATAGTTGTATACTATGGTTATATCATATATGGTTATATCCTATATGATATAACCATAGTATATAACTATATGATATAACCATAGTTTATAACCATAGTATACAACTATAGGATATAACGATATGATATAACCAAATTGGATACAACCATAGCATTTAACTATAGAATATAACTATAGGATATAACAATAGTATATAACATTTTTTTAAAAATAAAAAAGGGCTAGGTTTTGTAGCTTTTTTAAGATTTAAATTTTAAAGGGTATTGTAACATTATATGATTTAGGTTAGGGTTTATAGTTTAGGGTTAAGGATTTGTATGTTAAGGTTTTGTATAGTTTATGGTTAGGTTTTTTTATATTTAATTATTTTGATGTTTTTTAATGTATTTATGATTTTTGTAGCATTTTTAAGATTTAATCATTTAAAGGGTAATGTAGGATTTATGACTCTAGGTTAGGGTTTATAGTTTAGGGTTAAGGGTTTGTATTTTAAGGTTTTGTATTGTTTATGGTTTATGGTTATGTTTTATTTTAAATTTAATTATTTGAATGTTTTTAATGTGTTTATGTTTTTTGTAGTTTTTTTAAGATTTAAAGGGTAATGTATGATTTAGGACTCTAAGTTAGGGTTTATAGTTTAGGGTTAAGGGTTTGTATTTTAATGTTTTATATTGTTTATGGTTTATGGTTAGGTTTTATTTTAAATTTAATTATTTGAACGTTTTAATGTGTTTATGTGTTTTGTAGCTTTTTCAAGATTTAAAGGGTAATGTAGGATTTAGGACTCTAAGTTAGGGTTCGTATTTTAAGGTTTTGTATTGTTTATTGTTTATGGTTAGGTTTTATTTTAAATTTAATTATTTGAACATTTTTAATGTGTTTATGTTTTTTGTAGTTTTTTTAAGATTTAAAGGGTAATGTAGGATTTAGGACTCTAGGTTAGGTTTTATAGTTTAGGGTTACGGGTTTGTATTTTAAGGTTTTGTATTGTTTATGGTTAGGTTTTATTTTAAATTTAATTATTTGAATGATTTGAATGTGTTTATATTTTTTGTAGCTTTTGTAAGATTTAAAGGGTAATGTAGGATTTAAGACTCTAGGTTAGGGTTTATAGTTTAGGGTTAACGGTTTGTATTTTAAGATTTTGTATTGTTTATGGTTAGGTTTTATTTTAAATTTAATTATTTGAACGTTTTTAATGTGTTTATGTTTTTTGTAGTTTTTTTAAGATTTAAAGGGTAATGTAGGATTTAAGACTCTAGGTTAGGATTTATAGTTTAGGGTTAAGGGTTTGTATTTTAAGGTTTTGTATTGTTTATGGTTAGGTTTTATTTTAAATCTAATTATTTGAACGTTTTTAATGTGTTTATGTTTTTTGTAGCTTTTTTAAGATTTAAAGGGTAATGAAGGATTTATGACTCTAGGTTAGGGTGTATAGTTTAGGGTTTAGGGTTTGTGTTTTAAGGTTTTATATAGTTTATGGGTTATGGTTAGTTTTTTTATATTTAATCATTTGAACATTTTTTAATGTGTTTATGATTTTTGTAGCTTTTCTAAGATTTAAAGGGTAATATAACATTATATGATTTAGGTTAGGGTTTATAGTTTTAGGGTTAAGGGTTTGTATTTTAAGGTTTTGTATAACTATATGGTTAGAATTTTTTATATTTAATTATTTAAACTTTTTTTAATGTGTTTATGATTTTTATAGCTTTTTTTTAGATTTAAAGGGATTAGTAGGAATAGTAGGATGTAGGACTTTAGGGGTGTTTTGGATTTTAGGGTAATTGTAATGGATATTTCTTTTTTTCAAATATTTATATTTCGCCTGAACCGTCGGTTCGAACCTTCGGTTGAACCGTCGGTTGAACCGGCGGTTCGAACCTTCGGTTGAACCGTCGGTTGAACCGGCGGTTTAACTGTCGGTTGATGAACCGGCGGTTTAACTGTCGGTTGATGAACCGGCGGTTTAACCGCCGGTTCGCCGGTTCAACTATGCCTTGAACCGGAACCTGAACCGGCCGGACGTTGAACCGCCGGTCCGGTTCCGGTCCAGTTCCGGTTCAGGGTTTGACCCGGTCCGGTTCAGGATTGACCAGCTCTAGTTTTGAGTAAAACAATGATAGGGGCTGCTTGAATTGAGTAAGAATGATAATGTCCCCTTATAAGATAGTTTTCTCCATATTTATACTACTTTTACACCCAAATCGGTTAAAATCGTCAGAGATTTATACATGTAACATCACTATAAATGATATGACATTTATACATGTAACATCATCCGAGGTGGGTTGTGGCAAAGATTCTCATACCTAGGGTATGTTGAATTTCAGGACAGGTGGATTTTGACAATCCTAATTTCTGGTTAATGGGAATCGGGTTCCTTTTCAAGTCTTGATTAATTTTGGAAGGGGGTAAAGATTGATTCTTGCAACAATTACTAACGTATAATAGGCATACTGTTGATCTAGGGTTTACAAGATTGGTTCTTGATGGGTATGAATTATGCATTCCACTATAAGATCAAATTTCAATGACACATGGGAATAAAGATGACCCAGCTTTCATGTGATGTGACAAACAAATGCTGATCTTCTTACTTATTAATATTCCAGTTCAAACACGTATACTGCAGAGTGATCCAAATGAGCTAAAGAATTCACTGAACTCTGTTCTATTCATATAGGCTTTCCAGCCAGCCATCTGCTGTAGAAGTCGAACGACTCGCGTGGTTTGTACTCCGGTACCGTATGCCCTGAGCCCTGCATTGATCAGCCAGTAACAAAGTTTGAGTTTTGGAGAATTGGGTTTTGAATCAATTCTAAATTGAAGATGGTACAGAAGTGAACATACCTTGATAGTTATAAATGTGAGATCCTTTTCATAGCCTTGCAAGTACCTGGAATTATACATTAAACATCTTGACATGAATATTCCAAGCATGAAGAACAGAGGAAGCTTGTAGGTTGAACTTACCCGGCAACTTGGTTGTTGGAGGTCCAAGGCCTCCATTGGTCGACAATCTTGTAGCCCATGGATCTCGTCCAAGCTTCACTTCCAGTGTAAGGCACACACATATCGTGGTCCCCGCTGTCAAGCATCCGAGAAGGTATTTCATTTCTCTCTTTTTAATCTCCTATTGATCACTAGTAATGTTACCTGTATATAAGAGCAGGGTAACCGCGAGAAGTGAGGTTCCTATGGTATTTGATCATGCTCCCGGCGTCATGGGAGAACGAGATTCTACCTGTACACAACTCCCACCTTCCCCCCACGCTCTCCTGATCAATTAACAGGTAACAATCAGATCAAATCTTGAAAACTTTTCTTCACTTTAAAATTTGGATGGGTTGTGACCTGTGCAGCATGAAGTGCTTTTCTAACATCTGCATTGTTGAGCCAAGAAGTTGCAACCATATCGTCCTGTAACACGAGTTTTGAGTTTCATAGCTACGACTACAACTGAGCTATTACTAGGCAAGGCAAAAAAAAAAAGAGAAGCTCTTAGGTGACTTACAATGCAAGGGACGCTTTCTGAATTGGAGAGCTCTGGCCACGTCGGAACGTACCCGTCTCTTACGGGAGCTCTATAAGGCCACGCGCGACCAAACATCCGCTTTCTTACAGGGAGAGGCCGCTCGCTTTCCCCGAGTCTCCTGAAGCTGGCTGGCAATCTTAGCCTGCCTTTGGTGAATGAACTCGTATCCGGTCCGTGGTAGCAGGGTTCGAGGATGTCGTATATGTTCAAGCCGTCGACTTCCTACACATACGAGTCCAAAAGCACGGTCAGACGCGTACCCAAAACGCACGATTGGAGGAGGAATTTGAGATGCATGGTATTTGCCTCGTCAACTTTGGAAAGTAGATCTTGGCAAGAAGTGGAGTTTGAATTGTAGTAATTTCCTGCACATGCCTTGACCACTTCCTGCAGAACCAACAATGTGTTATTTGTAAGCTGTGAGGCTAATGCAGACAAGATCAGAATTCAGCATCACAACAAATGCAAGATTTCAATGCATGGCAAAGATTGTCAATTTTGAACTTCAATTGCTGCTTAAAGTTACTGAAATTGGATCAGGGACAATGTAAACTTGATGTACAGTTTTGTTCTTACTTCGAATAACGAATCAGGTATCAAGCCCATTCCATGAGCAAATGGAACAAGGGCATTTCCGTCAAATTCGTTGTCGGTGACGCCGTTCCCCACCATGTATCCCTGCATCAAACAAGCTTATTGGATTCATGATTTCAGGATTTAGCAGCAATATACTTGACTAGACAAACCTAGTTACCTTGAAGTTAATAACAGGCTTTACACCAGCATCAAGTCCTACAAAACACCGGAAATCATATAAATGAAGTAAAAGTAATGATATTTTAACATTGTATAGTAAGATCTGAATCCAGAAATTGACTTGAATGTACCTCTTACAACTTCATAAGAAAGAGTTGGCACGTAAATTCCAGCATATGATTCACCTGCAATGTAAAATGGGTTCGACTGGAACTCTTGGTATATCTCGAACCACTGATCACACAAAATCAAGCACATTAGTACAAACTATAAAGTAAAGTCGTCTTAGGAAGGCGATCATATACATATGACAGAAGCCCGAGGAGATACCTTGAGCAGAAAAGAATGTGTATCAGAGGCAGTCTTTAGGTCCCCGGTGACATAGTCACTTGTGTTGGATGAATAAGAAAATCCGACACCTGCTGGTGAGTCGAGATAGATCATGTTGGAAACCTGAAAAAAACAGGGAAATTTTTAGAGGGATTTCAAGAATCGATGCTAAGAAAGAATGATGAGTTGAGATTGGACATGAACTAGCCTTTGACCAACTGTAAGGATTGAGATGTAGCTTTGGGAGGCCTCCCTTTGAACTAGGAGCTTCAAAATTAAATGGCCCTGAAAAGGAAAACAGAAGAGCTATTCAAAAAGAAGATAAAAAGACTAGAAAACACCATAAGAATGTTATGGTAAATTCACATATGTGGTCATTTGTCAGCTAACATACAGAATTCTTGCAAACTTCGCCAAATTGTTGATGTTGTGAATTGATACATTGTACTAAATACTATAAAATCAGAACTCATTGGCATTGATCACATTACATCAAACAGTTTTTTGTTTGCAATATTGCAGTGTGTTATTGACCGAGTGGATATGGATTTATTGTGACAACAAAAATTTGACCCGAATTGAATAGGTTAGAAGAATACCATGTTCATAAACAAAGCCATCAAAGCTGGAGCATCCAGGACCGCCATTGAGCCACAGAACGACGGGATCAGATGATGGGTTCCTCTCAGATTGCACAAAGTAGTAGAACAGTTTCTTGCCATGACTTTCATCAATTGTCACATATCTTCATACCACACATAAATAAGGCAATTATCCAAGGAAACATTCAGACCAATAAGATGATGAAAGATAACCAATGTACAAGAAATAAGACAGCAGAAGCAGCCACTAAAAATTGATTGAGCATGAAAAATTATCAATGATTATACATGTAATTGAAGTCAAAATAGAAGAAAACACATCTGAAAACGCTAAACAAGAGACTATAAAGCACCCAGAAACAAACACCCATATTGGATTAGCCGCGCATGACATCAAACAATGATTGCCCAGATGATTAAGTCAAAATAGAAGAAAACCCACAATCTCAAAAGCCCTAAACATGAAACAAAAGCAAAGCACCAGAAACACGGTACCCATATGAGAAACTGATCATGAACAACTAAACAAGGATTACCCAGATAATTAAGTCCAAATAGCAGAAAGCCCACATCTTAACCCAAACAATATTTGGAGTCAAAATTGAAGAAAACCCAGATGAGAAAAAGGACTAAACATCAAAATGGCGCCACAATTGAAGAGATTACTAACCCGGAGTAATGCTTGGAAGGGAAATTGCCGGTGAATCCAGGGAGCTCAGTGATCAAAGCGGTTTGAGGAGCAGATTCACCTGAAAACACAAGGCTTGACAGCAGCACAAAGATCAGTGCTTTGTTGACAATAGAATGATGAGAATTTGTTGTCATTGTTTTTAGTAGTTTACTCCTCATATCAAGAATCAGTTTCCCTCTTTCTGTACCCAATGAAGTTGAAGAATTATTATAAAGAGAAGAAAATACTTTAGGCGGAGAGATAGGATTGGGACGTTTTTTTGGGTGCACTTGACCCACACTCTTCCTTCGTAATCCTATCAATTAAAGAAGAGAGAGAGATAGAGTTGTGAATTGTGAATTGTGAATTGTGAATTGTGATTACTGATTACGTTTGTGAACATGTGGAACTTCAATTTGATTTGATTATCCTTAGAAGGCAAGTTGAGAAAAGGGAGTAGAAGTGACAACGACACGTGTACAAAACCATACAAAATTAGGGTGTGTTTGATGAAATTGATTTCAGTATTACAGCTTTATCAATTATCTACGTCTGTTTATTTCCTAATGAGAGGATTTTGTATTATCAAAATGTTTTAATGAACACATGCTTTGGTCGACTTCAGTAATGACTACTTAAATTAGCATTGCCGACCATTTAACTATGGGTATGCAATATGTAAAAAAAATTTGGGTTAGGTACATGTAATCCTATTTGCTTAGCGTGGCCATCACTAACTCAAGAAAATTTTATATACGAAATCGAACACAATTTTTTTGGTTAAATAGACCATCACTAACTCAAGATAGTGTCATTATTTCGTGAGAAAATTGGGCGTAAAGGATCCCTTAAGGAAAAAAATAGCAAGTTTAGATCCATTTTTTAAAAAAAATTACAAGTATGATCCCCTATTACTATATATATGATCCAAAGGATAGAAGTGTTTTTTTAGGGTTTAGGATTTATGGGTTAGGATTTAGGATTTAGGATTTAGGGTGTAGGGTTTAGGGGTTTTTAAAGGCTTAGGGGGTCAATGAGCTAATTTATTTAATTAGGAGTCCAAACTTGTTATTTGACCCTTCTTAAGGGGTCAAAAATCCTAAGGATCGTTATTTCATTGTGCTAGCTGCCATTATCATGTACTCCATCCGTCCCATAATGTTTGTTCTGTTTCATTTTTGTACAATATTCATAGTTGAAGAGAATTTTTAAGATTTCTTTCAATATATAAGAAAAAACATAGTCATGTGGGGTCTTGTTTAATTCGTCTCAACGAGTACTTTGATAATATAAAAAATTATAATTTATATTAATATGTAATTAGAGATATTAACGATACAAAATCCGCCTCGGCAAATGTGCCCAGTCAAAATAGGACAAACATTATGGGACGGAGGGAGTATAATAAAATTTTGTGGCTGAAAATTATAATGTTTTTTTTATACAAGGTAAATAATAGGGTCTCTTTTTTAATAGAAAGACAGCTTTGAATCATCACAATAGATGATTTTTGTAAAGTCGTTACAGAAGTTATCATACATCGAGTTCAAATAGTAGAACTCATATCTAGATGCAAGAAGCGTTTGCTCAAAAAGATTGGTGGAGGAGAAGATCCGTTGGCTCCTTGAAAGACCAGTTGAATTGATCTCATTTGTAGCTAGGAAATTAACTGCGTTATTTGCTTCCTTAAAGCAATGATGTACTTGTATGGAATAAAAAAAGGTTTTTTTAGTGTGTGCTCATAGACACACTCTAAGAACTCAATTTTTAGCAATAATTTTTTTAGTCATTAGCTTGATTTTTTTGTTAAGGGTTTACCCATTTTCTTTTAGAAAATATTATGAAGATAATTTTCTATATTAACTTGTTAGCATGTGTTCATGGGCACACAGTAAAAAAATCAAAAAAGAAAGTAAAATAGTAATGTCAATAATTAATTGGTTGGATTTCCCATGAAATCTTCCAAGATTATTTAATTGAGTTTATGAGAGCTAAATTATCACATTCTATAATTAAATGTTTGATATTCAAATTAATAGTTTTGCGAATACCAAACAAAACTACATAAGCCTCTATTTGCACGTTAGTGTTATCTGAAATATGATCATGAAAAATGGACATAATCTATCCATTAGAATTACGTTTTATGTAACAAATGTGGGAGTAATGATTATGTTGCTTGGACCAATTATAATGTTAAGGCTTAAGAGGACACACGTCCATAATTTGTTGTTCTCTTGTGACTTTTATTAGACTATACTAGCTTAGTTCCGTATCGTGTACGGAGTTTGGATAAAAAGATTATATTGATATTATTTTAATTATTAAAAACATATTAATTTCACACATTAAACAAAACTAAAAAACTAAAAAAATATTTAATTAGTGACAATATAAATGAAATTAAGATAAGTATGATAATATTAAAACATCAATGTGATTTCGTATATACATAATATGTTGAATCAAGTCATATACCCAAAATTAAATGAATTAAAAAAATTGAATAAAATGTGATTAATTAAATGGAAAAATTAAAATAGAATATTCAAAAAATACCTAACATATTCTATCTAATATAGAAATCAAGATCAAATGTGAATAATCTATATGGTAAAAAAGAAATTAGTATCATATCTAAAATATTTTATATAATAATAATAATAGATAACTTAGTGACGTGGCACGATATGGAGTACACATGTGACAATAAATGACGTAACACAATGTCAAATGACAAGTGACCTTAGTTAGGTTTTACTTTAGTATTATATTGTACGTTAGACATTAAGGCTCCAAATCAATCATTAAAATGGATAGCCATGTGAATTTAGAAATATAAAGGTGTGACAAATTAGTTAAAAGATATGATAATACATAGTCCCTTCAAACTATTTAAATTAATTTTGAAATATATATCTACTTATTTTTTTGAGATACTTGAATACTATTAATTAAAGCAATATTTAAATTATCCTAGTATATATAATATATCATTTAGATGATATATTTATATTTAGATTCAATCTAATCTAGAAAAGGAATGAAATAACAAATACGAATTTTGATTTGGATATTATGCTGATATATAAATATTAATTAAAAAATTGCATATTTTATATGGATTTTAGTTTATTTGGGAAGTATTTGTTGTAGATATCATATTTCTTAATCTTTGATTTTATCAAATATATTTTATTTACTTTCTTTTTCCCAAAAAGTCGTTATAACCATTTTTTTTGACATATCATACCAATTGGGTAAAATAAAAAATAAGTTAGTAGTATCAAAATTATCCGGGTAAATTAAGAACCATAAGCTAAAGTGGAGAATTTCGAAATTAACTGAAAAAATCAATTATGAATCTCATATCCTTAGTTTTAGATATTGTATTTTCAATCTCATATCAAATCTCTTTTAATTATTTTTCTAACCTCAACTCATAATCTTCCATTTTCTATATAACTTTTATTTAGTTTACAATCATATATCCACAAATATGTAGCAATTAGTTACCTCGATGCTTACTTCAATTTTCTATAACTGTTATTTGATTTTCAATTGACCATTAATCTTTGTTGTAAAATTTTTACACTATATGTTAGTCTTATTTTTTTTAAAGGGTTAATTACCTAAAATCACCCGTCTAATAAGCCATATTGCCCAAAACCACCCATTTAATTCGATATTACCAAAAACCACCCACATACCTATCTCCGTTAGACGACCACCACCCAAGCCCATTGACCGTCCAAAAACTCGTGAACGCGTTTCACGCGCCTATTTCCAGCCCTTTTTCCATCCTTTTTTTTTCATTTTAGGGGAAAATAATTAAAGAAATAATCAGTTTAGAGTTATTTGAGTTACAGTAACTGTAAATCCAAGTGGAATAAATATGGGGATTTGGCGATTGAAGCTGGATTGAAGAAAGAAGGATTTCGAGATTTGAAGCTGGATTGAAGAAGATTTTTGGGGGATTTCACGATTTGAAGAGCTGCGAGGGTTGCATTCATCGACAATGGAAGGAGAAAGAGTGCTGAGCATCCGCGATTTCGAGACAGATTTCCGAATTCGGGCGAATTCGATAATCTGGGGATTTAGGGTTCCATCCCTAATTCTGTGCCAATCGATTGAAGGTTAGTAGATCTATCCCTAATTCTGTGTCAACCGATTTAGGGTTAGTACATTTTTGCACCTCCTCTCCTCCCAAAATCATGAACCCTAAAAATTTGGGGATTTAGGGTTCTAGGCTGAGCAAAGTTGATTCATCCTCTCCTCACAAAATCCATTGGAAGTTTGTCGATTCCAAGCATCGCGATTACTGGTGAAGCATCGGGATTCATGTAACACCCTCGATTTATTGTCGGGAATGCCACACGCCAGTGACCTCAGACGTTGTTGTCCGATGTCACCCTAGGCTTTAATCGGAACAATTAAACTTAAATAAACATATTAAATAACGAAAGGTTAAACAACGGAAGACATTGTATAAGTGAAACTCAACATTTTATTAAAAGATCTCTCATCAAACGAGAGTAGCGTTTACACAACAGAGTAAAATTTTAGCGGAAGACTTTAAATTACACAGCGAAAGACTTTTAAGAATCAACCTATAACATCGCTAGGTTATAAAGATATATTAAAGTAATATTTAACAACTTAAAACACTGACACTTAAATCTTCGTCTGCAAGCCTCTTCTTCTTCAACTGGTTACTTCAACTTCGGGAACCAACCACTGATGTGCCGTATAGGACGGATGACACCAGCCAACCATGCAAGGAATAAAACTCGGTTGGTTAGTCTAATGAAAGACTATGCAAGGGTGAAAACATAATGGTTCTAGTGATCGTAACCGTTTACTATCATTGTTCCTCGAATAATAATCGAAGGAACGATATATAACCCGGAACTTTCACGGAATGATTAATATTTAGATATGCACTGAAGAGAAGACTCCCAAAGGAAATGAGTCTTATGGGAAATATACAAAGGAAAGATTCCAAGAGATTGAGTCTTATCGGAAAGTATGACAAGTGTTTGAGAATCTTATAATTTCACACAAGAGTTTAAAAGCGACTTGGCTATTTGGGTCCACGATCAACCTCACCGCTTAGTGCGAATCCAGATTGGAAAGAGGACTTACTCTAACCGAAGCCCAGACGAGTTTCCACGTTGTACTTCTCGCCCAAGGTTCATTAATTATGTGCCTAACCACACTTATCTTATTTAATTACAAAACGTATATTATTGTTAAGGCTTTTAATATTATCTCGAGTAACTACGAACCTTTATGATTTCGAGTGACTACGAACCTTTATAATTTCGAGTGACTACGAACCTTTATAATTTCGAGTGACTACGAACCTTTAATACACAGGGTGACATTATGTTCACCCAAATAGCACTAGCAAGGTGCTTTAACACTTCCGATCCTTAGAGATGGATAAGAAGCAATGGGTCACGATCTTAAGAGAATTATAAAGAAACGACTATTCTCACAAGAAATATTGTTCCTACGAATACTCGTGCTATTCTAGCATTAAAGTTTTAATTTAAATCCACAACAAAACCATTACGGTCATTAACAAGTATAATAGCGTTGTTTCTAGCAATATATACAACCTACAATAATATCATATTTTAATTACATTATTTATAAAATCTGTTCCCAAACGAAAACAACAGTTCACTCCAATTTAATTAACAATTAAAAGCAATTGATAATTAATAGAACATGGAATGATTAAGCAAGAGCGAACCGCCACTTGCCTTATGTGGATTCGACGATGAATCTAGACGAGACGACTATTGATGATATCCTTTCCGGGGATATGGCCTATGCTTTAGATAGCTCTAGCAAGATTACGAGTCCACACGCGATCCAGCAAATAATGTTATAACGCTCGATTGATCTCGGGTTAAATTTGGACAGAATGGGATTTGGGCTTTCGGCCCAACAAGGAAGCTAGCAAAGGAGGGGGCCCACCACACTTTGCTTCTTCTTCCCCACGTAACAACAACAACAGCACAACAACAACGGCAGCTCGGCGGTACAGCAGCACAACGCCGTGGTCTTTTCGTCGGGAAGGGGCAGCCACCAGCAGGGGCGGGGCAGCACCGTCAGCAGCGGCGGCGGCTCATGGCGACAACAACGACGCGAAGCACAACAACTTCATCACCGGATCTGGGTCGCCTTGACGCCGGGAGAACCGTAGCAGCGGCGGCGACGTCGGACGCAACAACAACGTCGGGCAGTAGCACCTCCGCAGAAGAACGCAACAGCTCCGTAGCTCACTAACAGCGGCAACATCAACATCGAACTTGGGTCGCCGGTGGGAAGAGACGACCGAGAGGGGACGAGAGAGACTTGGTCAGCTCTTGGTGCCCATCAACCCTCCATCGAGCTCCTTATAAAGGCCAAGGAGGAAGGCGTGCCCGACCACCACATCGACAGGTGCCCTGACAAGAATTACACGCGGCGGCTGGCGCGAAAATGAGGGTGGCATGCAATATATCCGGGGAAAGGCTTGGCATGGGTTTTTAACCCCAAAAATTATATGTTTGTATCCAAACAAATATTCTAAGTCCCGAAAATACATCGAATGTATTTTATACCACTCAAGGAATTATTACGGAGATCAAGGATGTTACGAAAAATCCGAACTCCACTGAAAGCGAAATAATTATTGAACGAAGGTTGGAAAAATTACCCAAATATCCTTACTAAAAATGAGAGGTATTACAATTCAAGACTATTTTGGTGAAGTAGAGCTAGAGTGCTGAGCATCGCGATTCAAGCCATTGTAAGTAGGCAATCTGGTTTGTTACGATTACTTCAATTGTTATATGTTTGTGAATACTGGAGGAATCTAGGGAATTTGGTTTGTTAATCGATTTTAATTGTTTATGAGAAATCTGGGCAACATGGGTACATCTGATTGAGATTTGAGCTAAGATTGTG
Source organism: Rheum nobile (assembly GCA_027886185.1). Lineage (NCBI taxonomy): Eukaryota > Viridiplantae > Streptophyta > Magnoliopsida > Caryophyllales > Polygonaceae > Rheum > Rheum nobile. The sequence continues at coordinate 1,115,108 of WOAB01000308.1, read as the reverse complement.
AGGAGTTTGTTATTGTGGTAAATCTGATTGCTATGACATGTGCATGTCAACTATGTCTAACTCAAGTTCTTTATCAACCATGTCAAACTCACAACAAATTTGAAGCTATAATAATCGGTTAGACTGCACCAGATTGAAAAGGAAGCAGTCAAAGTGGACTCTGAAGCAGTGAGAAACAAGCTGAAGCAACATGATGGTAGTAGAGTGACAATGGATCACAAGGTGGTAGGCAAAGGGGTTCACAAGGTGGTAGGCAAGGTGACAATGGAACTCAAGGTGTGTTCCAAAGTGGTTCACAAGGAGGCTCTCAACAAGCCTCTCAACATGGAAGCAACTTGGTAAGCACCTTCTGAAGTTACATTTGATACCTTTATTAATGCACACTTCATATCTACTAGCTATTTATCTTTTCCTGTATGATGTCAGATTACACAACCAACTCAACAAGCAACTCAAGGTGCATGCAGTCAGTCCAATATAACTCAACAAGCAACAGCAAACAAGCCAGTTCTGCCTGTCAGAGCTCCAAGGAAGAAGATTGTTAGTTCAATGAGTCAATTGAGACAAGCTATCAGATGTTCACCTAGGAAGCATTCTAAGGGAAGCAGTTCAGGAGCTAGATAGAAGATCCATGAGTTTCTGTTGTTTTGTTGTATTTCTTTTGGGAACCTTTGTATGTGGTCATGTTGGATGACTAGAGTTTGATGATTACCCAAAACTCTTAAGGGCTTTTATGGTGTTGTGTGCACATGGATGCTTAAGATTATGTTTGTTATGTGATGATACTATACTATGTCTGTCATTTATGGTGTGATAGGTACTTGGATACCTCTTTTGTATCAATGCAGAACATAGAGTTTTATCTCAACCATTTGTCTGTCATTTATGGTGTGATAGGTACTTGATACCTCCATGATCTCAAGCATTGCAAGTCCAACATTCATAAACAACATTTACATGAACATAATGAAAAGCATTGTGATTGCAAACACAAACTGACAATCTGTTACAATGACTTCAGTGGCTCTTTTCCTACTTCAACCACATGACAAGTCCAACATTCATAAACATATAACAAACCATATAAATAACCATTACAATGACTCTACTACCATCATGTTGCTTCAGCTTGTTTCTCACTGCTTCAGAGTCCACTTTGACTGCTTCCTTTTCAATCTGGTGCAGTCTAACCGATTCTTATAGCTTCAAATTTGTTGTGAGTTTGACATGGTTGATAAAGAACTTGAGTTAGACATAGTTGACCTGCACATGTCATAGTAATCAGATTTACCACAATAACAAACTCCTCACAATCTCAACTCAAATCCCAATCAGATGTACCCATGTTGCCCAGATTTCTCATAAACAATTAAAATCGATTAACAAACCAAATTCCCTAGATTCCTCCAGTAATCACAAACATATAACAATTGAAGTAATCGTAATAAACCAGATTGCCTACTTACAATGGCTTGAATCGCGATGCTCAGCACTCTAGCTCTACTTCACCAAAATAGTCTTGAATCCCGATGCTTCACCAGTAATCGCGATGCTTGGAATCGACAAAGCTTCCAATGGATTTTGTGAGGAGAGGATGAATCGACTTTGCTCAGCCTAGAACCCTAAATCCCCAAATTTTTAGGGTTCATGATTTTGGGAGGAGAGGAGGTGCAAAAATGTACTAACCCTAAATCGATTGACACAGAATTAGGGATAGATCTACTAACCTTCAATCGATTGGCACATAATTAGGGATAGAACCCTAAATCCCCAGATTATCGAATTCGCCCGAATTCGGAAATCTGTCTCGAAATCGCGGATGCTCAGCACTCTTTCTCCTTCCATTGTCGATGAATGCAACCCTCGCAGCTCTTCAAATCGCGAAATCCCCCAAAAATCTTCTTCAATCCAGCTTCAAATCTCGAAATCCTTCTTTCTTCAATCCAGCTTCAATCGCCAAATCCCCATATTTATTCCAATTGGATTTACAGTTACTGTAACTCAAATAACTCTAAACTGATTATTTCATTTAATTATTTTCCCCTAAAATGAAAAAAAGGATGGAAAAAGGGCTAGAAATAGGCGCATGAAATGCGTTCACGAGTTTTTGGATGGTCAATGGGCTTGGATGGTAGTCGTCTAACGGAGATAGGTATGTGGGTGGTTTCCGGTAATATCGAATTAAAGGGGGTGGTTTTGGGCAATATGGCCTATTGGACGGATGGTTTTCGGTAATTGACCCTTTTTTAAATGCACAAATACTTGAATTGTTGTGTTCCGGCTAATGGTTATTGCACCTTTAAAAAAATTGGTTAATTAAAAGGTCCTAAGTCTTTACCAAGACAAACGTCGTGACGAATCAGGGGTTTCAAGACAATGATGTGGCATGTGATGCATGTATAAATCGGCACTCACTAGTGATGACGTGACAATGACAATAAAAGGAGATCAACCATGGAGGGAAAAAAATCAACGCTTACCGGCGATGGCGCAGCGATGGTGTAGCAATGGTGGTTGAGCTTTGAAAGAGGCCAAGATAGGGGAAGCGACGAGTCTTGTGTTCCAGATAGTCCTTTTGAAGAAGATTTACATGGAGATCAATCAAATTCTCTCTTTTTTTGGCTAGAGGGGATCGGTCTAATTCTTAGTTGATTAGTGATGTAGAAGTTTTGGATTTGTAATCTTTTGTGATTGATTTGTAATCTTTGTAATTGATGTGTAATCTTTGTGATTGATTTGTATTTTAATTACGAAAATGTTAGTGCTAGATTTAGAATAAAACATTGATATATAATTTAATATATTAAAAAAAATGAATAAAAAATAACAAAATGACATGTGATAGTTTTAATGACGGAAGTGTTATGTGGCGTGGTTCTATTGATTAAATATTCTTTATTAGTTAAGAATGACATTTTATCTTGATACAATAAAAAACCAAATAATAATAATGTACAAGTTCGGTAAAAAATGTTTAAGTAATTGTATGTATGGTAATCTAACATACGAGTTTGAAGATATTAAGATACAAGTTAAAAATGCACCCGCCAACCCTAAAAAAGCTTTCGAGAATGACTTCAACCCGGCCCCCCTACACCAATATTTCTTCATCTCTAACCCCTGAAAAATCCTGGATTTTTATTCTTTGAGAGAAAAATGACTCAAAATAATATCAACTATCAGCCTTGAACTAAAAATAATACGAACTTTAAAAATTGTAAAAACATACTCAAACTATGTCAATATTAACAAAAAATGGTATGAAAATATTTTCGGGTGAATTTTTCGACGGAGTTGATGATGTGGAGCCAAAAAATGAGTTGTCATATTTCTTTTTAATACATCAAACTACACCTCATTCATATAACAAAAAGATACAAGAAAATAAATGAAAAATACACAAAACAATATCAGTAATTGACATTTTACAGCAACACGAACAAAAGAGAATAAGAAATATTTTTTGACAGATCACTTTTAAACAAACCAATCATGATTATACAAATGAGGTGTAATTTGATGTGTAATTTTTTTTGACAAATCATATTTTCGACTCCATCTCAGCATACCCGTTAAAAAATTCACCGGAAAAATATGCTCATACCATTTTTAGTTTATATTGTCATAGGTTGGTTACGTTTTTATAATTTTTAAAGTTTGTATTATTTTTGGTTCAAAGGTGATAGTTGGTATTATTTAGAGTTATTTTTTCTTCTTTGAGTAATGAAAAGTTCCTTATTCTTGATCCAGATATGTGTTATCATGTACCCGATTTTGTTGCTTTCCCTCCCAAAAGCAAGAAATCCCTAAATCTTAGAACAAGCTCATCAAGAACATGGCCTCCTCTCCTCCTTGGTCCGATGGTTGGCGACCCCGAAATCGAATACAGCTTCTGTGGTGGTGTTGTTTCATCATCTCGGGTCTGGCGTGAGGTTGGGTTGGTTGCCTTGCCCTCTTGGAATTTTTTGTTGCAATAGACAAGTTCAGCGCGGTTTGCCTTGTTTCTGGGCATGGCGCCGCCTTTGGTGGGGCTTTCGTGTGCACAACTGGTGGCGGTCGGGTAGGTGTTGGTCCTCCTCCTCTCGTTCACAGGATGGTCCTCGTTGAAAATGTATCTGAAATAGTTGCATGTTGCTCTGAAACTAATCCTTTTCTTCTATGAAAAATGAAAAAGTACCCGATCTGAAACAAGAACCACCCACATGAAGGTCAAGGAGACCAAAATAATGGTGCTTCAAGTTCTAATTTGAACAAAAACAAAGAAAACAATCATAGAACTAGTATTAATAATCCAGATGTAACTGGAACTTTTGAAACTTTTGAAGGACAATAGCCATCGAAAATTCTTTTGAGAAAAAATACACCAGTTAAGACAACTACTCAAGGAAAATGCACATGAAAAATATACTAAACCTTCTTGAGTAACCCGGATTAAAAACATGAACAAACTATTTGTTTCCGCTTATGCAACCCGGTTCGTAACAGATTCGCATCAGATTCTACAAGTTTTGTTATTCTAGCATTGAGAAAACAAAAGAGTACAAGAAAAAAGGAAAAAAAATAATGACCCAGCAAATTTTGAATGAATCATGAAATAGTTGCAAATCGCATCCAGTTTTGGAATTCAATGGGAAAAATGCTAGCTTGAAGAACAAGAAAAAAATTGACAACATTGATCCATGGACAATATTAATTATTTTGAAATTTGAGATACGTTCCTTTGGTTCAAGGCTTTTTCTTGGCGTTTAATTTGAGTTGATTGTTTCGGTAGAGGTCAATGGCGTGTGTATGTGTTTCCTTTGGTCACCTTATGTCGGAGCTTTGCCCAAGAGTTCGCATTTCCAATTGAGTGTCCCGTGTTTTGCCAAACTCAAACCTACTCCAGAATATTGTAGCCTTTCAGATCCACTTGTATGTTTCTCTTTTAACTAAATGTTTGTATTTAGATTGTACTTGTCGGTTTGTTCGGTAAGGCGGTAACCGAGTCTTTCTTGGTCGATTGATGTATGAGAAAGTGGTCTATCTTGTATTTTGAATTTTTATCTTACAAAAAAATACAAGTTAAAGTTTTTGTTATATTATCTTTCTTAAGAGAAAAAATATTCAACATCCTATATAAATGGGTGCATATTAAGGGACTAGATTGACCGGATCGATATTCGGAAAACTCGGAGACAATAGAGGTAAATAAAACAAAAAAGTAAAAAGGAAACGAGGGAGGAGATATGAGAGATCCTCGTACTGTATCTAATCAGCTACAATTTCTAATCACCAACTTGAATACATGTGTGAAGTAGATGCAGTCAAATCAGACACACTATCAAACAATTTTGAATTTAGTTTCTAAGAGAAAATGTTTGAACGAATTGATATATCGTGTTACAATTTTGTTTTGTTGTTGCGTGTGGTACGTAGAATTATTGATTTGCAACTTGCAAGCCAATTCGATCCGATCATAACAACAATTTTGTTCTGATTTAATGGATCCAAAGGAATCTTTTAGTGACCAGCAATTATCTCCCAAAATTGGGATTCCCACGTCACATCCATCCCATACTCATTTATAAATGAACCAACATATATGACGATGACAACTTACTCTCTTATTATTCGTAATGCTACAAAGATCTACATCGTCTCTGTAGAAATTGTAAAACTAACAATAATTAAAATGTAAACATATGTAAGTTAAATTTAGTTTAGCCTTATTTTGACGCATTAGTTCTTTAAAATAAATTATTTTGTTAATTGTCTTTTAAGTTTTTAATTGTACTTATTGATTTTCATGTGTCATATGCCCGACACTTTGAAAATATCATCATTCAACGTCAGTGAATGTCCGGTCCATGCCGGTCGACAGTCATTGATTCTTAATGACACTTTGACTCTAATGACACTTATGATGACACTTTGAAGTATTATCAGGGTCATAGATTTAATATATTTATTTTGGATTATTATCTTAATTTCACTCCCGAAAAAGGTCATTTATCAAAATCGCCCCTTAATTTATTTGGACTTGAGTTGAAGTAGAACTTCAGCCATATACACGAGGAAAAGAGGAGTACAAGTAATTACTAGCCCTAATTTTTTTTGTAATGATTAATTCTAAAGGCTAGTTTAGATTTTCAAATATAATGCATTAAATTATATTATCTTATATTAAATATATTTATTTTTATATTTAATATAAAATTATATAATTTAATGTATTATTTTAAAAATCTAAACAGACCCTAAAACAAAATAGTGTAAGAAAATCATCAATTACCAACGTGAATTGATCACGACTCATAAGTAAGATCAATTCCAATGCAAAACTATTTGGTTCGATATCATCCTCTTCTTAGACCACCCACAGTGGCTAAATAACGGACCTCTGAGTTGCCATATAAGGAACCTCTAAAAAACCAGCTAGAGAAATGTCACGTTTGGCAGCAAAAAATTTTCCAGTTAAATTTGTCAAAACGACGTCACTTTTAAACAAATCAGAGGCAAAAAAGAGAGTAAACCAAACACAACCCAAGGACATGTGTCCAGTTGTGATGAAATGGCTGAAAAGATGAAAGCGCTACATGCCATTCGATCAAAAGCAGATCAAGGGTGGAGAAAAATGGTAAAAGAGTTTTTTTATGCTATTTAAATGCGTTTTCAGCTCGAAAATAAATAAATTGACGGGAAAAATATTTTTAATTATTTTATTTTATTTTTAGTTGTTCATAGACACCCATTGTGTATATATTTTTTTATAAAAAAACGTTTTCATTCAAAATAAACAATATAAGCAATATAAATATTTAAAAATGATTTTAGTATTTGCTATAAGTAAATTAATTTATGTAATATATAAACTATTGTATTGAATATATTAGATGAAATAAAACATGAAAATTAATATATTTACACATAAAATAAATATATTACAAGACATTAGACATGAACATTTATATATTACAAGACATATAACATAAAATTTAACATATTACAACAACATTACACATGAAATAATATATTACATCAACATTACACATGAAATTAAATATATTAAAATAACATTACACATGAAAATTAAGATATTACAAGACATTACACATAATATTATACAGTACTCACAAACATAACTAGAAGAAACAACATAAATAAATTAGAATAAAAACTAACATAGATGTGAAGCTATTCTTCACTTAGGTAACGAGACACATAAATGTGAAGTTATTCTTCACTTAGGTAACAAGAAACATAGTTGTGAAGTTATTCTTCACTTAGGAAATCTAGTACTAGTGACAACACATACTCCACTAATCGACCAGCTTCCACGGACTGCATAACCAGTCGAGTGCAAGTTCGAAATAGGAATACACGCCAACAACTAAAAGATGACTTGGCTGAGCACATATGGTAGAAGTTCGGACATGGTTATGTTAGAAATTAGTAATTTTATGTACGATATCATTTCTAATCTGTTTATGTATTTGCGTGTGTTGTTACAATCTCATGTTCTTGTTTTTATGTATTTCCATGTTTTCATTTCTTATATGTGTTTATGTATTTGCGTGTAGAGTTTCATGTTCTTGTTTTTATGTATTTCCATGTTTTCATTATAAATAAAGTCAAGTGTTCTGTGCGTTCTATTACAATTTTAAACTTAAATGTCAATTGTGTATAGTTATTTTACAAACTTAGGTACATAAAAAGATATGTACATAAAATTGAAAACTGAAATGTATTCAATAAATTCAAAACATCCCAATTATAGTTTACATTTTTAATAAATATTATACCATATTAATATGGTTATCTTTTAATAAATTTTTTAAACTATGAAATTTTACATTTTGTATGAATAACATTATTATATATTTAAATAGTTGATAGGTAAATAAAGTTATAGTTAAAAAACTGGGGGTTAAAAAATCATGGATGTGGATAAAAAGTAGAATGGGTTTTTAAAATGGCATGGAGGAGAGAGAAAACTAAAAAAGTTGCTAACAAACCAGGTAAAAAACTTAATAGTGTGGATGACCTTAGTATGAAGCATCAATATCAGAGGCTTTATCAAATGATATTGGATTATCCCGCTTCGATAGATTAATTGTGTGGCAAATAGATTGACTTCTTTAACTTTTAATTAGTTGAATTTTAACATATACAGATTTTTTAAAATAATAAATTATTATTGTAATAATAATAATAATAATAATAAACGATTATGATTTGAACTCACCGAATTACAATATAAAATATAGAAACCATGATAATTTTTCTATAAAATATTTGTAAACAAAATATACCTTATATTTATTTATTCTATTTTATTTTGTGAAAATAAAATTACTTTTTACATACTATAATTGTTCTTTTTAATGAGGTAAATCATATCATGTCATAATTGAGGTAAATAACAAATGTTAGTAAATCTAATTAGTCAACCATACCTTTCATTAATAAAAAAAGATGAATACTATCAAATAATATTTTATAGGTTTGATGATGTGATATCATTAAGGCTCGTCAATAGGTCAAATGAATGAAAATTGGATGCATAGGCTAAAAGAATGAGAGATCGACACATATACGAAATACTTCTCTTTTAGTATATAAGATTTTCCGCTCTCAGATTTTCTTAAATTTTTTTGAGGACATTACGGCTCTATTTGTTTGATGATGTTTGGAAAGTGGCTATCTCTCACATATTATTTCATAATTAACTTTTCTACTTTCAGTAAGGATTTAATTCACATGATATAAAGCACGGTGCAAGAGCAGGACACATATGGGTTGGTTTAGATGGGGAGGTGCTTCGGGAGTCCTGTGTGATAAGAAAATGCCTCTCAAATTAAAGGGTAAATTTTATACGATGGTGGTCAGGCCAACCTTATTGTATGGTGCAAAGTATTGGTCGATTACTAAATTGCAGGAACAAAGGCTGATGGTGACAGAGATGCGGACGTTGCATTGGATGTGTGGACACACTAGGTTGGACAAAATTAGAAAAGTCATCCGCGGCAAAGTCAGGGTGACTAATATTCAGGTAAAGGTGCGTGAATCGAGACTTCGGACGTTCGGGCACGTCCAAAGGAGGCTTCCTAACGCCCCAGTGCGCAAGTGCAAGGGATTGGCTCTCGGGGACTTCTGTTGAGGCATATGACAACTCAAGAAAAGTTTAAGGGAAGTTATGAGACAATACCTCACTTCTTGACCCTCACAAAAGCTATGGCCCAAGATAGGGCCTTGTGGAGGGAGAAGTTCCGTGTTTTGGAGGCTTAGACTAGGTCTTCATATGGAGCGGTTTTTTAGTATCTTAGACCGTTTTTTTGGTGGGATTACAAGGCTATAGTCTAGGATCTTAGATTATGGGTTTCTTTGTGTCCTTGTCTCTCCTATACGGGTGTTTTGTCTTTCACTTGTATGTTGTATATGTACTTTGTGTGATTTTCTATTACTTTTGTGAGATCTCTAATATGGATAAGATATCATAATGCGGTAAAAGTTAGTAAGACGTGTTAGTGTTCAGCATGATTAAAATATTTTTTTAGCTATTATATTATTATAATAAAACTTCTAGAGTAAGCCTATTTTTCCTTGTTTTTTTTTTCTTTGGATAGCCACCTATTTTTGCATGTCTTCCACCGTTCTTATGTGTCAACAAGCTAGCACCTCTCTTTTGCATGTCTTCCACCTATGTTCTTATGTGTCAACAAGCTAACACCTCTCTTTTGCATGCCTTCCACCTATGTTCTTATGTGGCAACATGCTAGAAAGCCACCATTTCTTAGGCACACACTTGTCAAGTATAGGTGTGTACACATGACTACTACCTTAACTAAACCTAGATTGTTTACATATATATACCCCTAAATCTACTCTAGCTAGTACACTTTTCTTCTTCTTGTCTCATTGGAAAATACAATACTGAAGCAATCCTTCATTGGGTCATCTCCTGCATAGTCAAGGTACTTGAGTATATCCCGGGATAACTGCAAACGGTTCTTGTTAGAGTTTTAAGAAGTTCAGGCAAGTTTCTTCGACTTGCTCGGTTGCTAGATTAGTTTGGCGCCTCGTTATGTGTTCTTTTGTGTTGGTAGGTGAAGTGTTGATGCATGATGTGATGCCTTGCTTACCCTTAGTTGGTAATTAAGTGTTCTATAAGCTTGTATATTTTCTAAGTATGATAAGTTCTGAAAGCTATATATGAAGTATACATATAATATATGATTGGAGGAACATTATGTATGTGTGTTCCCATTATAAGATAAAGCCATGGTTGGGGGAACATTATGTTGTGCGTTCCCATTATGAGCTAAGTAGGGGCAATTATGTTGTGGCCCCAAGGGGGAATATTATGTTGAGCGTTCCCAAACAGTGAATTCCAACGAGCGGAATTTACCTCTCTTAGGTTGCGACTTAAGGGGAAGAAGTGGTACCATCTTCTTATTACTATTAGTATTATATTAGCTTATGCACTTAGTAGTACTTTGGGCTATATCAAGTGGTTGTTTGATAACAAGTTTGATAATGATGTTATACTTGTAAGTTGCCTTGCTCTTGTGTCTATGCCTTATATGCTTTCACTTGAGAATGCCTAGCTGGTATCTTACTAGTTTAGTGACTAACCCGTTATGGCTGGCTCTGTTTGACATCCAGGTAATTAGCGCTGCACAGACACAGGAAAGACATGATGGGATTAATGACCACCGACATTGATTAGATACCTCTCTAGGTCTTGTTCTTTTCATGTCAAGTAGACCTTGTCGTTTTTCGCGTTGGTTGTAAACTTTGTTATGCATATTATATATCAGTGACTTGTCCTTTTCATCTATAGACATTTGTGGTGAATTATCTATATTGGCGTTTTGTCGACATAGTACTTATTTACGTACTCTATCCTTGTGGATTCTGGGTGGGATTCACGGCACCGTGACACCCTAGCTTGGGGTGTTACGACTTTGGTGTTTGTTCTAGAGATGGCTCGCGGTTCGGCGGAACCGGAGAACCTCCGGTTCCGGAATCGAAAAAAACCGGAATCGGAACCGTCTCGAACCGAAACCAGATAAACCTCTTATATCCGGTTTCGGTTCCGGTTTGGCAAAACCCAAAATCGGAGAACCGGAGGTTTACGAGGTTCGGAACCAGAGGTTTGAAACCGGAGGTTCGAACCGGGTAAACCTCCGGTTCTCAAGTGTTATATATATTTTCTATTTTTATTTTTCAGCCAATTTATTTTATAAGTCAAATTAAGTTAAATTTTAAGTTTAAGTCTTAAAGTATAAATCTTTTAAGTTTAAAAAAACGTTCACTTTATCATTATTTAAAAAAAGTATGTCTTTTATATTTTTTTACAAAAAAAAATGTTTAGTTTTTTTTTCCTTATATATAAAAAAGTGTATTTTTTCCGGTTCTGGAACCGAAACGGGATAAAACCAAAATCGGAATTGGATGGAACCGAAACCTCCGGTTTCAGATTAATTCGGTTTCGGTTTTCATTTTTCCGGTTTTGGAATCAGAGGTTCCGGAACCATGCCATCTCTAGTTTGTTCCTCTGCTATCTTTTTCTTGACTTTATTATATACTTGGATTCGCACGAAAATAACATCCCAGTTTGTTCGAGAAAATATGCGTATACCTTGACCCTAAAACCTTGCTCAGACATGATTTACACTGAGTCGTGTTGTTGTTGTAATTTCACGAATATGAAAGAAATGCCTCTCTTTCAATGTAAAAAAACTCATAAATATGATAACACTAATCAATTTACGTACTTGCAAAATACACTAATATGAAGATGGGAAAATGACCCCTAACTAAAAAAAGAACAGTAATTCTTACTTTATTTTGGAAAGAATATATAGATGTTTTTATTGAATATGTGATTTCATTTTCTTAAATTGAAAAAGGCTAACAGAGTATTTTTATTTGTCTTGACAAATTAATTATGAGATCGAAAAAAATTATGAGATCGAAAAAGATGCTCTTAAGCAATCGTTTGTTATAATGCCGAATACGTATTGAGGTGATGGATAAATAAATTCATATTATTATTTTGTTAGATAAATTGCTCACTCAATATATCTATCATTTACTCGTGAAATTCTTATTCGAATTTGATTCATTATCATCCATCGGGTACGGATGTGTCATGAGAGATATATGTGTTTCCTTTATTTTTTATCATGCGAAACTATTTTATAAAATATATTTTAATATATCAAAATGTATAAAATATATGAAAAACAGAAAAACAAACATACAACGATAAAATAATTAATATTCCACCTAAAAAATATAGAAATTAGCTTACAGATAAAATGAAACTCAGCAATCCATGTAATTCTAATATCCCACATATAATATTCCGACACAAAAAACTTAATATTTGGTTTACAAAAATATTTTATATACTTAATATATAATATATTTTTATAAAAAATATTATTTAGGTAATTGGATTGAATCATCAGGTGGGTGAAGAGTCGGGTGAGGATTCACCCACACCTGACCGGTCATCCGATTATCACCCAATTTTCTTTAAATTTTGTGTGCATATTTAGAGTGGATGTCTAGGTGATTGAGTGCATAGGATGATTTTTCATTCCTAATAGCGGATGCAAAATTGTTGAAGCATATGCAAGTTCAAGCTCTTATGCTAGGTTGTTAAGAGCCCAATTCGATTCTACGATCCAAAAGTGGTATAACGATTCTAATTTTAGGTAGAATCTTATTGAAAGTAGGATCTTAATATTTCCATATAAAATCAGTATAATCTTATGTACGATCCTAATCCTACATACGATATCTAACGATTCTATGAGCAATTCTTACGATCATAACATGATTATTATATGACATTATTTCTTTTTTGAGTTAAACTTTTTTACTTCAATTATAAAATATATGCATTTTTTTCTTTGATCTATTATAATATGACTATATTGGTAAATTTCTACTAAATTATTGTAGAAAATATAATTTTTACATGTCATAAGATCACTAATATATTATATTTTTAATGTTTTCACTTCAAATATAACATGTTTTACCGTTTATTAGGTTGATTTTTACTATATTTAGTTATGTTGTAGAATCTTACGATTTTACGATCCGATTCAAATTGCAACTTACGATCTGATCCTAAAATCCCGATTTTAACAACATAGTCTTATGAATTATGAGTCTAGTATGTCCAAACAAACTTTAACACTTTTATCACAAAAAAAGGAAGTTAATAATAAATCAATGTCATAAAAAATAGGGTAAATCAACTAGGTCAAGTGGCAAGTAAAGCAACATCTAACTAAGGGTTTGTTTGATAAATATATTTATAAGTATATTTTTATTTATTATGTATTTTTTGAAAAAAATATTTTTGAAATTTGGATGTTATAATAAGTGAACAAAATGGAAAGTAAATATTTTTTATAAATAAAATATTTATAAAGACATTGTCAAACATAGTTACATAGCCTAACTTATCAATCCAAAGGGTTGATATTAATTAAGAGAGTAAGGATCATATGAGGAGAGTGTTTATGGTGTAAAATGAAGATTAATCTTACCCATTAGATTGTAGGAATGAAGAGTTAGGATTAAAACACATGGATTGACAAACTTGTAAATATAACCAACTTTTTAAATTTTATACGGAATTTTCGCGTGGTACCTTTGAGTTTTTGCAATTTTCGCAAAATACCCGAAGGTTTGTTATATTTCGCGTGGTACCCTTGAGGTTTTGACAAATTTCGCCAAATACCCTTGACGTAAAAAAATGTTAAAATTTGGGGTTCAACCATTAACTCCTAAAAATATATATATATATTAAATTACAATATGAAAAATCAAGGTCTATTTGGATCCTATTTTATTTATAATTATAACATGGAATTTAGTATAAATTTATTTATTCTTGCATTATAATATAATAAAATATATCAAAATACGCAATTTAAACAAATCCTAAATCACTTATATCCTCCCCTTTTCAAATATAAATGTATCACAAATAATTAAGTCGAGATGAATGTGTATAAAACCATTCATAAATCAAAATATTTAAGAATAAATATGAACGAAAAATCATCCTAATTACAAGTAAACTATGTATTTTATTTTATATAAATCTAAACAGTGAAAGGGTCGTGTGCTTTTATTTTTTCAAACAATAATATCAAAGTTGGTGGTCTTATGCTTCATTTATATGTAAAGATAAATAATCTTTTACTTTTATATATATATTATAAAAAATTGACATCGTATGAGGATGAGAATTGTAGTTTAGAGTACCACACAGACTAAATAAGAAAATTCAGAACAAAAAAAAAGCAAAAAGAAGAAAATAACACTTCTCGACTTAATTATTTGTGATACATTTATATTTGAAAAGGGGAGGATATAAGTGATTTAGGATTTGTTTAAATTGCGTATTTCGATATATTTTATTATATTATAATGCAAGATTAAATAAATTTATCATAAATTCCATGTTATAATTATAAATAAAATACGATCCAAATAGACCTTGATTTTTCATATTGTAATTTAATATATATTTTTTTTAGGAGTTAACGGCCGAACCCCAAAATTTAACGTTTTTTTTACGTCAAGGGTATTTGGCGAAATTTGTCAAAACCTCAGGGGTATCACGCTAAATATAACAAACCTTCGGATATTTCGCAAAAATTGCAAAAACTCAAGGGTACCACACGAAAATTCCAAAATTTATATTTATTTTTTAATTATTATTTTTTTAAAATAATTTCCGAAATTATTTTTTTCCCGAAAAACATTTTTTCCCCAAAAAACTTTTTTTTCCCAAAGATTAAGTTTTTTCCCCAATTTTTTTTTCATGAACATTTTGCTGAAAAAATTAGTACCATGCACTTTAACATACTACTCATGCATTTTAATATATTTACATATATACTTAATTTTAGATTACAAAACATGTACTTTAAAATACTTACACATGCATGCACTTAACTTGGAATATTGAGCATCCACTTTAATATAATTACATATGCATTTTTAACATATTAAGTATGCACTTTAACATACTAACATATGCACTTTTAATATAATAAACATACACTAGCTAAAATATGCATTTTTAATATACATGTTAAACATGCACTTTATCATACTAAAGATGCACTCTATGTGAGCATTAAAAATGTGTTTATATATGCATTTTGAATTCATTATAGATGCACTTTTAGTGTTTATTTATGCACTTGATATACAATACAATTAAAATAAAAATATTTTTTGAAAAAAATGCATTTTTTTTAAAAAAAAATATATTTCTTGGGTAAAAAAATTGGATTTTTTTAAAAAAAAAAAATTCAAAATTTTTTTTAATAAAAAATATTATGAAAATAATAATATTTATAATTTTATCACTTCAATCTTATTCATTCATCTCTTAGATATTATGATCTTAATTACTTCTCACTTTATACCCTAAAATCACTATGTACTTGAATCCTACTCTTAATGTCAGATTATCACTAAATCAAAGATTTACTACTACTCCGTATTGTTTATGACATATGATGTACTGTTTTCCTAGTAGATTTACTTGATTTATTATGTGATTAATTGGTACGGGTGTACGACACAAATTCAGTGTTGACTGTTGTTGACCTGTTCCTATACATTAATAATGCATGTCAATCTCCAACGGTATCCAACACAAGTATTAATTTCATCCGAAATCATGTTCACACTTTTTGTACTTGAAATGAAATCCAATTAGCCAGAACATCGGCCTAATAGCATTTTATATCTTATACAAAAAATATTGCAATATGGAAGTTGTATTGCTAATCTTGAAGACTGATACTTTATCTATCATGGGTATGTATGAACAATAAATACTGCATTACCCTAAAAGATAAATGTTTCTCGTCACTTTATCAAAGTCCTACAATGTGCACTAAAACTGAACCTGTTAAGCCTACCCTACCCACTCTTTAGCTTCTCATTCTTTAACCTTGGTTTTATATGTGTTTGTCTCCTGTTGAGTGTGGTCTTGTTGGACCCAGCTTTGGAACCGTACTTCTCTTTGTTTGGTTTCCATGAACAGATCTTTGAACAATGGTGTTTGGTTTAACTCTGCTAGCTATTCTGATTTTGGTGACATGATTTACTCTTATTGATAGCCCTTCGGATCTATGGAAGCCTCTGTGCAAGAATTGCTCTTGGTGAAGTCGAAAATGGCCGATCTCCAAGGTTGAAGAACTAGGGCACTTTCAGCAATTTTTAGGGTTTTTGTGGGATGATGATGGAACGATCGGTTGGGGGATGGATTGTGATGGATAAGCACTCTCTTATGTGTGGATTTGACGCACCAAACACAAGAAAGAGACCTAGAGGGATTTGAGATACAACTCACTCAATTCTCTCAAGGTATTCAGCCCGATTTTACTCATAAGTTGAAGAACGAAAATAAAAGCTTTGAAACTGGGAATTCTCTTGATTCAATCTGATTAAACGTACCCCAAACAATGCCAAAGTGTTTGCCTAAGTAACCTAACAATCGGTTACAAAAAAAAAATTAAAGAAAAACACTAAAAATAGCCCACTAAGGCTAAACACGTGCCCACCTTCTAAACACAACTAATGGGCACATTAGGGAATTAAAATAATGTTTAATAATGTCTAAAAACCCAAGAAATTAACCGGAAATGTTTCGGAAATGCAAAATGGCTTCAAATCTTCACTTGGGCTATTAACCCGGACGTGGCCGGCGCCGAGATATCCGGGGGAGCTCCATTGCATGGGACCGGGATAGGCTCGATTTGGCTCGGCACTCCCTGAGCCATTTGACCTCCCTTGAGCTGGTGGTGAAGTGAGTCAGCTCGGGCTCGGGCGATTGAGCCAGGTGTGGGCTCGTGCCTATACTCCTCCTCACGCGGCCGTGAATCTAGGGCTTGACCTAGGGCTCGGCAAATGTTGACTTGGCTCGGCACCAAGGGCTCCAATGATCTGAGGTGACTCTGTGGGAGTTGTGGGAGTCTTGGTGGCCGAGAGAATTGGACGTGTGCCGAGAGGAATCTCCATGTGGCTTGGCGGGCCATTAGGGTTTGCCGGCGGGATTTTAGGGTTTGCCCGGGTTGTCTTTGCCTTGGTCTTGGACATGGGCTCCTCTTGCATGGTGGACACTTCACTGGCCATGAGCATATTCATATCATCCTCCCTCCCTTGAAAGGGATTCGACCTCGAATCCAGCTCATCGAAGTCTCTTTCTCCTTCCAAGTAATAGCTTTCCTTGTGTGGTACACCTCCTTGACCTACAATAGAACTACAAGACAAACTATGCAACACCACATCCTTCTCATTAATAGGGTTAGCCTCATAAAACGTAGGGAAAGAGGAAGGGCATGCAACGAATGAAGGCATAAAAGGCTTGACCAAGAGCATATGATGCGAAGCACCACCTTTGTGTCCAATTGCCATCTTCTTACCTTGGCTTTGCTCTATGTGTTGGCCGGCCTTTCTTTGCTCCCTAGCCACATGGTCAGCCATGATTGCATGGGGCATCATAGGATGTAGAGTGATTCTCTTACCATTCATGATAAAAGAATACTCATTGGTCACCCCTTGATGGATGACACCCCTATCAAATTGCCATGGCCGGCCTAGGAGAAGGTGACATGCGGTCATGGGCAAAACATCACACACAACCTCATCCACATATTCTCCTATAGCAAACTGAACGGTGGCTTGGTCCTTGACCTTAAGGGGCTTGTCGGAATTCAACCAACAAAGTGTGTAGGGTTGCGGGTGAGAAGTGGTCAATAGATTGAATCTACTCACCACTTCTTGATCAATCAAGTTGCAACAAGAGCCACCATCAATGATGACACTACACACCTTTCCCTTAATGGTGCACCTAGTGTGAAAGAGAGTCTCACGTTGACTAGGTGTACTTGGACTTTCCGAAATGGTTAGTGCTCTTTTGACCAAAAAGCACTCACCCTCGGCGGCCACAACATGCAACTCCTCTAAGCCCTCCTCATTCTTAACAAGTTCTTCTTCCCATTCATCCTCGGACTCAATGCCCCCTATAGTGTTGAGAAGAACTTGCCTTTTTGAGGGACAATCTTTGGCAAAATGGCCATGACCGAGACACTTAAAACACTTAAGATCCCTAGCTCGGGTCTCTCCCTCCTTTCGTTGGGTTTGATCCGAATTAGGAGCCTCTCTTCTAGGGTGACTTGAGTTGTCACCCCTAGTGGGTTCTAAGCGTCTTGGCATAGGTTGTGGTCCCTTGGAGCCACTCGATGCATTTTGCCAAGGCCGTGAGCTTTGAGCTTGGGGACGCTTTGAATGAAGTGCCTTATATATACGATTTGTATAATGAAGCACTTCTTCCATAGGGGTCCCTCTAGAAAAGTGTTGCTTGCTCACTATGGCTCGGAGCTCGGGGCTAAGGTTGTTAATAAACTTAGAAATAAGATACCCCTCGGGAACCCTAAGTCTAGACCTAAAGACCAAGGTCTTTAGCTCCATATAGAATTCATCCGGGGTCTTATTCCCTTGTTCTAACAACTCCAACCTCTCATGCACCCTATCCGAAAAATCTTCCGGGACAAATCTATCTCGGAGAGCTTGCTTTAGTGCTTGCCAAGTAGTGATTTGGGGGTTTCCGAGGTACTCTCGTTCCTCCTTGTCCCCAAGCCACCATTGGTAAGCAAAACCCTCAAATTTTATGGTTGCTATAGCTACCCGTTGAGCTTCCGAGTAGTTATAGTACCTAAAGATTTGATCGGTCTTTTGTTCCCAATCAAGATAGATCTCCGGGTCACATTGTAAACCAAAAGATTGTACCTCCCATTTTATCCCATGAGGCCGTTGTTGGTCATATGCATACTCCTCTTGATGACCCCCAAAGTCCTCATCATAACCTCCGAAGCCTCTTTGGGGAGCATAAGGCATCCTCCCACCTTGGTATTGGCCTCGGCCTATGCCTCCTCTTCCAGCCACCCTTCTTCCCGGGTCTTGGTACCCATTGTAAGCATTCGGCACTCCTCTTGGCTCCTCTCTATAGATGGTCACTCCTCTTGATTCTCCTCTATGAATGGTACTTGGTCCTGCCATGTTAGTGCACAAGGGAACCATGCTAGTTGTAAAAGGTGCAATATAAGGAGAGGAGGTATTAGAGGTCAAACCGAACTCTTCCCTTGAGGAAGCTACATTCGGTGGAGGGTGATGAAATCCTTCACGTAGAGACACATTCACCAATTCTTGAGCTAGGAGGGGTATGGTCACTTGGACCCCTTGATTGCCACTTGATGGTCCGGCCAATAGAGGGTTTGGTGCAACACTCCCTTGGTAGGCTCCTTGAGATGGGTTCGGTGATGGACTGTGGGACAACCCCCACTTCTCCTCCATGGTCTTCATGAAGGTTGCTTGCTCATCTTGCAAGGCTTGTAGTTCTTGGCGAGTCCGCTCCTCAGCTTGGCGCTCTCGCTCTTTGGCCTCTTCCTTGGACGATTGGATAGCCAGGAGTATGGCCTCCAAGGTCACTTCCGAACCTTCCTTAGGGTCCTCCGCAGCCACATTCTTATCCTTGGCTCTCACCATGACTTCCTACACACAAGCAAAACCACACAACAGCCCACAAGATAGAAGAACAACAAGTGCTACCTAAGCTAGTAAGCAAGCCACAAATCTGATTTTAAATCAAAGAAAATTTGTGACCTTTACTAGCTCAAAACATAGGTCAAGGTAGGCTGCCTCATATGCTCAAAATGACCAAAGACAAGATAAAATTGCACCACAACTTTAGGCTAATCCTTGTGCTAAAGTCCACAACTTTCACTACACAAATGCAAGTACTTAGCCTTTGAAAATTCCTTTACAAAGTTGAGTGACAATTTCTGGCCGAATATCCACAAAAGAACAACTCCACAATGTATCAAAAGAAAGAATAATCCCACACAAGATAACAAACTTTGAACAGCCACTTTTCCAAGCCAAGTCTTTTTCTTTTGTTGTTCAATGGCTTGACTCTTCCGGTTTTGTTTTCCTTTTGATCTTTTCGTCTCCTTTTTTTTTTTTTGAACACTAGAACAACTTGATAAACTGAAATTACAGAATTGAAAGTCGGAATCAACACTTAGGAAAATTCAAGACTTTTCCTACGCAAGAATGAAGATCGGTTGCTTCGGTTTGCACAAGAATAACCCTAGGTTGATTAAATGCCAAATACAAATATAAAAGACTCAAAATAACCTAAACTAAATGAACTAATGAGGGCTCGGCTGGTTCATGCAGATTGGAAGTCAAAAATTTGAAATTCAAAGCATGCAACAACCGTAACAAGAAAACCCTAAAATCTAGGAAGAGAATCCTAACCTCTCTCTCTATTGTGCACGGCTGATTTCTCCTAAAACAAACTGCAAATCTCGACCCCTTTCTTCCCTATGCAGACTCAAGACTCAACGCAAACGAACAAGATGAAAAATGCAAGACAAACCTAAGAACACTACACATGCGATCATGCAAGGGCACGAAAAGTGAGCAAGTAAATGTCCGAAATTTCTATGGATTCAAAGCCAAATTTAGAGCAATACTTACGTAGCTCTGATACCAAATGATAGCCCTTCGGATCTATGGAAGCCTCTGTGCAAGAATTGCTCTTGGTGAAGTCGAAAATGGCCGATCTCCAAGGTTGAAGAACTAGGGCACTTTCGGCAATTTTTAGGGTTTTTGTGGGATGATGATGGAACGATCGGTTGGGGGATGGATTGTGATGGATAAGCACTCTCTTATGTGTGGATTTGACGCACCAAACACAAGAAAGAGACCTAGAGGGATTTGAGATACAACTCACTCAATTCTCTCAAGGGATTCAACCCGATTTTACTCACAAGTTGAAGAACGAAAATAAAAGCTTTGAAACTGGGAATTCTCTTGATTCAATCTGATTAAACGTACCCCAAACAATGCCAAAGTGTTTGCCTAAGTAACCTAACAATCGGTTACCAATTTTTTTTTAAAGAAAAACACTAAAAATAGCCCACTAAGGCTAAACACGTGCCCACCTTCTAAACACAACTAATGGGCACATTAGGGAATTAAAATAATGTTTAATAATGTCTAAAAACCCAAGAAATTAACCGGAAATGTTTCGGAAATGCAAAATGGCTTCAAATCTTCACTTGGGCTATTAACCCCGACGTGGCCAGCGCCGAGATATCCGGGGGAGCTCCATTGCATGAGACCGGGCTAGGCTCGATTTGGATCGGCACTCCCTGAGCCATTTGACCCCCCTTGAGCTGGTGGTGAAGTGAGTCAGCTCGGGCTCAGGCGATTGAGCCAGGTGTGGGCTCGTGCCTATACTCCTCCTCACGCGCGGCCGTGAATCTAGGGCTTGACCTAGGGCTCGGCAAATGTTGACTTGGCTCGGCACCAAGGGCTCCAATGATCTGAGGTGACTCTGTGGGAGCTGTGGGAGTCTTGGTGGCCGAGAGAATTGGACGTGTGCCGAGAGGAATCTCCATGTGGCTTGGCGGGCCATTAGGGTTTGCCGGCGGGATTTTAGGGTTTGCCCGGGTTGTCTTTGCCTTGGTCTTGGACATGGGCTCCTCTTGTGATAAGCACTACTTTGTAGGGCTTAAGTAAGAGTCATTAGAGGTTTTATTGGTGCCATTCGGGTAGATTTAGACACATTCATGTGTATAACGTTTGGGGGCAAAGTTGGTGTATTTGGAGGTGTTTGAGCGGTTTAGGATATCATATGAGACACTGAGGAAGAAACCACATGAGAAGACGAGGAAGAGGAGTGCAATGAAGAGTAGAAGAACCATAGGCTGAATTAAATTGGTTCGTTCTCTCTACTCCGATGTCCAAATGGAGTGATTTCAATTCGAGGGGTTAGATCTTGAAGTCTACTGCAAGTCCCCAAAATATGAGCGCAATCCGAGTTGGGAATCAAAAGTTATGGCGTTTCTACGGAAGTGTCGTAGGAGCTGAACCGAAGAACAGCGACGGCGACCGCCGCACCCTTCACGGCGACCGCCGCCGCTGTCAGAAGCCCGCCGAACGTGTTTTCCATATTTGTTTTATTTGGATTATTTTTATTACGTTTTATTATTTTGTCTTAGGTTAATTTCAGATTATTTTCCTTTGGTATTTAAGGGTTGAGAAAACTTGTTTCTTCTATCTCGGAACCCTAATTTCTTATTCTACGTATTCTCTTGCTATGAAGAACTAAACCTCTCTTGCTTAGTCAGACATTGAAGCTTTTCGTGTGGTTCAGTTGTGAGATTCTTATTCCTAATCTATTGCATGGTTTTTATCTCTTCTCTTGTTTGATTTCGTAAGATTGATATTGATAACTTTTAGTCTGATCAACTAGGGTTTGTCGTTATTTATCTATTGCTAGGTTTAGATTGTTATTGGTTGAGCATATCTATTCCATAGTAGCAACTGCATCGTGTTAGTAACTGGTTGTGCTAATCTTATGCAGAAGAGAATTGATTTACATTCTAGGATAAAAACTGGTTGTTTTATTCTAGGGTTATATCCAACTATATTCCTATCCATAAGGCGGCTGTTAAACTGAATCTTGATAGTTTCAAGGTTGTTTAATTAGTTAGTTCTAATAGTATCTGGTTGTGCTATTAGTTACATCTGAAAAGGAATTGGAATTACCATTGCATGCGATTTTGAATGAGTATCTATGATCAACTTGTCATACGAATAGTGGATGTTGTTTGACTAAGTGCTTTTTCCCATTACTGATTTCATCACATCTAGTTGTTTACTTTTGTATGCTTAGTTACTTAAAACAATCAAAAACCCCATTTGGTTACTTCTGATTGACATACGAATTGCATACTAAGATAGAATTCGCCTCCCTGTGGATTCGACCTGTACTTACCTAGGACTACGGTTTAAGGTTTGTTTGGATATTTTGCATAGTAGGAATTAGAACGACAAATTCTTGTTATCAAATTGGCGCCGTTGCCGGGGAGGCAATAATCTATTTTGTGTGCGATTTGTGCGTCAACTTTTGTGTGGACCTATCTTACGGTCCACACCCGTGCTATTGATTTTTGTTTTTCCTTTTTGATTTTGTTACGGAGATGGATAGATTTCTCCACTTCCATCAGGAGCCGTAATATGACCCATACTCATACGCATACACTCCAGGGTGGAGAGATCACCCTAATTCGAGTTATGGGCACAATCCAAGTCCCTCCATGTCATTGGAGGACATGTTTCGATCTTTCAAACAGAACACGATCCAACTTGAACAACAAGCAAAGTCCAATATCCAGATCATTGAGAGGCAGACGGAGCAAATGGTGCAAGCAGTGAGCAGAATGGAGACCATGACGTCGACAAAACCACTATCTCACCCAGTGGTACACCGGGAAGAGAATGTCTTCTCGATGACCCTACAAAGTACTGAGCAGCTGCATGTCGCCCCCTTAGCTGAAAGGGAGGAACAAATTTGTGAGACGGGTGCAGAATACAACGAGATATCTGCAGAAGAAGAGAAACCAAGACCGCGGGAGGTATACCTCGACCTCGGTTCACCCACTGAGGAGATGGGTATTCCAGACGATATTTTGGACCGCGTTGTGCTTTCTGAAGAAGAGTATTTTTTGGGACTGGAGGAAATCAGCGACCAAGAGGAGGAGAGTCGCGATCGCGGAAACGATCCTACAACGCTTGTTCCTCTCAAAAACGCCCTGGTAGCCCCCGACCCTCTCGAGGCTGCCTATGATAAGTATGTGCATCTCAACTCCTTTCCACTTGTCTCGCTGCACCCCGTCACGCCCCTCCATGCGGTGTTCCAAGATACTCGAAGGCTGAAGGACGACAAAGAGCTATATGAAACCTTCAGTACTCGGGAGGCAACCATTCCCTTGATCGAACTGACAAGTTGCATCCCTCGCTACACAGAGTTTTTAAGGGCAATGGGCAATATAAAGAAGAAACCAAAGGGGAAGCACAAGAAGGAGACCTTATTTCAGGTGACAGATTTTTACATGCTGGATGCGGGGCAGAACAAACATGCAGGTCCTGAGATGTTGGGTAGGCCATTTCTGAAGATGTCAAGTGCTTTCATAGATATGAACAATGGTCCAACCATCAGCAAGTGCACAAGCATGGGGGAAATGCTCAACATGGAGCACACAAAACGGCATCCCCTGATATAGACCTCAGGAGTTCAAGTGATAGGAGCAACCCGAGTTGAAGAAGTCGAGCACTATGTCGAGCCAACGACACTAACTAAGGCGCTACTCGGGAGGCAACCCGAGGTTAGTTAGTTTATTTTGTTTCCCTTAGTCAATTTCTATTGTTTTTCTTTTAGTTTTTGTATTGAACTAACCCGCAGGAAGCGCGAAAAAAAAAACGGAAATGGTGTTCACGGCGCCCGCTGTGAAATTTACGGCGACCGCCGCAATTGCCTCGCCAAGAAAGTTGGCCACGACCTAAAAACGGCGACCGCCGCACCCCTTACGGCGACCGCCGCATTTTCGTAGGTAATTTTTTTTTTTTTTTAAATCGAAAAAAATCGAAAAAAATGGGCCCCGAAAAAACCTTAAACGGGGAGCAAAAGACGAAAATAAGATATCCCGAAAAGACCTTAAACGGGGAGAAAAAGTCAAAAAAAAATAAAAAAAATAAATAATAATAATAATTTACCCAGCTGTCCAGATTCTCCACGGAGAGGTGCGCATCATGTTGCTAACGGAAGATTACATTCACCCTACTTTTACTTGGCAACGTTGATGGCCCTGCAGTCGACAGCTGGAGAGGTGATACACCAGGGCCCAATCACGAGGACATCTGGGCCCATTTTTGAAGGTCATGCAACCCCGTTCCCTTGATTGACCACTACTCCCCACAATGGTTCCTTTTGGTTGCATGGTACAAGTTGATGGAGTTGAAGGCCGTGCCGCCCTGAGTTCCTGAACAACCACCGCACTTCATAGTGGTTTCCTATGGTTGCACGGTATATGAGGTTATAGCGTTGATGCAGACATCCAGGACATGAACTTTCATGAGTACACCGCCAGCGACAAGGAAGTGTCCAAGCCAACTCGGCAACGTTGTGAGTTATTTTTTACTTTTCCCTGTGCTTTATTCTTTTGTCTTTCATTACATTGAGGACAATGCAATTTTTAAGCATGGGATGTGGTTTTATACTTGCTACACTGCTGAGGAGAAAAATAAAAAAAATAAAAAGAGCCAAAAATTTGGAAAAAGGCTATCAAAAAAATCCTGGGATAGGTCGAAAACCCGAAAGGGCGGCCTAGGTAATAAGCAGGTGGCTTGGACCGGCATTAGGCTGGGGTAATATGAGGTCAAGAGTGACGTGAGCTTATGTGAGCACATCTATTGGAAAATGAAATGAGTGGCTTGGTGAAAACCCGAAAGGGCGCCTTGGCAAAATGAGCGAAAAGAAGAAGAGTGATTTTAGGATTTCTCACTATTCTTGGCGAGGCGTCATAAGAAGAGGAGTCAAAGAAGGATTGTCGGGTAGGTCACTCTGGGAGACATAAGGAGCAATAGGAAGGCTAGGATTAGAGGTTACTCACGTTTTTTGGAGTCCGGGTTAGCTTGGGGGAAGTACTCTGCTTGCCCTTAAGCTTGTTGAGTTGTGGATGTGTTGTGAATGAGATTGGTGCCAGGAGCTTGGCATGGGTTAGGTGACTCTTAGTTGGAGGATATGCTTCCTGAGACCTTGGTTGCTGCATTGGAGGAGTAGGCTCTTTATTAGTTTACTCGAGGACGAGCAAAAGTCTAAGCATGGGGTGATTTGATAAGCACTACTTTGTAGGGCTTAAGTAAGAGTCATTAGAGGTTTTATTGGTGCCATTCGGGTAGATTTAGACACATTCATGTGTATGGCGTTTGGGGGCGAAGTTGGTGTATTTGGAGGTGTTTGAGCGATTTTGGATATCATATGAGACACTGAGGAAGAAACCACATGAGAAGACGAGGAAGAGGAGTGCAATGAAGAGTAGAAGAACCATAGGCTGAATTCAATTGGTTCGTTATCTCTACTCCGATGTCCAAATTGAGTGATTCCAATTCGAGGAGTTAGATCTTGAAGTCTACTGCAAGTCCTCAAAATATGAGCGCAATCCGAGTTGGGAATCAAAAGATATGGCGTTTCTACGGAAGTGTCGCAGGAGCTGAACCGAAGAACAGCGACGGCGACCGCCGCACCCTTCACGGCGACCACCGCCGCTGTCAGAAGCCCGCCGAACGTGTTTTCCATATTTGTTTTATTTGGATTATTTTTATTACGTTTTATTATTTCGTTTTAGGTTAATTTCAGATTATTTTCCTTTGGTATTTAAGGGTTGAGAAAACTTGTTTCTTCTATCTCGGAACCCTAATTTCTTATTCTACGTATTCTCTTGCTATGAAGAACTAAGTCTCTCTTGCTTAGTCAGACATTGAAGCTTTTCGTGTGATTCAGTTGTGAGATTCTTATTCCTAATCTATTGCATGGTTTTTATATCTTCTCTTGTTTGATTTCGTAAGATTGATATTGATAATTTCTAGTCTGATCAACTAGGGTTTGTCGTTATTTATCTATTGCTAGGTTTAGATTGTTACTGGTTGAGCATATCTATTCCATAGTAGCAACTGCATCGTGTTAGTAACTGGTTGTGCTAATCTTATGCAGAAGAGAATTGATTTACATTCTAGGATAAAAACTGGTTGTTTTATTCTAGGGTTGTATCCAACTATATTCCTATCCGTAAGGCGGCTGTTAAACTGAATCTTGATAGTTTCAAGGTTGTTTAATTAGTTAGTTCTAATAGTATCTGATTGTGCTATTAGTTACATCTGAAAAGGAATTGGAATTACCATTGCATGCGATTTTGAATGAGTATCTATGATCAACTTGTCATACGAATAGTGGATGTTGTTTGACTAAATGTTTTTCCCCATTACTGATTTCATCACATCTAGTTGTTTACTTTTGCATGCTTAGTTACTTAGAACAATCAAAACCCCCCTTTGGTTACTTCTGATTGACATACGAATTGCATACTAAGATAGAATTCGCCTCCCTGTGGATTCGACCTGTACTTACCTAGGACTACGGTTTAAGGTTTGTTTGGATATTTTGCATAGTAGGAATTAGAACGACAAATTCCTGTTATCATCTTGCATGGTGGACACTTCATTGGCCATGAGCATATTCATATCACTTATCTTTATGAGCTTGTGACGATCAATCGAAACTCTACCTTTGACTATAATAAATCGACCCTATATACTAAGATTACTATGAATACGGACATACATGACTTTGAATGGTTATGTATGTGTCATTTTCTGCTTTACCATGAGAAAATTCAAATAGTTTTTCTGATATGCCAGCTTGACTTCAACGATATGGATTTCTGCTACCCTAAGCTTAGATTTGGGTCGCTGTCGGATATCCTTCTCATAATATTTCTGAACTTGTATACTTTGAGTATGCTTGTGGGTTCACCTCACTACAACACGATGAATACTAACCTTGATGACTTTGAGTGGGTTTGTGTCCCCCACTTACTGCATCGTCTTCAAGCAACTCAGAATGAATGCATGATCTGCTTTCCTCACCATAAGTGTGTGGATTTTGGCTGCCCTAAGTCCTTGTCGAGTTTTGCTTTCTTCTGCCCAGTTGTGAGGCAGTGTCTTCCTGAACAACAGAATTTTGATAACATATCAGTTGTATCAAGATTTAACTATCCTTTGGTTAATTACCTCTCCCTTCAAAGTTATATCTATTACAACTTGACTAATACTTGTTATACTTGTCATTTGAGCTCCTAGGATTTGATCTTTTGGACCACAACTCCCAAGTATATCAACAAGGAACTCAAGGACAAGGAATATGCAAAATTCTGGCTTATGAACAAAAACCAAACTATGAACAATCACCAACTGAACAAATCAATTTGGAGTTTTTACTCTATGAACAACTATTACCAAAAATTCTTGTATTTGTGGCTGATGCCCATGAATTTATCTCTTTTGTATACTTTTAAACTCTTGTCTAAATGTATTAAATAACCAGGAAAAATTGACACTCAAGACCACAAATGGATCCTGCCTCCTTATGTGTGTGCTAATGGCAGTTATCTTCTTTGCTTTCAGAAAATTTAATGGAACCAAAGAGCTAAAGTTAAACACATCAAATTAACTGATACGAATGCTAGCTATTTTCACAAAATAGCAAGTGGAATAAGAAATATAAAAATTATAAAAGAAATTAAAACCCAATAAGGAACAAGTATTACTGGAGAAGAAAACATTAGACTACTCCGGGAAAATCTAGAATTAATTCATTATGAAATCTCTACAGAGGACAATTTAGAATTAATAAGAAATGTATCCAATGAAGAAATTAAGAAGGGTGTTTTTAACATTGACTCGGATAAATCATCGGGTCCTAATGATATGACAGCAGAATTCTACCAAAAATATTGGGATATTGTAGGTCCTTCTGTTATTCAAGCAGTTAAAAGCTTTTTTCTATCTCGGAAATTGCTCAAACAAATAAATCACATATTTATCTCTTTGATTCCAAAATGTGACAATCCGAACTCTACTAATAACTATAGACCCATAAGTCTATGCTCTACAATTTATAAGATTATCTCGAAAATCATAACAACAAGACTTAAAGGAACCATGGAAAAATTAATTCACCCCTTACAGGGTGCCTTTGTTGCTAACAGAGCCATTCAATATAATATCTTGATTGCCCATGAAATCTTTCACTCATTTAAATTGAAAAAAGGAACTGAAGGATTCATTGCCCTAAAATTAGATATGGAAAAAACTTATGATAGAATTGAATGAAATTTCATCATTAAAATCATGGAAAAGTTTGGATTTCATTAAAAATTTATCAACTGGATAAAAGAATGCATTACAACGGTATCTTTCTCGGTGCTTGTAAACAACGAACCCACATAAATATTTAAACCATCAAGAGGACTTCGACAGGGTGACCTCCTCTCCCCTTTCTTGTTTATCCTAGGATCTGAAATCCTTGCAAAAAACTCCAAAAAGCTTCAGATAGACCTCGAAATCCACTAGGATTTCAAATCACTCAACAAGGATCAAGAATTTCGTTCCTGGCTTTTACGGATGACATTGTGATATTTTCAAAAGCTAAACAGGAAAACTATAAGGAAATCAAGGATATTATTGATGAATATTACAATCAATCCTGAATGAGGAAACAAATAAAACCTGGAATCAATCCTGAATAAGGATGCTCTGATAGCTGATTTTTTGTTGCCAAATACAACCTGAAATAAGGATGTAATAGAACAATGTTTACCACATGATTTAGCCAAAAAAATAATCTCTATCCCAATACCTTTAAATGATATTCATGATAGAATGTATTGGGAAACTAGTAAAATTGGTTGGTTTTCTACGAATTCTGCTATGGAATTAATTAATAGAAACAAAAGATATACTGTCTATGATTCTTCATGTGTAATACCCCTCATTTTAGTAAAGAGTATTTTGGTAAGTTTTCCAAACACTCGTATTGTAGTCGAATTATTTTCAGAGAAGTTCAGACTTTCTGTTAAATACTTGATCTCTGTAATAATTCCTTGAGTGGAATAAAATACATTCGACGTATTTTGGGGCTTAGAATAATTGTTCGGGTACGAATATATTTAACCCGGGGTTAAAACCCATACCCATAATTCTTCCCGGTCAAAAGTGGGCTTCCCGGTCAAAGAATGGGCAAAAGGCACAAAAATTGCCTTGACCGCACCCGCGGTCATACCCACCGCACCCCGCGGTCAGGAATTGGTCGCCACCGCACCCCGCGGTAAGACCCACCGCACCCGCGCCGTCATGATTCCTTTTCTGCTCCGCCGAACGTCGCCTGAGCTGCTTGCCATTTCGGTCGGCTTTGAGGCGGTGGGGGAGGTGCCAGCTGGGCTCCTTGCTTGGCCTATAAAAGGAGGAGGCTTGGAGGACGAAGACAACTCCAATCTCTCTCTCTCGTTCCATTGTCGCCGGAGTTGCAAGCTTTCGCCGGAGTTCTTCAAGGTCGTCGTCGGAGCTACCAAAGGAGGAGGAGGTGCTTGGGTGGTCCAGGGAATCCAAAAGTCGGAGCCACCATGAGTCGAGCCCCCATCGTCTTCTCCGGTGAGTTGTCGTCGTCGTCGTCTCGCCTCTGTAGCGTTGCCGCACCCGCGGTCAAGCCGCCGCACCCGCGGTGGGCCTGGGCGTGTGTGGTTGTGGCTTGGGCTTTGTGATCTCGTTTGGGACTTTCGTTCCTTCGATTTCGTTCATTTTTCTTTAGATTTGTACTATTTATTGTCGAATCTAACTTAGGGTTTCGTTATGGGTCGTTCCGTAGGAAATCATAATCCGAGTTCTACCTCGTTTCGGACCCGGAAACCTGTCGTCTCGAGCTTCGTCTAAATCTAAGGCAAGTGGCGGTTCGCTCTTGCTTATCATTCCATATTTATATTGATTATCAATTGTTTAATTGTTAATTAATTTGGGATGAATATTGTTTTCGTCTGGGAACAGTTTTGATAACTGTATATGATTTAAAAAGAGATATTATAATAGGTTGTATATATTGCTAGAAACAACGCTATTATATATATATGATTGAAATACAAATATTATAATAGGTTGTATATAATCTAGAAACAACGCTATTATATCTGTTGTTGGCCTCGATGGCTTTGATGTGAATTATTGCTCTTATGTTTTAAATGTTTAGTTAGAACGAGTATTCGTAGGAACACTATGTACCTTGCGAGGTTTAGTGGTTTCTTTATAATGGTGCTAGGAGGATTTTCCCTAGTATCTTCGGTCATGACCTTACCCTTACTCAGGGTATGTGTACACAGCTGGTGCCGCCATTTGGGATGTATTCCCTGGGATGTATTCCCTTTGATATCTCTTGTGAGGAGATCTGATATCTCTTGTGAAGAGATCTTAAAAGCTTATAACGTAAAATGTACGTTTTGGAATTAAATAAGATAAGTGCGATTAGGCACATAATTAATGAACCTTGGGCGAGAAGTACAACGTGGAAACTCGTCTGGGCTTCGATTAGAGTAAGTCCACCTTTCGAATCTGAATTCGCATTATGCGGTGAGGTTGGTCGTGTACCCAAATAGTCAAGTCGCTTTTAAACGTTTGCGTGAAACTTTAATGTTCCCAAACATTGTCATACTTTCTGATAAGACTCAACCTTTTGGAGTCTTCTCTTCATATGTTTCCTTAAGACTCAATCTTTCAGAGTCTTCTCTTGATCATACCTTTTCGTATATTTCAGTAGGAGTATGGTGGTTGACTATCGTCATCGACTTTTATTCGAGAAGCGATGAGTCTAACCTAATACGACTACTTAGAACCTTTCTGTTTTACCCTTGCATAGTATTTCATTAGGCTAACCAACCGGTTATATTCCCTTACATGGTTGGCTGGTGTCATCCGTCTCATACGGCACATCAGATAAACTGCAGTTTCGATGAAGGCTAGAAACGACAATGATGGAAGTTGGAATTTTGAAGAGTTTTACCAGGTTGAGATTCCTTGGCGGGTGATCGTTTAGATCAAGACTCGTGTGTCCTTTATGTATTAAGACTTCCGCTGTAATATATTTGATTATGTATTTTGAATCATGGATGTAATTCCGAAACATTTGCTTTAATCAAAAGTTATGATATTTTGTATTATAACTGTTGTTTTATGATTTATATAAACGAGTTAAGTCTGGGGTGGCTTCGGATGTGAAATCCGAGGTTACTGGCGGTAATACCTTTCAAGGATATATATTTGGGGGTGTTACAGATTTGGTATCAGAGCCTAATTTTTTTTTAAATGGGTGGGTTTTAAAATATTTTCTTGGAACAAATTTTTTTATAAACCATTTACTCGTTTTGAACTGAGAAATATTTTGAAGGATTTGAATTTCCAAATAAAATTTTTATTCTGCCGATCTAGTCGTGCCTTTTCTTTAGTCTGATATGGAAGTGAACTTCTATATTTAGAAAGACTAACTCTTTTCTCGTCACCCATAGGTTATGGGTGCATGCTTTTCTCTTCGAAAGGACTCGGAAGAAGCCGAGGTGGCTCCGCCATCTCCAATGAGGCTTGAGTTTCCAGTTCCCCTGCGATGCTTTGAGGTCGGAGAATCTAGTAGTCCACCCGAGGAGGTGAAGACTGTACTACCCGAGTCAGTAGTATTAGTGTCCGATAGGACTAAGGTTCCAATGGCAGAACCTACAGAGGAGCTAAGGGAGGATACAGAAAGTGAAGAGGAATGGTCAAGGTATGCAAGAGGGCATTACAACGACGACTTCATGATTGAGATGATTCCCGAGGAGGATCCAGAAGAAGAGGATCCTGAAGAAGACCCGAAAGAGGATCCGGAAGAAGAGGAGGACCCCGAGGAGGACCTCGAGGGACAGGGCCATGAGTCTGATGGCTTAGAGCGCTTATTGGTGGGCAGCGAGGACCCGGGAATGGAGTTTATCTATCCTAGTCCGGAGTTGCCGCATGAGCAAGAATACTCGCCATTGACTTCGGCCGATTGGGATACGCTTTACGAGGTAGTATTTCCCAGAAGAAGAAATGTTCCACAAAATGCATATGAGAACTCACAGCCTATTCCTGCTCAGAGAAGGCTAATGTTGAGTCTTGACTCGCGAGAGGCACTTTGCTTAAGTCAGATGATTTCCCCAGAAGAGCACCGCTAGATGGACGAGGCGGTGGAGCATGCTCTAAGAAGGGCAAGACCAAGGAATGAGCCATGTGCTCCTGGACCGAGCAGGGTGAGAAGTCTTTCACCAGACCCCGATGGTAAACCCCATTAGAAGAAACCTTGTATGAGGAGTGGCGATTACAGGAAATGTTTCAGGGCGCCATGATTGGGCCAGTGCTGATTAGCAGTGTCTTTTCTTGTATTTCAGTTGTTTTGTTAAGAACCTAAGTCTCCGGGCAATTTTGTCTTGACGCTCGGGAGATCCCTTTTGTAAAACGTATTAGCTCAATTGAGCTTATCAATGAAAATTACCAAGTTTGATCTATTCTGAGTTGATTTTTATTACGTTAAGTATATTGAATGATATTAATGTAATAAAATACTTGGAATTTGATCGATAAACAGATGGTGAACACAAGGAACACCATTCGTGCTGGTGCTGGGCCAAGTAATGACCCCAGACCAAATGAGAGGATTACCGCAAATCCCGTGGATGAACACGAGTTTGCTTCTAACAACAATCAAAAGGGCAATGACCAAGTTTCGGTCAACACTCCAATGGTATTTGATGCAGCGGCAATTGAAGCTATTTGGGGAATCGTTATGCAAGCATTCACCGACATCATGCGACCAATTGCGCCTCAGGCACAGGCTGTGCCAATTCCTCCAGCGGATCCAAGATTTGAGGAGCCAGTTGTCCATGTGCCGCAAGAAGAAGCAGTCAGGAACATGGACAATTATGGCCGAGCACTGAAGGCCATTAGCTCTATGAGGCCCGACTGCTATGATGGGAAGGGAGAGCCAGTTAGAGTGGCACATTGGTTTTCCCACATGGAGCGACTATTCTGCAATGTTGAGTGCACTGAAGCAGATAAGGTGCACATTGCATCCCTTCAGCTGAACGAAGTAGCCAGTGAATGGTGGGAAGGTACAGGTTTGGCTGATCACCCTGGTTTGAACTAGGGGATGTTCAAGGCCATGATGACAGATCGTTTCTTCTCTCGAGCTATGAGGGAAGAGAAGCACAAGGAATTTCTCTATCCAAAGACGGATGGTTTGAAAGTGACCGAGCTTGCGACCAAATTCAATCATTTATTGCAGTATGTTGGGCCGGAGGTGTCCAATGAAGAGCAAAAGATCTGGCATTTCCACGAGTGGATGAACCCGGATATTAAGCCACTAATGATACGTCACAGATGCTCTAATCTGGAGCAGTACGTGGACGCTGCCTATAAGTTAGAAGTGACTCTGGAGGAGTCAACAAAGAAACGAAGTCGCCAGAGGTCAATGCAGGGCCAGCCTCAGGCGAGTGGATTTAAGCGTCCCGCGCCACCGTCTAATTTTGCCAAGTCTGGCAGAGCAAAAACGGATATGACTCATGGAGGGTCTACACGACAGTCGGGTCAAGGCAAGAATCCGATCCAGTGCTACAATTGTGGTACACCTGGACACAAGAGCAATGCGTGTCCGAAGGAAAAGAAGATATGTTATGGCTGTGGAAAGGAGGGCCATGTGCAGACGTTCTGTCCGCAGAGAAGGCAGAAAGGAGCTGAATCACAGCAAGGGTCTGTTAATCAGAACAATCGACCTAAGTTCAAACCAGTGGAAGCTCCTAGTCCTTCGATGCAGACGTCTGTACAGAATAAGGGGAAAGCCCCAGCTGCTTCTGGAGGTCAAGGTCAATGCCTTTACGAGATGCGTGAGGCTGATGGACCTAATGCTCCAATTGCTCAAGGTACTCTATACCTTCATTCTATTTCTGTATGTATGTTATTTGATTCGGGTGCTACCCATTCTTTTATTTCGGAAAGTTGTGTCAGTAAGTTAGGGTTAGTATGCAACGAGGTTTGTGAACCTTTCGTTGTGAATCTTCCTAATGGTGAACATTTGTTTGGAACCAAACGTCTGTCAGAATTTCCGATTACCATCCAGGGTAAGAAGTTCGAAGCAGATTTGATCTGTATAGCCATGGCTCCATACGACATTATTCTCGGTATGGATTGGTTGACGCATCATGGGGCGGTAATCGATTTCAGCTCAAGGACTATGACGGTGTCATCTGGGGGCCAGTATGTATGCAAGTTTAAGGGTCGGAATGACGCTGATAACGACAGGCTTATCAATGCGATGGTTGCGTTCAAGCTACTTCGACAAGGTTGTGTCGGGTACCTGTGCTATCTAGACGAGCCCAAGAAAGATGAACCTTCAATTCCTGATATTCCGGTTATTTGTGAATATCCGGATGTCTTTCCGGAGGAGATTCCTGGTTTACCCCCGCATCGTGACGTAGAATTTACTATCGATCTCGAGCCTGGTACTGCTCCGATCTCTAAGGCACCGTACCGGATGGCTCCTCCTGAGATGCAAGAGTTGAAGAAGCAACTCGAATATCTTCTTGAGAAGGGTTATATAAGGCCGAGTGCATCGCCTTGGGGTGCTCTAGTCTTGTTCGTCAAGAAGAAGGATGGATCGTTCCGACTTTGTATCGACTATCGTGAGTTGAATAAGGTCACGATCAAGAATAAGTATCCGTTGCCGAGGATTGATGATCTGTTGGATCAACTGCAGGGAGCAAAGGTCTTTTCCAAAATCGATCTGAGGTCTGGTTACCATCAGCTCAGGATTCGTGAGGAGGATATTCCGAGGACTGCGTTCCGGACGAGATATGGTCACTACGAGTTCGTAGTCATGCCATTTGGACTTACCAATGCTCCAGCAGTCTTCATGGATCTGATGCATCGATGTTTCCACCAATACTTGGATAAGTTCGTAGTGGTATTCATCGACGATATTTTAATTTATTCCCCGAGTGAGGAAGCTCACGAGGAACATCTTCGGATCACTTTGTCAGTTCTTAGACAAAATCAGTTGTATGCAAAGTTGTCTAAGTGTGACTTTTGGATCAAGGAAGTGGCTTTCTTAGGCCATGTGATTAATGAGAATGGGATTATGGTTGATCCCCAGAAGATTGAAGCAGTAGCCAATTGGAAGCGGCCTCAGAATGTGAAGGAGGTGCGCAGTTTTCTAGGACTCGCTGGTTATTATAGACGGTTCGTGGAGGGATTCTCTAAGATCGCTCTACCCATGACCGGTCTGCTCCGCAAAGTCCATAAGAAGTTTGTCTGGGATGACAAGTGCGAGGCCAGTTTTTAGAAGTTGAAGCAATGTCTGACCTCCGCACCAGTGTTAGCACTATCGGAAGGGAATGATGGTTATGTGGTCTATAGTGATGCTTTGAAGAGTGGTTTGGGATGTGTGCTGATGCAGAGAGACAAGGTTATTGCATACGCATCCCGACAGTTGAAGACTTATGAGGCAAACTATCTGACGCATGATCTGGAACTAGCAGCTGTAGTTTTTGCGCTGAAGATTTGGAGACACTATCTCTATGGTGTAAGGTGTCAAGTCTTCACCGATCACAAGAGTCTCAAATATATATTCACTCAGAAGGAGCTAAATATGAGACAACATCGCTGGTTAGAGCTACTCAAAGACTACGACATCGAATTGCTGTATCATCCGGGCAAGGCTAATATAGTAGCCGATGCATTGAGTCGGAAGACGCCGCACGAGACTGTAGTGGCTTTACCCACTGCTCAGACCAAGCTAAACCAAGGGTTGTGCGACATTGAAGTCTTGTACGATCAGCGTAGATGATATCTGAGTATGCTGGAGATTCAGGCCACACTACTTGATCAAATCAGGGAGAGACAAGTTGATGATGTAGTCTTGGTGAAGCTAAGCAGTGAAGTGATGGACGGGAAAGCTCCCGGTTTCGTGATTCAGGAAGATGGATCATTCTGGTTTCAGAACCGGATCTGTGTGCCTAACGTTGATGGTCTTCGCCAGTTGGTGATGAAGGAGGCCCATTCGTCAGCTTATTCTGTACATCCAGGCTCTAGCAAGATGTACAAGGACCTCAGGAAGAAGTTTTGGTGGCCCAACATGAAGTGGGATGTAGCAGAGTTTGTGGCGAAATGCTTGACTTGTCAGAAGGTCAAGATAGAACATCGTAGACCAGGTGGTGAGTTGCTACCTGGGGTGGCTTCGGTGGTGAGTTGCTATGGATTTCATCACTGGGCTGCCAAAGACTCAAAGCCAGAAAGATGCTATATGGGTAATCATTGACAGGCTCACGAAGAGTGCTCATTTCGTGGCTATCAAGTCAACATGGGGAACCCAGAAGTTATCAGAAGTGTTTTTACACGAGATCATCCGTTTGCATGGTACTCCAAAGACCATTGTATCGGATTGTGATGGCCGATTCATGTCAAGATTCTGGAAAGAACTACATAAGGCCATGAGAACCGAGTTGAGATTCAGTACTGCGTTTCATCCTCAGACGGATGGACAGTCTGAAAGGACCATCCAGACCTTGGAAGATATGCTAAGAGTTTGTACACTCGATCGTCCGACTAGCTGGGAGAACAACCTGAGTCTGATTGAGTTCACATACAACAACAGTTGGCATGCTACCATTAAGATGGCTCCATTCGAGGCTTTGTACGGTCGAAGGTACATATCTCCGATTTGTTGGGATGAAAATGCCGACAAGGTTCTGCTCGGACCGGAGTTAGTTGAAAGGACTACCTCGGACATTGCTTTGATAAGACAAAGGATGTTGACAGCTCATAGTCGACAAAAGTCTTATGCAGATCTGAAGCGCATAAATGTTGAGTTTGAGGTTGGTGACAAAGTGTTTGTCAGAGTGTCGCCATCCAAAGGTGTGTTCAGATTTGATAAGCGTGGGAAGCTTAACCCTCGCTACATGGGACCGTTTAAGATCCTT
Source organism: Rheum nobile (assembly GCA_027886185.1). NCBI lineage: Eukaryota > Viridiplantae > Streptophyta > Magnoliopsida > Caryophyllales > Polygonaceae > Rheum > Rheum nobile. Next base: position 1,077,585 of record WOAB01000308.1, on the reverse strand, counting down.
GATAGAGTGGGGTCTCTAGCGTATCGTTTGACATTGCCGCCATCGGCACATCCAGGGCATAACGTGTTCCACGTATCTTTGTTGAGGAAGTACTGCCAGATGAGTCTCATGTGTTGAGTTATGACGACATCGAGATTCAGACAAATGGTACCTACGAGGAGATACCGGTGCGTATTCTCAAAAGCCATGAGAAGCAGTTACGGAACAAGGTGGTACCATTGGTACGGATTTTGTGGTCCAAGTCAAGAACTGAAGAAGTTACTTGGGAAACCTGGGAAACAAAGGCGGATATGCTTAGACATTTTCCCGAGCTATTTTCGGCCTAGTTTCGGGGTCGAAACCTTTTTAAAGGGGTAGTGTTGTAACGCCTCGCTTTTCTTTGGTTTATTCGGCCAAGTTTCGGGGTCAAAACTTTTTGTAAGGGGGAGGTGATGTAATACCCCTCATTTTAGTAAAGAGTATTTTGGTAAGTTTTCTAAACACTCGTATTGTAGTCGAATTATTTTCAGAGAAGTTCATACTTTCTGTTAAATACTTGATCTCTGTAATAATTCCTTGAGTGGAATAAAATACATTCGACATATTTTGGGGCTTAGAATAATTGTTTGGGTACGAATATATTTAACCCGGGGTTAAAACCCATACCCATAATTCTTCCCGGTCAAAAGTGGGCTTCCCGGTCAAAGAATGGGCAAAAGGCACAAAAATTGCCTTGACCGCACCCGCGGTCATACCCACCGCACCCCACGGTCAGGAATTGGTCGCCACCGCACCCCGCGGTAAGACCCACCGCACCTGCGCCGTCATGATTCCTTTTCTGCTCGGCCGAACGTCGCTTGAGTTGCTTGCCGTTTCGGTCGGCTTTGAGGCGGTGGGGGAGGTGCCAGCTGGGCTCCTTGCTTGGCCTATAAAAGGAGGAGGCTTGGAGGAGGAAGACAGCTCCAATCTCTCTCTCTCTCCAATCTCTCTCTCTCCAATCTCTCTCTCTCGTTCCATTGTCGTCGGAGTTGCAAGCTTTCGCCGGAGTTCTTCAAGGTCGTCGTCGGAGCTACCAAAGGAGGAGGAGGTGCTCTCAAGGTGGTGCTTGGGTGGTCCAGGGAATCCAGAAGTCGGAGCCACCACGAGTCGAGCCCCATCGTCTTCCCCGGTGAGTTGTCGTCGTCGTCGTCTCGCCTCTGTAGCCTTGCCGCACCCGCGGTGGGCCTGGGCGTGTGTGGTTGTGGCTTGGGCTTTGTGATCTCGTTTGGGAATTTCGTTCCTTCGATTTCGTTTGTTTTTCTTTAGATTCGTACTATTTATTGTCGAATCTAACTTAGGGTTTCGTTATGGGTCGTTCCGTAGGAAATCATAATCTGAGTTCTTCCTCGTTTCGGACCCGGAAACCTGTCGTCTCGAGCTTCGTTGAGCTTCGTCTAAATCTAAGGCAAGTGGCAGTTCGCTCTTGCTTATCATTCCATATTTATATTGATTACCAATTGTTTAATTGTTAATTAATTTGGGATGAATATTGTTTTCGTCTGGGAACAGTTTTGATAACTGTATGTGATTTAAAAAGAGATATTATAATAGGTTGTATATATTGCTAGAAACAACGCTATTATATATATATATATGATTGAAATACAGATATTATAATAGGTTGTATATATTGCTAGAAACAACGCTATTATATCTGTTATTGGTCTCGATGGCTTTGATGTGAATTATTGCTCTTATGTTTTAACTGTTTAGTTAGAACGAGTATTCGTAGGAATACTATGTACCTTGTGAGGTTTAGTGGTTTCTTGATAATGGTGCTAGGAGGATTTTCCCTAGTATCTTCGGTCATGACCTTACCCTTACTCAAGGTATGTGCACACAGCTGGTGCCGCCATTTGGGATGTATTCCCTGAGATGTATTCCCTTTGATATCTCTTGTGAGGAGATCCGATATCTCTTGTGAAAAGATCTTAAAAGCTTATAACGTAAAATGTACGTTTTGGAATTAAATAAGATAAGTGCGATTAGGCACATAATTAATGAACCTTGGGCGAGAAGTACAATGTGGAAACTCGTCTGGGCTTCGATTAGAGTAAGTCCACCTTTCGAATCTGAATTCTCATTATGCGGTGAGGTTGGTCGTGGACCCAAATAGTCAAGTCGCTTTTAAACGTTTGCGTGAAACTTTAATGTTCCCAAACATTGTCATACTTTCCGATAAGACTCAACCTTTTGGAGTCTTCTCTTCATATGTTTCCTTAAGACTCAATCTTTCAGAGTCTTCTCTTGATCATACCTTTTCGTATATTTCAGTAGGAGTATGGTGGTTGACTATTGTCATCGACTTTTATTCGAGAAGCGATGAGTCTAACCTAATACGACTACTTAGAACCTTTCTGTTTTACCCTTGCATAGTCTTTCATTAGACTAACCAACCGGTTATATTTCCTTGCATGGTTGGCTGGTGTCATCCGTCTCATACGGCACATCAGATAAACTGCAGTTCCGATGAAGGCTAGAAACGACAATGATGACAGTTGGAATTTTGAAGAGTTTTACCAGGTTGAGATTCCTTGGCGGGTTATCGTTTAGATCAAGACTTGTGTGTCCTTTATGTATTAAGACTTCCGCTGTAATATATTTGATTATGTATTTTGAATCATGGATGTAATTCCGAAACATTTGCTTTAATCAAAAGTTATAATATTTTGTATTATAACTGTTGTTTTATGATTTATATAAACGAGTTAAGCCTGGGGTGGCTTCGGATGTGAAATCTGAGATTACTGGCGGTGATACCTTTCAAGGATATATATTTGGGGGTGTTACATCATGGATCTGAAAGATGGACACATATCCCAAAATTAAAAACTTTATCTGGAAAATAATGAAAAACGGACTCCCAACAAAAACTAGATTAGCAGAAAAAGGTGTAGCAATCCCCTAGGGTTGTATCCGTTGCAATGGTGAATTGGAGGGTTTGAATCATCTCCTATTCCAATGTAACCATACCATAAAAACAATAGAGAAAATGAATTATCATACCTATGGTATCATTAGATCCCTAAACATAAGAAACAAAAAAATCAATGAAATCATTGAGGAAATTCGACAAAAAGCTAATAGATTACAATTTATTGAATTAATGGTCTCTTGGTGGGGAATTTGGTTTTATAGAAACCAATAAAGCTTTGGAAGAACAAACGATGATGCCAATACCATAAAGGATGTACCAATTTATATTAAAAACAAATTGAGAATTGGAATAAGACGAAGAGTTGGAACCCTGACTGTTTGGAAGAGGACAAACAAAAAACACATAGAATGAACAATGTTAGACGACCAATACAGAAATGGAAAAAATCACCGGATAACATAATTAAAATCAATACAGATGGATCCACCAAAACTAATGGTGAATATAGCTTTGGCTACATTTTCAGGAACAACACGGGTAAACCAATCTTCCTCTTTGGGGATAAATGTGGTATCTCAACCCCTTTAAAAACAGAAACACTTGGAGTAAGAAATGCCCTGGTAAAGGCCTATGAATTAGGCATTACCGACATTCAACTTGAGTGCGATAACCTTACCATTTTGAATGTTCTTAATCAAATCTGGCATTGTCCATGGGATATTGAAATGTTAATTTCTGATATCCTGTGAGTTTTACAACTGTTTTCTTCAGTGCAGATTTTTCATGTCTTCCGAGAAACAAACGTGATGGCTGACTTCATCGCAAAGACGGTCCAACAGAGTTCCTTGGAAGATATTCGAGCTAGTCTAGAATTTGTAATTCTCATCTGAAAGGATGCTATAGACTGAGAAACTGTCTCTTCTGTGGTTTCCATTCTAATTTTTACCTAATAAAAAAATGCACTAAAACTGATCCAAATGAACAAAAGAATCCGTCAAACTCACTTCTCCACATATAGGTATTGATAAGCACTACTTTGTAGGGCTTAACTAAGAGTTATTAGAGGTTTTATTGGTGCCATTCGGGTAGATTTAGACACATTCTTGTGTATGGCGTTTGGAGGCAAAGTTGGTGTTTTTGGAGGTGTTTGAGCTACTTTGGAGATCATGAAGACACTGAGGAAGGAAGCCATCAAGAGAAGACGCCAAGGAATGAAGAGGAGACGAGTTGGTACAAGGCAAAGGACAAGAATGACGAGCATTAACCGTGATCGCGGGCATGGGTGCCGCGATCGCGGGCCTCAGAGCATGTCGAGAGTTTTCTGCGGGCGCGGAGAGATTGAAGGGCGCGGAGCCACATGGGCCGCGATCAAGGTCCACCACCCGCGATCACGGGTCTGACACGGCAGAGGCTCGGACTTATTCCGAATTATCTTTTTAGTTTTCTTTTCCCTTTTTCTTATTTCTATTTCAGTTATTTGCTTAATGGGCTAGGTCATTTGTTAGGGCCCTATAAATACTCTCCTTATGCATTAGGGTTAAAAATCCACACTTTAGTTGCAATTTCAATTCATCGTTGTTTATTTCCTTTGAAGTTTCTACCATGACTATGAGGAGCTAAGCCTCTTTGGCTTAGTCCGGTAATGGAAGCATGAGTTCGTTCATCTGGTTGTGAGGTTTTGTTCCTATCTATCTATCCTATTGAGTTATATCTTTTCTCTGAGAAAATTCATATTTGAATGTTTGTTGGTTTATCTAGACTGATCACCTAGGTTTATTGCTTTCATTCATATTGCTAATACTAGGGAACTGTTGGGCTAACGCTCTAATATAAGTAGCAAGCATTGATTGTTATCTGCATCTGTGGATTATATCTATGTGGGAATTGATTATATGGTAAATGCATCTGAGCGAGCGTTCTGTGTATCCTAGTTAATTCTTATATGCATTGCTGCCTTTGGGTTGAACCTTTAGTGGTACTAGGGTTATTCATTGGTAAGGGTTCTTTGTGGAAGGTTTCCCTCTGAATTTACATAAGATCGGGACAAGAATAACCGAATAGGAAGATAGGACTTAATCTATGAACAAACTTTGAATGACTTATGTGGACATTACTTGGCTAAGTGTTTTTCTCTATTGATATTTCATCCATTCTACTTTGCTTTGTTTGTTTCGTTTGTGACCAACCAATCATACAACCCCCCTTTGTGACATTGCATGCTACCACCATTGAATTCCTTCCTTCTCTGTGGGATCGACCCTGACTTGCTTACTATACTCTGTTTAGTGAGGATTTTAGGATTTACTTTTGATTAGGGGTACGACGACTATATCCCCCCTATCAAATTTTGGCGCCGTTGCCGGGGAAGGCAATTGTGGATTTTTGGTGTTTTGCATGCTTTGTGTGTTTTCGATTTTTTTTCTGTGTGATTTTCGTGTGTTTGCTTGTGTGTGTGGACCTATCTTATGGTCCACACCCGTACTACTGACTCTCCACCTTTAGATCCTGATCCAGAGATTGAGAGAACTTTCTCCCAAGGACGCGGAGTGAATCGAGCTTTGGTCTTTGAGAATCCCACTTTTGAGATGGCGGACGAGGTACCACCACCTACGTTAAGGCAGCTAACTGCGCCTAACTTGACGCAACAACCACTGGCCGTACAATTCCCTGAGCTAGGCACGGGAGTGAACTTTGAGCTCAAGTCTGGTCTTATCCATCTTTTGCCTCAGTTCCATGGGCTAGTTGGAGAGGATCCAAACAAGCACCTCTCGGAGTTCCACGCCGTGTGCAGTTCCATGAAGCCACGGAATGTCACTGAGGATCAAATCACGTTGAGGGCTTTTCCTTTTTCACTTAAGGATTCAGTCAATGACTGGTTTTACTACCTCACCCCAGGAAGCATCAACACCTGGGAGAAAATGAAGAAGGCGTTCCTGGAAAAGTACTTTCCAGCAACGAAGTTGAACAGTCTCAAGCGCAACCTGAGCAACATTGAGCAGCATGGGACAGAGACGCTCTACGAGTACTATGAGCGTTTCAAGAGGTTGTGCTCTAGCTATCCCTATCACGGGTATTCAGACCAGGATTTGGTCTTATATCTGTACGGGGGATTGCTGGATGAAGAGCGACGAATGGTGAACGCGGCGTGTGGGGGAAACATACTGAACAAAACCCCTACCGCTGCATTTGAGATATTCAGCGAGTTGTCGGAAGGCTCAAGGCAATTCAGCAAGAGGGCGAGCGCCCAGGCTGTGAAAGTCACTTCAAGTGAGAATGTTCCCCCATCTATGGCGAGGGAAGTGAGCGAAATGAAGGAGATGATCAAGGTTTTGATGAGGAAAGAAGGACCCCAAAGGGTCAAGGAGTGCGAATTTTGCTATGCCATCACGCATGCAACTGACGCATGTCCTACACTCCATGAGGAGCCCACTGAGCAAGTCAACGCTATTGGGGGGTACCAACAAAGACAACGGTACGACCCCTACTCCAGTACCTACAATCCGGGGTGGAGAGACCATCCTAACTTGAGGTACGGGAACACGCACAATGTGGAGAACCCCCATGAGTTCCGACCAAGACCCCCTCAGCAATACCAGCAGCAGCAGCAGTATCCCCAGCGACCATTCCAAGGAGGCCAGCAGTTCAGAGGCCCAGCAAAGCAGAGACCGCAAGGACAAGGAGCTCCCCGTGCTATGAATCTAGAGGACCAGGTCAATACACTGGCGCAGCACATGACCATGCTGACGCAGACAAAAGGAACCATGCAGCAAAACATGGTTCAGTTCCAACATGAGACCAAGTCCAGTATCCAGAACCTAGAGAAGCAGGTAGGGCAGATCTCCCAGGCGGTCAGCAAGCTCGAAGCTAGAGAGTCACGAGCACTCCCATCTCAAACTGAGATTAATCCAAGGCAAAACGTCAACTGCATGACGTCAAGGCCAAGATGGGAGAATGAAGAAGAGAAGCTGGAATTAAAAGAGAAGTACGAGGCAAAACCGCGATCGCGGGTTTACGGAGCCAAAAGCCGAGAAAAACTCAAGCATTAACCGCGACCGTGGGCATGACAGCCGCGATCGCGGGGAACCAGTGCGAGAATCGCGATCGCGGGTTGACACCCGCGATCAACTCTCGGAAAGCGCTCCGCCTCGCAAGACATTTATGAACAAGTATGACTATCCGGAGGGATATTTTGACATCCCGGTGCCATTCCCTGCAACATTAGAAGATGAAGGGAATACGGGAATATACTACGAGATATACCAGGGCTACCCGGAGAGCCCCTTCTTGAGAGAGCTACGCAAGACCATAGCGGAGCAAAAGGAGCGATCTAAGAAGAAGCCAAAGGTCAAGAAGGATGTCTCGGCTGTGGTGCAGAAGAGGATTCCCAAGAAGTGTGAGGATCCCGGAATATTCAGCGTGCCCTGCAAGATTGGGGAGACTGAATTCAGCGAGACATTGCTGGATTTGGGAGCTTCAATCAATGTCCTGCCACTGTCCGTCTACAACAACCTCGACGTCGGGCCATTAGAGAGCATGGAAATCGTCATCCAACTGGCTAACAACTCCGTCATCACTCTTGAGGGCGTTGTGAAGGACGTACTGGTAAGCGTCGATACCCTTGTTTTTCCTGCAGACTTCTTTGTCATGAACACAGGGGAACGAGGAGGACGAGTAATGCTAGGGAGGCCTTTCATGAAGACCTCCAACACAAAGATCGACGTGGGCAGAGGCACAATCAGCATGGAGTTCGACAAGAGGAAGACAGAGTATAGGCTGGAGAACATTCCGGAGCATCCTCCAGATACAAGAGCAAGGAGTATGGTTGCAGGAGGCAACCCCGGATGAGAAGTACAGCAAGACGTCGTACCGCGACGATAACTATGGCGCTGCTCGGGAGGCAACCCGAGGTATGAGTCGTTGAACTCATTTATGTTTTTACCTTTCTTAGGACTTAGATTTTATTTTTCTTTCTTCTTCTTTGCACTTGTTTTTCTTTTTCTGTGGGCACTAGAACTAACTATGCAGCGGAGGCCAGAATCCAACACCCGCGATCGCGGTTTCCCCTCGGCGATCCATGGCGAGTTCTAGCAAAAACAAAATCGCCCACGGTTTAATAAAACCGGCGCGTTTTTCAAGGCAGTCAGTGCCTCGTAACTCGTGCCGACTATTACGGATGCAGGGGCATTAACCCCGCGATCGCGGGTATTCATCGCGGAAATTATAAAAGGCGAGAGGCGGTGGAGGCATTTTACAACACCTCCACCACCACCTCTCACTCTCACCAGATCGGATCTCCGACCCCGACCACCGCGACACCCCCCTGCAGCCCCGCGACTATCGTTCCGACGCCGCGACGTCGTTTGGGTGAGATCTCCATTTTCTAACTCTTGGATTTCTCATAGCCTCACGAGCCGCGATCGCCGGACCCACGCCAAACCCCGCGACCACCGCAAAGCACCGGAGCTATTTTTTCTCGAAGTTCGCTGCAAACCCAGAAACCGCGATCGCCGGCATCAACCCCGCGATCGCGGCCCATCTTCTCCAGCGAGCTTCGAGTCGAGCATAAACCGTGACCGCGCCCCACACCCCGTGATCGCGGGTCCCTCCGGTACTCCTTCTGTTGTGCTTTCTCGCTCCTTGTTCCCACCATGGCAGCCTTCGTAGGCAACATGAGGAGCCAGAGGCACATGCGCTACTATGAGACGTTCAGCGCGCGGAAGTTCGTCCAGACGAAGTTCTTCGATCGGCCAACGCTGCAACGACTCGGACTGGAGGACTGCACACAACAGTTGCTGAGCCACGGAGGGCTCGGAAGCTTCATTGACCTAGCCGCCCCGTCCTCGCGCGAGCTGACCCTAGAGTTTCTGGCCACGCTGGAGCGCCACGACGACGGGATCACGTTCAACCTGTTGGTGCGGCAGAGGATGATGTCCTACCAAGGTATGCGGGACCTGTTTGGCGTTACTGAGGCTCCCGCCGAGGATTGGGAGGCCGCAGGCACCTTGCCAGAGCTCTTCTGGCAGGATGCAACCCGGGAGGTACTCAACCCCAGCGCCGGCGAGTATAACTACAAGCTGATGCACCCCTGTCTGAGGCTGGCGCACAAGGTGCTCGCCATGTCCTTCCTGGGACAGGGAGAGGTGAACAAGGTTCCGACACTGGACCTTACAGTGCTCTGGTGTTTGACACCAGAGAGCCACAACACCCCCGACTGGGTCGATTTGTTTCTCTCTAGCTGTCTCGGGCTGAGGGAGAAGACGGGCGGCAAGATCTCCATGGGGGGCATGGTGACGCTTATCGCCCAGCAATACGAGAACATCGCGGACCATTGGGATTTCCCCGCCGACATCTACACCTACAACATCACACTGCTGCAGAGATCCCATCTGCTGGAGGTCCATGGTGGAGAGTACACCTGGCTCTCCAAGAAGGAAAGGACCCACCGAATGAGGTTGCCTCGTCCGATGCCTTATGGGCCCCGGGCGAGGGATTTTTACCTCTATGTCGATGGAGAGCAGGGGTCGTCGTCCGAAGACGAAGGGGACGACGACGACAACGAGGAGGAGGAGGAAGCGACTGCAGCGGTGGACATGGAGAGCGATGTGCCATCCCCGCTGCATTCCAGGGGCCCACCTGTTTACCCTGACTATACCTACCAGGCCTATGGGTCTGGTAGTGGATCTGGAGGGGCGCCTTGGGACCAGCTCCTGGACAGAATGGCCAACCTGCAGCTGAGGCAGGCCGAGCATATACGAAGGAGTGCCGAATGGGAACGCTAGCATGAGAGGAGAAGCGGTCAGTGGGAACGCCAAGTCTCCACCCGCCTGGATGAGCAGGAGCGGTGGAGCGCTGAGTGGCAGCGCAACATGGAGGTCAACCTTGCATACCACGCCAACCGCCTGGACAGTCACCTCACCACTGTTGAGGACCAGGTGGTTCAGATGCAGAGGAGAGTTGAGGCTTTCTTCAACGCTTATGGGTATTGGCCTCTATCCCAGTGAGTATTTCTATTTTCCCCTTATCTTTTTCTTGTCTTCCATACATTGAGGACAATGCATGATTTAAGCATGGGGGAGTAGAGTATTCACTATCTATCTTGTACATATTTCTTTTTCAGCATTGTACTTTGATTTTTAGCATTTCGAATTTCAGCATTTCTTTTCAAAAAAAAAAAAATTGAAAATTCTGGGACAAGCTGAAAACCTAAAAGGGCGGCTTGGGTAAAAAGCAGGTGACCCGGACCAGTGCTAGGCTGGGGTAAGAAGGTGTCGGAGTGACGTGAGCTTATGTGAGCACATCTATGAGAAAAATATGAGTGGCTAGGATGAAAACCCGAAAGGGCTCCTAGGCAAAATGAGTGAAAAGAAAATGAGTGTTTCTAGGATCTCATTTTACCGACGGGGCGACATAAGTAGAGGAGTTGAAGAAGGATTGTTGGGTAGGTCACTCTGGGAGGTATAAGGAGTCATAGATGGAGGCTAGGATTAGAGGTCACTTTACACTATTGGATGTCCGGGTTGAGCTTGGGGGAAGTACTCTGCTTGCCCTCAAGTATATTGAGTTGTGGATGTGTTGTAGATGAGATTGGTGCCAGGAGCTTTGGCATGAGTTAGGTAACTCTTAGTTGGAGGATATGCTTCCTGAGACCTTGGGTGCTACATTGGAGGAGTAGACTTTCTTTTAGTTTACTCGAGGACGAGCAAAGGTCTAAGCATGGAGGAGTTTGATAAGAACTACTTTGTAGGGCTTAACTAAGACTTATTAGAGGTTTTATTGGTGCCATTCGGGTAGATTTAGACACATTCTTGTGTATGACGTTTGGAGGCGAAGTTGGTGTTTTGGAGGTGTTTGAGCTACTTTGGAGATCATGAAGACACTGAGGAAGGAAGCCATCAAGAGAAGACGCCAAGGAATGAAGAGGAGACGGGTTGGTGCAAGGCAAAGGACAAGAATGCCGAGCATTAACCGCGATCGCGGGCATGGGTGCCGCGATCGCGGGCCTCGGAGCATGTCGAGAGTTTTCTGCGGGCGCGGAGAGATTGAAGGGCGCGGAGCCACATGGGCCGCGATCAAGGTCCACCACCCGTGATCGCGGATCTGACACGGCAGAGGCTCGGACTTATTCCGAATTATCTTTTTAGTTTTCTTTTCCCTTTTTTTTTATTTTTATTTCAGTTATTTTTCTTAATGGGCTAGGTCATTTGTTAGGGCCCTATAAATACTCTCCTTATGCATTAGGGTTAGAGAGCCACTCTTTAGAGACTAGTTCTAGTTTTTTCAATTTCAATTCATCGTTGTTTATTTTGTTTTGAAGTTTCTACCATGACTATGAGGAGCTAAGCCTCTTTGGCTTAGTCCGGTAATGGAAGCATGAGTTCGTTCATCTGATTGTGAGGTTTTGTTCCTATCTATCTATCCTATTGAGTTATATCTTTTCTCTGAGCAAATTCATATTTGAATGTTTGTTGGTTTATCTAGACTGATCACCTAGGTTTATTGCTTTCATTATTATTGCTAATACTAGGGAACTGTTGGGCTAACGCTCTAGTATAAGTAGCAAGCATTGATTGTTATCTGCATCTGTGGATTATATCTATGTGGGAATTGATTATATGGTAAATGCATCTGAGCGAGCGTTCTGTGTATCCTGGTTAATTCTTATATGCATTGCTGCCTTTGGGTTAAACCTTTAGTGGTACTAGGGTTATTCATTGGTAAGGGTTCTTTGTGGAAGGTTTCCCTCTGAATTTACATAAGATCGGGACAAGAATAACCGAATAGGAAGATAGGACTTAATCAATGAACAACCTTTGAATGACTTATGTGGACATTACTTGGTTAAGTGTTTTTCTCTCTTGATATTTCATCCATTCTACTTTGTTTTGTTTGCAACCAACCAACCATAAAACCCCCATTTGTGACATTGCATGCTACCACCATTGGTTCCTTCCTTCTCTGTGGGATCGACCCTGACTTACTTACTATACTTTGTTTAGTGAGGATTTTAGGATTTACTTTTGATTAGGGGTACGACGACTATATCCCCCCTATCAGGTATATACTTTGGTACCACGTGCCCTGAGCCCCACAGTGACCAACCAGTAACAACATCTCGTTTCTTTTGTATCTGGTGTAAAGTCGTTATATAATTTTTTTTTTTTGGATGGAAAGACAGTTAATGCATTAAAACAGAAAAAAGATTATAGAGTACAAAGGGTGAGCCAACGAAGTTGGCAGCTGGGAGATAACGTAAAGTATACCATCACCCAAAGAGACAAGGATAAAAGACGAACGAGAAGATAAAACAAAAGGATCAAAGGGAAATCGAAATCTAGGGTCGCGTAAAACTTCACCACTAAAAGACACAAAAGAAGTTTGGATGATCAGTGATTCAGCGTAAGCAGTCGAAAACCTACGAGAGGAGACTGATAGAACGCTGGAAACAACACATAACCAATCAGACCGTGGTTCCAGAGCTGAAAATCCTAAATTCCTGGCAAAATGCAGACCCCAAGCTAAAGCCTCTGTAGCCAACAGATACCTAGCAACTCTTGGTTTTAAAAGATTACTCCCAAGGATTACAGGAGATCCATTGCACATAATCAGAGGAGAGGTCGGGCCAGCAAAGCCAACATTCCCCAAACAGACATAAGCAAACTGTACAAAACAGACCCAACAGGAAGCAAAAACACGAACACTACGCTGACTAGCAAAGCCAGAGCACCCTACAAGACCCGATTTACAAGCATGTCCAAACAAGCTACATCTGGAACAGAGATGGACCACCAACAGTGGACTATATGCATACGAAAATTTACTGTAGTTCCAGGTAGAGGATCCAAAGTAAGCAAGATCAGCAAAAAAAACAGAGTCACAGACATTAGGAGCCAAGCTGACATCACAAAACCGGATCGATCCAAGCAAGAAACACGAAACCGAAAACGCACCGAAACGAGAAGAGAGGGGACAAAAGCTATACAAGGGGAGATGCACCACGAGCAGTTAGTAACCAAGTGGAGATGGCCGGTCAAGACGCCAAATCAGCCACCATGAACGGGAGAGTAGAGGCGGTGGGGATTGGTGAAGAAATTGAAACCCTAGCCCAATAGATCCGTCGGCAAGCCGGGCAAAACCCAAGGGAGAGGGAAGTTGATCCCTAGGACGTGAAGGAGCGAAGCTGATTGAAAAGAGTCGGCCGTCGAGGGGATCAGATGGATAAGATGGAGTCGGCGAAAGGATGGCTAGCACACCGACTAGAAGGCCCTCACCCAGGAGGGAGAGAGTTTTCCTCATCAAGAGGGTAACTCATTTAATGTTTGCCCATTTCTTAACTTATCCTTTTTTTTGTAAAGTCCTTATATATTATAAGATATAAGCTTATAAGTAATTTTTTGCGACACATTATAATGTATAGGGACTTTAGGCCACACATGATGAAATAGTGTTTGTTAGAATGTTTACTGCACTTTTTTGTCGGATAAATAAAATATATATCCGGAAAATTTAAAGCTATAACATAAGATCCAATAAATTAGCATGGCAAACATATCCAAATTGTCTACCAATAGTCACTTCTGAGATTCTTATAATAGCCTTGTCTGTACCGGAAATCATACATTATACATGACATTTGTCCCCTGTCCTGTGAACAAAAGCCAGAAATTTTCATATTAAAGAGACGAATTCTAAGCTCCATTCAACTATTAAAGTGATGTAACATAAGGTTCAAAACATGTGTTACTCCATCTTATCAAAGGGAACTATTTTTGATGCAGATTGTTTGTGAAGGGGTGAGGTTGAACTTACCTGGCAACTTGGTTGTTGGATGTCCAAGGCCTCCATTGGTGGACAATCTTGTAGCTCATGGATCTTGTCCAAGCTTCACTTCCAGTGTAAGGCACACACATATCATGGTCCCCGCTCTCAAGTGTTCAAGAAGAAGATGATGATGAGTAATTTGGCTTGATACACACTTCAATTGACACCTTTGAAATCAAAGTACACTTACAATGGACATAACATTATCTCTGTTTTTTACTTGATTTTGGTTGATAAGTGCTTAATTCATAGCTAAAAGCTCTTTTGTAACATCCAAAACACCTGAAAACATATAAAGGGAGTAAAAGTAATCAGTCTATATATCTATATATTTATCTATATCTATATTCTATCTATACTATTACTAAAACCACAATTATCTCTTCTACGTGTCGTTCACCTAAGTATGTCACGTCATCAAATATTTATGTGCATTTACCTATTTACCCTTATTCTGTTTATAATTTATTTTAGGGAAATTCATGTTGGTACCCCTGAGTTTAGGGTTATTTATGTTGGTATCCCACGATTAAATTTTTTCCGGTTGGTGCCCCTAAGGTTTGGGTTTGTTCGCTTTGTAACCGAAATTTTCCATATTCATATCATTTCGGTTCGAATTGATCAAATCGAAGCTCATCATTATGTTTATTGACCTCAACGTAGTAGGATTCGACTCCTAAAACAATCAAATTCATACTCGAACCATTCCGATTTGAATTCTTAAGGTCGGAAACGGGTTGTTGCTTCGGAATTCAAATCGACATGGTTCAGATATGGATTTGGGTATTTTAGGAGTCAAATCTTACTAATTTGAGGGCGAGAAACACAATGGTGGAGTTGAATTTAATCAATTTGAACTGGATTGGTACAAACATGAAAAAGTTTGGTTACGAAACAAACAAACCCAAACCTTAGGGGCATCAACCGGAAAAAACTTAATCGTGGGACACCAACAGAAATAACCCTAAACTCAGGGGTACCAACAATAATTTCCCTTTATTTTATTTTTTATTTATACATATTTCCTAAATTACCACCCCAAAATATTTCTCATTATACATGATAATTCTGTACTTACCAAAAATATTATTATCATACTCAATTAGTGTCCATAATATAATATATACGTTAATGGTCCGTAAACTCTGTTATAATTATAAAGATATGTATATAGATTTATGGTCCTTAAAAAGTTAACGTATTATGCACTTACCAAAAACTATGTCTATATACTAAGTGTCGGTGTTCATAACTTCTCATATAATATGTACGTTAATGGTAACCAAAAACTATGCAAATCCGAATCTATTTGCATCACTTTTTGCCAAAATTAAATTATACTATGTATATAATAATGAGTACATGTGTTTATGCTAATTTTTAATTATTTTCTTTTGATATAAATACGCATGTTTAGGTCTAATTGTTATCACCTTAATATTTCTCCGGCCAAGAATTTATTTTTCAGCACAGCAAGTTATTTCTCTTTCATATTCACTAAAGCTTTTTTTCTATGTTTCTAATCTTTATTAAAAAAAGAATTATTATATGTATTTTCTCATATCAATACAAGTTGGTCAATGCACACGGTGGTGAAACTCGAATCATTATTAATGATCTAATTTCAGAAATTCTTGATTTTAAGAAGAAGTTAATATTATGTTTATCTTAGTTAAAATTAATCTGTAACTGAAAGTGGGTTAACAAATTTGACTCGAATCATTATTAATGAGCTAATGTCAAAAAGTGGGTTAACAAATCTGTAACTGAAATGCTAAAATCGACTGCTAAGGTATTAATTTATATACTTATTTTGTACATAAGTTATACACTATTTAGTGTGCAATCATACATACATACTGTTTATTAAAAAAATTAACTTCGTTGTGTACCAAATTTAACATGATATATAATACAACGAATAAAACAACAATCATAAATGATACAACTTCACAGGTATGTGATCAGGCAGTTGACCTGAATATTAATGTGTATTACCATAAACGTGTAAATGATGTGATATAGATGTGTATTACCATAAATGTTCAGCTTCATTTACAACATTAGGAGATTTTACATTTTACTTTTATATTGATAGTATATTATGTTCCTTGCCTAATTTGTCATATACTTACTTTACTTTTTTTATTCTATTAAATCTATTTCCTAATGTACAAGATATGGATGATAGCAACATGTCTGAAGAAATTAAAGTGTTCATTATGAAGACTATTTTTATTCAGAATTGATATGGATGAGTTCAAGTTGTATGAACATAGTCGTGGATTCATTGTTTCCAATATGACTCACGATCCAACTTTGATTGTTGAACTCAAAAAGTTGATTTCGTATACTCAGGTATTAACTATATTGTTCTTATATAACATATATAACACAATATTATATATTTCACTAACTAATTACTTATACACTTATATTCAATATTTAAGAACAATGTCGAACCTCTGTTGTTTGAGCTCGAACACTCCACTATGTCATCTAATGAAATGCTCACTCCTTCCAAGCACTCCAGTGACAACCTATTGCTTGAAGAAAATGAAGAAGATGGTACACAAGACCAACTTTCTACTTTACATATCAAGAAATTGGTAAAGAAAGAGAATGAGAACCAAGTGTGTTGCACATGACATACAAGTTATTAATTCTTACATAAGACTTATTATATGGTTTTCACTTTATCAACATTATTATCATACAATGTTTTCTTATTTTGAGAGATTTATTTGATATTCATTGTTATTATTATATAATATTATTGGTGTTAAATTTTGTTTATTTTATTTTATAATAATTAGTTATTATTATTTATTTAATATTATTACATACACTTCTTTATTACAAGAACCTTCTACTAGTGATATCCTACACACGTAAAGTACAAATCAAAATGGACCGGAAACTTCTGTCTTCAGTGGGTTTGGGCCTAAAATGGGCCGGATCTCGAAGGACCCGTATAACACTTCAAAAGTATATAAACTCTAGCTCTCGTCTTGTTTTCTCGTCACTCGTCACTCTAGGGTTTACATCGGAGTCGGAGCTCTTCGAAATCCATCTCTGTCCAGAGTAAGCTTTCATTGCTATTTTCCTCGTATCTTGCAGGAGCATCGATAAAATTTGAATCTTTATCTGACCTGCTTTCCTGTCACATTGATTTTTCGTTTCGATGAATTTCGCATATTAGTTATTTTCAACTCCATTTTGGTTAAAGAGGTTATGATTATAAATTTTCTCTGATATTGAAATTGTTGTAGGAGCGATGGCGGTTCCGTTGTTGACGAAGACGATCGTGAAGAAGAGGGTCAAGCAGTTCAAGAGGGCCCAGAGTGACCGTAAGATCTCTGTTAAGGTGTGTGGTTTAGTGGAATTGCGCTTATTTGGTCTTTCTAATCTTTCATTTATGCATTGATCAATTCGAAGAACCGATAAATTCTGTGTGGTTTATTGATCATATTGAAATAGAGCGTAATAGTTTATTAATTTAAATTATGTGTGCGTATCTTTGATTTAAAGACTTTTCATCTATTGTTAACTTGCTTTGCTAATACACATAGCTGAGGAAAATGTGAATAGTAAGGCATAATGCAGCTAAAGAGCTTTTGCTCTTAGCAAATCAATTATGTAAAATAACACTCCATTATATATAGTTTAGTTTTTTAAGAAAATAGACTAATAAGATTTTAGCTGAACATATATCTGAGTCTAAGCTGTAATAAATGGATGTTGAGGATTGATGTATGTATATTTATTTCCCTCTTGTTGGAGCTGTAATTCTTACAAGACTTGCTGCCTGTCTTATTATAGTGTGTACAGACACTTCAGAGCAGTTTGTTTCTCTTCTTTCTTGATTGAGAACCACGTTTAACGTAGTACCCTTGCCCTCGAAGAAAGAACAATTGATCTAATGATAATGTCTTTTCATGGATCCACAATTGCTGTCCTATCAGGACTCATTTCATTTTTGGCATTATAAAGATTTATATTTTTTTGCATTGA
Organism: Rheum nobile; assembly: GCA_027886185.1. NCBI lineage: Eukaryota > Viridiplantae > Streptophyta > Magnoliopsida > Caryophyllales > Polygonaceae > Rheum > Rheum nobile. The sequence continues at coordinate 1,059,857 of WOAB01000308.1, read as the reverse complement.
AGATCTAATTAATTTTTTCTACAGACAAACTGGCGCAGGCCTAAGGGTATTGACTCTCGGGTCAGGAGGAAGTTCAAAGGATGCGTCCTTATGCCCAACATCGGTTATGGATCAGACAAGAAGACACGCCACTACTTGCCAAACGGATTTAAGAAGTTTGTTGTCCACAACGCCAAGGAGCTTGAACTCTTGATGATGCACAACAGGTTTGACTTTTCTGCTAACACAACATCATACCTTTCCACTGGATAAGTAAGTGACATATCCTTGTAAATATCATATTACTAGTTAAAAACTTCAGTACAAGGATAAAAGTTAAGCTCAAACCTGTTTTTCCTGATGTGGGTTTTGCTTCCTTCCGTCTTCCAGGACTTACTGTGCTGAGATTGCTCACAATGTCTCTACCCGTAAGAGAAAGGAGATTGTTGAGCATGCTGCACAGCTGGACGTTGTTGTTACGAACAAGCTCGCTAGATTGCGTAGCCAGGAGGACGAGTAATTTAACTCTCAAGAGAATTTTGTTATAGGATAAGAGTGTTGAAATCTCTCAAAATTTTGATATGTTTTTATACTGGAGCCCTTGTACAAGGATCTTAGATGGCTACATTGACCTCATTCTAAATTTATCTATCCTTGATTTTGTGGTCATAGGATATAATCACACCTATGACCATACTATTCTTTCACAAACCTTCTTTATTTAGTCAAACTCAACCCCTAGTTACAGGAGTCAGTTTCTTGTCAAATCAACAACATCGTACAGCGGCATTGCAAAATTTAGTAACTGGTGAGGATTGTGAATCAGAAATTCACATCCAACGGCATTGCAAAATTTAGTAACCAGGTTTGGTATGAACCAAACTTTGAGATTGAAAAAACGAACAAATAATAGAGTGGACTGAATTTGCGCAATGGAGACATGTTGATCAAAGAAGAATTTGCACTGCTAATCATGATATATATATTATGGAAATTTTGCCTGGTATCCTCGAGGTTTTGCAAAATTCGTGAAATACCCAGAGGTTTGAACATTTTCGCGTGATACCCCTAAGGTTTTGAAATTTTTTGTCAAATGCCCTTGACGTTAGAAGCTGTTAAATTTTTGCCTCATCCGTTAACTTACAAAAAAAAAAAAAAAATTGGTTCCTCGATTCTCCTTTTTTTTTGGATCTGGAGCTCAAAGAAGCCGAAATCGATTCTCCTGAAGCCGGAATCTAGAGCTCAAAGAAGAGGCCGGCGATTTCAAAAAAGTTCAGATCGATTCTCCTGAAGCCGGAATCTGGAGCTCAAAGAAGAAGCCGGTCTCAAGCCGGAATTTGAAGCCGGTCTCAAGCCGGAATCTGGAGCTCAAACGATTTGAGGAACGATTTGAGGTGGGAGAGAGACGCCAATGCTCCGGCGAGGAGAGGAGGAGGTAGAGGACGAAGAATTGAGCCTCTCTTGTGGGGTTGGGGTAAACGGCGGAGGAGGCGGCGGCAACAAAACCCCTCGCCTTCCGCGGTGGACGAGGCATGAAATCCTGGTGCTGATACAAGGCAAGAGGGTCGCCGAGAACCGGGTTCGGAGGGGAGGCTGGCTCACCCAGGAGGAGTCGGGCCAGCCCGAGCCCAAATGGGCCTCCGTCTCCTCCTACTGCCGCCGCCACGGGGTCAACTGCGGCCCCGTCCAGTGTCGCAAGCGGTGGAGCAATCTCGCCGGCGATTTCAAGAAGATCAAGGAGTGGGAGTCCGGTCTCAAGGAGGATTCCAACTCCTTTTTGGGTCATGAGGAATGAGGAGGGAGAAGAAGCTCCCTGATTCTTGTGGGAGAGAGACGATTTGAGGAACGGTTCCGGCTCGATCTGAATTTTTTTTTTTGCCTTTTTCCTTTTTTTTAAGTTAACGGCTGAATTTGGAAAAATTTAACAACTTCTAACGTCAAGGACATTTGGCAAAAAAATTCAAAACCTCAGGGGTATCACGCGAAAATGTTCAAACCTCTGGATATTTCGTGAATTATGCAAAACCTCGAGGGTACCAAGCAAAATTTCCGTATATATTATATAGCTATCTCTGGAGTAGAAGAAATAGTTGGGTATTTAAAGTTGAATTTGATTGATGAGAGTTAAAGCATATGCTGCCGAACTCTGTAAGGTGAAAGAAACTAGGCTTTTTCATGTTACTATAGGTGCATCGTTCATTTGTTCATGTGTAGCTACAAGCCTGTTTTGGGCGAAAAAGATCGAACCGACTTGAATTGCTTAAAGGATGGCAACTAGACAACAATTAAATCAGTAATATCTAAATAATTCAAATCAACTTAACAATCAAGTAAATGAGATTAAACAGATGAAATGACAAGCTTATCTCCTCCGAGCGAGAGATCGGTCGAACCAAGAGATTCAATCGACGGTTTCTTTGGTACCGAAATGAAGAACGAAACTAGAGAGTAATCGCAAAAGTAAATGAGTAAGTAGTAATTCGTTGTTCGTATTCAGTAGAAAAATGATCCAGTGTCCTTCAAGAGTTCTCCCCAGCCTAATAAATACATGCTTAACCCTAAAGATCCATTAGACTAGCCATTGTCCCCCATGATCTTCGGGGCTCGTCGGGTCGCTTAACTGGATAGCCGAGATTTTTGCTAGTACTCACCCTGTGATATTTCTGCCTTGTTGGTTTGGCCATAACTACCGTGTGGGCCGACTTACTGGACCGAACAAATCAGGGCCCAACAACTGTATGCGTCTATCGAGATCGAGATTCTCGCCCGATGCCATCGTCTGCTCCCAACTGTGTTAATCTTCTGTAAATAGTCGTCCTCTGTCAATTGGGCTATTTCGATGAGGGTCCATTAGAAACATGGCCCAACAATTGAACTGGGCCGGAAGCAGCGGTTAAGGGGACAGTTGGATTTTTTCCAATCTCTTCTAAATGTAATCTTCTCATCGCCGATTCTGCCGCAGTGGATCAATGACGTGGTGAATTCTTACTGGATGACAGGATTGACCATGGGCGGGCAGTTTTCACCATAAATGGGCAGTCACTTCTCCTTCTTTTCACCATCTTCTCTTTCCTGCAAAGGGTATCGGTTCCAAAGGTAAAAACTTTTCAAATTTCTTACCGTTTTCTCTTGAGCTATGTCGTTTCCGAGATCGAAGAAGTCCAGAGCTTCGTCCTCGAGTGTCAGCGAGAAAAAGAACGGTTTTCCCCCCTCGAATCTCCTTAGTCCGGATGATTTCCTAGCCGGAACCTTGACCCAGTCGGAGTTGGATACGATTCTAGAGGTAGGTCAGTTCCCTCATGAAATGGTTGCTCGTCTTCCCTTTCCTCAAGAACGTGCCGACTGGTGTCGGGACGGATGGATTTGCTTCTTCGAATATCCTTTTAAGATAGGTCACACTTTCCCATTTTCAAGTCTGGTGAGAAATTTCTTAGCCGTTCTTCAACTAGCCCCAAGCCAGGTTATGCCACACGCGTGGCGTCTCCTTAAGGTAGTCGATCTTTTGGTCTCTAGGGTCGAGATCAATTTTGACTTTGACGCTCTCTGGTATTCTTATTACTTGAGTAGTCGAGGCTCTTCTCGTTTTCAATTGCGCCTTAGGCAGGACAGGGAACCGATCACTCTGAACCTTAATGTCAATGACCGTGGATGGAGTTTGCGATTCTTCTTTGTGAAAAAGAAGTCGCTCGAGGGGGGTTTCGATTGTTCTTTCTTACGCGACGTCTGGAGGACATCAGGTATCGTATTAGTCTTTTTGGATTCGTATTTGATGTCTTGTTAACTTCTGCTCACGTGTGTCTCTTTTCAGTGCCGAATCTAGAGGATAAGACGAATTCTTATTTTGCCGCGGTTATTGAAGTCTTGCTCGCTTTCTCGGAGGCTGAAAGATCGTTTAAGAACGTGAATTGCCTAACTCTTAGTCCTTCGAACATGGCGACTCCGTCTACTTCCATCACCAAAGGCACTTGTTCGTTCCTCTAGGTATGCTTGTGGGTGGTCTTTGGGGTGTTCGTATGCTTATATTGTTGTGCTTGTCGGATAGCATCTCGAGGCGCGAGGTCGAGCGCTCGCTTTTCGGGGAAGAGTCTCCTGTACTAGAAGCTGTCGGCGGTCAAGGCCTCTTCGTCGGTGAAAACCGCTATTAAGGCTCCTTCGTCGGTTAGGGTCATTGCTCTGGATTCTCCGTCGTCCAAGACTTCAGGGGCGAAAAGGAAAGCGATTGCTGCCCCAGAACTGTCGATGGGCATGAAGAAGGGCAGAGATTTAGAAGAATTGCTCCACACTTTAGACCGGAGACCAAGAGGGAAATCGGCGACCTGCATCCTATCGATTGTATTGACGAGGCCGGGGCAGCCGCTTGGCGCGTAAGTAAAGTGAGATCTATGTGGAATTTCTTCTAATACGCATGTACTTGCTTTATTATTATATCTTTTACATGGTTTGTTGTGTGCAGGCCCTCCAATACTCAATCATCGCGTTTTCCACTGTGCAAGATTTAAATGATAGAGCTGACAGGTGGGTAGCCGAGGCCGAGCGCCAACTAAAGGTTGCTAGTGGACGCGTCAAAGCTGCCGAGAGCAAACAAGCATTGGCTGAGAAAAAGTTGGCGGAGATGCAAGCTCGACTTGCGAAGCTCGAGGGTAGTGTTGGGCCCAAACTTACTCCAAGGGATCGGATCAAACGAATTGGGCCAAAGTCCAGACGAAGCTGAAGGCCAGAAGGAGTTAGAGGCGACGGATGCCCTTCAGACGCTGAAGATCCGACTGAATCCCGAAAGTTTCGCCCTGGACATTAATTGCTTGATCGGTGACAACGGTAACAACATTAAACACAAAGATTATGATGGCAATCAAGAGAAAATCCCAAAGACCTCGCACGGAATTAATGGAGGATAAATACGAAGACGAATAACGGACACAAGGAGAAACTACCATAAATAGACCACGAAGAAGCAAACGAAAAAACACACGTCTACACACAACATCCACTGACTTACCCTTCGAGAGGCCTACTTGCATATTCACTCTCACTCAAACCCCCCGGATATTCTACCCGATCGCTGCCAGTCGAAACACCAAAACGCATGTCGGACAAGACTCGATCCTTTATTCTCTAAGGATAAGTTGTATTTCGATCTGATTCAGTCATCAATTGATATATATTGCCATTTCGTATCTATTCTTTGCTTGACTGATTGTCTATTTGGTTTGGATTGATTTTTTATTATCCGATTGACTCGTTACCCCGTCTAAGGCGATTTAGGTCGACCGATCTTTTCGTCCCAAAACAATTTGGCGCCCACTGTGGGGCAACTTGCCGATCACCATCTCAAAAATCCTCCAACCATGACTATCAACCCACCTACCAGTACCGAGGAGCCGCGCCTCGAAGACGACACCCAAGCTCAAGGAAACACAACCGAAAATCCTACTCCAAACCAACTCCAAGAGCTTGCCCAAAAAATGACCGCCCTACAAGAGGAACTTGCCCAACAACGCCAAAAGACTGAAGCCTTGGCTACCTTATCCACCCAATCCGAGGCCGAGATTGCACAACTAACCCGTGAAAATGAGCCTCTTAAGTTGCAGGTACAATCGATGGCTTCTGGATCCAGGCGGATGCCCATCCATAGCAACATCCAGACGCGTCTCGATATGAATGGCGTCAAACCGACCCCCTCGAGCGTACGACGCCCCGGACATACTGAGGGTACATCTCAAACTCCTCTGGTCAATCCGTTTTCGACTAACTATGTTACTTTCTCTACACCGATCGGGTCAGCAGGAACCCGAATCGACGAACCACAAGTTACCAATCCTCTCGACATCCTGGCTCTCGTCTAGCAGACACTCGGTCAGCACATGAAGACACTTTACGATCGCATCGCTAGAATTCTCGGAGTTCCACAACCGATCGAGAAGGAAGCGTCGGGTGGATACGAGGAATCTCCATTCATCGAAGAGATCGCCAGAGTCGAAATCCCAAAGAAGTTCCACCTTCCTAGCATGGCGACATTCGACGGCACCAACTGTAATACCCCTCATTTTTAGTAAGGGCATTTTTGTAATTTTCCAAACACTCGTACTGAAGTCGAATTAATTTCAGAGAAGTTCAGACATTCTGTTAAATGCTTGATCTCTGTAATAATTCCCTGAGTGGAATAAAATACATTCGACGTATTTTTGGGGTTTAGAATATTTGTTCGGATACGAATATATTTAATCTGGGGTTAAGACCCATACCCATAATTCTTCTCGGACGAAAGAGGGTGAAAGAGGCAGGATTTGGCCTCCACCGCGCCCGCGGTCATACCCACCGCACCCGCGGTCAGAAATGGCCTTCACCGCACCCCACCCACCGCACCCGCGCCGTCATCGTTACTTTTCTGCTTCGCCGAACTTTGACCGTCGTGCGCCTGAGCTGCTTCGCCCCTGTCGGAGCTGAGGCGGTGGGGGAGCTGGTTGCTTGAGCTCCTTGCTTGGCCTATATAGGAAGGGGACTTGGAGGAGGAAGCCATCTCAATCTCTCTCTCTCTATCAAATCTCTCTCTCGTTCCATTGTCACCGGATTTGCAAGCTTTCTTCGGAGTTGTCGCCGGAGCTCTCATAGGAGGAGGAGGTGCTCTCAAGGTGGTGCTTGGGTGGTCCAAGGAATCCAGAAGTCGGAGCCACCACGAGTAGAACCCCCGTTGTCTTCCCCGGTGAGTTTTCGTCGTCGTCGTCTCGCCGCTGTGTGCCTGGGCACTCGTGGTTGTGGTTTGGGCTTTGTGATTTTGATCGAGGCTTTGTTCCTTCGATTTCATTCGTCTTTCCTTAGATTCGTATATTTTATTATCGAATCTAACTTAGGGTTTCATTATGGGTCGTTCCGTAGGGATCTGAAATCCGAGTTATGTCCTCGTTCCGGACCCGAAAACCCATTGTCTTTGAGCTTCGTTGAGCTTCGTCTAACCTAAGGCAAGTGGCGGTTCGCTCTTGCTTATCATTTCATATTTCTATTAATTATCAATTGTTTAATTGTTAATTAAATTGGGATGAATTACTGGTTTCGTTGGGAACAGTTTTCTTAAAATGATAAGATTAAAATGAATATTATGATAGGTTGTATATATTGCTAGAAACAAAGCTATTATATCTGTTATTACCGTGATGGTATTGTTGTGGATTTTTATGCGAACTTGAAATATAGTTAGCAGCGGATTTTATGTGCACTTGAGATATAGTTAGCACGAGTATTCGTAGGAGCGATGCTTACCTTGAGAGGTAGCCGTTTCTTTATAACTCGGTGGATAGGATGTTCAAGCCCTAACACCGTTTCTCTAGTCATGACTATCCCCTCTCTGAGTATAGGGGAGGTGCGCTTAGCCGGCGTCAAACCTTTAGGGATTTATTCCCGACTATATATCTCTATATCGTGAGGGATGAGATGATTATGATAAAAGCTTATAACGGGAATATACGTTTTGGAATTAAATAAGATAAGTGTCGTTATGCACATAATTAATGAACCTTAGGGCGAGAAGTACAACTTGGAAACTCGTCCGGGACTTCGATTAGAGTAAGTCCACCTTCCAAATCTGAATTCGTATTGTGCGGTGAGGTTGGTCGTGGACCCAAATAGTCAGTCAGTTTTAAAACGCTTGTGTGAATTATAATGTTCCCAAACATTGTCATACTTTACGATAAGACTCAATTCGTTGGAGTCTTCTCTTCATATGTGTCCTTAAGACTCAATCTTTCAGAGTCTTTTCTTGATCATACCTTTTCGTATTTTCAGTAGGAGTATGGTGGTTGACTATCGTCATCGACTTTTATTCGAGAAGCGATGAGTCTAACCTAATACGACTACTTAGAACCTTTTTGTTTTACCCTTGCATAGTCTTTCATTAGACTAACCAACCGGTTATATTCTCTTGCATGGTTGGCTGGTGTCATCCGTCTCATATGGCACATCAGATAAACGTATGTTCCATGAAGGCTAGAAACGACGATGGAGGCAAATGGAATTTTGAAGAGTTTTTATCAAGGTTAAGATCATAGGCGTGTGATCGCTAGATCAAGACTTTTGTGTCATTTATTTAAAAAAGACTTCCGTTGTAATATATTTTGGTTGTATTTGGATTATGGATGTAATTCCGAAACTTTGATTTAATCCAATACTATGACATTTCGTATTATAAATGTTGTTTTATGATTTGTATAAACTGGTTAAGCCTTGGGTGGCTTCGGATGTGGAATCTGAGGTCACTGGCGGTGATACCTTTTAAGGATATATTTGGGGGTGTTACAGATTTGGTATCAGAGCCGAAATTTATTTTTTTATTTTTTTTTATTTTTTTTCGGGTTGGATTTTAAAATGTTTTGCGGGAAACAAAACTTTTATAAACCGTTTACTCGTTTTTGAAATGAAAAAGAGTTTTTTTTTTCAAACCGTTCTAGTCGTGCCTTCATTTTAGTCTAATATAGTAAGTTCGCTTCTATATTTAGAAAGACTAAACTCTCTTCTCGTCACCCACAAATTATGGGTGCATGTTTTTCTCTTCAGAGAAACTCGGAAGAAGCCGAGGTGGCTCCGCCATCTCCAATGAGGCTTGAGTATCCAGTTCCCCCTCGATGCTTTGAGATCGGGGAATCCAGTAGTCCACCCGAGGAGGTGAAGACCATACTCCTTGAGTCGGTAGTGCTAGTGTCCAATAAAACCGAGGTTCCTGTGGTAGAGCCCGAAGAGGAGCCAAGGGGAGGACACTGTTAGTCAGAACAATCGACCCAGGTTTAGACCAGTGGAAGCTCCTAGTCCTTCAGCGCAGACGACTGCACAAAACAAGGGGAAAGTCACAGCTGCTTCTGGAGGTCAAGGTCAACGCCTTTAAGAGATGCGTGAGGCGGATGGACCCAATGCTCCAATTGCTCAAGGTACTCTATACCTTCATTCTACTTCTGTATGTATGTTGTTTGATTCGGGTGCTACCCATTCCTTTATTTCGGAGAGTTGTGTCAGTAAGTTAGACTTAGTATGCAACGAGGTTTGTGAACCTTTCGTTGTAAATCTTCCTAATGGTGAACATTTGGTTGGAACCAAGAGTCTGTCAGAATTTCCGATTACCATCCAGGGTAAGAAATTCGAAGCAGATTTGATTTGTATAGCCATGGCTCCATACGACATTATTCTCGGTATGGATTGGCTGACGCATCATGGGGAGGTAATCGATTTTAGCTCAAGGACTGTGACGGTGTCATCTAGGGGCTAGTATGTATGCAAGTTCAAGGGTCGGAATGACGCTGATAACGGCAGGCTTATCAATGCGATGGCTGCGTTTAAACTACTTAGACAAGGATGTGTCGGGTACCTGTGCTATCTAGACGAGCCCAAGAAAGATGAGCCATCAGTTCTTGATATTCCGGTCGTTTGTGAGTTTTCGGATGTCTTTTCGGAGGAGATTCCTGGTTTACCCCCGTATCCTGACGTAGAATTTACCATTGATCTCGAGCCTGGTACCGCGCCGATCTCTAAGGCACCGTACCGGATGGCTCCTCATGAGATGCAAGAGTTGAAGAAGCAACTCGAGGATCTTCTTGAGAAAGGATATATAAGACCGAGTGCATCACCTTGGGGCGCTCCGGTTTTGTTCGTCAAGAAGAAGGATAGATCATTTCGACTTTGTATCGACTATCGAGAGTTGAATAAAGTCACGATCAAGAATAAGTATCCGTTGTCGAGGATTGATGATCTGTTGGATCAACTGTAGGGAGCAAAGGTCTTTTCCAAAATCGATCTGAGGTCTGGTTACCATCAGCTCAGGATTCGTGAGGAGGATATTCCGAGGACTGCTTTTTGGACGAGATATTGTCACTACGAGTTCGTAGTCATGCCATTTGGACTTACTAATGCTCCAGCAGTCTTCATGGATCTAATGCATCGATGTTTCCACCAATACTTGGATAAGTTCGTAGTGGTCTTCATCGATGACATTTTGATCTATTCCCTGAGTGAGGAGGTTCACGAGGAATATCTTCGGATTACTTTGTCAGTCCTTAGAGAGAATCAACTGTACGCAAAGTTGTCTAAATGTGACTTTTGGATAAAAGAAGTGGCTTTCTTAGGCCACGTGATTAATGAGAATGGGGTTATGGTTGATCCCCAGAAGATTGATGTGGTAGCCAATTGGAAGCGGCCTCAGAATGTGAAGGAGGTGCGCAGTTTTCTAGGACTCGCTCGATATTACAGACGGTTCGTGGAGGGATTTTCTTAGATCGCTCTACCCATGACCGGTCTGCTCTGCAAAGTCCACAAGAAGTTTGTCTGGGATGACAAGTGCGAGGCCAGTTTTCAGAAGTTGAAGTAGTGTCTGACCTCTGCACCAGTGTTAGCACTACCGGAAGGAAATGATGGTTATGTGGTCTATAGTGATGCTTCGAAGAGTGGTTTGGGATGTGTGTTGATGCAAAGAGGCAAAGTTATTGCATACGCATCTAGACAATTGAAAACCTATGAAGCAAACTATCCGACGCATGATCTAGAACTAGCAGCTGTAGTATTTGCGCTAAAGATTTGGAGACACTATCTCTATGGTGTGAGGTGCCAAGTCTTCACCGATCATAAGAGTCTCAAGTACGTGTTCACTCAGAAGGAGCTGAATATGAGACAACGTCGCTGGTTAGAGCTACTCAAAGACTACGACATCGAATTGCTGTATCATCCGGGCAAGGCTAATGTAGTAGCCGATGCATTGAGCTAGAAGACGCCGCACGAAACTGTAGTGGCTCTACTTACTGCTCAGACCAAGCTGAACCAAGGGTTGTGCGAGATTGAAGTCTTGTACGATCAGCGTAGAGGATATCTGAGCATGCTTGAGATTCAGGCCACTTTACTTGATCAAATCAGGGAGAAGCAGGTTGATGATATAGTCATGGTGAAGCTAAGCAGTGAAGTGATGGACGGGAAAGCTCCCGGTTTCGTGATTCAGGAAGATGGATCGCACTGGTTTCAGGACCGGATCTGTGTGCATGATGTTGATGGTCTTCGCCACTTGGTGATGAAGGAGGCCCATTCGTCAGCTTATTCTATACATCCAGGCTCTAGCAAGATGTACAAAGACCTCAGAAAGAAATTCTAGTGGCCCAACATGAAGTGAGATGTAGCAGAGTTTGTGGCAAAATGCTTGACTTGTCAGAAGGTCAAGATAGAACACCGCAGACCATGTGGTGAGTTGCTACCTCTTCCAGTGCCAGAATGGAAATGGGAGCATATTGCTATGGATTTCGTCACGGGGCTGCCAAAGACTCAAAGCCAGAAGGATGCTATATGGGTTATCATTGACAGGCTCACGAAGAGTGCTCACTTCGTGGCTATCAAGTCAACATGGGGAACCCAGAAGCTATCAAAAGTGTTTTTATACGGGATTGTCCATTTGCATGGTACTCCAAAGACCATTGTATCGGATCGAGATGGCCGATTCATGTCAAGATTCTGGAAAGAATTACACAAGGCCATGGGAACCGAGTTGAGATTCAGTATTGTGTTTCATCCTCAGACGGATGGACAGTCTGAGAGGACCATCCAGACCTTGGAAGATATGCTAAGAGCTTGTACACTCGACCATCTGACTAGCTGGGAGAACAGCCTGAGTCTGATTGAGTTCACGTACAACACCAGTTGGCATGCTACCATAAAGATGGCTCCATTCGAGGCTTTGTACGGTCGAAGGTGCAGATCTCCGATTTGTTGGGATGAGAATGCCGACAAGGTTCTGCTCGGACCGGAGTTAGTCGAAAGGACTGCCTCGGACATTGCTTTGATAAGACAAAGGATATTGACAGCTCAGAGTCGACCAAAGTCTTATGCAGATCTGAAGCGCAGGAATGTCGAGTTTGAGGTTGATGACAAAGTGTTTGTCAGAGTATCGCCATCAAAGGGTGTGTTTAGATTTGATAAGCGTGGGAAGCTTAACTCTCGCTACGTGGGACCATTTGAGATCCTTGATAGAGTGGGGTCTCTAGCGTATCGTTTGGCATTGCCGCCATCGGCGCATCCAGTGCATAATGTGTTCCACGTATCCTTGTTAAGGAAGTACATGCCTGATGAGTCTCATGTGCTGAGTTATGAAGACATCGAGATTCAGACAAATGGTACCTACGAGGAGATACCGGTGCGTATTCTAGAACGCCGTGAGAAGCAGTTACGGAACAAGGTGGTACCATTGGTATGGATTCTGTGGTCCAAGTCCGGAACTGAGGAGGTTACTTGGGAAACCTGGGAGACTGAGGAGGATATGCTTAGACGCTTTCCCGAGCTGTTTTTGGCCTAGTTTCGCGGTTGAAACCTTTTTAAGGGGGTAGTGTTGTAACGCCTCGCTTTTTTTTAGGTTATTCGGCCAAGTTTCGGGTCAAAACTTCTTTTAAGGGGAAGTGATGTAATATCCCTCATTTTTAGTAAGGGCATTTTTGTAATTTTCCAAACACTCGTACTGAAGTCGAATTAATTTCAGAGAAGTTCAGACATTCTGTTAAATGCTTGATCTCTGTAATAATTCCCTGAGTGGAATAAAATACATTCGACGTATTTTTGGGATTTAGAATATTTGTTCGGATACGAATATATTTAATCTGGGATTAAGACTCATACCCATAATTCTTCCCGGACGAAAGAGGGTGAAAGAGGCAGGATTTGGCCTCCACCGCGCCCGCGGTCATACCCACCGCACCCGCGGTCAGAAATGGCCTTCACCGCACCCCGCGGTGAGACCCACCACACCCGCGCCCTCATCATTACTTTTCTGCTTCGCCGAACTTTGACCGTCGTGCGCCTGAGCTGCTTCGCCCCTGTCGGAGCTGAGGCGGTGGGGGAGTTGGTTGCTTGAGCTCCTTGCTTGGACTATATAAGGAGGGGACTTGGAGTTGGAAGCCATCTTAATCTCTCTCTCTCTCTCAAATCTCTCTCTCGTTCCATTGTCGCCGGATTTGCAAGCTTTCACCGGAGTTGTCGTCGGAGCTCTCATAGGAGGAGGAGGTGCTCTCAAGGTGGTGCTTGGGTGGTCCAAGGAATCCAGAAGTCGGAGCCACCACGAGTCGAACCCCCGTCGTCTTCCCCGGTGAGTTTTCGTCGTCGTCGTCTCGCCGCTGTGGCTTGACCGCACCCGCGGTCAAGGCCGCCGCACCCGCGGTGTGCCTGGGCACTCGTGGTTGTGGTTTGGGCTTTGTGGTTTTGATCGAGGCTTCCTTCCTTCGATTTCGTTCGTCTTTCCTTAGATTCGTATATTTTATTATCGAATCTAACTTAGGGTTTCGTTATGGGTCGTTCCGTAGGGATCTGAAATCCAAGTTTTGTCCTCGTTCTGGACCCGAAAACCCGTTGTCTTTGAGCTTCGTCTAATCTAAGGCAAGTGGCGGTTCGCTCTTGCTTATCATTCCATATTTCTATTAATTATCAATTGTTTAATTGTTAATTAAATTGGGATGAATTACTGGTTTCGTTGGGAACAGTTTTCTTAAAATGATAAGATTAAAATGAATATTATGATAGGTTGTATATACTGCTAGAAACAACGCTATTATATCTGTTATTACCGTGATGGTATTGTTGTGGATTTTTATGTGAACTTGAAATATAGTTAGCAGTGGATTTTATGTGCACTTGAGATATAGTTAGCACGAGTATTCGTAGGAGCGCTGCTTACCTTGAGAGGTAGCCGTTTCTTTATAACCCAGTGGATAGGATGTTCAAGCCCTAACACCGTTTCTCTAGTCATGACTATCCTCTATCTGAGTATAGGAGAGGTGCGCTTAGTCGGCGTCAAACCTTTAGGGATTTATTCCCGACTATATATCTCTATATCCTGAGGGATGAGATGATTATGATAAAAGCTTATAACGTGAATATACGTTTTGGAATTAAATAAGATAAGTGCCGTTATGCACATAATTAATGAACCTCTACAACGAGATCACCAAGTACCCATGCAGAAGCTTCGAAGATGTCCAAGCCAAAACCATGGCTGAGGTACGTTTGTAAGAGGATCGCGAATCGTGAAAAGCATTCCATGGACTCGACCAGTCCAACCGGAAATCCTCTTCCGACAACCGTCGAGACAGACGTCATCACCCCTACTCTCGTGATCGAAACGAGCAGAATCAGGTAAAATCCTTCCAGGACAGGTCCCAAGACTGGACAGATGGTCCAACGTTGCCTCCTAGGGTTCAGTCTTACAATTTCAATATCTCCGTATCGGAGCTCGTCAAGAGTTTCGACAAGTATGGGAAAGAGGTAAGATGGCCCCGAAAGAACAATCGACCGGACGTCAAAAAGGACATGAGCAGGTGGTGCGAATTCCACGGTCACTCGACGGACGAATGCATCGCCTTACGTAGAGAGGTCGCCAGGTTACTCGCGCAAGGGCTCTTGCGTGACGTAATCTCGGAACGAGCCAAGGCTACTATGGAGCGACGAGATCAGGTAAAACAAGACAAACCTCCATCTCCTGTCCATACAAAAATTATCAATACCATTTCAGGGGGCTCGGACGTATGTGGGAACACGTACTCCACAGCCAAACGACATGCGAAAGAAAGCAAAGGCAGTAAGACCGAGACGCCGGAGTCTAGACAAACCAGGATCTCCGACCTCCCAACGGTCACGTTCGACGAGTCCGATACCGACGGGTCGGAAAACCATCACGATGGTCTGGTAATCTCTTTGTCTATTGGAAACTGTTTGATACGTAGAGTACTAATCGATACAGGAAGTTCAACCAATCTCTTGACCTTCGACGCCCTCAAAGGGATGGGTCTGGGAGAAGATGATCTTATCAAGAAATCAAATCCACTAGTCGGATTCAACGGCGAAGTTAAACATACTATCGGCGAAATCGTTCTTACGACATACGCCGGAGGAGTAAACCAACAAGTGAAATTTCTAGTCCTAGACTGCCCATCTCCCTATAATTGCATTTTTGGCAGGCCATGGATACATGCTATGAAGGCGGTACCCTCGACGTACCATCAAATCATCAAGTTCCCTACCAAGTGGGGAGTCCAAGAAATAAAAGGAGACCAGAGGATGGCCAAGGAATGTTGTGTCGCCTCAATGAAAAGCGCTATCGAACATAAGATCGCATAGCAATCACAGCTCGGCGAAGGATCTAGTCGATACGTCGAACCAGAAATGGAAAAACTTGACGAGATCGCGCTAGATCCTTCAAAGCCAAACCAAACTGTAAGGGTCGGGTTGGACTTGGACGACTCGACCAGACAACAAATTCTAGATTTCGTCAGGTCCAATGCTGATTGTTTTGCGTGGGCGCATGAGGATATGATCGGTATATCTCCAAACGTTATTACCCATAAATTGAACGTAGATCCATCTCACCCCCCTGTGAAGTAAAAGCATAGGAAATTCGCCCCAGAGCGAAACAAGATTGTCGACGACGAGGTCAGGAGCCTGCTGGAAACATGAAAGATAAGGGAAGTCAACTATCCCGAGTGGCTGGCCAATGTGGTTGTAGTCCAAAAGAAAAACGGCAAATGGAGAGTCTGCATCGACTTCACCGACCTTAACAAGGCTTGTCCCAAAGATTCCTTCCTACTTCCTCACATCGACGCCATGGTCGACGCGACGGCAGGGCACGAAATGCTATCCTTCATGGACGCTGTTGGGCCTGGCATCCCCGGAGAAGACGAGTCGGGAGAATCGAGCCCAAGCCCACTGCAGATCGGAAGAACAAAGGAAAAGCCCAGAGGAGGCGACGAGACTTCACTGGTCGAATGTCCTCCGACAGGATCGCGAGAATCTCGCCATGCATTAAATGACCAGATCACGCAACGGCCACGATATTTAAGCCACCGTAATTACAGAGATTTAATGGCATAATCTTCACCATTACTCCCAGCATTGAAGATAAAATATATGGCAAAAAATATAACGGTAACAAAGAAAAAGGACTTACCATTTTTGGACGACAAGGAAGATAAGGCGAGAGGACACACAATTACGCTGAGGAGACAAGCATTCTGGCTCACAAACGGATCAGAACAACACTGACGCTCCCCGCCTAGCTCTCTAGCAACATATGCGCTTACTCTCCACCGGTCGCCACCTAAAAGTCATCGGTCGAGTCCTACACGACCACTCGGTCTAAACTACGATAAGTTGTATCTCGATTCGATCCGATCAATACATTATCTAATAAAATCATCTCGCTATTCTACATTTACTCTTTGCTTGTCAATTATCTGCTTGGTTTGGATTGTTTTCTATCACCCGATCGACTAGTTACCCCGTCTAAGGCGATTTAGGTCGTCCGATCTTTTCGCCCCAAAACAGACGCGTTCAGTGGCTACAATCAGATCCTCATGGAACCAGAAGACCAAGAGAAAACGACATTCGTCACAAGCCAAAGTATCTATTGTTACAAAGTAATGCCCTTCGGACTAAAAAATGCAGGGGCTACCTATCAACGACTAGTCAACAAGATGTTCAAAGATCAGATTGGGGACACAATAGAAGTCTACATAGACGACATGCTGGTCAAGTCGAAAAAGAAAAAGGACCACATCGATCACCTCCGCGACAGCTTCGAGGTACTAAAGAGATATAACATGAAATTAAATCCTATGAAATGCTCTTTCGGGGTGTCGTCAGGAAAATTCTTAGGGTACATGGTGACACAAAGAGGAATAGAGGCCAGTCCGAAACAAGGCCCTCATCAATCTCCGATCCCCTCGATGCGTCAAGGACGTACAAAAGTTGACAGGCCGGATAGCAGCTCTGAACAGATTCATCTCAAAGTCGTCCGACAAGTGCAAACTCTTCCACGACGCTCTCAATAAGAACAAGTCCTTTCAATGGACAGAAGAACATGAAGTCGCGTTCCAAGATTTGAAGAAATACCCGGCCAGTCCCTTGTTGTTAACCAAACCCAAAGACGACGAGCCACTATTGTTGTACCTGATTGTATCAGTCCGCCGTAAGCGCAGTACTGGTCAGAGAGGAAGACGGCAAGCAATCGCCAATATACTACGTCAGTCGAACGCTATTGCCAGCAGAAACAAGGTACTCGTCGTTAGAAAAACTTGTCCTATCACTGGTAATGGCATCGAATAAACTCAAACCATACTTCGAATCTCATACTATAATTGTCCGCACTAACCATCCCATGAGAGCAATCATGAGGAAACCCGAGTTCACAGGACGAATGGCCAAATGGGCCATACACCTCAGCGGCTACGACATCGAATACGAGCCTAGAACATCGATCAAGTCGCAAGCCCTGGCTGACTTTGTGGCAGATTTCAGCCTGACCCTAGAGCAAGAAGCCACCAAAGAAGCAACACAATTACTTGCGACAGATGAAACAAGCAAATGGGAACTCCACACTGATGGTGCGTCGAGCTATTGGTTCCGACGGCCCGTTACAGTCTTCAGACGAATGAACAAAACGACATCGAGCTAGCACACAACGGATGAGACTAGAGAAAAAGCCAGAATTAGAATGGTTAGGTTCCAGCAACAGGTCGCAAGAAGTTACAACAAAAATGTTCGAGCCAAAGTCTTCAAAGTTGGCGGTTGGGTCCTTAGAAAGACATTCCAGAACACCAAGAATCCGACCAACAGGAAGCTCGCACCTCAATGGGAAGGACCCTACCTAATCAAAGAAGTAGTCAGACAAGGAGCATACCAATTGGAAGACAAAGACAGACGACCAATCCCGAAAAGTTGGAACACAACACACCTAAAGTTATACCACTTCTAGACCAACAAGGTAAGGCACTAACGTTCTTTCACCTACCATATACTATTTGTTGTTACAAACACAATTATATTCCTTGAAACTGAGCATTCACATCTAGTAAGGACATTTTTCCTTGAAACCTAAGTACAGGACGACATCGACATACACACTGGATCCAGTCACAAACAAAAGCGCTTACATTACATTTACACGATCGATCGGAACACGGGGAGATGAACACCACAGGCACGTCGGTACACCGCCTGCCTTACACAATACATAAGGTTAAGACACCTTATTACATTTACGCAATAGAGACATATTGCTTTCCTCCTCGGCATAACACTAAGTCATGACTAAACATAAACACATACATTTGCAGGCCTCCTTCTTTACATACATACGGCAAGCCCTACTCGACGGAGCACACGGGAAAACCCGACATACAAATCAAAGGCGTCAACGACAAACTTCTCTAGAAGAGTCCGACGAAACATACAAACACATAAAAAAGTTCAACCCTTTGTAAAACAGATTACGTCAATAAAAGTCTAAGCACTTTTTACATACATGCGACCCGCGATGATGGACGGGTCGCCAAAACATATTGTCTGCCTACACACACATAAGACATCAAATCATCCACAAACACATTATGCGACCCACGATGGTAGACGGGTCGCCAAAACAGAAAACATCCTACCCACACACAGGTCGGGTCACAAGTCAATTACGAAAAAGAGTCAAAGGTCAGGATTCACGACATTACCTTCAGCAGGGGCCGGATCGGTGGAAGGTCGGGGTTCGAGCGGCACGGTATCGCCAGAATGGACCTCGTCTTCACCGGCACTTTCGTCTAGAGATTCCTCTCCGACGCCGGCCAACTGGAAAAGCTCCAAACCAGGATTCCCATTCGGAAACAAGGTATCCATGGTCTCTTTCTCCGCCTTCAAATCCCAGGTCTCTTGCTTACCCTCTTCAAACTCCTCGATCATCTCGACACGCGACTTCAACGCATAGAAAGCGCCTACGTCGCCTGCGACCTGACCAACCTCAATCCTAGCCTGCTTCACCTTCTCTTCAACACTTGACTGGCTCTCACTAAGCTCCCTCCGACAAGCATCCAAGTCATCTTGGCAATTCTTCAGCTCCCTAACGAAGCGGCGCTCAACGTCCTTAAAACGGCTCTCAGCTCCTTCCACCTTGGTCTTCAAAGACGCCAGATCGGACTCTGACCTAGCAGCCCTGTCCTCGGCCTTAGCGACCATCTCTTTGATACCAGAATATGCCCCCAAGAGAAACTGGAAAGTCTGAAAAAGGACAAGATCGAAACAATCAAGGTTCCACCCGACTATGAGAAAGAAAACGAACAAACTTGATATCCGCCAAGATGACTTACCTTCCATGCAGAGCACCCCGCTTCGCCAATACAGTCCAAGGGAGAGACGCCATAAACTTCAGACTTCAGAGTCGGGTCTTGAGCATGAAAGAGATCGGCAATCGATCGACCGCCCGCGTCGATCTTCTCGACTCCACGAGCAGCCGTCGCCTTTTTCTTTGGAGTGTCCACCACCTTCACATCGCCAGAAGAAGCACCTGCCTTCCTTTTCGAGCCAACTTTGGCTGGGAGCGACGACTCCACCGGCGTCGATTTACTCGACGAGGCCCTGGCCGCCGCCAACCTTTGCTCTATCAGACCTTTTCCAGACACTCCTCTCAAACGGGCACTCGACCGACTAGCCGGAGACGCTGACACGATAGACAAAACATAAATCACAAGCAGACGATTAAAAATACACGAGTCAAACAAAAACTCACACTTGACCCGAGACAATGAAACAGTCGACATAACGTCTTGAGTAGTGGGGGAGACCGACAACATGTTGACGTTTATGAACTTCCGCTCCGACGTAGGGATACTAAGAATAATCTTTGTCAGACCCTCTGACTGAGCGTCCGCTTCCAACTCTTCGGCCTCAGGGACTACAAAAAAGAAGAGTTAAGCAAAGGGTTAAAACACATAAAATAGGCAAAGAGAAGTCGAATACGTACTCTCAACTCGCCACTCCGATAGCAGAAATGAATAGTCACCCCCTTTCTCTAGAGACGAACGCTCGACGAAGAAAAACTTCGACCCCCATCCATGGTCGTTTACATCTAAGTTGAACACCAAGGGCTTTCGACCCGGACGAATACGCAACTAGGCACGAGAATAACTCTTTGACCCCAGAGAATAGTTGTGCCACAGAGCGTCGAAGTTAAAACCAGCCTCAGACTGAACATTCAATAAATCTAAAACCCTAAGGATCCGCCACGCCTGCGGCATGACCTGACACGGCGCAAGCGCCAGGGTCGCTAAAAAATCCCTAACAAGAGGGGAGAATGGAAACGTATGGCCAATCCTAAATGGGTAAGCATAGAAACAAACCCATCCCTCGTAGCGAGCGTCGGCTCTCTCGTCTGGATACGACAACCTTGCGACCGTCTCCGGAGGAAAGCCTCTGATTTGAAGGATCTGCTCCAACTCCGCCTCTGACAGAGTCTCCGTCAGAGCGTCTGCCTCCTTCAGACGGAAAAAGGGGGGGACCTCATTCTTGCTCGAGTTCGAGCAAGTAGCAGTTGACTCGGAAGATTCACTGGAAACCATCTCCAGAACAGAGAGAGAAGGGAATCGAAGAGCATTTTTTTTCGAAAAAACTTAGCAAAACCTATCAGATGAGGAAACAAAGGAAGAAGATGAAGCCAAACCGTCAGAAACTTGATTCGGATTTATAGAGGGAATCGACAGTCGCAGAGACGTCACATCATGCAGCGGGATTATCGCCACGTAGCCCTCGCCTGTTGTGCCTAGATCGGAGGGTGGAGATCGTGTGGGATGAAAGTTGCTTGGACTCCATCTCACAGCTGCCATGAAGTCCAAAACAACTTGGGACTATTGTTGGGCCCAAACTTACTCAAAGGGATCGGATCAAACGAATTGGGCCAAAGTCCAGACGAAGTTGAAGGCCAGAAGGAGTTAGAGGCGACGGATGCCCTTCAGATGCTGAAGATCCGACTGAATCCTGAAAGTTTCACCCTGGACATTAATTGCTTGATCGGTGACAACGGTAACAACATTAAACACAGAGATTATGATGGCAATCAAGAGCAAATCCCAAATATCTCGCACGGAATTAATGGAGGATAAATACGAAGACGAATAATGCACACAAGGAGAAACTACCCTAAATAGACCACGAAGAAGCAAAAGAAAAAACACACGTCTACACACAGCATCCACTGACTTACCCTTCGAGAGGCCTACTTGCATATTCACTCTCACTCAAACCCCTCGGAGATTCTACCCGATCGCTGCCAGTCGAACCACCAAAACGCCTGTCGGACAGGGCTCGATCCTTTATTCTCTAAGGATAAGTTGTATTTCGATCTGATTCAGTCATCAATTGATATATATTGCCATTTTGTATCTATTCTTTGCTTGGCTGATTATCTATTTGGTTTGGATTGATTTTTTATTATCCGATTGACTCGTTACCCCGTCTAAGGCGATTTAGGTCGACCGATCTTTTCGCCCCAAAACAGGTAGCATTGAAGAAGTCTGTGTGAAGGATGCCCATGTCGCCACTGATGTTGGGACGTACTTCTGCCTCAAGTCTCTCATTGAGATGATGGTGGAGTATGCCGCGGGGGCTCATTTGTCTTGGAAGATTGAAGATGCAAGAGCAAACATGGATCTTCTGTACCCCTACGGTAATCCTGGCAACGAGTTGTTCAAGTTAATCGGCTTTGGAGAAGATGAGCAGAGAGATGAAGCAGATCCTGAAGCGACCGAAGGGGTTATCGGGGACGCGTCGAGGGAGCTTCCTGAGGCGACAGAGGGTCAAGAAGTTGTTCCTGCGGAGGTCAATGAGAGGCCAGGCGAGTCTTAAGTATTGTTTGTTTGATGACAATGATCTTGTAGTGTTGTGGACATTTTGCTTTAAATGTTTGGACAGTGTGTTGTGCCCCATCGTGGTGATGGGATGGACAATGTTTTGGCGGCCCGTCCACCATCGTGGGTCACGTATTTTGTAAAATGCTAGGGACTTCGCGTACCTTGTGTGTTTTTTTAATGTTTGTAGGTAGACTTATCGGTTGCGTCTTGGCCGGGGACGCGTGGTGATTCGGTTGACGTGACCTGTGGGTGTAAATATCAGTGTGGCATGACTTGTGTTTCCAGGGAAGAGTCGATTGTAATGTACAAGTAAAGACGAGTACCTTGGATTGGACAGGTCTTGTAAATAGAGTGTTTATAGTGTTTTGTCTCTCCATTCCCTGTGTTCGATCGACTTGTGTATTGCAAGCGTTGTTTTGTATATGATAAGGATACCCATTTGAGCTTGAATGTCACGTTTGTCTTCGAGGCCTCTCGTTCATGTTCAAATTGTTTTAAGAGTGCGAAAAAAGGAAAAAAAGAAAAGGTCTTGGGGCGACCGTTGAGGGCTGACCCAACAGCCCTCCGATGCTTAAGTTAGTAACATAATTCAGACAAGCGTAATTGAATAGACGTAAAGAAAATATGAGGGAAAGAAAGGTTCAGAAGTGATACAACTTTAAGTGGGTCGCATTCCAACTTCTAGGAATCAGTTGTCCGTCTTTGGTTTCCAGTCGGTATGCTCCTTGCCCGACGATCTCTTTGATGGTGTAGGGTCCTTCCCATTGAGGTGCCAACTTCCCGTCAGCAGGGTCCTTGGTGTTCTGGAACATCTTCTTTAGGACCCAGTCTCCTAATTTGAAGACTTTAACACAAACATTCTTGTTATAGCTCTTGGCGACTTGTTGCTGGTATTGGACCATTCGAATTCTGGCTTTCTCTCTGGTCTCACTTATGGTGTCAAGATTGTGAGCCAACTCGACGTCGTTTTGCTCTGGGGTTTGTAGTCCATATCTAGCAGTTGGGACGAGTAGCTCAGTGGGGATGATCGCTTCGCTCCCGTAGACCAACGAGAAGGGACTCTGTCTAGTTGCGTTCTTCGGTGTCGTCCTGTCGGACGACTCGGACCATAGTATCAAGGGGAGTTTGTCGGCACACTTGCCTTTTGCCCCTGTAAGGCGTTTTTTGAGGTTATTGATGATGATTTTATTACTGGATTCCGCTTGACCATTGGACTGCGGATATCTTGGCGTGGACGTGATTAGTGTGATGTTCCACTGTTTGCAAAAGAATCGTGTCTTGCTACCAATGAATTGGGAGCCATTGTCGCATACGATTTCTGAAGGGATGCCAAATCTGCATAGAATATGACGTTTTATAAATGAGATGACGTGTTTTTCTTTTACCTCTCGGTATGCTTCAGCTTCTATCCATTTAGAAAAATAGTCGGTCATAGCCAGGAAGAAGACGCGTTGTTCTGATACTGGCGGCAGTTTCCCGACGATGTCCATTCCCTATCGCATGAAAGGCCAGGGTGCTAGAGTCGGATGAAGCATCTCTGATGGCTAGTGCATGACGGG
Organism: Rheum nobile; assembly: GCA_027886185.1. Lineage (NCBI taxonomy): Eukaryota > Viridiplantae > Streptophyta > Magnoliopsida > Caryophyllales > Polygonaceae > Rheum > Rheum nobile. The sequence goes on along the minus strand of WOAB01000308.1, from coordinate 1,036,663 downwards.
TGCGTGTCGTTGGCAGGCGTCATACTTTTTGACGTAGTCGGTTGCATCTTTGTTCATTGTAGGCCAGTAGTAACCCGTCCTGAGGGCTTTGTCGGATAGGCTACGTCCTCCAGTATGGTTTTCACATTCTCCGTCGTGTAAGGATTGTAAGACGCATCTTACCTCCATTGTTTTGAGGCAGCACAAGTATAGGCCTGTGACAGATCGCTTGAATAGAACATTATCTTTTAAATCAAATATTACGGCTTGTACCTTAAGTCTTTTAACTTATGTCTTGTCTGCTGGGAGTATTCCATCTTTGAGCCACTTGATGTAGGGCGCGGTCTAATCTTCTTGGTCGCCTACTAGGTCTTCTTCTGTGTGGTCGCCTACTTCCGCTGAGACGACTTCTTCTAAGGGCAGTTCGCCCACCATCTGAATGTCATTTTGACTGGCTGTTTTGAAGATTTTGGGGACGGCCGGTGTGGTGATGTGTGCCAACGGGATGCTGTGGAAGTCGTCGGGATGTAGAGCGGAGCCAAGATTTGCTAGAGCGTCGGCTTGTGTGTTGAGGTCGCGTGGGACTTGTCGGATGGTGAAGTTTTGGAATTTGCTTGCTAATTTTTTGACGACATCCAGATATGTCATCATCATGTCGTCCTTAGCGGCGTACGAGCCTTGTACTTGGTTGACGATCAGGAGGGAATCGCATGTCACCTCTATGCTCAGGATTGCGAGATCGTGCGCGAGTGTTAACCCAAATATGAGGGCTTCATATTCTGCTTCATTGTTGGTCGCGTCCCACTCGCATCTCACAGTTTGGGCTATGTGGTCCCCTTGTGGCGATTTTAGTACGACACATAGGTTGACTCCTCTTACGTTTGACGCTTCGTCTGTGTGGAGTTGCCACGTGCCCCGGTCCTCTTCGATTTTCAACTGTTCGGCCTCCTTCATGGCTTCTTTTTCCAGTGTAGGACTGAAATCGGCCACAAAGTTGGCCAAAGCTTGAGATTTGATCGCCGTTCTTGGCTCATACTCGATGTCGAATCCGCTAAGGTGTATAGCCCATTTAGCCATTCGTCCTGTAAATTATGGTTTCCTCATGATGCCTTTCATGGGATGGTTAGTCCTTACAATAATAGCATGTGATTCGAAGTATGGCCTTAATTTGTTCGAGGCCATAACTAGTGCCAAGACTAATTTTTCAAGTGACGTGTACCTTGTTTCAGCAGGAAGTAGGGAACGACTTACGTAATAGACTGGTGATTGTTTGTCGTCCTCTTCTCTTGTCAGGACTGCGCTGACGGCTGATCCTGATACGATCAGGTACAGTGGTAACGACTCGTCGTCTTTCGGCTTGGCCAGTAGGAAGGGACTCGCCAGATACGTCTTTAGGTCTTGGAAGGCTTGCTCGTGTACTGCTATCCAATTGAACGACTTGTTCTTTTTTAGGGCTTCGTAAAAGAGTTTGCATTTATCCAAAGACTTTGATATGAATCTGTTCAATGCTGATATCCATCCCGTCAATTTCTGGACATCTTTGACACATCGGGGGGACCTCAGGTTGACGATAGCTTTGATCTGGTCCGGACTAGCCTTGATCCCCATTTGCATCACCATGTATCCCAAGAATTTTCCTGAAGACACTCTAAAAGAGCATTTAGTCGGGTTTAGTTTCATGTTATATCTTTTCAATACCTCGAATGCTTCTTTCAGGTGAACAATATGGTCCTTCGCCACTTTGGACTTGATGAGCATGTCATTGATGTAAACCTCCATGGTGTCCCCGATCTGTTCTTTGAACATTCTGTTCACCAGCCTCTGGTATGTGGCCCCTGCATTTTTCAATCCAAAAGGCATGACTTTGTAGCAGTACGTACCTTGGCTTGTTATGAATGCTGTTTTTTCTTGGTCGTCGGGGTCCATGAGAATTTGGTTGTACCCACTGAACGCGTTCTTGAATGTTAACATCTCGTGTCCGACGGTCGCGTCAACCATGGCGTCGATATGTGGTAGTGGGAAGGAGTCTTTTGGACAGGCCTTGTTCGGGTCTGTGAAGTCGATGCATACTCTCCATTTCCCATTATTATTTTGAACCACAATGACGTTTTCTAGCCAGTCGGGGTACTTGACTTCCCTTATTTTACTTGTCTCGATCAAGTTCTTGACCTCGTCGTCTACGATTTTGTTGCGTTCAGGTGCGAACTTTCTCCTTTTTTGCTTGACCGGAGGGTATGTGGGATCTACATTCAATTTGTGAGTAATAATATATGGGGAGATCCCCACCATATCTTCGTGTGACCAGGCAAAACAATCATAGTTGGATCATAAAAAAGAAATTAAATCTGATCTGGTCAAATCGTTTAGATCCGATCTGACCCGCATCATTTTTGTCGGCTTTGAAGGATCCAACGCGATCTCATCGAGTTGTTCCATCTCTGGTTCGACGTATTGTGTGGTCCCTTCTCCACACTGTGATTGCTATGCAGAATACTTGTCGATTGCCCCTTTCATTGAAGTGACATAGCATTCCTTAGCAGCCCGCTGGTCGCCTCTTATTTCATGTACCCCCACTTAGGTGGGAATTTTATGGTTTGGTGGTAAGTGGAAGGTACAACTTGCATGGCATGAATCCAGGGTCTGTCGAGGATTGCATTGTATGGGGATGGGCAGTCGAGTATTAAAAACTTTACCTGTTGGTTGACTCCACCAGCGTATGATGTCAACACGATTTTGCCTCGGGTATATTTAACCTCCCCGCTGAATCCGACCAGCGGGGTAGAGTTTCGGGTTAGGTCATCCTCGCTTAAACCCATACCCTTTAAGGCGTAGAGTGTCAATAGGTTGGTGGAGCTACCCGTGTCGATTAAAACGCGGCGGATAAGGCAGTTACTAATTGAAAGAGAGATTTACCAAACCGTCGTGGTGGTCGCCTAACTCTTGGGCTTCTGAGTCGTCGAAAGTGATGATGGGGGCGTCGGTGGTTTGCGATTGCCTCGCCTCCGCTCGAATCGGCCTATCGCCTTTGCTTTCTCGGGCGTATCTTTTGGCGGCCGAGTATGTGTTTCCACACACGCTGACCCTCCTGAAATGGTTTTAACAATTTTAGTGGGAACCGGAGAAGACGGCTTGTCAGATGTTACCTGGTCCCTTCGATCGAGGGTCGTTTTGGCTTTGTCGGATATGACATCGCGTAGTAGACCTTGCGTGAGGAGCCTTGCGACTTCCTTACGAAGGGATATACACTTGTTCGTCGAGTGTTCGTGGTCTCTGTGGAACTCGCACCATCGGTTCATGTCCTTCTTTGTGTCTGGTTTGTCGCTCTTCCGAGGCCACCTTACTTCTTTTCCATATATGTCGAAACTCTTCACGAGCTCCGACACGGAGATGTTGAAGTTGTAAGAGTGGATCTTTGGAGGGAGAGCGGGATTGTTCTTCCAATCCCAGTTCTTGTCATAAGAGTTGTTTACCTGATTGGGGTCGCCTCGCCCCTTAGGATAAGGTTGATGCCGTCGATCGCGTCGATGATCCGAAGATGTTCTTCGATCGACTCGATTGGGGCTCTTGTTTGCTTTGGATGGCTCTTCATCTTCTTCGAGTCTGACTTGTGCTATGGTTTTGGCTTGCACATCTTCAAAGCCCCGGCACAGATATTTGGTCAGTTCGCGGTAGAGTTCACTACCCCTGATCAAACCCCGGCGGAACGCTTCAATCCTGTACAGATCGATTGACTCCTTTGAACGAATTGATTAAGTCGGAGAATGAAGTGATGGAGCCCTGTGACAAATGCATAAGCCATGTTAGTGCAGGTCCCGCGAGGGTCGTGCCAAAGCTTTTGCACATGACGGCCACGCGGTTCCCTCTTGGGATCGAAATTGTCATTAATTTTTGCTTGTAAATTGAGACGTGATCGTCGGGGTCCCCGGTCCCATCGTAGTTGGGCATGTTGGGGACATGAAACTTTTTAGGAATCTCGACGCGTGCAATCTCCTCTACGAAAGGTGTATCTTCGTATCCGTCGATCGCTTCTTTCTCGATTGGTTAGGGGACTCCCAGGATCCGTGCGATGCGATCATCTAGAGCCTTCATATGCTCGTTGATAGCTTGATGTATGAGGGCCTGGAGATCGGTCGGAGTTGTCACCTGCGGAGGGGTCGCTCGAGCTTCGGGGGGGCTCGGCTACAGAATTTGGTACGTTAGTCGTAACGAAAGTGACCGGAGGGGTCTGAAACATACCAGCAGATTGGGAGGCGTTGGTCGCCAATGCGGGTGTCGTGTCCGCTCCATCCAGATTGAGTCGTGTAGACAGTCCTTCCGTGTTGACCACGCGTCTTGAGCCTCCAGGGACCGATACGGCCGAGTGTACCTGTGACCTTAAAAACTCATTTTCACGGGTTAGTCGAACGATTTCAAATTCAGATTGAGCACTTAACGTTTCGGTCCTGGCACGTTGTTGAGCCAGTTCCTCTTGAAGGGTACTCGTGGTTCTTGCGAGCTCTTGCATTTGCGAGTCTGCGACTGGTTGGCAGTTGACGTCATCTGCCTGGTTCGCGATTTGGACGTTGCCTTGGGCTTGATCTTCGACGAGGATCATGGGATTTCCAGCGTCGGTCATGATGGGATGAGAATTGGATTGATGATTGGATCGTTGATTGGCTAGATTCCCCACGGTGGGCGCCAGATTGTTTTGGGCGAAAAAGATCGAACCGACCTGAATCGCTTAAAGGAGGGAAACTAGACAACAATTAGATCAGTAATATCTAAATAATCCAAATCAACTTAACAGTCAAGTAAATGAGATTAAACGGATAAAATGACAATCTTATCTCCTCCGAGCGGGAGATCGGTCGAACCAAGAGATTCAATCGTCGGTTGCTTTGGTACCGAAATGAAGAATGAAACTAGAGAGTAATCGCGAAAGTAAATGAGTAAGTAGTAATTCATTGTTCGTATTCAGTAGAAAAATGATCCAGTGTCCTTCAAGAGTTCTCCCCAGCCTAATAAATACATGCTTAACCCTAAAGATCCACTAGACTAGTCGTTGTCCCCCATGATCTTCGGGGCTCGTCGGGTCGCTTAACTGGATAGCCGAGATCTTTGCTAGTACTCACCCTGCGATATTTCTGCCTTGTTGGTTTGGCCATAACTACCGTGTGGGCCGGCTTATTGGACCGAACAAATCGGGACCCAACAACTCTGTGTCTATCGAGATCGAGATTCTCGCCCGATGCCATCGTCTGCTTCCAACTGTGTTAATCTTCTGGAAAGAGTCATCCTCTGTCCATTGGGCTATTTCTATGAGGGTCCATAGAAACAGGGCCCAACAAAGCCTACAAGTCGTGTTATTCGATCTATTGTCCTGGTTTAAGCCTGCGCGCATATCATCACACATATAATCTCATTAATATGGATGTGATTTTAGTATGAGACTTGTCCTTTCAACTACTAACTAGATGAACTTTCATGAGCTGATGGCTACGCGTAATCGTTACAACGGATGGTCAGGTGGAGCATAAGGGAGTAGAACTGCCATCTGTGGAATCAGCTGCCTATTATCAGCTGATGCAGGCCAGAGTAGACAACTTAGATATGAAGGGGATGCTGAAATCAAGATTGGTTGTTTCTTTCTGAATCAAGATTGGTTAGTCCTTTATGCAGATTTATCAGTTTGTGGTGAAGTTTATAGGAAATGCAGAGGGAGTTTGTATATCATCCATTTGCTGAGACTAACATCTGAGCAAAACGATTTTTCCGGATAGGCAAACTGACAATCATAAATAAAAGCTGTTGAGGCTCAAAGACCCTGTTTAAAAGAAGGAACAGCTGGGTTTTCCCCACCTGGAATCCTTTACTTTCACTTCGAAAGCAAGGTACACATACTGCTTAAAGCATAAAAGCACTTCTACAAGAAGACACCGTGAAAGTTAAACAACTAAAAACCTTAGCCTGCTCCACCAGATCACAAGTATGCTGCAGGAATCACTCCTTGATGTCTACGCTCATGGGTTCAGCCTCCTTGGCAGCCCCCTGCAATCCGAAACACATGGATTGGTGAAAACTTTCCTACAAATGCATGAAATGTATTGAAAACCTGATAAGCTACTAGTGGCATACATTTGTATCATGAGTCCCGAGTTTGTTCATCTTTGAAAATATGTTGCTGTAGAACTTGGCATCCTTCTTGTTGTACTCCTTCACCTTCTCCTTCAACTTCTTATATTCGAGCTTCACGTCCCTATAAGACACAATGGCAACAAAGATTAGCCCACTTCCCATTGAACATCTGCTCAAATCATCTTCTCAAGTGGAACCATGAAAATGGTCTCACACCCATCTAATCTGCAGTTCTAAGTTCTAACCCTAATTCACATCAAAGTTTGAAGGCTTATTGGGAATGTATAGGCATTGCATGTATTTGACAAGAGAAATAAGCTACAACAAGGGAAGTGAAAAACTGTATCCTATATTCATCTCACCTATCACAAGTAACAAAGAACAGGATAACATGCATATCAGCAATATCAGTATCATTAAGCATCTGTTGACAAAAGGGATGAAATAACTTAATAGACTGTGACAGAACATACCTATTATCAGGATCGATTTCCAGAGCTTTCTTTATGTCAAACTCTGCCAAATCAAAATCTACTAGATTAATGTATGCCTGAGCTCTTCTATAGAGTGCCTTGACATTTCTGCTGTCAAGTTCCAACACCTGCACAATGCACATACAAAAAATCAGTTTACCAATTAAGCAACATTAGAAACCTAGAATACGATCTTCACCGTGTTATGTAGATCACTTTTACAAATATCAAGTACAAGACCAGGAAGTGCACCTTGGTGCATAATTTTTGGGCATCCTTGTATTCTTTCAACTTCAGCTTGGAAGCTGCGTCATTCAGGTTGCAGGAAACTTTTAAAGCCTTGGCTTGTTTCTTTTCTTCATCACTAAAGTTAGTATCATACTCAATAAACTTAACAGCCTGCAAAGATAACAAAGCATGAAGGAAAAATCCACGAAAGAAATAAATTTAATCACTGGAACCACATAAGGTTTGGCTCTAGAACATGCTTTTCTACAATAGTCTACCTTCTCATATCTCTTTGAAGCTTTTGCATACTTGCCAGCCTTAAATAGGACGTTTCCTTCATCCTTCTTTCTACCAGCTGCTTCAATCTTCTCTGGGGTGTTCATGTCCCATGATTCCTTCTCCTGAAATACAAGTATGACACTGTTATCAATATATGCTTATGCTTATGCTTATATACAAGTCTAAATGGAATTATTTAATATATTTATTTTAGCTACCTTCTCAAATGAGACAAGCTCGATCTCATAGAATACAGTAGAATTAGCAGGAACCACTGCCAGTTCCTGTTGTGACTCTGAAGAGCCAAAGGCATATTCAGGTGCGATTGTCAATAGGGCTACTTCTCCCTTCTTCATTTTTATTACACCTCTGTCCAACCCTTCAATAACTTGATCTGCGTATACATTGCAAAGATAAAACACCCAAATAAGCATCTTCTATATATAAAATAAACACTACCCAGAAAAGGCAACAGTAAAGTTACCTTCATCTGTCTTAAACTCAAATAGCTCGTCTCCATCGCCATGGCCCTTCTTAGAAAATACAGTACCATCCTGTAGCTTTCCAATCAATTTAACTAGCAAGAAAAAAAGATCCATGTATCAAGATATTAAAGCCATGGGGAAGGCATAACTTTCAGAAATAGATAAACGTCATATCTGGTTGTGTTCTAACCTTTTACAATAGCACCATCATTAGGGCGGTCATACCCTTCTCCTTCCTTCAGTGTCTTCTTAGTAACCTTCTTATCATCTGTTACCTCAGTTACTGTCTTCCAGGACACCAGCTCAAGAGTTACAAGGAGAGTAGCATTTGAAGGCACTGCACCCTCATCACCAGAGGCTGGCTTTCCCAACTCTCCAAACCCATCTGCCACCAGTTGCGAAGATAGAAGTTACAATATTATTTGTGGTGATTAAAGACACACTGGAAAACTTATAGAAATATATTAGCTTTTTACACTCACATTGTGGCTTGACGGTGAGAAGCACTTTCTCTCCCTTCTTCATGGTCTTCACAGCCTTTGCAAGGGCAGGACAGAAATGACCTGCAGACAATATATAAGCAAAATAGAGTCTAGTAAAAATCTAGACAATGTTTAATCCTGGCACAGAAAGAGAAACAGGTCATGAGACCACTAACCTTCTCTGACAGTGAACTCTACTCCATCTGACTTTCCAACCAATGTGCCATCCTCAAGCTTAGCTTCATAGTTAACTATATGGAAATGAAAAAAAAAAGAAAAAAAAAAGGATGGGGTTAAAAGGAACCAACTTGTAGAGATCAGAACCGTAGATAGATTACGACTGTAGAAGCATGTATGATACCTAACACCTCATCAAGGTCTTTTGGGTTCTCCCACTTCTCTCCTTGAGTGAGGATCTTCTTAAAGATTCCACCATCTTTGCCTATGTCCTTTACACTAACCCATGATAGCAGCTCAACATCAAACTGGAGGGTAGCATTTGGGGGAATAGTAGGAGGGGATCCAGATTCACCATATGCCAACTCAGGTGGAATGGTGAAAATGGCATTTTCCCCCTTCTTCATTGTTTTGATACCTTGATCCCATCCCTTGATAACTTGACCTGTCAATAAAGGACAGAACTTTCTGTTTTCAGGCAGAATTCAGCCAAAAATTCAAACACTGAAGTACCTACCCAACATCATTTGCAATGCTAATTATATTGTTTACACAAATCATGGCACTTCACTGTCAATTACAAGATAAAATACAATCTGTAATGATTGATAAGAAGCACTATTCTCCTCACACCATTGATAATAACTGTATGCTAAAGAATGACACAACAAACATAGATCTGCCTTCTTCAATTGGAAAAGATCAAATCATCTACAGAAGGCTGATTGGAAGTGCGAGTAAGATACATAACACAGTAATTAATAAACCCCTGTTAATTACTAGCTCATTGGAACACACCTCAATGCAAAAACCTATTCAATACAGTGTCTAAATATGGCCAAAGCAAACGAAAAATAAAAAACCATTCATCGTGTCTAAAATAATTCCTAGATTGTCACTCAGAGCATCACAACACAAGCACTTAACATTTTACAGCACTGGGTTCCAAAGAGGTTGGAAACGAAGAAAACGAACAATATGATTTTTATTTAAATGCAACAACAGATGAAGTTCCATATATAGTAGTCGAAGAGCACCGAACAAGCTTAAAACAGGTGCAAACCTTGTCCAAGAGTAAAATTAAACGGCGTTCCTCGGTCACGGCTCGAGTCGAACTTGGTTCCATCGAGCAAAGTCCCAGTGTAATGCACTGCACAGCCACGTCAACAACAGCCAACGACCGATCAATTCCGACGGAATCCAGAAGAATGAAGCAGAGATGAAGGAAAATAAACATAACAAGATCACACCTTCGACTTCATCGCCACTATCGGGAGTCTCCCATCCTTCACCTTCCTTGAGGAGCTTCTTCTTGAGACCTTGCTTCCCGATCTCCTTCTCCTCACCGACCTTCATCATCGGCGAATCGTCGTCGAGACCGCCGAAGTCCATCTCCTCTGGCGCCGGCATATCGAAATCATCCTCCATTATTCAGTGATGTGAATCGGCGAGTAGAGAAAGCGGATAGAGCAACCGAATTGGGGAATTGTAGAAGAAGCGATAAGAGAGCAGCTGAAAGTGAGTAGTGAGAAAAGTAGGTATACACGGGTTCGAGGAAGGGTTTTGAGGGTGGGTCCTCTAGAGATTCAGACTTCTAGAGTGTTCCGAGATTTGATAGAAGGAGGAACGGCCAGGATTGCTCAAGGGACGAGGGTAAGTGATCCGGTGTGGTAAGCCTCACGGTGGATAAGCAGGGAAAACGAGCGGAAGAGCTACTTGCGCCCGGTGCTATTTGCACAGTGTCATGGTTGCCGTGCGACAGTGAGTGTCGGCCGGTGGCCGGCGCCGGCGGAATTCGCGTGCCCTGGACGCCGCGTGGAGGGAGTTCGATCTGACGCCGCCGTACGGTGGTGGTATCGGGAGTTCGATCTCGTCGGTGATGGTTTTAGGGTTTAGGATAGAATATTTGGTGGATTTCAATCAGAATTATTGTTGCGTCCGTGAATGAATTACTTTCGGTGGATTTCAATCACAATTTTTCGGTGAATTTTAAGAACCCGACTCAACCCGAACCTGACTTGATATTTTTTAAGACTCGATATAATTTTAAAATTCAATATTTTTTAAATATCGAAGAAGAACCCGACTCGATCTAAACCCGACCCGAACTCAACTCAAAAATTTGTACGACTAGATCAATCCACCGACGGCCACCAACGGCCACCTCCGACATCCACCGCCGTCACCCACCACCGGCACCCACCGCCGCGCGGCAGCCGCTGCAGCGCGCCAGCCGGCGCGTGTTAGGCCTGACACGCCCGGTGCAAATAGGTTTTGCCAAAACTAGTGATCGAATGTCAGATCAGGTTGCGCAATCTTGATTAGTATTCGGATGAGCATAATTCGGTTTAGACCGGACCGAATGAAAACTGGTCCGGTTTTCAGTCCAAGAATTATAAGATTTTAGTTTCGGTCCGGTCCAAACACTAGTCCTGTCCGGTTCGAACCGATATTTTTTAAAAAAGAATATTTTTTATATAAAATACTTATATAATTTAAATTATATACATATTATAAATAAATTTTAAATTAATTATATATTTTTATATCAATATAGTACTATATATAATAAATATAATTTTTTTACAATTTTAAAAAAAAAATAAAAAATTCGGTCCAAAACCGGTCCGAAATAGACCAGACCGGAAAATAAATAAATATCGGTTCGGTCTTCGGCCCACACTTTTTATGAATTCGGTTTTCGGTCTGGTCCGGTCCGATTTTAGACTGAAGCTCAACCCTACCCACAAGGACCCCAATCAGTAATGGAACCCCAATCAGTAATGGACCAGTGACTTGTTTGGTACACATGTACTCCTGAGGTAAGGCAAAATTCGCGAAATATCCCAAAATTTTACCTATATTGCGCGGTATTCTCGAGTTTTTTTTTTCGTCAAATGCCCATCTGTTAGTTTTTTTTACAGATCCTTTAAAAACGGACATGCTAAATACACGCGGAAAATTATCTAAATGGACGCTGTTCTACACGCTTAAGGTAAGCGTCTGCTTTTACACGCCTAAGCTAAGCATGGAGGGGTATTCTTGCCATTTTCGAAAACATGTATGAACCACACGCTTAGCTTAGGCATTTAACCAGACGCCTAATCTAGGCGTGTGGTTATATGGGTTATTGGGCCGGCCCAATAGCCTTTGCCCATTCCCCAGTAAAACCAGACGCCTAACTTAGGCGTCTATCCAGACGCCTAATCTAGGTGTGTGGTTATATGGGTTATTGGGCCGGCCTAATAGCCTTTGCCCATTCCCCAGTAAAACCAGACGCCTAACTTAGGCGTCTGGTTTTAGACGCTTAAGTTTCCACTTCGTCTTCTTCCTCCCGACGCGTTCAAAACCTAAAAAATTCAAAAACGATTTCGACGAAATCTCTCATCCATTTGCTTTGATTGTTTGAAATTAGGCATGGATTGTGATTGGGATGGTTTGGGCGAGTTCATTGGCGGCGGAGAGAGGTCCAAAAGCGGCGGCGGAGCGGCAGTCGGAAATCTGGAGCAAGGGGCGACCGGGGGCGCTCCCACTGGCGCGACGCCGAGAGACGCGGAGGCTGCTGGAGGAGGCGCAGAGGCGACTGCAGGCGGCGGAGGTAGTTCCGGCGCCGGTGGTGCGAGCTCCGGAGGAATGTCTGCGTGGATGGCGGTAGAGGAGGAGGGCTTGGTGGTTTCCGGCGGAGCTCGGACCCGTGGTGGAAGGGGAGGTCGAGCTAGGGACCTAGCGGATACAACTCCGATGACGCCTGGATCGAGTCAAATCGGTCTACGAGCGGTATTATTTTAAATTTTAAATTGATCATTATTATCGTAATTGTTTTTGTAAATAATTAGTCTCTAATTTAGCAAATAATTTATTAAATAATTTAGTAAATTCTAAAATTAATTTAGTAAATAATTTAGTAAATAATGTTGTTAATTTGAAATAGAATAATTTAGTAAATAATTAATCCCTAATTTTCATAAATTAGGTAGTTATAGATTAGAATTATTGGCTCGTATAGTATATTTAGAAAATAACAAGTATAATAAATTCTAAAATTAATCATTTAAGTTCCTAAATGTATTAATTAGTCCCTAATTAAAATAGTATCTAAAAAATTAGAGTATATTGGCGGTCATCACCCCTACTGGGCGGACGGAGCCGACATCTGTTGTTGCTGATCGCACCCGGCGTGTTGGTATATATCGGAGTCTATTCGTCGCCGCGCCGATACTGTGAGTACTGATATATTGTCGTCTAGTGCGGTATCTTCGCAGCCGCCTATGACCAGCACCGCTGATGATGACTATTTGGAGGACGCCGAGGACTTGGTAGTTGAGCCCATGACGGTTGATGATGAGGTTGTTGAGGAGCAGTCGCGTCATGGGGCAGGGTATAACTTTGTTGAGTCTGTGGAGCCTACATTACCGACGCAGGAGTTGAGTACGGACGACATTCCATTTTTTTCATTCCCCGCCTTTTTTTGGGTCGATACCTACTCCTGTCCCCTCTCCATCCCATGCCGGTCCTTCTTCTACACCTTCTGCCGATATTTCTTCTCCACTTTATGTTGGTCATTCTTCTCCACCTCATGCTGGTCCTTCTTCTCCACCTCCTCCCGGTCCATTTGTTGTACATACTTACCATCCTTGGATGCCTGGAGGCCCAAGGTGTCCGATTCTTCTCTCTAGCTACGAGACACACATTCCTCGGGCCATATTTGACCGTCCTATACCTCAGCCCGCTCCTCAGGCACTTTCGCAGATGCCGCCTCATGTACAGCAGAGGAGACGAAGACGTAGAGGAGACGTTGCAGTTGTTGAGGATGCTCCTGTTCCTCAGATTGCCGAGCAGGCGGAGCCTCGTCGTAGCGGGGTAGCCCGTCGTCAGGCGGAGCAGGACCTGGTATGTTATAGGTTTTTTAGTTTATGTGTTTTACCTATAAATATTTTTTATTCGAAATTGTATACTAATTTTAAATACCGTTAATTCAGAGTCGTAAGATTCTGAGGATCCATTTCCGCACAGCCCATTGTTCTACACACGAGCATTACATTAGCCCTGAGCCACATACGTGGTTTAGGCTGGCGGAGCGGAGCGGGCTTACCGGTCTACGCACACTAGGCATAGCATGCAGCATGGATGCGGCGTTGATTTCGGCATTTGTGGAGAGATGGCATCCCGAGACGAACACATTTCATATGCCCTTCGGAGAGATGACCATCACCCTTGCTGATATTCACCAGATCTTATAGGTTCCCATACGTGGGAGGAGCTGCACTTCAGACCTCGATGAGCCGACAGTGAGACAGCGCATATGTGCTGATCTGGGCGTTGCTGAGGAGGAGGTGGGGAGATGGCACACATCTGGTGGTATTCCTTTGGGGCATTTAGAGACTACAGTACTGGAGGCCTGGATGAGGAGTGAGGTCCGTGACGAGGGCGTTATTGCTACGTACTACCTCTTCTTGCTTCTTGGCTCGACTGTCCTGGTGGACAAGTCCACTAACGCCGCAAAGCAGAAGTGGTTGGCGCTTTTGTTTGACCACGACGTCACATGCGACACTGCATGGGGAGCTGGGATTCTAGCGTACGTCTACCGCAACTTGGGAGAGGCGTCTAGGCGTGGAGCACAGGGCATTGCATCGTGCGGGATTCTGACCAGGGTAAGATATTAGATAGATTAGTCAAATATTAAGTTACGTTTTAATATTTTGGTCATTAATGTCCTTAGTTATTCATTTACAGTGCTGGGTTTGGGCATATTTCCCACATTTTCGGGAACAATATGTCACGAACCCTCAGGCCTTTGGAGGAGCTGTTTCTGGTGCCGCGGAGGTGCCGAACAGTAGAGACACCGGTCGTTTGATCGCCATACGCCGCATGTTGGACCGCATGAGATACGAGGAGGTAGAATAGTACACGTAATTTTCGATATCTTAGTCTTTAATTTATTTTAGTATATATGTATTCACTTTGCCTTTTTGACTTTACAGGTTACCTGGACCCCCTGGGTGGGGTTGGACTTCCAGGCTCATGAGGTAGCTCCTGCCAGGTTTCGCGGTATACTACGCATTATAGATGTTCAAGAGCCGTACCACCCGGACAGAGTCCTCAGGCAGTTTGGGATGATGCAGCCTATCCCAGTTCTGCCCATTCAGCCGGCCAAGGTCGTCAGGAAAGCGGAAATCAAGGGATACGAGGTGAGTTTTGCGGATGAGCTTCTACTGGCTTGGGATGCAGACCCGAGACCCCTGATTGACCTCCAGGGATCGGTTGCGACACATGGGTGGGACATGTCTGCCGATTATTTAGATTGGTATGACGAGTGTTCTCATCCATTGGTCGATCCCGGTTCAGTCAGACGTGATTGTCCGGTCGGCCCTATCTACGTCCCTCCAGGCGTTGACGCAGTCGTGGTACGCTAACTTTTGTCGAATTATTTGAATGATTTATCTATAATTTTATATTTTGCAATATTTTGACAAATATTACTTGCTTTCTATACAGCGCATTCAGGTGGTTCCCGGTGATATCCGCACTTATTTACGCACACCTGAGGCGGCGACACGGACGTTCGAGCAACACACGGCGTTATGGCTGCATATGCTGACTGGGCAGCCTCCCCCCATGGCCCCACCCCCACCTCGCCAGTCCCAGATGTTTCGTGATTCTGTCACGGAACCTGGCGAAGGTAGTGGCTCGCAGCCATAGTAGTTTTTATGTTTTGGATTAGACAGGATTCATATGTACATAGTATTTATGTAAAAGTTATGTATTTATCTTATTTGGTTTACTATGTTTGTTCATGTTTATTATGTGGTTTGATGCTTACCTATGTGTACGAGAGAGCAACATAACGTTATCGAACCATAAAATAGAAGGACAACGTACGATGGTTGGGAGCTCATTAATTCCAGTCGTTCTGAACGTACCTGCATGGGGAATGCATGGCAGTCCCATGAATCACCATGCATAATCACACGCTTAAGCTAAGCGTGTTCCTAGACGCATAGCTTAAGCGTGTAGTCACAAGCTTAGCTTAAGTGTGTGATGAACAAGCTTAGCTTAAGCGCGTGATGTCTAAATCCTAAGAACCCAATACCCTAACAATCTAGTATAGTTACACTTATATACTATAGTATTTCATTATATTTCATATAGTTACACTTATATACTATAGTATTTCATTATATCTAGTATAGTTACACTTATGTACTATAGTATTTCATTATATCTAGTACACTTAGACTTATGTACTATAGTATTTCATTATATCTAGTACACTTAGACTTATGTACTATAGTATTTCATTATATTTCATATAGTTAGACTTATATACTATAGTATTTCATTATATCTAGTACACTTAGACTTATGTACTATAGTATTTCATTATATTTCATATAGTTACACTTATATACTATAGTATTTCATTATATCTAGTATAGTTACACTTATGTACTATAGTATTTCATTATATTTCATATAGTTATACTTATATACTATAGTATTTCATTATATCTAGTATAGTTACACTTATGTACTATAGTATTTCATTATATTTCATATAGTTACACTTATATACTATAGTATTTCATTATATCTAGTATAGTTACACTTATGTACTATAGTATTTCATTATATCTAGTACACTTAGACTTATGTACTATAGTATTTCATTATATTTTATATAGTTACACTTATATACTATAGTATTTCATTATATCTAGTACACTTAGACTTATGTACTATAGTATTTTATTATATCTAGTATACTTAGACTTATGTACTATAGTATTTCATTATATCTAGTACACTTAGACTTATCTAGTATACTTAGGGTTTAGATTGTTTTTGTAACATTGGGCCTAGTTAAAACACAAAATTAGATTAGCTAAGACAAGGTCTAAGTGTTTGTATAGCTAAGCGTGTATCTACACGTATAAGCTAAGCGTGTAGATACACGTATAACCTAAGCGTGTATCTACACGCTTAGCTTATACGTGTATCTACACGCTTAGCTTATACGTGTAGATACACGCTTAGCTTATACGTGTAGTCTGGTAACGGTCATCCTTCAACGGCTAACCGTCCAACGACTCTATTTCATCCTACAAATACCAACATACAATGTCGTCCTAAGCCTTGTACACCCTTCTCTATCCCTACAAAAAACTCATTACATGTTAGTATGGCATCTTCGTCGAGTTCGAGTTCAAGTACAGGAGAGAGATTTTGCTTCTGTAATTTTAAGGCGGTCATACACACTTGTGACCGACAGTGGCAATACGGAAGAAGGTATTGGGGATGCCCAGAATTGGGGATGTACGATGTCCACAAACCTGATAATAAAGGGGGATGCGATTTCTTTGCGTGGTTCGATCCACCATACGACGCGAGGGCATACGAGGTCATTATGGAGTTGTGGAAGGAAAGAAAACAACTTATAAAGCAGAATGAGGGTCTTTGTAGGTATTGTTTATGAAAATTAACAAATAAACGTTGTAGGTGTTAGAAAGATAGAAGTAACTATTTGTCATGTTTTGTAGGAAGCAAGCGGAATTAGCGAAAGAGGGAGATCGATAATGAATCAAGCAGAATTAGCTCCAAAATGAATCAATCAGAATTAACGAAACAAGGGATGTGATTTGTTATGTTTTGTACTACTTTGCGCCAGTATAGGCCCATTAAATCGAGATAAAAAAGCGAGTTTGAACTACTTTGAACTTAAATAAAAACACATCAAATTAATGATATGAACACATCAAAGCTGTCTAAATATTACATTACATAATCGTGTAATCAATCAAGTACATGAACGGATCCGTCTCCCACATACATAAAAGGATCTGGTGCCCGACAATATGCAATGCGGTAATCTCGATACATCTTCAAATTCAACTCAAACTTTGTTGTCCACCACAGAATGTTTCGATCTGCGTTTCTACGCCACGCACCAGGTGTGTGCGGTATTGGCGACCCTTCCTTAAGCACCACCTACATACACACACACAAACTATTTTAGTAGTAAAAACAATGTAACATAATTTCATAAATATTTTTATTAGAAAAAACCTTTACCGGTATGAAGTGATCATGATTATTGCCTATGTGTGCCATGGCGAGAATCTTGTCTGGAGGTCCCATGCTTGATGTCATATTCCTCAACGGTAAGCAAAACGTCGGAACTTCCCACGTTAATAAGACGAGACCAACCTGATAGAGTGTGGCAAACACTAAACCCATCAATGGCATGTGAAGCCAGTATAATTCTGAGCAAGGGCTTCTGCAATGGTTCACTTGCAAGATAAGATCCTCCCAAGACCCTTGTCGAAGACGACAACGTATCGGCTCGTATAGCTCTCGATTGTCAAGCAACTTTGTTACCATCTCGCGTCGGATGTTGGCATATTCATGCTCTTGCCTCCCCAACAATACAGCCATCGACCGATATCCACAATGTCCGTCGGGGCGTACATATCTAACATTCTTGATGTACGAAATCCAGAAGTCATCCACATTGTCAATCCCAAAGTTCACCCCCATATGAACAAGGGGAAAAATTGGTTCTTGAGGCCACTGCAAATCTTCTGGTTGTGATTCTTCTAGTATGGGTTGGGATTGCAAGTCGTCAAAGTCCATCACTACTGCAGTAGATGCACCTGCTTGGTTTTTAGGTCGACTTGGGCCTCTACCAGTGCTCGCACTTGCCTTCCCCTTCCCCTTTGTCTTCGGCCCCGCCTTCTTCTCATTCTCGTGGAGCTCATCCCGTCTATGCTCAAACAAGCACTTATCCCTCTTCTCCGCCTTCTCATCCACCTTCTCCTTGTTCCTAGCACCACTTGGCCTTCCTTTTGACTTGATTCCCGTCGGCTCCAACAAAGTACTCTCTTCTGGATGCTCCAAGTCGTCGTACAACTCGCCTAGTAGGAATGCCGTGCCTTTCTTCAATGTCCCAACCTCTAACTTGGCAAACATTTCACGAAGTCTAATCTCTGTAATGTCCATTCGAACATAGGCAGAAGGGCCAAGTGTTGTGGTTGGAGTCTCTTCCCATTCCAAGTCCCTCCAGAACTCGTGAACGTCTGACGGAATGAGAGGTGTTCTTGAAATGATGGCTCTTGCAATATTGTGCACGCAAGGCAACCCGAGGCAATCTCTCACCCAATGGTCGTTGCATTCTTCTGAGAACTCCCTCTTCTTCAACATATCGTAATATCCCAACAACATATCAAAGCACCTATCAGACACTTGGTAGAAGAGCCTAGAAAGAGTAGCTCGTACAACTGCCGGCATCGATGCATCATCGAAATCTGTTGGTCGTTTGGAAAGTCAAAGGTTCATGCTCCCCCTAATCTGATCTACTTGAAGGATGATGGCATGGTGAATCCTCACGATCACTCTGTTGAAGCCCCCTCTGCTAGAGCCAATAATATTTTTTAAAACCTTGTGCATCCCCTCAACCCTGTCAAATCACATGACGTTAGTACGACATTAACAACTATGAGTACAAAAAACAACATATTGTACACGTCATACCTGTTTGAAGTCCTCGTGAAGAAGTGAAGATGATGATCCGTCCACGCCCTTACTATGCTCATCTTGTACGGAATAAGCCATGTGCCCTCCACGTATCCGACAAGGCCTTTCTTCCACGATGTCTGTAATACGGCAAGCCTCTCTTCATAGCTTTCTTCACTAGCTGAGCAAAAAAGTGCCCAACATTGGTTTGCAAAGGCATCCACACTTTCCTTCCTCTTCAAGATGGACGAGGCACGTGCCTCGATGTTGTGCTTTATATGCACCCAGCACAAGAGGTGTTGAACTTCGATGTCGAAAACACTCCGGATAGCAGTTATGAGGGCCTTCTCACAATCTGTCATTATTGCAGTAGGCATCACTCCCAAATCCAAACACAATGCTCGAACTTTCCTCATTATCCACGTGTAATGGTAAATCTGTTTCGCTCGGGTGAATGCATAAGCAATGTTGAACGTCTTATGAGTGTTGGTGAAACCAACAATCTCCACAAGTGGCATTCCATATCTACGGAAAACATTTCAAAATACAATACACACTTTTAAATGAAATACTATAACAATTTATGTCATAATAAACTACACATTATTACAATTAATGACTTACTTGTTTGTCTTGTATGTCGCGTCAATGATTATCACGTACGGGAACTTCTTCAACAACCGCAGCGACTCCGGATTAGCAAAAAATAATATTGCAACCTCATCAGTCTTTGCATCCCTCAAAGGATGAACTATGTAATTATGCTCAACCATAAACCTTATGGACCACTGTGTAACCGTTAAGTCTCCCAAATCCTCGTACTGCAGCTTCTGCAAGAAGTTGGCCACTTGCTTCCTGGAAGTCACATTTCCCGGGAAGTTTTGCCTCAATTCCGAAATAATTTGATTCGGCGTCTTGCGACCGTCTCCCCACCTCCTAGCGCACACCTGCTCCGCCTCGGTCATTCGACCCATGAATGCATGGCCTTCAAAGCTAGTTCGTAGCTTATGGTTGTGCCGACCTTCAATCACACCCAACATCCACTTTTCACCAACCGTCCATGCCTCTTTCTTCTTGCGAACACCCATTATCTCAAACTTACACCCACACTTTTTGGATCTCGACTTTCGGATTTTAGGAACCGGCAACTCTGGATTCTCTTTGTTCACCTTCGGCCTCCCCGATCTCCAGGGCCCAAACGTATCGCACACTATACTAATTTGGTACGGACTTGAGTTACGCTTCACCAAAGCTATCACAAGCTCCTTTTCCTTTTTCTTTCATCCATTTGTACAATTCTTCCTTACTATTCCACACTAGGTCCGTAGTAAAATGCTCTTTATAGTCTTTCCCCTATAAATGTAGCGGTTTATGTTAACTATGTTATACACTACATATGATTTCCAATTATATAACTACGAATTCATGCTAAATATTGGCTACCTAATTAAGTGCAATATTTAAGATACTAATTACGAATTAAAATACCGATGAACGAATGAGCAATTTTTTTTTAATTTGGTGCAATATTTAAGACACTAATTACGAATTAAAATAACGATGAACGAATGAGCTCAATTTTTTAAGGACTACATCATTACACTACATATGATTTCCAATTATATAACTACAAATTCATGCTAAATATTGACTATCTAATTAAGTACAATATTTAACACACTAATTACGAATTAAATTATCGATGAACGAAAGAATAATTTTTTAAACACTAACCACAAATTCGCCGCTAGGGTCCCAATCGCCTTCTGCTTCCTCGTCTAACACAAATTTCGACTGCATCCATTCGTCGCCCTCCTCCTCTTCTTCTTCTTCACTTTGAACCCACTCGTTTTGTTCGTCACTACTATTCTCACCACTATGATACATCTTTAAAATTTAGGAGTACACAATTTCAGTTTCTGGGAAATGAAATGGACCTTCGACTATAAATAGAAATAAATATAATCGTTAAGCAACAGCTATAATATACACGCCTAAGCTAGGCGTTTATATTATAGCCGTTAGTACAACGGCTACATATACACGCTTAGATTAGGCGTCTGGTTACACGCCTAAGCTAGGCGTCTGGTTACACGCCTAAGCTAGGCGTGTAACCAGACGTCTAGCTTAGGCGTGTAACCAGACGCCTAGCTTAGGCGTGTAACCAGACGCCTAAGCTAAGCGTGTGTTTTTTGTTCTCTCGTGGGATCTGCTGTCTGTCTTTTCAAAATACCAATAATACCCCTATACACCTAGATTAAGCGTGTAAAGCCACACACCTAGCTTAAGCGTGTAGAATAACGTCCATTTAGCTATTTTTCAGCGTGTATTTAGCCATTGTCTTTAAAAACAACAACAACAACAAAAAAAGGGAGAATAAGCAAAAAAAAATAAAAAAATGGTGGCGCTCAATCTCTGCCTCCCAAGATCCGTCTCCGGTACAAGCTTGTTTCTTCTCCTCTCAATTTGTTTGCGCCAAAGCATATTTCCGCCGATCTACGCCTCTGTTAACTGCCACAGCCTCCACCTTATCTGCCGATTTTTTGGAGCAGATTCGAGCAGGGCTTATTGTGTGATTGGAGCAAAAGGATTAGATTTTTATTTTACTTTTTCAATTAAAAAAAAAGTATGATGCGGATGAAGACGAAACTCATCGGGATGGGAACCGATGAAACGGGATGCTCGTCCAGAAGCATCTGGACATTTGGGCTCGAAGAAGACGATGCAAAGTTTTGGTTTTTTTTTTTGCTTTTTCTCCTTTTTTTCGTTTTTTTTTGTTGCTTTTAAAGGATTTGTTAAAAAATTAATAAATGGGCATTTGGCGGAATAAAAAACAAAATTCGGAAATATCGCGCAAAATAGGTAAAATTTTGGGACACCTCGCGAATTTCGCCTTATCTCAGGAATACCAGACAAAAAAACCGAAGATTTTTTTATTGACAAATATATTTGTTGAAAAATAATACTTTTGGTACATCAATTGTGTGTAATTTGTCTCTCATAATTTTTATTGATAAAGTTATTTATGAAAATTTTCATCAAATACAAATATCTCAAGAAAATAGCATTTGTCTAAGAGAAACATACTCTAAGTCCATACGTTGAACAAAAAAGAACGCGTCTCACGCGCCAGCTGAAAAAATCCAAGTTTCTTTTTTCTGAGGCTATGGCCTCCTCCAACAATCACAAGAGTTTGTATCAGAAATCCAAGAGAACGATGAAACAATTACCACGGAGACCACCGTGGACGCAACCGAGGTAGCGACAACGGCAAAAGAACCATCTGATAAACCGAAAACCTGGAAAGACATTGTGGCTGCTGAGTGCGACGAGCCCATATTTCTTTCTGTCAAATTTCTCTCTGGAAAAATCGATGTATCCTTTCCTAAGGGCGAGGAAAATGAGTCAATTATTACCATAACAGCTGAAGTTTTGGAAGCTTTGGTTACAGTATGGAGTTCTTCCCTGATCATCAAAGCTTTAGGCACGATGGTGCCGTATGATATCATGGAAGAAAAGTTGAGAGAACTTTGGAAGCCCAAAGGGAAGTTGAGACTAATTGACCTCCCAAATGGCTATTACCTAGTTAAGTTCGTTGATGAACAAGATTACCTAACCACCATTACAAGAGGCCCTTGGACGGTGTTTGGGCGTTACATTGTTATCAAACAGTGGTCACCTAGTTTCAATCCTCTATCGGATATCATAGCCACTACCCAGCCTGGATACGCTTCACAAATCTACCTTATTTTCTGTACAAAGAGCAAGTACTCATGCAACTGGCCTCTGCAGTCGGCAATCCCATTAAGGTCAATCAAAAGACCTTGTATGCGAACAAAGGCCAGTTCGCGAGAATTTGTGTCGAATTGGACCTTACCAAGTCGTTGAAAGGTGTTGTGGTCATCAATGGATCTAGGTTTCAAATTGAATAATAAGGAATTCACACCATATTTTCAATTGTGGTTGGTTTGGCCACTACCAACCAAGTTGCCCCCTTGACCCAAAGAACATCGCCAAGAGGGAAGAACTGAGAAAGCTAAGCTCAAGGAAGGGATTGGTGCTTCTTTTGGAGAGTCGCCAGAAAGATTCGGATACTGCATGAACGATCAGCGGCGACTGCGAGTTCAACAACGCCGAGTAAAAGTTGTTGCACAATATGGGTCTTTTCCTGCCACCAACTACAAGGCTAAGATGCCCATATCTGACAAGCTTGCAACTCTAACGGTAGAGACAGAGGTTGTAGAGAATGGAGAGAATCCAACAGGTGAGAGTCATCCTAGGTTGGATCAGGCAAGTTATTCCCCTAATCCTCATAAGGAAAATACTTTTGGCAGGGTGGATAAAGGGACACAACGAGTCTACTCTAACGAGAAAGAGAAATGGGTTTTGTCTGGCCAACTAGAGACTAACAAGGGCAATTCCATGGGTCATGTTGTGGTAGATGAAGGATCCAAAAGGAAAAATTCCAAGAACCGCAAGAAAGTTACTAAGACAAGCAAGCTCCAGAACTTGGGCCCCTCTTCATGTGAGACTAAAGATAAAACAGAGGTCGGCCCAATTAAGAGGCCCCATAGAGATTTTGAACCAGTCCCTTTCGTAAAAATCCGACAAGCACAAGTGTATATGCCCAAGGATCCCCTTGCCTCTGACGATGTCTCAAAGGCGGAGTCCCCTCTCATTAATCTGGTAGATCATTCTCTTGTCATCCATCTATCTAGCATCCTCGACGAAGGTTTTGGAAATCATCAAGTAGAGAGTCCAAGCTAGAGTGCATCTCTACTGCTTGTGATTTGTGAATCAAAAAAAGAATGTTAGTGATCAGCGCTACTTTGTAGGGTTTAACTAGGAGTTGTTACTGGAGTTTTAGGTACCATTTGGATGAGTTTAGAGCATTATGTAGGAGAATGGAGTTGAGGAGAAAAAGTATTGAATTGGTGGTTTTGAAGAGCTAATATGAAGACTTAAAGAAGATGGAGAAGAAAGCCACGAGAGAAGACGGAGGAAGAGCTGAAGAAGCTACAGGAGCTTTTCCGCGGTCGCGGAAATCACCGCCGCGGTCGCGGAACAACACGAGACGAAGACAGCGAGACTTTCAACAGTAAGTTTTCCGCGGTTGCGGAAATTCCTCCGCGGTCGCGGAAAACTGTTCATTAGACGCGCGTCGAGATTTATTCTGAAGATCTGAGTTTTATTATTCTATTCTATTTTCCTTTTCTTTTATTTATTTTATTTCGTTATTTCCTTATAGATGTTATTTCCTATCTTTAGCATTAGGCTTGCTAGGGTTATATAACCTAGTTTCCTAGCAACCTCTTTTCATTATGCAATTACTTATCGTTCAGTTTCTCCCTTTTGAGTTTTTGTGTTTCAAGACTATGAAGAACTAAGCAACTTTTGCTTAGTCCGACGATTGAAGCCTTCGTTTGTATTTGGTTGTGAGATTATAACTCTTTTTCCTTTCCCTTGATTATATCTCTTCTCTTTGTGCTTATTCCTATTGATTCTTGCTGATTTGACTGGCATGATCATCTAGTTGATATTAGTAATTGTCTATTGCTATGGTTTGGATATTTCGAGTTGAAATCCCTTATCTTGTGTAGCAAACATGATATTCTAGGACTAGTTGAAGTAGTTTATTGTGAAGAGAATTGATTATGTGTTAAATGTTGCGAGTTGTGGTGTTGCATGTATCCTGGTTAATTTCTATGCTTCTTGCTGCTATTGTTCTAAATCTTGATAGTTTCTTATGCGTTCGATAGTTAGGATTATCGAGACTAGTTGGACTGATAACTATTTCAGAATAGGGACAGGATTATTCATAGGAAGGAATAGAGATAATCTAGGATCAATCAATCAAATGAATGGTGGATATTTGTCTGGCTAAGTTACTTTTCTCAATTAATTACAACCTTTGTTTTTATTTACTTTGTTATTGCAAACCAATCAAAAAAACCCCTTTGTTACCTTTGGCATACACTTCTGCACTCTAAAAGATTACTACCTCCATGTGTGATTCGACCCTTTCTTGCCTACTATACTTAGTTAGGTTGTTAAGGATTACTTTGATTAGGCATCACGACTTTAGCCATTATCAGTTAGCGATGTTGGTCACCAATGGACAATCCTCTTGATCAAGTTCTTGTGTGTTTCTCCCCAAATCCAAATCATTATGAATTGTTTAAAGTGGAATTGTAATGGAGTTGACAAGAAAGGTTTTTTTGGGCAATCAAGTATATATCCTATGTTCAAGCTGTTGATGTTGTTCCTATCTTTGAACTAAGAATTTCTAGTTAGCGTGCATATCAAGTTTGCGATACACTTCGTTTCCCAAATTGTATTCGGGTTGACGCAATTGGTTTCTCAGGAGGCACCTGGCTTCTCTAGGACAATAGTTGTGTCGATGTTCAAATCCTCAATAAACAAGATAACTTTGTTAGAGCTAATATCTGCACATGTGATCTCAATTGTCAGTTTGTGTATGCCCCTCCCTCTATTCACAGAAGAAGATGCTTTTGGAACACCCTCCAAGTTAAGATCATTATGATTTTTGGGCCGGTGTTCACCGTTGGGGATTTCGATTGCATCATCTCATCCTCAGAAAGACAAGGCTGTTCGGGGAACCTAGATCCAGACACCCCCAATTTTCAAAGACTCATTGACTCCACTAGTCTCCTCGATCTTGATTTCTCCAGGCAATCTCACACTTGGTCATGAGGGATCACTAAGATGTCCTTTGTAGCTAAGAGACTGGACAAAGTTATATGGAGTTTTGATGCTTGTCTCCGTTGGTCGAATGCTTCTGTGAGTGATCAGCGCTACTTTGTAGGGTTTAACTAGGAGTTGTTATCGGAGTTTTAGGTGTCATTTGTATGGGTTTAGAGCATAAGTTAGGAGAATGGAGTTGAGGAGAAGGAGTATGATTATGGTGGCATTGAAGAGCTTAAATGAAGATATGTAGAAGATGGAAGGAAGCCACCACGAGAAGACCGCGACGGAAGCGAAGAAGAGCTGTAGAAAGCCAGCCGTGGACGCGGAAGGAGCTGGCCGCGGGCACGGATGGGCGCGGAGACGCGATATGACGCGAGGCTTTACAGAGAGTTTTCCGCGGTCGCGGAAATCTGTCCGCGATCGCGGAAACTATTGACAGACGCGGGAGAGAGATTTTCGTCCGAGACTTTGTTATTTTATTTCTTTTATTCTATTTCTTTTTGGTTCTTTTATTTTAGTTTCTTTTGGAGATTTTATTTGTTATCTCTTAGGAAATTAGGTTTTGTTAAGTCCATATATTCTTCCTTTAGAACATCAGTTTAGTAAGTTGGGTGCTCCCCAAGTTGGGTTCTACCTTTCTTCATCTTTTCTCTTTTCTTAGTTTAGTTCTTTGTTTTGTTTTTGGCTAGACAATTGAAGCCTTGATTTGAATTTGATATTGAGATTATTCCTTTCTTTATCCTTGAATGTTATGATTCTCTTGTGCTTCATCCCATTGAGTTTTATTGATTTCTCTAACCTGATCACCTAGTTTTATTGGTATTATTCATATTGCAGGATTAGGGTTTTGAATTCTATTGGTTGATCTAGTTCATCAATTGTTGTGATTAGTATTATTAGTATTGATTTCCCTAGCGTGACAAACTAGTTAAGATTGGTATTATCTATAGTGCCAGTTCCCCTAATCTGGTCAACTTGTTGAGATTAATAGTGTTCATCCCTAATTCAGAGTAGCAACTGCGATATTCTAAGAACTGTTTGGACTGGTTTATTGTAGAGAGAATTAATTGTATGCAATTGTAAGACTGTTTGCTACACTTGCATGAGCCTATCTATTCCTGAGCCTAATGTTGCTGTTAGATTTATCTTGATGTTTTCTTGATTGTTTAATAGTTAGGATTATCAGGGTCTGTTTGTCCTGGTAGTTAATTTAGAACAAGGATTAGGACATTCATGAGGATTGAGAACTAAGGATAATCAATGATTCATCAACCAAACTAAAGGTGGATATTTGTCTAGCCAAGCTTTCTATGTTTTATTTATCGTTTTCTTAGTTAGATTCATACAAAACCCTCCCTTTTGTCTTTGTTATCAATTGGTAAATGATTTTGCAAACAGGATATATAACCTGATTCTCTGTGGGATTCGACCCTTACTTATCAGACTACATTAGTTAGGTTTTTGAGGTTTACTTTGTTAGGCGCATGCGACAAAACGCCTATCAAATTTGGCGCCGTTGCCGGGGAATCTAAGGTATGTATTCTCTTGTTTGTGTTTGTTTACCGATTTGATCAACAAGACACTATCATTTCCTTCTTTTTTATTTTTTTTCTTCTTTGCTGTGTTTTCGTTTCGTTTTTCGACTAACCCGTAGGAAGAACAGAAGGTTTTCCGCGACCGCGGCCTAAAAACCGCAACCGCGGCGAACAACAAAAGAAAATCCGCGACCGCATAAATTTTTCCACAATCGCGGCCGCCGCGGCGATTTTAGGGTTAGTAAAAAAAATTTTTTTTTTAAAGTTTGGCGTTTTTCCGCGATCACGGCCCAACTGTTTGCGTTTTATTTTGAGAGACTGTGCGCATCATGATGCCAAGGAGGAGACATTAGCCCCACATTTGTATTTGGCACCGATGATGGCCCGACATTCGACAACTGATGAGGGGGAATACCAGAGCCCACAACACGATTACATATGGGCTCCAATTCTATGTTCGTTGAAGGGCCGTACAATCCCGTTTTCTTTGATGTACCACTACATCTTAAAGTGGATCTATTTGGTTGCACGGTGGGGTTTGATTGAGTTTGGAGGATCGCCGCAACACCAACGACTTGTGCTTATATGGATTTACCGCCAGCACCAACTTCCAAGTCCAGGCTACCTCGGCGACGGTTGTGAGTACTTTTCTGCTCTTCCATGTGCTTCATCTTTTTGTCTTTCATTACATTGAGGACAATGCACTGTTTAAGCATGGGGGAGTGATCTATACTTGCTAGTCATCTGAGGAGAAAAAGAAAAATAATGAAAAAGAAAAAGTCAAATAAAATTTGAAAAAGTCAAATAAAATTTGAAAAAGACAATAAAATCCTGGGATAAGTCGAAAACCCGAAAGGGCGGATTAGGTAATAAGCAGGTGGCTTGGACCAACATTAGGCTGGGATAATAATTGGTCAAGAGTGATGTGAGTTTTATGTGAGCCCATCTATTAAAAAATGAAATGAGTGGCTCGGTGAAAACCCGAAAGGGCGCCTTGGCAAAATGAGTGAAAAGAAGAAGAGTGATTATTAGGATTCCTCATTTTTCCTGGCATGGTGACATAAGAAGAGGTGATATAAGGAGGATTCGGGTAAGTCACTTTGGGAGGCATAAGAAGATAGATGGAGGCTAGGATTAGATATTTTTATTCACTCTATGGTGTTCGGGTTAAGCTTAGGAGAAGTACTCTGCTTTCCTTTAAGCTTGTGTGTTGTGTTGTGTTGTGTTGTGTTGTGTTGTGTTGTGTTGTGTTGTGTTGTGTTGTGTTGTGTTGTGTTGTGTTGTGTTGTGTTGTGTTGTGTTGTGTTGTGTTGTGTTGTGTTGTGTTGTGTTGTGTTGTGTTGTGTTGTGTTGTGTTGTGTTGTGTTGTGTTGTGGTGTGGTGTGGTGTGGTGTGTGGTGTGGTGTGGTGTGGTGTGGTGTGGTGTGGTGTGGTGTGGTGTGGTGTGGTGTGGTGTGGTGTGGTGTGGTGTGGTGTGGTGTGGTGTGGTGTGGTGTGGTGTGGTGTGGTGTGGTGTCGTGTGGTGTGGTGTGGTGTGGTGTGGTGTGGTGTGGTGTGGTGTGGTGTGGTGTGGTGTGGTGTGGTGTGGTGTGGTGTGGTGTGGTGTGGTGTGGTGTCGTGTGGTGTCGTGTCGTGTCGTGTCGTGTCGTGTCGTGTCGTGTCGTGTCGTGTCGTGTCGTGTCGTGTCGTGTCGTGTCGTGTCGTGTCGTGTCGTGTCGTGTCGTGTCGTGTCGTGTCGTGTCGTGTCGTGTCGTGTCGTGTCGTGTCGTGTCGTGTCGTGTTGTGTCGTGTCATGTCGTGTCGTGTCGTGTTGTGTTGTGTTAATGTGTTGGTGCCTTGGAGATTCATGTTTAGGTGCAATTCTTAGTGGAGATAGTTTTGTTGTGCTTCCTGAGACCTTGGGTATTTCATTGGAGGAGTAGGTTTCTATTAACTTACTCGAGGACGAGCAAGGTTTAAGCATGTTGGAATTTGATCAGCGCTACTTTGTAGGGTTTAACTAGGAGTTGTTACCGGAGTTTTATGTGTCATTTGTATGGGTTTAGAGCATAAGTTAGGAGAATGGAGTTGAGGAGAAGGAGTATGATTATGGTGGCATTGAAGAGCTTAAATGAAGATATGTAGAAGATGGAAGGAAGCCACCACGAGAAGACCGCGACGGAAGCGAAGAAGAGCTGCAGAAAGCTGGCCGCGGGCGCGGATGGGCGCGGAGATGCGGTATGACGCGAGGCTTTACAGAGAGTTTTCCGCGGTCGCGGAAACTGTTGACAGACGCGGGAGAGAGATTTTCGTCCGAGACTTTGTTATTTTATTTCGTTTATTCTATTTCATTTTAGTTCTTTTATTTTAGTTTCTTTTGGAGATTTTATTTGTTATCTTTTAGGAAATTAGGTTTTGTTAAGTCTATATATTCTTCCTTTAGAACATCGGTTTAGTAAGTTGGGTGCTCCCCAAGTTGGGTTCTACCTTTCTTCATCTTTTTTAAGTTTAGTTCTTTGTTTTGTTTTTTGCTAGACAATTGAAGCCTTGGTTTGAATTTGATATTGAGATTATTCATTTCTTTATCCTTGAATGTTATGATTCTCTTGTGCCTCATCCCATTGAGTTTTATTGATTTCTCTAGCCTGATCACCTAGTTTTAATGGTATTATTCATATTGCAGGATTAAGGTTTTGAATTCTATTGGTTGATCTAGTTCATCAATTATTGCGATTAGTATTATTAGTATTGATTTCCCTAGCGTGACAAACTAGTTGAGATTGATATTATCTATAGTGCTAGTTCCCCTAATCTGGTCAACTTGTTGAGATTAATAGTGTTCATCCCTAATTCAGAGTAGCAACTGCGATATTCTAAGAACTGTTTGGACTGGTTTATTATAGAGAAAATTAATTGCATGCAATTGTAAGACTGTTTGCTACACTTGCATGAGCCTATCTATTCCTGAGCCTAATGCTGTTGTTTGATTTATCTTGATTTTGTAATAGTTAGGATTATCAGGGTCTGTTTGTCCTGGTAGTTAATTTAGAACAAGGATTAGGACATTCATGAGGATTGAGAACTAGGGATAATCAATGATTCATCAACCAAACTAAAGGTGGATATTTGTCTAGCCAAGCTTTCTATGTTTTATTTATCGTTTTCTTAGTTAGATTCATACAAACCCCCCATTTTTGTCTTTGTTATCAATTGGTGAATGATTTTGCAAACAGGATATATAACTTGATTCTCTGTGGGATTCGACCCTTATTTATCAGACTATATTAGTTAGGTTTTTGAGGTTTACTTTGTTAGGCGCATGCGACAAAACGCCTATCAGTGAGGCACCTCCCAAAATTCGCATCCGATCATGTTCCGATTCTTCTCTCCCTTATGCCCCTCGTTTCTAGAAATCGCCATTGTCGTCCATTCCATTTTGAAGCTGTCTGGTTGACCCACCTAGATTTCCATCTATTTCTTCAAAGGGCATAGCTCAACAAATTCCCGACTGTGAGAGCCCTTGCCTACCTGAGGAACAAGCTCATCAAATGGAACAGGTCGGTCTTCAGTAACATTCATGAGAGAAAACATGATCTCATTAATCGCCTAGAGGAGGTTCAACCGAAGCTCAATAAAGGGGTTAGTGCAGCGCTGCTTAATCTTGACACCCAACTGCAAAAGGAACTTGAGTGTGTCTTGGGGCAAGAAGAATTATTACGACTCCAAAATCTAGGGAGTTATGGTTGCAAGCGAGCGACTGCAACACTTCCTTTTTCATGCCTCAACAATCATTAGAAGGAAGAGAAACAAAATTTCAGATTATAAAGATGAGAATGATATATGGATTGAATATGCTAAGGTGCTTGAAATGCACGCTGTGAATTTCTTTAGAGATCTCTATCGCCTCCCTCTCGAAGAACTCACACCCATCACTATCCCTCATGGTTTTTCCCCATTATCTCCCCTGAAACTTGGGGCATGTTGGTGACCCCGCTTGAGGGATGCTGAGATTCATGCAGTAGTTTGTCAAATGCATGCTCTCAAGGCCCCATATGCAAACAGATATCATCCAATCTTTTTCCATAAATGTTGGACTGACGTCGGGCCTTCTACCATTGTTGAGGTCAAGAACTTTTACTCTACTTCGATGATGTCGGCCGATATGAATGATACTCTCATCACCCTTATTGCTAAAGTGAGCAATCCCATTAAGGTAAGCAATTTTTCCCCATAAGCCTTTGTAATGTTATTTATAAACTCATTACGAAAATCCTTGTAAATAGAATGCATTCCTTCTTGCGGACCTTATTAGCCCGATGCAAGGTAGCTTCCTCTCAGGGAGGCTGATCACTGATAGTATTGTACTTGCATAAGAAGTTGTGCATTCCATGAGATATAAAAAGGTGGTCAAGGGGTGGATGATCCTCAAAGGTCCATCTTGAGAAAGCTTACGATCGGTTCCGTTGGGAATTTGTTATGATTCCTTATCAGGTTGTCATCCAAGAGAGACACTTGACTCACCTTATGTAAAGAGTATTCTTGTTCTTTCCCCGTGATAGCAGTCTTCGAATCCTCCTTTGCTTCGTTAGCATTAATCTCCTCCAAGATGTCAAGAAGAGATCTTCTTTTTCCTTTATTGGGATCCTTCAAACTTCCATCATATACAACATCAGTGGCTCCTCTTGTGAATTTCAACATATCAACCTCCGTAGCTCTCTCAATCTCTAGCCTTTCAAGGGTGACGCACGCAACCAGTCGCCATATTCATTAGGATAAGCTTTTGCTTCTTCATCTTCATAATTCAGTTCAACATAGACCAACTTTCCACATGTATATCAGAAGTTTGGGAGTCGTTCATACTTAATCTCAATCCACATCCTTCTTCCAAGGCAACCATAACACCCCTTCGAAGCGGTTTTATGATATCCACCGAAACCCTAGCCCCAAAAAACCGACCCCTAATTCTCAATTCAGTTTCGTCCATCTCAACGATTCCACCAAGCAGTTACAAATGCAAATCGCCACCTTTTTGTTCATTGCCGTCATATGCAAATTGTACAAGCGGACCCAGAAAAACCGTACGATCGAAGATCATCTTCGATGGCTGTTCCAATCCCGACTCGCAAAGAGCAAGTAAGGATTTGTCAAAAGCCCAAGGCCCGCCCTTCAGAACCCTAAGTTTATCGCCTTCGTTCATGATGTGAAAGATGAAAAGGTTATTTCTGATTTCTCTTAACACAAAACCCTTTTTCGCCCTCCACCCACCTCTCATCGTTTCTCTTAGGGCATATGCATTGAAAGGTCTGACAAAAAGCAAAGTTCCCGTCAATGACAAGAAACCTACATTCAGATATTAATACACTTATAAAACATGCATAGAAATCAGAATGCCTACGCCCTTAGCAATAATAACCGTTTATTTTGCTCCACACAAAGGGATATTAAGGTATTATTAGCAATATATGTATTACTCTCCTCTAAAAAATTATTTAAACCGTGGATGTGATGATTGACTTTATCGTTATCGGAAGTCTGCCTAGGATTTGGTAGTGTTTTATACCGCGATGACAGTCCAAGTTGAGCTCCCCCACAAGTGAGAAAACGACACAGAAATCAAGAAGAGTAATTGAAATATAACTAAGGCATGTTTATTAGTAAGCCCCATCATGTTATTTTAGCTCATTTTTCTGATTCAAGAGACCCATAAAAAATTTACCCTTTATTAGTGGGACTCAATAGGATTTCATCAACCCTATTGAGAATTACAATTATATCCTTTTATAATAAATTATCAATATATTTTTTATATTAAATTATTAATATATTATTTATATTAAATTACAAAATAAAATTAATTAAATATATTTTAATTCAAGAGTTTTATTATATTATTAAAAATTAAGGGAAATTAACGACACAAGTAAAAAAACGAATTTATCGACAAGCACATACATATTAAAAACAACAAACGATGGATGTATATATTGAAGAAAAAAAATATTACATTAAAACAACTTACACTAATGCAAATAACCGAACTTAACAACAAATATCATTACACGATACAGGACTTAAATAATTAAAAAACAACACATAACACCAGAACAACTTAATTATTGCCAAATGTGTTTCTTCAGATCTTCCTTAAGTTGGCGGTGTATATTTGTATCCCGAAGTCGAGTCGTCCTCGTGATGAAGTTGTTCATACTCGGCAGTCTATCGGTGGAGTATGTCAAATTCGGGTTATCCACCGATGTAGTCGCTCCACTTACTTCTTCACCGAATTGTGGAATTTCGTATCCATGATGAGGGTCAGAATCTCGCTCATCATCTACGACCATATTATGTAGAATAATGCAAGCCCTCGTTATCTTTCCAAGCTTCATAAAATCCCAAGTGAGTGATGGGTTACGAATTATTGCAAATAAGAATGACTCCATTTTGGCTCATTCCGAAGAGCTTCCCATGCATGCATATAAGAAAACCAATTCCCCTCACGAGCAACGTAAGTCTCATGTGCCTTCTGCATAACATCATCCTCTGACGGCCCACTAGCTTTATCTCTAGAGGTCGCATCATATGCAGAATTAAACTTTGAAACAACATGACTACACACATGCCATCTATTCTTACAACTTTTCAGAGTTCGCTCGCTGGCATTTGGACGTTTCCATTTGTTCTAGTACGCTTGAACTCGCTTCCAGAATGAATATGTTGTTTGATTAGTGTTTGTTACGGCGTCGATACTGATGTTTATGTACCCACTGATGAGGATCAAATCATCAGCCTCACTCCAAGGGCATTTTTTGGGTTTAGGGGTGCCACCAGCACAACCACGTTCACGACCACGACCGCTATGCTGAGTTTTGTTGGGTGAATCATCAAGATCTTCTGGTCGGGTGCTAAAACTTGGGATCTCCATGGATTGATATGCACCTCCAGTTCTGGCTTGATTTTGTGAATTTTGTGAGAGGAGATCCGTATAATACTGCATATCATACGATTCTAAGGACACATCTTGAAAGTTCTTTGGGTAGTCACCTTGGTTTTGATTCATGATAAGAGAGAGGAATGAGAGATTGAGAAGAGAGAAATGAGAGAATGAGTGAGGAATGTGTGAGTATTACAATGACTACTAAATCTTATTCATAGGCAAATAAAAAATTTAAGTTAGTACACATTTATAATTTTAAATTACAATAATCTTACATACCATGAATCTTCCATAATTTAATATAAATAATTTTAGTTAGTACATATTTATAATTTTAAATTGCCATAATCTTACCTACCATGAATCTCCCACCATAATTTAATATCAATAATTTTAGTTAGTAAATATTTATAATAATAATAATAATAATAATAAGATTTATTTAGACTTAATTATATCAAAACTTGTCAAAATTTATACATAAAATTTCTCCCCAATGTTATTTTAATATAAATAAAGTAAATTGGTATTTATTTTATTTTAAAATAACATAAATAATAATAATATGATTTTTTTCACTTAATGATATACAAAAAACATAAAAACTACCAAATATACCCAAAATGGGTGTCTATGAATAGAGTAAAATGAAATTAGAATAATGGTAATTTTTTTTATAACTTACCGATTTTGAGATAAATATTTTTAAAAATAAATAAATATCGACGGTCAAGAATAAATCCTGGTTGTCGGAAGCAAGCCACTCGTCGTGCATCGCGCGCGCGGGGGAGCGAATCAGCGTGTGACGCGTGGCTCGCTGAGGGGCATTTGGCCAGGCCACCGAAACGACGTCGTTTTGGTTGATGGCTGAGCAAAAAAAAATTCCTTCCAACCACGTCCTTGTGCTGGAGACTCCCATGGGCCGTCCCATGAAATCTGCTTTTTTTGTGCCTCTCATGCCCGTCCCGTGAGATTTTCCAATTATTTTATTCAAAAAAATTATAAAAGCCCATGCCCGTCCCACTAATAAACATGCTTTAAGAGCATGTTTATTACATCTTATAATTTCGAACATATAAAAAGGCAAAAGCTATATGCAAACCAATTTCTGTCTATATGCAAACCAAATTGTGCGCTTAATGTAAGCGTACTGATTTAGTGCGCTTACATTAAGCGCACAAGGGCATAATGGTATTAAAAAAAATGAAGGGATAAGGGCCAAAATAGGGGAGGAAGCGGTGCACCTAAAATAGGCGCATATCTGTGCGCCTAAAATAGGCGCATATCTATGCGCCTAAAATAGGCGCACAAATGTGCGCTTATTAGACGACGCGCCTCGTCTTCCTCTTCCCCCCATTCATTCAACCCAAAACCTCCCTCCCTCCTCTCGAACCAGCGGCGGCGGTGACGAACCCTAAACCTCCCTCCCTCCCTCTTTTCTTCTCAATTAATCCCAAATCTGACGATGGAATCTTCTTCCCCTCCACTTGGCGGCCCAATCCGTGACTCCAGCGGCGGCGGTGGCGAGCTCGTGGCGACTCCAGCGGCGGCGGCGAGGTCTGGCGGCCTGGCGGAGGAGGCCGGTGATGCGTGGACAGAGGTGGCGGTAGATGGTGGTGATGCTCGGCCAGGGGTTGGTGGCGGTGGTGGTGGCCCGATTGGTGGCGGTCTCGGCGGTGTATGGGTGGCGATGGAGGAGGAGGACGATGAAGAGGACTCCACAATCAGACGACGAGTGAGGGGTGGTGGCAGATGACTGGCAGCCCGATCGACACCCTTGCCAGACGTGTCGGTAGACGTTACCATCACTCCCACACCGATAGGGATCCATCAGGTATAATTTTAATTTAATTAGATTTCATTAAAATTTAATTTCAGTAGATTATTGATTTTAGAAAGAAAAAATATATAAATTTGTTAGAATTTAAAATATATAATTTGAATTACGAAATACAGTATTTTAGGAAATTTAGAATTAAAAATACAAGATTTTAGAATTGAAATTATATATTTGTTAGATTTTAGATGTGAATTTAGGTTGATAATGTTGTTAGAATTATGCAATCTATTTGAGATTGAATAATGTTGTGCAAATGAAAATGTTATTATTACCGTACGTAAATTTTTATTGAAGATACGCAGCATTGAATTTAGATTATTAGGAATTAGATTTGATTAGAATTTAAAAATATGAAATATAATTTAATTTATATCATTCTATTTCGATTGAATAATAATATATTCAAACAAATACGCCTTTAATATGAAATGTAATTTATGTCATTCTAATTCGATTTGAAAATATGAAATATAATGTAGTTGGTACGAGAGTCTTTAGGAGGTTCCGAGGGGATGACACATCCGGCTCCGGTAGCGGACCGATGTGTCGTTCCTCGGAAACATATATCAGACACCGTCCGTCGGCGTGCTACTATGGTACGAGCCGATATCATAGGTGACGCACCCGCGGTTTCTCAGCCTCCTGTTCAGACTGAGGATGATACCATGGAGGATGTGTGTGCTGAGGATGCACCAGTTGATGAGGAGGCGCATCAGACACATGAGATGTTAGATGACGACGAGGACATCGATGACATCGAGGGAGAGTTCATGGTCTCTTTTGAGCCGATTTTGTCGACGGATGAGGTCGACCCTCCAGCCGCACCCCCTCTTTCCCCTCTTTTTCCCCCTCTCCTGTTGGTCCATCCCCGGTCGAGGCCGATGATTTTGTCCGCTCTCCAGTTGGTTCCCCTCCACCCGCTCCTAGCTATGCACCTCCTCCTCCCGGTGCGCCCGTTTTAGGCCAGGCTGCGTGGATGCCAGGAGGGCCACGAGTCCCTATCCTTCTACAGGGTTACACGACCCACATTGCCAGGGCAATTTGGGACGTGACCCCTCCTGGCCCTCCTGTCCATATTGTTGCCCCCATCCTCCCGAGAAACCGACGCAGGAGAGGTGGAGGAGGTAGAGTATGTCGAGGACATCGAGGACGTCGAGGACATCGAGGACGTCGAGGAGATGATGCTCCAGAGGAGGCTGCTCCGGAGGAGGCTGCTCCAGAGGAGGCTGCTCCAGAGGAGGTGCACCGGGGGCTGCACCGGGGGCTCAGCGCCGCCAGGATTTGGTACGTATTTAGTGTGTAGTTCCGTTTTAATTGAAATTTTAATTTTTATAGATAACTTATACTGCTTGGTTGAATTTTCAGGACCGCAAGGTCTTGAAGGTCCACTTTCACGTCGGCTGGACCTCTCCCCTCGAGGAGTTTATCAGACATGGGCCATACACATGGTTTCAGCTGGCAGAGCGTAGCGGTCTCACCCATCTACGCACTCTAGGCACTGGGGCAGTGGATCATGTGTTGGTGTCTGCTTTTGTCGAGAGATGGCACCCTGAGACATCCTCGTTCCATTTTCCATGGGGCGAGATGACCATTACATTGCATGACGTTTATGAGATTCTCAGGGTGCCGATTGTCGGGAGGAGCTGCACGGGTCTGCTTGGTATAGATCTGATGCAGAGGGTCACGCAGTTCTTTGGGCATCCCGACACGACACAAGTGCAGAGATGGTACAAGGACGGCGGCATTCCATTGGACTGGCTTCAGACGGAGCTGGAGCAGAGGATGAGGGCGTCGCAGGAGGACCAGAGCGCCATAGATACACTGTATCTGTTCCTCCTGCTCGACAGTACAGTGATGGTGGACAAGTCTACGTTGGCGATCATGGAATCTTTGAAGAGATAAATAAATATAAAGCTTACGAGCACCACATTCATCAACCAACCAAGTCTCTCTTTAAGAGTTTAAAGTCGCATCAGAAAAATACCATGAAACGACGTCTTCGTGAAGGACCTTCGTGAAGGACCTTCGTAAAGGACCTTCGTGAAGGAAGCTACATGAAGGAGCGGGTCGAGGCCATCAGCGAGCCGCTACGTGAAAGAGCTTCGTGAAGGAGCTACGTGAAGGAGTGGGTCGAGGCCATCAGCGAGCCGCTACGTGGAAGAGCTTCATGAAGGACGACAAAGGCCTTCGCGAAGGGGGACCTTTGCGAATGAGCTTCGTGAAGGAGCGGGTCGAGGTCATCACTGAGCCGCTATGTGGAAGAGCTTTGTGAAGGACGGCGAAGGACTTCGCAAAGGGGGACCTTCGCGAAGGAGCTTCGTGAAGGAAGCTACGTGAAGGAGTGGGTCGAGGTCATCAGCGAGCCGATATGGGAGACGAGTACGAGGTCGATCTCCTTGGCCCTGGAACTTGCAACTCTTAATCTCCTATTCGAGCCTTGCCTTTCTCTCCTTTCTCTACTGCGCCACGCCCCCCCCCCCCCCCCCCCCCTTTCCTGAAGTCCCTTTCCCTCCAAATGAACATGGGTTTAGAGCCTTCCGGTCTCTTTTCTTCTTGCAAACAACGGCCATGGTGCGCAGATGAACATGGGATTCATCTCTCTTAATTCCCTTCTGCTTGCCTCATGAATTGAGCCGTCGTTCGGGCATCCCTCTTGGAGCTCCCGAGAACTCCATTGCTTTCCCTTTTCTCCCCCATTGCATCCCCCAAATTGCGGCTCCCCCATCCCTTTTTTTCTCCTTGCTAACCTAACCCCATTTTTGTACTCTAGAAATGGGCCATGGGCTCTTTCCCTCCCGGTGGGCTTTTAAGCCCAGTTTTATTTAGATCCCACAGCCAGCCCCTCAAGCCCTTCGGCTTTGCGTAGTGAAGGTGAAGGCTTGGTTCATTGATGGTCTCGCAGGAGCTTGCACTCGCTCGGGTGCTTTACGAGACCTTACTTGCGAGTTGTCTCCTCTTTTCTCTTTATTTTAGAAGGATGACTTAGCCAATCACTGTCTTTTGGTTAGGTTCTCTCTTAGTCAGATTTTCTATTTTAGAGTTCGCGAGAGAACTCATCGAGTGGGCGCGGAGCCCCGAGATATCGTTTTTGGGCACGGAGCCCCGAGATATCGTCCTCTGTTTCTAGAAAATTAATATTTGCTATAATTGATCCCTCCAAATAAATCTTTGAAGAGATAAATAAATATGAAGTGAAAAGAAAGTATTCTACAAAAAAAATTAAAAATATCAAAGTGCTTCACAACAAGAAATTAAAATTTTAAGAGAACTCCTACTAAAAACAAAGCACTTGATAAGCTCATAGTGAAGCTAAGTATACAATTCAGTCCCACTAATGTGAAAGTGAATGTGCTTGTCATTAGGATGTTGTTTGGTTAAATTTTAAGCAAAGGGTTTGAGGAACAAAGTTGGTTGACATTCAGGCACGGTACTCACATATATTTTAAGCCTAGACTCTTCTATTGCTCTATCAAAGTTGTCATGCCAGGAAGTATATCATAACAAATAGAAAGCTTCATATGGAAATAAATTTATTGTATATCTTGTGACTGTACGAAATAGAAGGCATCCTGTGGAAATATCTTAGATGCATGTTTGATGTCTTCAAAATTTAAAGTAGGCCTAAATACTTTCTTGAATTAACAAAGAAGTTTCTCATCATAAAAACAGTTTTGAATAGATATTGGCATATACTTATGATCTACAAATAGAGAGCCCAAAATACGCCTTGTAAAGCACAAACATAAGCATAAATTAAAAGCACTCCTATGGCTCTATTCCGAGTGATAGCCTAAGAATAAAGCATCTAGAAGCCACCAAGACAAATGTTCCAAATAAGCCATCTTTGAAAAGATGGATTTCAACAAGTACCAACCACTTCAGCTAATTATTTACCTAAAACAAGTCCACATCTACAATGCGCCGTTATTATCAGCACTATTATTTAACATTAAGGATCCAAGCAACTTGATCATGACTAATACAACAAAAAGAAAATTATCCTACAGAAGCATTCCTGATTTGATCAATTACATTGTCATTCACATCTTCAATTTCTTGTTTTAGCAAACATAGTTATCCTAGCTCAGAAGAGAAACAGATTGTTGGTTTATTATATATAGTCAATCCAAAAGTTCCCCTTATACCACACAATAGAGAATGAAAAAAAATGCAACTCCTGATCCATTCCCAGCCAAAAGGAGAATGTGAAGAATACACAACATGTAGTGAACTGTTCAACAATCCTACATTGTACCATCTTAAACCAGACGTGTCATTGTTCAGTGTCAACTTGCTCCAATCTGCCTGCTTCTCTCCCTCTATTTTCTCAAACTCACCTTTGAGTCCAACATGTTAAACCAAAAGATCAATCTTAAAGACGCAATTGCGAATACCCCAAACATTTATATATTTGTCTTGCCATAGAATGCAAGAAATTATTTTCCATCATCTATGAATAATAGAGGAAATTGATATGTGTTTTAAAAGGTCTTCATGTAGACTAATAGAATTTATGTGATGGGAAAGATCGATGAAATCTATTCATTTCTGTTCCTAGTTTCGGAACCCTTAGTCATGACTCATGAATCCAAGGTAGTGCCTATGGTGTCTAAGAAGAAAGATTGTCCAAGTTAACTAACCAGCTAAGAGATGAATGAGTATAGCTCATGGATT
The DNA here is from genome assembly GCA_027886185.1 of Rheum nobile. Lineage (NCBI taxonomy): Eukaryota > Viridiplantae > Streptophyta > Magnoliopsida > Caryophyllales > Polygonaceae > Rheum > Rheum nobile. Next base: position 996,267 of record WOAB01000308.1, on the reverse strand, counting down.
GAAAACACACAAAAATTGAAGTATCTTATACATATATTTGTGTAGATAGCAACATAAATTGTGTAGTTCCTGTTTTTCATCTTCAGCTACGATCTTGATTGACCAGGATGTAGCGCTTACACGAAAAGATAAGAATTAACTACCAATGTTTCATTAAAGAACACACAAAAAACAATTGCTATAAATATATGAGAAAAGAAAAAGCAGGAACTAAGTTTCTTATCTACATACTAATGGTTAGCGACAATAGTTTCAAATCGTTGTACCTAGGTAAGAGCTCAACATACTGTGTCACCTTCACCCCCACCAAATGTGGTACCTATACAGGAGAAGGAAAATATATAATATATAAATAATGTGAACAAGATAGTTGTGGACTAATAACAACACAAAGGTGTAGATAAAACTCATAAAAGAAACTGAATCAATTGTCAACATGATAAAGGGTATGACAGGATGATTAAGGGTATGACACATATGAGTTTCCCTAGATGCCAAGCTAATGGTTCTTAAGAGCTTGATCCTTCATATACCAGAACATCGTTGACTTGATTATAATTGCATATCCAGCCGTAACCTTTATAAGATTGTCACATGATGTTCCCTATATGTGTATGCTACTGAAGTCCCTAACATTTTAAAAACTATGGCAATTAGAAGACCCTTTTGTCCATCACAGTTTGAAACCTGGTTAAATAGGCATGGGTTGAAGATTGCATTTGAAATGCATATTGAATATATTGTTAATTATTGAAACTGATTATCTTGTTGGGAACCAATTACTGCAAAACTGTATTTGCTCAAAGAGTGTATTAGATTGATAAATTAACAGACTTGGAAGGTGGGGATTATTCACATTCCTAGGCAGGTGAATCAAGCAGCCGATAGAAAATGTCATGATTTGTAAATAGAAAAGAACAACTCGTAGGTGTAAGGCGGCAAACAAAACCAAATAATACCTTATGGTAGATCTTGCATCGACAATAGATAGGACAAGGAGATTACATAACTGATGGTCACAAAAAGAAGATGATGAGCAGTAGAAAAGTAGAGGAAAAACAAAAAATGTGTTAGTACAAGAGAAGCAAATAAATTAGAAACCAAGGCATTAGTTGGAATGGAAGACGGAAATTAAGAACATTCATGCAGAAGATACACCTATAACGGAGACAGTGAAAATATATCCACTGTTACACAAGGTTTTATATAAAAAGTTGTTGATTCCCGGTTTCAACGAGGTGAATTAATTAGTGTCTAACATGCTACTAATCCCGGTGTTCTTTTTTCTTGATTCCATAAAGCTCTCTCTCATGTCAATTGCTCTCGTCGTTGACGAAATGCCTTCCCTCTAGCTTACTTCGAACCTGAAAAAGACCTGAGGGCTTCCCCGGGCTTGCAACTCCGACGCTCAAGTCAGTTTTTCATACGAAGAGCATATATATATGTTCATAGAAAGCTAAGGTTGAGAGATTTACTTATCCGTCGAATTACCTTGAATAAGTGCACTTATTACCTTATTTCATCAGTCAAGTATTCGTGAATTAAACCGTCCACCAAAGACATATCTATGAAGCTTACGAGCACCACATTCATCAACCAACCAAGTCTCTCTTTAAGAGTTTAAAGTCGCATTAGAAAAATACCATGAAACGACGTCTTCGTGAAGGACCTTCGTGAAGGAAGCTACATGAAGGAGCGGGTCGAGGCCATCAGCGAGCCGCTACGTGAAAGAGCTTCGTGAAGGAGCTACGTGAAGGAGTGGGTCGAGGCCATCAGCGAGCCGCTACGTGGAAGAGCTTCGTGAAGGACGACAAAGGCCTTCGCGAAGGGGGACCTTCGCGAATGAGCTTCGTGAAGGAGCGGGTCGAGGTCATCACCGAGCCGCTACGTGGAAGAGCTTTGTGAAGGACGGCGAAGGACTTCGCGAAGGGGGACCTTCGCGAAGGAGCTTCGTGAAGGAAGCTACGTGAAGGAGTGGGTCGAGGTCATCAGCGAGCCGATATGGGAGACGAGTACGAGGTCGATCTCCTTGGCCCTGGAACTTGCAACTCTTAATCTCCTATTCGAGCCTTGCCTTTCTCTCCTTTCTCTACTGCGCCACGCCCCCCCCCCCCCCCCCCCCCCCCCCTTTCCTGAAGTCTCGCTCCCTCCAAATGAACATGGGTTCAGAGCCTTCCGGTCTCTTTTCTTCTTGCAAACAACGGCCATGGTGCGCAGATGAACATGGGATTCATCTCTCTTAATTCCCTTCTGCTTGCCTCATGAATTGCGCCGTCGTTCGGGCATCCCTCTTGGAGCTCCCGAGAACTCCATTGCTTTCCCTTTTCTCCCCCATTGCAGCCCCCAAATTGCGGCTCCCCCATCCCTTTTTTCTCCTTGCTAACCTAACCCCATTTTTGTACTCTAGAAATGGGCCATGGGCTCTTTCCCTCCCGGTGGGCTTTTAAGCCCAGTTTTATTTAGATCCCACAGCCAGCCCCTCAAGCCCTTCGGCTTCGCGTAGTGAAGGTGAAGGCTTGGTTCATTGATGGTCTCGCAGGAGCTTGCACTCGCTCGAGTGCTTTACGAGACCTTACTTGCGAGTTGTCTCCTCTTTTCTCTTTATTTTAGAAGGATGACTTAGCCAATCACTGTCTTTTGGTTAGGTTCTCTCTTAGTCAGATTTGCTATTTTAGAGTTCGCGAGAGAACTCATCGAGTGGGCGTGGAGCCCCGAGATATCGTTTTTGGTTTACTTTGCATCTTACTTTTAATCGTTTACTTGTATTTATTTTATTCTTGCTTTATCATTTTCTTGTTAAGAGTGCATGCATGAACCTTGTATCTAAAGGAAAGTGCGAGTTTTTCATTGGGGGTATATAGACTTGCGCATAAAAAAGCACATGTATGTGCGTCGTAGAAAATAAACTCGTGAATGGTTTATGCGTTTGTGCACATGGGACTCACCATGCGCTAGAGAGAGTGATCCCATAGAGTGTATAAGGGCGATAGTGATTTTACTAGTTTGTTCGTGTTACCCAACTTGCTTTTCCACTCTATCTGTTTACTTGCTTTCTTGTGTTACTTCTGCCACTCACTTCCTTACATTGCCTATACACTTGCCTTTTCGTATTTCCTTTTTACTCACTTTCTCTAAGTCTATAGAGGGTGCATGGTTGGGTAGTTATGAGCGAAGGGAAAACTTTTGTGAAGGCCTTGAAGTGAAGATCCTCGTGAAGGGGAGCCTTCGTGAAGGACGGGCCTTCGTGAAGGACATGCCTTCATGAAAGGTCTTTGTGAAGGACCTTCGTGAGTGAAATCCTTCGTGTAGGATGGAACTGATCAGAGCAAAGCCCACATGCCTTGACTTGTTGAGGAGCGTTCTGATTCGTCATTCTCTTCACCATCTCCTTCAACTCAGCTAGCTCAGTCAGTACTGGGCTTGGTCCTGCAAAGGTCACAACATTGACCGCCTTCCTTTGGTATGTCTTTTCAAAGCTCCTGGTACTCTCACTCATCTCCTGGAATCTCTCCATGGCTATATCCGGTGTCAGATTCAGAATGCTTCCACCACAAGCAGCGTCAACCATCCTTCTCTCTTGGTCCAGCAGACCATTGTGTAAATATAGGACAAGGTCCTGCTTTGCGTATCCGTGGAATGGGCAGCTAGAGAAAAGCCTCTTGTACCTCTCGAGGTAATCATACAGCGTCTCATCACCAGCTTGCTCAATGTTAGCAATTGCCTTTTTCAAAGCATTCGCCTTCTTCGTTGGGAAGTACTTGTCAAGAAACGCCTTGTGCAGCTTAGTCCAGGTATCTATGGTTCCTGGTGGCAAGTGATAGTACCAGTCGCTTGCAGAGTCTAGCAGGGAGAAACCAAAAGCTCTCATCTTGATTTGGTCTTCCATCACGTTCCTGGGCTTCATAGTCATGCAGACATTGTGGAACTTGCCCAGGTGAGAAATCGGGTCCTCTTCACTCAAACCATGGAACTTCGGGAGATAGGCAACAACTCCAGACTTCATCTCAAAATTCACCCCTTCGCCAAGTGCAGGGATGATGACAACCAAGGGCTGTGCTCCAATATTCGGTTCAGTCAATTCTCTCAGAGTCTCAGCCATTTCAACAACAGGGATGTTAATTGTCTCAGCCTCAACGGTCACAACTGTCTCAGCAGTCTCAACTATCTCAACCTCTTATCCTTCTTCTCTTTGATCGCGCAGGTTCGCACGGAACGATCTGTCGACTTCTGGATCAAAAGAAGCTAGAAGGGAGTCAGTAATACGGGTGTTGACCATAAGATAGGTCTCCACCAAAAATCAATCACAAAAACACACAACAAAAACAGAAAACTTCCCCGGCAACGGCGCCAAATTTGACGGGCTAGAAATGCGCAATGTAAATATCGTTGATTAGCCTAGTCAAAGTAAATGTCCTAACAGACCTACTAAACAGATGTATAGTAAGCAAGTAAGGGTCGAACCCACAGGGAAGATCTGATGCAGTATGCAAATATGAATGACAAGTAACAAGCAAGGGGGTTTTAGTTATCACGAGAGAACAAAGCAAACAAGTTTGGTTGAGTTGAGAAAATATGATGGGGAAAATAGTCCTACTAGAGCGAGATCCACAATACAGAGATATAATCTGATCACAAAAATCTATTAAATCCAAGTTCTTTTACTATCCATATAGTTGTTCCCACCCTGATCTTAAGCACTATCGATTCTCACAGTTGTCGATAGACTTATTACTATGCCAATGATAAAGCACCACCGATTCTCACAGTTGTCGGTATACTTTACCACCAACAAAGCAATAGTAATACACACAAGGATATAGGATACATGCAAATAGAAAGACACCTTACTACTTAACATGCAACTGATTCTCACTCACAATTGTATGCTCGGGACCCCTATACGCACAATCGTGTATGCTACTAGATATGCACTCGGAACCCCTATATGCAATCCTAGCAATTGATACAAAGTATTCAACCTAGTTGATCAGGCTATGAAGAACAACAAGAAATCAATAATCAATATAACCAAGAGAATCAAACCAACATTTATAAGGATAAGAACAAGGAATAGAAATCTCACAAACACATCAAATGTATTGCTTCAAACGTCTAGTAGAACAAAGGGAAGTTAGTTCTCCATTCAAACGAGAATGAAAACTAAATAGAAAAGTAACGATGATAACAATAGTAGTAGTAGCAGTCTCCCCTGGCTCTTAACCTAGAAAGAGGACTTAAATAGGTTTAGGAAAACTAGGTTAAAACTAACGAAAATAATAAAGGAAACAAAATAATAAAATAACAAAGTCCGAAATTAAATAAAGGAAATAAATGTCTTCTGACGCGCGGCATTAAACACGGACACCGCGGGGCGGTGAGATCCACCGCGGGGCTTCAAGCATCTCTGGGAGTCACCGCCGGGTCGCGGTGAGGATCGTCGCGGGGCGGTGAACTCACTCACTCTCTCCTTCAGCTTCTCTTCCTCTCTTCTGCTGCTCTTCATTACTACCAACTATTGGTAGTCTTCTCCAGTTAAACTCCAGCAGATCCTCATCTTCATCATCTCCATCTAAGCTGTAAATCCCTGGATATCTTCACTTCTCTCCACAACTTCTGGGTTACAAACTTAGCCTCAAAACTAATCATAAACTCCTCCAAATCATGCTAATAATTGCTAGTAAAGGTGTATGAAATAACACCTATCAAATTCCCCCATACTTAGACCTTTACTCGTCCCGAGTAAGCTAAAGAAAAACCTACTCTCTCAATCAAACACCAAGGTCTCAGGAACTACAAGAAAATATGACACCAGCAACTACCACATATCAACAATAAGCTCTAGACAACCAAAACAAGTGATACAAAAATAATTCTAATCCTAACTCCAATCTAGCTCCTTATCGCTCTAGAGTGGCCTACCTGAGCTCCTTATATCACCTCTTCTTATGACACCTCGCCAAGAAATAAAGAGAAATCCTAAAATCACTCTTCTTCTTTTTCGCTCATCTTGCCTAGGCGCCCTCTCGGGTTTTCACCTAGCCACTCATTTTATTTTGCTAGATATCTCACATATACTCGTATCACTCCAGTCCATTTTTGCACCGGTCTATACCAGTCGGACTACCTGCTTTTTACCTGAACTGCCCTTTCGGGTTTTCAGTTCATCCCAGGATTTTGATTGCCTTTTTACATCTTTTTGGCTTTTTCGATTTTTTTTTCCAAATAAAATACTCGAACGGAAATTACAGAACACAAAACAAAACAACGCTATATACACTAGCTAGATAGATAGCAAGTCTAAATCCCTCCCCCATACTTAAACCGAACATTGTCCTCAATGTAGAAAAGAGAACATCAAATAAAATAGGGGAAGGAGAAATAAACTCACTGTGGGCCTGATGGTGGTGGTGGTGGGAACCTCCCAAAGTAGTCCCTCATATGAGCGTCCACAGCGTCCAGACGCTCATCTACATCAGCACGGAACTGGGTCTGCCAAGTCTGCAGACCGGTCTCTACTCGGGTGTTCCAATGAGTCTGCTGCACTGAGAATGCATCAAATCTTGCATACAACTCCTGCCAAGGTGTGGCAGGACCGTACGAAGACGAGGGCGCATCAAACTGAGTCGGCATAGGAGTATCCTCACCCACAAACTCAACAGCAACAGGAGCAACACCAGCACTAGGGCCCTCTCCATACGGGCCTGAAGGAGCAGCAGCAGGGGCATCATCAGTCGCCATTCTGCTATCACTGGAAATCCACCAATCCGCAAATGAAGGGGAATAGGCAAACGTCCGGGGAAGAATCAGAATGTGGCCATCATAGGAGGACCAGACTAAATCACCATCTTTTCCCAATGGCTTCAGCATCGAGCACACTTTCATGTGCGCCATATCATACACCGCGTGAGCAACCAGTCGAGGAATCCGATCGGTAGCTATCACTCCAACACAAAGGAGGGTAATCAGACCACCCCCACAAATATCACGTGGCTCACCGTCATGAATCTTCTTCAAGGAACCCAAAAAGAGGGTAGCCCAACACGGCGTGTACGTAACAACCTCCAAGATGCTCATAAACCACTGGAAATCCTTCAAAGGAACCTTACCATCATCAGCATGGCCAAAGAAATCTCTCATCATCACTTTGTGGATCAACCGTAGACACGGGTTCACCAGCTTCGAGTTCACCTCCTGACCCTTCCTGAACGTCCTGCCCGTAGCAGCCTTCTAGAACTCCATCATATCCGACTCAAGAATGCCACCAGACCATCCATCCATTGGCAGCTTTGTAATGCCCAGGGCATCACGCACCACCTTAGGGGACAAAGCATAATCACGTCCATTGTAAGTGAACGTGACCCTCATCATCCTCTTATTGTCGGAGCCATCAGAGTACCTCTTGAAGGAGGCGATGAACTGGTAACAAAGCTCGGGATACGCAGGGGCAACCAAGTTCAGAAACGTCCCCAAATCACACTGTGCTAAGCACATGGACACACACTCTAGCATTCCAAATTCAGCCAATGTTGGCTTGTGAAAGAATTTAGTAGCCAACACCTTCCTCTCCTTCACAACATTGTAAACCTCACTCTCATCCCTCGTAGACACTTGCTTCCTACTCTTAGGTGCCATAAGTAATGAATGGAGAAACTCAAAACAAAGGGCAACCAAGAGTACTTACAAACGAGCAAACACACGAAGCCAAGATGCCTCGACGTGGGGCGGTGGACGAATCGCCGGGTCGCGGTGAGACAACTGGGGGCTTTGGCCGAGTCGCGGTGGAGTCGGCGCGGGGCGGTGACAACAGCGACGCGAGGGAGTGTAACGCGAAGCGGGGCAACGCGAGGCGGGGCAGTGTGAGGCGGGGCAACGCGAGGCGGTGGGGTTGTGTTTGGCTTGTTTGTGAGGTTAGACTCCAAATTAGACAAGGGACTCAAGGTTTAGGCAATTGGAGACTAGATTTGGATCAAGGTCGAGAGAGATTTGTGGGAGAATGGGGGATTTTGTTGAGAGTGGGGCTAGGTTAGGGAAGGGAAAGGGAAATGTGAAAGGGAAGAAAAGGATGATGGGCCGGCTGGTACAAGGCCCAAAGAGAGAAATCTCGGCCCAAAAGTGAGCCCAATCCGTCAAAACCTTAGTTACCACTCAAGAAATAAAACTTTTACTCACCCGTTTAAGGTTTTTTCGGGGCCCTTTATTCTTGAATTTATTTTATTTTTTTCGGAGAGGGAAAATATACCAAAAATCCACCGCGGGGCGATGAGGGTCGCCGCGGGGCGGTGACATAGCTGAGTACACCATCTCTCCATTTACTTTCGTACCTGAAATGTAAGTAACAGGCGAACGAAACAAAGCAAAAGAAACTACTAAAAATAATCTAAGGAAAGGAAAAGAAACAAAGAAAAACTACCACGGGTTGCCTCCCGGACAGCGCCTTGGTTAACGTCGTTGGCTCGACATACTGCAGATCAACTACCACCTGGAATAGGATCCCTCGGAATCCTCCTACTCGTCTCTTCCTGTTGAGACCTCCCATGGAAAGGTTGAGACCTTAGACCATGTTCCCTCTTGGCCAATGACTCCATGATTACTTCCTTTGGAGCATCTCCCCCATACTTAGAGCGATGTGGGGGCCGATATGGCTCAACCTGAATATGCTGCACGTTACTAGATAAAGGCTTACAGCCTTGTATGGTTAGTGCAAGGGGGCAAGTGCCCAAAATAGAGGGAATGGAATCTCCTATGTCATTCAGCAAGACATCATCAACATGCAATTCATGCAACTCAATAGGTCCATCAATAGTAGAACACTCAACTACGGTCTCTACTGCACCAGTTTTAACATTTTCATGCACATGATCATCAAAATCACTAATGCAGTAAGGAGTAGGCAATTCAATGGGGTTGACTTTATGAATATTATGTTCAAAAATTATTCCATCGAATTCCATAGTTAAAGTTCCACTATCTACATCAATCTTTGTCATGAATGTTTTCATAAAAGGTCGACCTAACATAACAGGAGCAACCTGCTCATCATAGTCCATATCCATAACAAATAAATCAGCAGGGAAAATCAAAGGGCCTATCCTCACAAGAACATCCTCCACAATACCCTTAGGGGGTACACAAGAATCATCAGCAAGTTGTATAACAATGTTTGAATCATGCAAGGGTCATATTCCTAAATCTTCAATCAAAGAGTAAGGCAACACGTTAATAGAGGCACCCAAGTCTAGCAAGGCTTTCTCAAATCGATGTCACCCACCTATAGTAATAGGAATAGTAAATGTATCTGGATCCTTGCACTTCTCAGGCATACGTCTCTGAAATACCGCCGATGCATGTTCACCTACAGGAACCTTCTTCTGGACCTTCAGCTTTTGTGTCCTCTTCACGGTGCATAGCTCCTTCAAGAACTTGGCATATCGAGGGACAGCCTTGATAAGCTTGATCAGGGGAATGTTCACCTCACAGTCCTGAAATGTCTCGAACAGATCGTTGTCTTCAGCTACTCTTCTAGCCTTTAGCGCCTTAGGAAAAGGTGATGGTGGCTTCTCAGAACCCAAAGGAGGAAACACGGGGCGAACATAGTTATCAACACAGAACTCATCAGCGGAGCTGGATTGTTGGGGGCCGGGTCGCGGTAAGCCCACCGCGGGGCGGTGAGGTCTCGGTGGGATTACTGAGATCTGTCGCCGGGTCGCGGTGAGGATCGCCGTGGGGCGGTGGCAACAACACTTTATTCCTGGCTCCTTCTTTAATTTCTGGCCGGGCCGCGGTGGGATCCACCGCGGGGCGGTCATCAGTTTTCTCCTTTACAGCTTCGTTCTCCTCTTCAGTACTAGGAGTAACGACCAGCTTCTTACCACTTCTAAGGGTGATGGCACTCACATTCTCCCTTGGATTCACAGTAGTCTGAGAGGGCAGGGAGTTAGATGTCCTCTGGTCAATCTTGGTCACAACATCAGCTAGTTGACCAATCTGCCTCTCCATGTTCTTAATACTTGACTCAGTAGCCTGCACATGCGTGGCAAAATGCCGAGTCAGAGTCTTCAGCATCTCTTCAGTAGAAGCACCGGAGGTTTGGCCTTGAGGCCTCTATTGGTACGGGATTCTCTATTGGTACTATTGTTGTGTCGGCTGTTGACCTCCTTAAGGGTCACTCCATCTGAAACCTGGGTGGTCTCGCCCTCTCGGATTATAGTTGGGTTGTCCACCAAACTGCGGTCGAGGGGGTCCGTAACCTCCTACAGCATTTACTTCAGTAGTACCTTCCTCTTGCAGCTGGGGACATGTATCGGTAGAGTGGAACTGATCAGAGCAAAGCCCACATGCCTTGACTTGTTGAGGAGCGTTCTGATTCGTCATTCTCTTCACCATCTCCTTCAACTCAGCTAGCTCAGTCAGTACTGGGCTTGGTCCTGCAGGGGTCACAGCATTGACCGCCTTCCTTTGGTATGTCTTTTCAAAGCTCCTGGTACTCTCACTCATCTCCTGGAATCTCTCCATGGCTGCATCCGGTGTCAGATTCAGAATGTTTCCACCGCAAGCAGCGTCAACCATCCTTCTCTCTTGGTCCAGCAGACCATTGTGTAAATAGAGGACAAGGTCCTGCTTGGCATATCCGTGGAATGGGCAGCTAGAGAAAAGCCTCTTGTACCTCTCGAGGTAATCATACAGCGTCTCATCACCAGCTTGCTCAATGTTAGCAATTGCCTTTTTCAAAGCATTCGCCTTCTTCGTTGGGAAGTACTTGTCAAGAAACGCCTTGTGCAGCTTAGTCCAGGTATCTATGGTTCCTGGTGGCAAGTGATAGTATCAGTCGCTTGCAGAGTCTAGCAGGGAGAAACCAAAAGCTCTCATCTTGATTTGGTCTTCCGTCACGTTCCTGGGATTCATAGTCATGCAGACATTGTGGAACTTGCCCAAGTGAGAGATCGGGTCCTCTCCATTCAAACCATGGAACTTCGGGAGATAGGCAACAACTCTAGACTTCAGCTCAAAATTCACCCCTTCGCCAAGTGCAGGGATGATGACAACCAAGGGCTGTTCTCCAATATTCGGTTCAGTCAATTCTCTCAGAGTCTCAGCCATTTCAACAGCAGGGATGTTAATTGTCTCAGCCTCAACGGTCACAACTGTCTCAGCAGTCTCAACTATCTCAACCTCTTCTCCTTCTTCTCTTTGATCGCGCAGGTTCGCACAGAACGATCTGTCGACTTCTGAATCAAAAGAAGCTAGAGGGGAGTCAGTAATACGAGTGTTGACCATAAGATAGGTCTCCACCAAAAATCAACCACAAAAACACACAACAAAAATAGAAAACTTCCCCGGCAACGGCGCCAAATTTGACGGGCTAGAAATGCGCAATGCAAATATCATTGATTAGCCTAGTCAAAGTAAATGTTCTAACAGACCTACTAAACAGATGTATAGTAAGCAAGTAAGGGTCGAACCCACAGGGAAGATCTGATGCAGTATGCAAATATGAATGACAAGTAACAAGCAAGGGGGTTTTAGTTATCACGAGAGAACAAAGCAAACAAGTTTGGTTGAGTTGAGAAAATATGATGGGGAAAATAGTCCTACTAGAGCGAGATCCACAATACAGAGATATAATTTGATCACAAAAATCTATTAAATCCAAGTTCTTTTACTATCCTTATAGCTGTTCCCACCCTGATCTTAAGCACTATCGATTCTCACAGTTGTCGATAGACTTATTACTATGCCAATGATAAAGCACCATCGATTCTCACAGTTGTCGGTATACTTTACCACCAACAAAACAATAGCAATACACACAAAGATATAGGATACATGCAAATAGAAAGACACCTTACTACTTAACATGCAACTGATTCTCACTCACGATTGTACGCTCGGGACCCCTATACGCACAATCGTGTATGCTACTAGATATGCACTCGGAACCCCTATATGCAATCCTAGCAATTGATAAAAAGTATTCAACCTAGTTGATCAGGCTATGAAGAACAACAAGAAATCAATAATCAATATAACCAAGAGAATCAAACCAACATTTATAAGGATAAGAACAAGGAATATAAATCTCACAAACACATCAACTGTATTGCTTCAAACGTCTAGTAGAACAAAGGGAAGTTAGTTCTCCATTCAAACGAGAATGAAAACTAAATAGAAAAGTAACGATGATAACAATAGTAGTAGTAGTAGTAGTCTCCCCTAACTCTTAACCTAGAAAGAGGACTTAAATAGGTTTAGGAAAACTAGGTTAAAACTAACGAAAATAATAAAGGAAACAAAATAATAAAATAACAAAGTCCGAAATTAAATAAAGGAAATAAATGTCTTCTGATGTGCGGCATTAAACACGGCCACCGCGGGGCTTCAAGCTTCTCTGGGAGTCACCGCCGGGTCGCGGTGAGGATCGCCCCGCGGCGAACTCGCTCACTCTCTCCTTCAGCTTCTCTTCCTCTCTTCTGCTGCTCTTCATTACTACCAACTATTGTTAGTCTTCTCTAGTTAAACTCCAGCAGATCCTCATCTTCATCATCTCCATCTAAGCTGTAAATCCCTGGATATCTTCACTTCTCTCCACAACTTCTGGATTACAGACTTAGCCTCAAAACTAATCATAAACTCCTCCAAATCATGCTAATAATTGCTAGTAAAGGTGTATGAAAAAACACCTATCAGTGAAGGACGGCGAAGGCCTTCACAAAGGAGCTTCGTGAAGGAAGCTACGTGAAGGAGTGGGTCGAGGTCATCAGTGAGCCGATACGGGAGACGAGTACGAGGTCGATCTCCTTGGCCCTGGAACTTGCAACTCTTAATCTGCTATTTGAGCCTTTCCTTTCTCTCCTTTCTCTACTGCGCCACCCCCCCCCCCTTTCTGAAGTCTCGCTCCCTCCAAATGAGCATGGGTTCAGAGCCTTCTGGTCCCTTTTCTTCTTTCAAACAACGGCCATGGTGCGCTGATGAACATGGGATTCATCTCTCTTAATTCCCTTCCACTTGCCTCCTAAATTGCGGCGCCGTCGTCCGGGCATCCCTCCTAGAGCGCTCCCGAGAACTCCCTTACTTTCTCTTTTCTCCCCCATTGCAGCCCCCAAATTGCGGCTCCCCCATCCCTTTTTTCTCTTTGCTAACCTAACCCCCTTTTTATACTCTAGAAATGGGCCATGGGCTCTTCCCCTCCCCGGTGGGCTTTTAAGCCCGATTTTATTTGGATCCCACAAAAGTACCGAGCATCACAACACCCAAAGTAGCTGAAGGAGATAAGTTAAAACTACACTGTATCTGATAATGTTGAAATTTAACAGCATATAGTAAACATGAAATTTATCAAGATAGGGTTTTATATGAAGACAATCGAGCATCGCAAAACCCGAAGTAGGTTAAGGTGATAAGTTTGAAACTAAACTGCAAGTGATAATGCTGAAGTTTAACCACAAATATTAAACATCTCTGTGATATAAGTTAAAAACATATGTGGCACTATGCAGGACAATGTGTTAAGGCACACCACATTGCGAAGCTATGTCGCAGAACTTCGGTGGTAGTAGGGAGAAATAAATAAGATATGAAAATAGTTTAAATTGAATCAGCAAACACCTGGTGGAATCAACAAACATCAAACACTTTCTAATACAAGACACGTCAGAGTACATACTAAATAAATGTTAAAGAAATTCAGCAACATTACATTTCAAATATAGTAGATAAGTTTCAAAGCAAACAAAATAAATATATATAGAAAGGGGAAATAACGATAGGAAAAAAAAGTTATTTTAATAAAATCAATAAGACTTATTTCAGAAGAGTTGTAACCAAATAAATTTGAGATGAATTACAGCAACAGTAAAGCAGAATCAGAAATCGTGATTTCCCAGAAATATGCCGAAGCATCCAGTGAAGCCTCAATCAAATAATCAACTTTCAAGGTTGAATAATGAAGAGGACAACGAACTGAAACTCACATTTTGAAAGAAATTGGCAAAAGGGATTCTTGCGAGAACTGATGTCGGCATACCGCGAGATTCAATCCACCGCCAACGAAGCAAAGCCGCTGTGAACGGGGAGAGAAGTAGCTGCAACGTCTACGTGAAAGACCGCTGCGCAAGAGGAACATCGCTTACAAATTGAAGCAGGTGGTTTCTTACTGCTATGAAGAAATAAATGGAAATATAAAATCAATTTAAAATGGAATTAACTAAATAGGGGTGATAATCTTCATATTTGACTCCATAGTTAATCTTTAAATTTGAAAGAGGTGGTGTCATACTTATAAAAAACACTAACGAAATTCAATTTAAGATGGAATCAGTAATGGAGGCGATAATCTTGATATTTTTGTGCAGATATAATCTTGAAATTTGAAGCAGGTGGTGTCTAACTAATAGAACTTATTACATAGAACAATACCACGTGCATGAGCTATATGTGACAACAACTATGTGCTACTATGAAGAAATATGCAAAAAAACAAGTGAATACTAAAATTAAGGAGGTCGAAGAGAGTAGGGACTGGTAAGCGCAAAATCCAACATATCCCATTACCAAGCTCTCGAAGCTTGAACCTGGAACAGCATAATTATTCAAAATTGCAAACCGTTCCTGGAAGAAGAAAGAAAATATCCAGAAACTCGAAAACAACTGAAATAAATAAGCAAAGATACCAAATACACTGAGACCTGAGTATAAGACCGCTTGCGAAACAGAGGAACATGAAGGAGCGGTTCATCTTCCTATTCTGATGGTATAGAGGAAAATGGTTTGTTGGTGTCTTCTTTGCGGAAAGACAAACGAAGAGGAAGACAAAAATATATAATGTTCATACAAATCATACCCAGATTTACTCGACCCCCACCAAATTAAGCAGTGAAGCACCGCCTCACCTACACCAGAAGCTTACGAGATGATGACGAATTGAAGAAGGCCGTGCTAGCAACTTTTGCCTTGCTGAAGACTTTGTAAATTGGGCAAAATGGGCCTCTAAAATAATTTAGAAAAGCCCAAAGAAAAAGATCCAATTGCTAAAGAAAATGGTAGAAATTCTGTAAAAAAGAAGAGAGTGAAAAGAAAGTAACTTGAGTAAGACAAAATTGCTACTCTTGGTAAGCCAATTCTTTATTCCCACCAATTTCTGTATAATAGATAACGGTAAGGCTATTTGCCCCCTGACACGGTGCTAAGTGGCGTGCGACACTCATTGCCACGCGACACTCACTGTCGCGACGCTCACTGCCGTAGAGGGGGTGGAATCCGCCGTAGGCCGGCGACAGGTGCCCTGGGCGCCACGTGGTGGTGGTACCGGGAGTTCGATCTCGCCGGTTATGGACGATCTCACCGTTAATGGACGTCGTTGATGAGTTTAGGGTAGAATATTCGGTGGATTTCAATCAGAATTATTGCTGTGTCCGTGAACGAATTACTTTCGGTGGATTTCAATCAGAATTTTTCGGTGAATTTTAAGAACCCGACTCGATATTTTTTAAGACTCGATATAATTTTAAAATTCATTATTTTTTAAATATCAAAGAAAAACCCGACTCGACCTAAACCCGACCCGAACTCAACTCAAAAATTTGTACGACTCAATCGATCCAAAGCCGATTTACCGAACTCGGTTTACGTATAATTTAACGGACATCGAACTCATTTTTTCACTGATCGGACCGCGCACGGGGCCACCGCCGTGCGCCACTGCAGGGCCCAAATAGCACCCTGCAGTTAGATTTACATTTTATAATTTCGAACATATGAAAACGTGGTGGATTTTGTCCTTCCTTAATTTCTGGCGGTTTAATGGGCATAGTTTCTGATTCCAATGGGCTCTAGGCTCTATATATTCTACTAGTTTAATTCTCGTGCCCTGTACGAATTGGTTTATCACGGAATTTATTTATCGGATTATTATTTAGATGCTTAAAAAAGTAAATTATATCTTCAAAATATTTATGGAAGAAAATTGTACGGACATCGAACTCATTTTAACGGACATCGAACTCATTTTTTCACTGATCGGACCGCGCACGGGGCCACCGCCGTGCGCCACTGCAGGGCCCAAATAGCACCCTGCAGTTAGATTTACATTTTATAATTTCGAACATATGAAAACGTGGTGGATTTTGTCCTTCCTTAATTTCTGGCGGTTTAATGGGCATAGTTTCTGATTCCAATGGGCTCTAGGCTCTATATATTCTACTAGTTTAATTCTCGTGCCCTGTACGAATTGGTTTATCACGGAATTTATTTATCGGATTATTATTTAGATGCTTAAAAAAGTAAATTATATCTTCAAAATATTTATGGAAGAAAATTGTACGATTTATTTAATCCCTTCATAATCTATATAAGAAAAATAAAATAAAATTTTGATTCACTCCATTTTCAGAAGTCACGATCTTGATCTTCATAAAATCACCAACCAATATGTACAGTATATTAGGAAATGATCAAATATTTGTTATATATTTTCATATTTTAAAAGGTAAATTTTTTTTTTTTTAATATTTATGGAAAAAAGTAGATCAAAATAATTGGGGAGCGTGTGCAAATCCGATTATTATAGGTAGTAATTTTATTTTGTTTGATTTTATTAGTTTTTTGACATATCTGTCGAAAAAATATGAGGACGACACATGACAAATTGAATATAGAGACACCACGTGACATCATAAATTTCGGACTCATTCTACGGATACTACATGACGCAGTCAGTACTCTGTTTTAGTAATTATACACTAGATTATTCTTGTTTATAAGTATAAGCGGATCAGCAGATAATCTCAACCCTTCATTATTGGTAGGTGGGGCTGTCTTTTGTCTCTTTCCCCCAACCTCTATATTCTCACATCTTTACAAGTTTACAATTATCTACTACTGCTTATCCAAATCGTAATTTATCATGTTTCTTGATATAAGGATATCATAAATTAGATAAGTTTTTAGATCATTATAGAAGGAGATGTTTATTAACCAAAAAACGTTTTATTTATCTTATTATTACTCCATTTTTTTTACTGAGATCATTTGCCATAAGTTGTCCTAGCTATAATAATTGAAGACTAATGCATGCAGCATGCTCATAAGTCACGATGTATTTTAGGGCGTTTCTTTAATTTCCCTTATTCAACATAATTTTATTATAACTTTTACAATTAATATGACATGCATTCTTTTAGTCTTTGTTCACATCAAACCTCATCAATTATTGGTAGTAAGTAGTAACGTTTGAAAAGGAAACATAAGATAGTATTGCAAAGAAAATTCCTTTGTTTATTTCATGTACTTTCTAGAAAAGCAGATTTTTAAAGGCAGACCCTATATACACGTGTTTTTTTGCACTTCTGCACGCGGTTTAGTGTGTCAAAATTAAGCGTATAGGATGAGGGGTATAATTTGGCAAGAAATGGTAATTCTTACACGCCAAAACAAGACGTATAAGAAATGTGCTCAGCCATATACACGCCAAAAAAAGGCGTATAAGTGGTTGGGCCATTTATTGGGCTTCCAGTTTAATGCGGCCCAAGTAGAAGTCTGCCACTGGTGCACTATACTATGGCGCATCAGATGGTAGAGTTGATGCGCCGCGATTTGGCGCATCAGTTTTAGGTTAAATGCAGCGCACGCGGTGCATCAACTTCATCTTCTTCCTCGCTCTTTCTCTTCTTCGACGGCGAATAATTTCCGAGCGATCTCCCTCTCTCTTCTCTTGTCTCACGAGAAATCACCCACGGAACCATCTGGTGGTGGCGCCGACGCAGAGGTGGCGAGTTCGGTGGTTGGAGGAGGCAATGGCGCCGGTTCGGAGGTGGCGCCGGTGGTGGTGCCGGCGGTGGCGGTGGCGCCGACGCGGTGGTAGAGGTGGGGGCGGCTGATGGTGGCGCCGTCGTTGGTGGTGGGGGGTGGTAGAGGCGGTGGCTGGAGGCGGCGACGTCGCGGAGGTGGAGGCGGTGGCTAGAGGTGGTGGCCTGATGGAGGCGGCTAGAGGAGGCGATGGCGCCATGGAGGAGGAAGGTGCGGAGGAGGTGCGGGTTTACCGGGGTGGAGGCAGACTTCACGGAAGGGGACGCAAGATCGTATTACCGGGCGAATTCCAGACTCGAGCTGGGGCACGAGTTCGAGGCACGCCAGCTAGTTCTGCCGTTGACGACACCACGAGTACTGCACCGGGAGTGGTAGCGGAGGATCTCGAGACGCCACCAGTTACGCGTACGTGGGGAAGCCAGACGGTATGTAATTTTCTAATTCGTATTTTATTTAATTTAATAACTTATTCTTGTAGTTCATATTTAGATTTGTAATTAGTTTAGAAATTTGATTTTGTTGAGAAATTAGATGAATTAGAACGAATTCCAAAAAAATAGAACAAATTAGAACTAAGGTGTATAAAAGAAAACAAATTAGAACAAACTAGCATAAATTAGAATAAATAGAATGAAAATAAAAAATAGAACAAATTATAATAAATTATAAATATAATAAATTATAACAAATTATAACAAATTTAAACAAATTAGAATAAATTATAAATATAATAAATTAGAATAAATTTAAACAAATTAGATTAAATCAGAATAAATGAGAATGTAATAAATTATAGAAAAAATAGTTATTTGAATGAAATTTGTTATTAGGAAATTATTAAATGAATGTAATAAATTTTAATAATATTTAATTTTAGGCTGTACGAGATTTCTTTTCTTCGTTGTCGGTGAGACGTCAGAGGCCGAAGCGACGTTCTAGGCGGAGACATGGTGTGACTGAGTCGGCACGTCAGCGCGCGACACTCGTTAGTAGCGAGATTTTAGATGCCGCGTAGCCGTCCTCACCACTCGCCCACGATGATGTGGTTATGGAGGACGTCCACGTCACGACTGCTGGTTTTCCGTCGGATGATGATGATGAGGACATGGATCGGGATTATGTGGAGTCTTTCGATCCCATTGTGACGGCTGAGGATGATCCTATTTTGACGGCCGAGGATTTGGGGAGGGATGACACACCCCCAATTGCCTCTCTCATCCCGTTCCAGAGCCGATTTCGGATCCCGCTCCTGCACCGGAGACCGCACCAACTGTTGCACCAGATATTGCAGCAGGTCCTATTTTAGGCACCGCTCCGTGGATACCGGGAGGGCCACGTAGACCTACCCTCCTTGCTGGCTACCCGACCCATATCGCCTTCACGATATGGGAGCTGACTGATGTCGAGCCGGCTGCTGCTCCGGCTAGGGGACGCGGGCGGGGATGCAGACACGGACGCAGGAGGGGACGTGGAGGACGGGCTCCTGTGGAGGATGCTCTTGTGGAGGATGTTGCTGTGGAGGATGCTCCTCTTAGAGGGATAAGGCGCCGCCAGGCAGAGCAGGATTTGGTACGTATTTTATTTTTACCATTACATATTTAATTTTTTCATATTTATCCGAATTAATATATCCTAAAATTAATTTCTTATTTCAGACGAGGAAGGTTCTGAAGGTGCATGTCCGGAAGGCACATTATCGGACTCTGGAGGAGCACGCATTAGAGGGCCCGGATACGTGGTGGGGGATAGCACAGCGCAGCAGCATCACTGCTCTGGGGTCGCTTGAGTACGGGCGGATGGACGCTTGCCTGATTTCGGCATTTGTCGAGCGATGGCACTCCAAGACGAACTCGTTCCATTTTCCGTGGGGGGAGATGACGATGCACGGTGGTACAGAAATGGCGAAGTTCCATTGGGTTTCCTGCTGAGCCGACTGCCACCTATGATGCAGGCTCCCGAGAGGGACGAGGGACTGATTGCGTCTTTCTACCTGCTTACACTTCTCGGCACGATTGTCCTGGTGGACAAGTCGACGAATGCCGTGAAGCACAAGTGGATGGCGCTTCTGTTTGATCATGATCTCACGGGTTGCTATGCATGGGGAGCAAGTGTACTGGCCGTTCTGTACAGGAACCTAGGACAGGCTTCCCGTCGCGGGGCGCATGGCATTGCTGGTTGTGGTCTTCTTCTGAGGGTAAGTTGTATTGTTAGGTCGTTTATAACATATTATTGTTTTAATTACTAATTTTAAATATTGTTTTACAGGCTTGGATTTGGGCATACTTTTTCCATTTCCAAGGACATCATGTGATGGACCTAGAGTCGATGGCAGACGCTCGGGCAGCCATGAGAGATGGCAAAGAGGCGCCCCAGGGAGATGATCTGGAGCGATTGGTCACCATACGCCGCATCCTAGACGGCATCCGATATGAGGAGGTAATTTATAACGGTTTATTTTTACGTCTTTTTCATATACGATGACTTATATATTACTTAATTACTTACAGATACAGTGGACCCCATGGCCCGGATTGGACGTTCATGCACCCTTGTACACCACTTCGCGGTTCCGAGGCATACTGGAGTGCCTTGATGTGCATGAGCCGTACCTTCTGGACCGCGTCCTCAGGCAATTCGGATATGTACAGGGCATCCCACTCGCGCCACCTAGGCCAATCAAGTGCGTCCGGCCATTCGAGCTGCAAAAGTACGAGGTGCTCTTTCAGCCAGACCTTTTAGGAGCATGGGATGTCGATCCGAGACCTCTCATCAAGTTGGACGTGCAGGATTTGGCGACGTCGTTCTGGGATGTCAGTGACGACTACTTGGATTGGCTGGACGACGTGTCTCATGTGCTCGTGGATCCCAGGTTCCCCAGACAGGATCGTCCGACAGAGCCTGTCCATCCACCTCCTCCCGTCGACACTCTTGCGGTAAGATAAATTTGTTTACTTTTTAGTTCTTCTTGTTATCTTCTAGGGTTGTTAATGCGTATTGTTATCAATACAACGGAGCCAGTTAATTTCTGGTGAGATGCGCAGATTTCTGTTGGACCCGGAGAGTAGGCCGACGGATTTCGTTGCGCTGGTCGAACGCTAGTTTCACCAGTTGACTAATCATACTCCACCGATGGCCCCCGCCCCACCGCGTGCATCCCAGTTGTTTCGGGATTCTGTGCACGAGGAAGGTCAGGGGAGTGGGGTCGGTTCATCCCTGAGGACGGCGGCTCAGTGGGAAGCGGATGAGCGCGCAGCTCGTGATCGGGAGGTGGTTGAGCGTCTACAGAGAGCAGAATTACAATCTAGCGACGATGATTAGTCTGATATTGTATTTATGGATGTTTGTATGTACTGACTATGATCGTTAGTTTATTTCGACACTTCTATTATTTTGTCGTTTCTGTTTATCGCTTCCATTGCATAATATAACTATATGATATAATTATATTATATCACATGAAATATAAAGGAAACTATAGTATATAAGCATATATCACATGAAATATAAAGGAAACTATAGTATATAATCATATATCACATGAAATATAAAGGAAACTATAGTATATAATCATATATCACATGAAATATAAAGGAAACTATAGTATATATAATCTTATATCACATGAAATATAAAGGAAACTATAGTATATAATCATATATCACATGAAATATAAAGGAAACTATAGTATATAAGCATATATCACATGAAATATAAAGGAAAACTATAGGATATAAGCTTATATCACATGAAATATAAAGGAAAACTATAGTATATAATCTTATATCACATGAAATATAAAGGAAACTATAGTATATAAACATATATCACATGAAATAAAAAGGAAACTATAGTATATAAGCATATATCACATGAAATATACAGGAAACTATAGTATATAAGCATATATCACATGAAATATAAAGGAAAACTATAGTATATAAGCATATATCACATGAAATATAAAGGAAACTATAGTATATAAGCATATATCACATGAAATATAAAGGAAACTATAGTATATAATCATATATCACATGAAATATAAAGGAAAACTATAGGATATAAGCTTATATCACATGAAATATAAAGGAAAACTATAGTACATAAGTATTATCACATGAAATATAAAAGAAACTATAGTATATAAGCATATATCACATGAAATATAAAGGAAACTATAGTATATAATCATAAATCACATGAAATATAAAGGAAAACTATAGGATATAAGCTTATATCACATGAAATATAAAGAAAAACTATAGTTCATAAGTATTATCACATGAAATATAAAGGAAAACTATAGTACATAAGTATTATCACATGAAATATAAAGGAAAACTATAGTACATAAGTATTATCACATGATTAGTCTGATATTGTATTTATGGATGTTTGTATATATGTACTGACTATGATCGTTAGTTTATTTTGACACTTCTATTATTTTGTCGTTTCTGTTTATCGCTTCCATTGCATAATATAACTTCCATTGCATAATATAACTATAGGATATAATTATATTATATCACATGAAATATAAAGGAAACTATAGTATATAATCATATGTCACATGAAATCACTAGTAGAAAAATGGTCATTGGCTACGGTTGCTTTTACCACGGTTGCGTGTTTTTTCGTGGTAAATGAGAATGTTTGGCATTATTACCTCGGTTTTGAGACAAGCGTGGTAATATCCTATGGTTGTTTTACCACGGTTCTGTGTTTTTTCGTGGTAAATGAGCATGCTTGGCATTATTACCTCGGTTGTAGAAACAACCGTGGTAATTGTCTATAATTTTAGCAAAGGTTAAACTTTATTGATAGTGTTAGGACAACAGACAACAGGAAGCAAGAGAAATACAGACACCAATACAGAGAAACTAAACAAATAACAAGACAACAAAACACAAAGAGAGTACAGAAATCAGTAAAACTCAAAGGCTCAAATAAGAAGTCTTCTTCTCATGGCCATACCTCGTCTCCCACTCAGCTTGATCTTGTTCATGATTCTGAATTTTCATGCTCTAATAATGTCCGTGGCACAACCTTCAATATCAACAACACTTTCTTGGAATATAATCTTGTTCCTCAGCTTCCAAGTGTAATAGACAGTGCAGGTAATGGCCATCAATTTGCACTTGAAAATGTTGTTGTTTCTGTTGTTGCACGCAAGAAACCAGTTCCACCAGCCCATCAGACTCTCTTTGGTAGTTCCAATGCCCTGCCATCTAAGAACCCTGCTCAGAATTTGTTGAGAAGTGCTGCATTCAAACCACAGGTGATCTTCAGATTCCTCAGCTACACCACAAAGCACACAATTATTGCCATTGATGATACCCCATTTATACAACTTCTGAGCAGTAGGGAGCCTCTTTAGTGTTGCAAGCCAGTAGGTAAAAGACCATGTTTTTGAGTGAACCCCTTCCCAAAGCAAGCCACTCCAGGGAACAGCAGGCTTAGGAGTTTTAAGAAGTTCATAAAGTTTTGGACAGTCCAAGGTACCACAAGGTTTAATGAAGTGCAATGGGTCAGAGTTCTGTGTTAAAGGCAGAATTTGGTCCTTGAGAAGGAGCAAGGTCTTCCAAAGCCAGGAATCTAAAGGCTTAGGGGAAATATCCCACACAGCTCTACCCTTCAACACATACTCTTTGGCCCAAATAGTCCATATGTTTGTCTTGTCTAGAGTGAGATCAAACATGAGTTTACTGAGTAAGGTTTTGTTCCAAGACAACAATTCTTTGAAGTTAAGACCACCCTTATCAAATCCACAGCACACATTTCTCCACGCCACAAGATTCCTGTTGCCACTAGTCTGTCCAGACCAAAGGAAAGCTCTACAGATGCTCTCAATCTGAGTTATCACTTTAATGGGAAGTAGGAGTGATTGCATCCAGAAAGTCAAAACACCTTCAATGACTGATCTTACTTCCTGGGCTCTTTCAGCATAAGATATTCTCTTGGCCATATTGGATTGAATAGAGCTCTTTAGCTTATTAAACAGTGGAGCATAGTCACACACTCTAAGCTTCCTAGAGTGAAGGGGGGTGCCAAGATATCTGATGGGAAAGGTACCAATTGCAAAACCAAGAGTACTAATGCAATCATTCTTTTCAGCATCACTCAAACCACCTATATGCACTGTGGTCTTAGCTTGATTGGCTTTGAGACCAGATTCCTCTCCAAAACTTGTAAGGCAGTTCTTAATAAGGCCGAGGGTAGACTTAGAGGGTTTACAAAATATCAGTAAGTCATCAGCAAATGCAAGGGAAATTAGCTGAGCTCTCTTGCACTTAGGATGAAAGTGAAAGCCTTTAGTGGTACTAAGCATTTTAAGCTTTCTATCAAGCATTTCCATAACAATAACAAAGAGGAAGGGAGAGAGAGGATCACCTTGTCTCAAACCTCTCTTCCCTGGAAAGAACCCTTTAGCTCCCCCATTGATAATGATTGAGTAGTAAGGTGTGGAAACAATCTCCATAATCCAAGCAACCAACTGTGTAGGAAAATTCAAGTAAATCATGGCTTCCTGTAGAAAGGACCAGCTCACACAGTCATAGGCTTTCTGAATATAAGATTGATCATGCATCTGGGTGAGATATCAGATCTTTCATAACCCCTCACCAATTCCTGAGCAACAACAACATTGTGGCAAATGGATCTTCCAAGAATGAAGGCACTTTGAGTGGGAGCAATGACTTTATCGAGGAGGGGTCTCACCTCATCAACCAGGATCTTGGAGATAATTTTTAGTGCAGTGTTACAACAAGCAATCGGCCTAAACTCCTTTACAAAGAAAGGATTTTCCACCTTTGGAATTAGGCATATGAAAGTAGTGTTGAGTTGTTTAAGAATTTTTCCTCTTCTAAAAAACTCATAAACAGCCTCACACACTGCATTGTCAATTATACTCCATCCATGTTTGAAGAACCAGCTGCCAAAGCCATTAGGGCCATGTGACTTAGTGTTACCAATATCAAAAACTACATGCTTGATGTCAGTGTAGGAAGGAATACTGGTGAGATCATGATTGTTAACTTCATCAAGTAAAGGACCTTTGAGAGAAGAGAAAGAACCCGGTGTTCCATTGATAGCAGTGCCAAAGAGATTTTTGTAGAAATCAATTACAGCATTCTCAATATCATCCTGTTGATCAATAATGTTACCATTATTATCTTTAAGAGCAAAGATGGAACACTTAGCTTTTCTGACTTTGATGCTATTGTAGAAGAAGCTCGAAGTCTCTTCACCAAATTTAAGCCAATCAATCTTTGCCTTCTGAGCAATATGACTCTGCAACTGGGAGTTTCTGTGATCAAGCTCAACTTTAGCTACAACAACTGAATTCTGCTTATCAATGTTGGAGAAATCATTCTGAAGATTGTTGTGAGCTTCACTAAGCTTATGAATGCATTCATCAACAAGTAATTCAAGTTTTCTAAATCTGCCATGTTGCCACTGTTTGGGAGCCTTTTTAACATTCTTCAATCTAGTAACAAGGCAAAACTGAGCAGTGCCTTCTACATGAATGTTCCAGGCATTAGACATAACCTCCATATAGTCATCTTCCTCAGTCCAAAAGTTATGAAATCTAAAGGGAGCATTCCTGGTAGCCTGAATAGGTTGTATGTTGATAATACCAGGGGAATGGTCAGAACACAAAGGATCAACAAAGAAAACAGTCGAGGAAGGGAAGCTAGTGCTCCAAGCACTATTGATCATAACTCTGTCTAATTTGCAAGCAATTCAGTCCAGACCAACCTGCTGATTGCTCCAAGTGAAATGAGCTCCAGAGAAAGGGTGATCAATGATACAAAGGGAGTGCATAATGTCAGTAATCTCAGTAGAAGGTCTAATAAGGTAGTCCTTGAAGTGAATCTTTTCAGTAGAGTCAAGAATACAGTTCACATCCCCAGCACAAAGCCAAGCTTCAGTATAAGCAGGTTTGATAGAGTTAAGATCCCTCCACATTTCAGCTCTTGTGCTCATAGAGTTTGAGCCATAGAGGACAGTCATATAAAAGCTGAATTTATTCTGAGAGCTAGTCACTTTACCATGAATGATCTGACTAGAGACAAAAATGACATCCACATGAAACCTTCCAGGATCCCACATAAGCCATATTCTACCCTTGGAAGAGGAAGTAGCATTGGCAATATATTTCCATGTAGCCTCTAAAGAGCTCTTTATGACAGATTCTTTATTATGAGCAACTTTACTTTCCAGCAAACCAGCAAGTCCAATCCTATTCCTTCTAAGAAAAGTCTAACAAGCTTAACTCTAGGGAGAGAGCTCAACCCCCTAGTGTTCCAAACACATCATTTATATTCATCCATTGGCAATGCTTTTAGAGCTGCTACAACTCTTAGAAGGATTATTCAAGGGAGAAGCTGAAATACCAGAGTTAGAAGACTTGTTCTGTAATAGATGTGGCCCTTTACCTTTAGCTGCAGTACTTTTGTTGTGAGTGGTAGCTACTGGAAGAGCATTTGTAGTATTCAGGTTATCATGGACAACACCAGAGGAGTTGCCTGAGGCAACATTCTGCTGAGAATTGGTGGCTTGAGGTTTAAGACTTGGATCAACACTAGGAGCTTTAGCATTCTTGGCTATACCACTAGGAGCAATCTCAGAGTTGGTCTTAGGGATCCAAGTCTTCTCAGATGGAGGTGTACAGTTGGCCTTAGCTTCAGATTTCTGTGACTGAACTCGGTTCTTATTGCCTTTGCTGCAATACTTGAGAGTATGGCCATATACTCTGCATTCACTACAACACCATGGGAGCCATTCATACTCAACCTTCTGCTTGTATATTTTGTTATTAGGACCTTGCAAACAGACCTCAGTTCTGACAGCTTCCAAAACAGAAATCTCAATAATTAATCTAGCATACGAGAGCCTGCGTTTAGTTGCTGTAGTGTTATCCATACAAACAGGAATGCCAATCATACTGCCTATAACACTGAGCATATGCGTGGAGAAGAAAATCAGATCTAAATCAGGTAGAATAATCCACACAGGGACACGATGAAAGCTAGACCACGCCATTTGCATTCCAGTTGACCATTGTTGAAGAGCTAGGGGTTTACCTCCACCAACCAGCCAAGGTCCATGATCCAAGACCCAATCAATGTGCTCCTGCGCTTGGAATTGGAAGATCCAGATTCCATTTGCTTTAACCTGGATCTTAGGAGAAGGAATTAGCCAAGATTTCTTCACAAACGCCTCCATGACTCCTACAGTGATTGGATCTCCAATGACTGCTCCGATCATCACAAATTTCCAGAGATCCACTTCCTATTGAACCTCCTCCGAAGAGAATGTGTAGATTTCTTTGTTCGTGATCTCAATATGCTTCAATTTAGTATCAACAGAGAGATTTCTATTTCCAGTAAGCACATCCATGAATGAGACCTTCAATCCAGATTTTGGTATGAGATTCGCATCAACAGGTTCCGATGATTTCAGGCTCAACAATTCAGAGGGATGACGTTCAATTGCAATCGGAGTATCAGCGGTGACGGCAGGAGAAGACACATTCGCAACAGTGGATTTCGATGTCGTTAACTTCGTGTTCTCCAAGTTACCTGAACATGGCGGATTAAGATCAATAGGAGTCTCTACAACGCTCCATGTGAGGTTCTGTGCTTGTTTCTTAGAGTGTCGAGTCATCACGCCTCCTTCCGGTACAACCGGAGGCATCACCGGTGATCAATCGAAAACGGATTCTCTAGTCGCCGATGAAGAGAAGAGAGAGCGGGAACAGACATTTCTCACTAGTAATTGTCTATAATTGTTTTTACCACGGTTGCGTGTTTTTTCGTGGTAAATGAGAATGCTAGGCATTTTTACCTCGGTTTTGAGACAACCGTGGTAATTGTCTATAATTATTTTTACCACGGTTTTGTGTTTTTCGTGGTAAATGAACATGCTTGGCATTATTACTTCGTTCTAGAAACAACCGTGATAATTGTTATTATTACTTTTACCATGGTTCCGTGTTTTTCGTGGTAAATAAGAATGCTTGGCATTTTTACCTCGGTTCTTGAGGCCCAAAAGTTATAGCTCCCGCTGAAATAATCCTTTTTTCTCAAACACAGCCGTCCCTAATTTTTTTCATCTTCCTCTCGCAGTCTCACCTCTCCAGACTCCAGATCTCTCTTCATCTTCCCAAAGGACCATCTTCCCAAACCATCTCGGCTCCTTCTTCTGGGTCCAGCCGGTGCTGCTGACCTGCTGCGCAACCCGTGACGACTCCACGACGGGGCGACTGAGTGCGGGGGCCGCGGGGCGACCGGCGGCGAGACATTGGATGTTATCCAGAGTTCGGTGGGTCCATACCATTTTCATCTACTTGAAATTGTTTTGAAATTTGCAAGTATTTCTGGATTTTCCTTGCGTTTCACCCTGGTTACTTTGTCCTTTCTGCTTTTGCATTGCTAATCCTTTGTCTTTGATTCTGTTTGTTCATAATACTTTTCATTCGGCTCCTTACAGGACCTGGAGCTCCAACTGTTTTCAACTGTGTAAGTTTTGTTACTCATCAAATGTATTCCTAATGCTTATGTTGTGCAAGGAGCTTTGGAGTATTGCATGTGAAATTATCAGTGTTAGATAGTCTCATATTTCAATCCGGATGACATCGATGTGCCATAAGTTTCTTAGGAAATACAACACCTTAGCGGATACCAACTTGAATTGGTGCTTTCTTGTTTCACATTGTAATTGATTCATAAACTTTCTTTTCCCCCAAAGATGTCCTGTCTGAATTTTGTAAGAAGATTACATGTCTATGATTATGTGATTGGATTTTTCAGTCATTACTTAATTTACTTTGTATTCAAAATAGCAAAGTCAAGGTGTTAAAGTTTGATATGAGACTTTGTTTCTGTTTGGGGGGAGTATGTTCTTTTGGGAAATATCATTGGACTTTCTCATTTCTTGCCATTTGCTTCACTATACTGTTGTTTTCTTGAACCCATGAAAACACTTATTGGAGCTCAGTTGTGCAAAATTATTACTGATGTAACAGGTGGTGGAGATCAGCAACGGAAGCAAGGTCAAGTATGAGCTGGACAAGACCAGTGGTTTGATCAAAGTACATCTCTTTCTTGTTTGCTTGACAATTCTACCTTATCTTAAATTTCCAATTTCTCAGCTCATGTCTAGACTTCCAAATGCATCATGTTGTAGTCAATGAGCTGTTTCTTTGATACTAGTCACTGGACAAATTGTTGTTTTTGTATGCCATCTTAAATCTTGTTAGTAGATGAAGTTGTTCCCAGTAAGTCTCAACCCTCAAGGTGCCAGTGTGGAAGTTACTCTCTTATGCTTGTATTTTTATGTCAGTATAGGGCCTACCTGCATCTAATACTTACATATCAGTCTAATGGACATTTTGTTACATAGGTTGATCGGGTCCTTTACTCGTCTGTTGTTTACCCACACAACTATGGTTTCATCCCAAGGACTCTTTGTGAAGATAGCGATCCCATGGATGTTCTTGTTCTGATGCAGGTATTTTGTCTTCATAAGCTTAGAATATAGTTTCTTATCATGCATACGAAATTACCACTTTCTTGATGCAAAAGAAGTCGTGAGGGAATTTATCAATTAATCATCCGCTAATGACATGGTTGCTACTTCGCAGGAACCTGTTTACCCTGGTTCTTTCCTTCGTGCTCAAGCCATTGGCATTATGCCTGATTGATCGGGTAAACTGATTAATAGTATGTCATACTTGTAGATTATTCTTTCGACCGGCGATGAGACATTGGATGTTATCCAGAGTTCGGGGCGACTGAGTGCTGGGTACTTAAAGAAGAGCGTGCAACAGAACGAGCACGATATATTGCAATGGCAATGGGAATTGCAAAGAGAAATCAGATTTTTTTTGCTCAATATAATTCCAAGTTAAACTTATTCATTTTCTTATTTGATTGGATAATATGTTTATCATAAATTAGTTTGATGTAAATATCTTCTTATCATGTAGGAGACATTGGATGTTATCCAGAGTTCGGTGGGTCCATACCATTTTCAGAGGAGAAGATAGATGAGATTCGAGATCAATGGACAACGTTTGTGACTTTGTGCAGAGCTTCATAGATTAGTTAGTACGTAAAACACTTGTGCAACGTTTCATACTTCTTTTGCAACATTTTGCACTTAATTTAGTAGAATATATTATTAAGTTTTTCAAATAATGCTTGTGAGACTTCACCCTTTTGAATATATGACATACATTGATGTATGATATTTTCACATTATTAGATCCATTTTAATAATTGACGATTATGTGTATGGTAATATATATATATATATTATAAATCACATTTACCTTGGTTTATACGTTTGTAATGATTTACCACAGTTCGATCAAATTTACTACGATTGAATTTTACCGCGGTTAAACAATTTTACCGCGGTTCAGAAAAATTAATGCGATTTAAGTTTATTGCGGTTTTGTAATTTTTACTACGGTTGTTTCTACTATTATTTCGTTACACGTTTACCACGGTTGTCTCATTTACCACGGTTTATGAACCGTGGTAAATGTGAAACCGTGGTAAACATGCAACCATGGTAAACATGTTTACCACGGCCAAGTTTTTCACGGTTCAGAAACCGTGGTAACTTTTGCAAAATAACGTGGTAAAAAGTCTTTTTTCCACTAGTGAATATAAAGGAAACTATAGTATATAAGCATATATCACATGAAATATAAATGAAACTATAGTGTATAATCATATATCACATGAAATATAAATGAAAACTATAGGATATAAGCTTATATCACATGAAATATAAAGGAAAACTATAGTATATAAGCATATATCACATGAAATATAAAGGAAACTATAGTATATAATCATATATCACATGAAATATAAAGGAAAACTATAGGATATAAGCTTATATCACATGAAATATAAAGGAAAACTATAGTACATAAGTATTATCACATGAAATATAAAGGAAAACTATAGTACATAAGTATTATCACATGAAATATTCGTTTTTTTACTTTTTCACCCGTTTCTTCTATAATCCTTCCTATTGGGCCTATTTGGGCCCAATTTTTTATTTTTTCAGTTTTTCACCCGTTTCTTCTATAATCCTTCCTATTGGGCCTATTTGGGCCCAATTTTTCAGTTTTTCACCCGTTTCTTCTATAATCGTTTTTTCAGTTTTGTACTATTGGGCCATTTCATGCGTTTTTCATCCATATTTAATGAATATAATATTAAATACGTACTAGTACATGTCAGCCGAAAATCACATATATAAAAGCGAAAAATATAATATTCCTAATCCCGAAAACATTATATCCCTAAGCTTTGAATACCCTAACGTGGTATACAACTTGGGGGCGCCGATGGATAATTTCAAATAGTAATACATCATTAATTTCGAATCTATGGCTTCTTACAAAATCCCTCCAGCCGTTGCCAAATCTATATCGATTCCCACTCGTTGCGATACACACATGCATATTAGAATGACCACAATCCACGGTGACTTCCGTTGTTGCTGCAGAACTCAAGAATCTCAAAGCATGCTCCCTCGGGACGCTCTGCATATCAGTAAGTGCATTTAAAGTTGATATTATGATCAAATCAAAATCATAAATTTATAATATGAAGGATGCGGTGCCTACCAGCCGATATTCTGGATAGACATTCGTTTGATTTAATACGACGATGAATGAAATCTGAGGATCACGTCGCATAGCTTTGGCTCTTTCTAATGCTGAATTTACAACATCTCCAGCATCATCATAGGAATATGAGCTATCAGCTGATGTCGAACTATCAGCTAATGTCGAAATATCGCTGATTACTATAACATTTCTGGACGACGAAGCCATACTTTGCAACGACCTTGATATCCCGAATCTGAAATATGAAATCACAAGGATGTTTTGTATATGGAAATGTGGCACACCAATTCAGATACTTATAGGGTGAGATTTAGCCGTTGTAAATTTTGCCCGTTATGCACGCCAAAATCAGGCGCATGTAACAGTCGTTTTTTCAAACGGCTAAATCTTGTACGCCAATATTTGGCGTATGGTTCCGCGCCATTATATGGCGTGTGGGATTTAACCGTTTGAAAAAATGACCATTTCATGCACCTGATTTTGGCGTGCATAACCATAATTTACAACGGCTAAATCTCACCCTATAAGTATCCGAATTCAACAAACACAGTGGAACTACGGAAGGAGGTATTGAGGATTTATGATATTTGTAGGAAACCAAACACTACAACAAATAATGGCATCTTTATCCAAATCATCAACAAACGCAGTTAGGCTATGCTACTGTAATTTGAAAGCCGTTGTCCGAACTTGGGATTTGCAGTGGAACTACGACAGGAGGTATTGGGGATGCCCAGAAGTGGGGTGTCATTTCAGGGAGTGGATTGATCCAATGTACGAGGACAAGACACATGCGGTTATTCGACAATAATGGCAGGAAAAACAAGATCTTATTAAGGAAAATCAAGATCTTGTTAAAGATCTTGATAACATTCGTAGGTATAACTTCAAACTATTAAATGATGTACATTGTAGGTGATTAATGTCGTATCTTTTGTGTAATGCTATTTATGTACTATCAACCTTTGTAGGGAGAAGCAAATTTAGCAAAGCAGAGATATCATATGAAGCAAATGTTCACCAGAGACTACCCTAATTTCTTCAAACGCTAAAGCGTGTCATATATTTTCTCTAATTTTTCCTAAGTTTATGATCAATTTGTATTAAATGATGTACATCGTAGGTTGATGATCATTTTGTATTAAATGATGTACATCGTAGGTTGATGATCATTTTGTATTGTTCGTATAAAGATTAATACAAGTTGGGCTACACAATAGGGGTAGCCCTCCCCTAATAGATTAATACAAAGGTGAATAAACTAAACTGGAGGATTAGGTGGACGATTATATCTGGTGCGGTATTCTCGAAACACTCTAAAGCTCGACTCAAGCGTAGCATCCCAACCATTGACGCTTTGGTCCCTGTAGTTGCGCCAGGCGTATGGAGGGGGGGGGGGGGTAGTGGAGAGCCATCCTTCAGCCACACCTACAAACACAATAATTAACCCTAATTATACTAAACAAATGAGAATTTACATCAAATAGTTTAGAAACAATAAGCTTTACCGGTATGAAGTGGTCCC
The DNA here is from genome assembly GCA_027886185.1 of Rheum nobile. Lineage (NCBI taxonomy): Eukaryota > Viridiplantae > Streptophyta > Magnoliopsida > Caryophyllales > Polygonaceae > Rheum > Rheum nobile. Next base: position 963,280 of record WOAB01000308.1, on the reverse strand, counting down.
GGTTCCCCACGTGGGCCATCGCCAATATCTTCTTTGGAGGGCCGAGGCTTGTGTCAGACGCCTTCATTGGTAAGCACAAGCACGGACCATCCCAGGACAAGAAGGCCAGCGCAACTTGATAAGCGGTGGCAAACACTAAACCAATCAGGGGCATATCAAGCCAGTAGTCCGATGAGCAAGGACTGATGATATAGTTCACTTGAAACATAAGATCCTCATAGGATAACCCCGTCCGTAGTCTAGGAAGTATTGGCATGTATGAATCTGGGTTGTCAAATAACTCTGCCACCAGCTGATGTCGAACTTTGGTGTACGCATGCTCTTCCATGCCCAACAATACAGCTAGTGTCCGATACCCACAATGTTCGTCTAGACGTACTTCTCTAGCCCCTTTAATGTACGGATACCAAAAGTAATCCACATTCTTAACCCCAAAGTTCACCCCCATATGAACCATGGGTTGTTCATCGAACTGCGACCCAGACCATTCGGGTTGGGATTGACTCCCAATGTCGGTCGAAGCTGCACTTGGTTCCTTTCTAGGGCGACCCCGACCTCTACCTTGGCTCCCATTGGTCTTCTCCTTCAACTTCTGCTTCGCCTTCTCCTTCTCATACTCCTCCAACTCGTCCCTTATGTGCTCAAACAAGCTCGGCTGTCTCGTGGTGTCATACTTCGTGGAACCCTTTGGCCTTCCTTTTGCAATGATCCCTTTCGGCTCCTTCAACGTACTTCCATGCGGAAACTCCAAGTCATAATACAACTCACCTAGTTGGTATAATGTGTCTCGTCCCAAATCCTTTTTCTCCAACCTCGCATACATGTGACGCAACTTCAACTCTGAATAGCACATCTGTACATTGTCCTGAGTGGGCACATTTATTGTTGGAGTCCCTTCCCATACCAGTTGCTTCCAGAAGTCGTGTACTTTATCCGACACGATTGAGGTCCCCGTAATGATGGCATTTGCAACTCTGTGGACGCACGGCAGGCCAAAGCAATCTCGCACCCACTGATCAGTGCAATCTTCAAAATATTCCTCCTTCACTATCTGATCATACATGCCCAACAACAAATCGAAGCACATATCCGATACTTTGTAGAATAACCTTGCAAACGCCATTCTTACTTCTGGCGCAACGTTTTCATCAAAAAACGTTGGTCGTGTCGTCCTTGACATCTCCATGCTCGCCCTCACCTGCTCAATTTGAATTATGACAGCATGGTGGATCCTCACAGACACTCTATTAAAGCCACCTCTGCTAGAACGCAAAATGTCCTACAACACCTTATGCATACCCTCAACCCTATCAAAACAGGTAAAAAGACTCGTCTTATAACACTTTAATGAGACACAATATTAATCAACTAAACATTGGTTAAGGGGTACCTGTTTGAAGTCCGCATGAAGAAGTGAAGATGACGATCCGTCCATGCTCTTACTATGTTTTCCTTGTATGGAATGAGCCACTCCCTCTCAATGTACCCAACGAGCCCATTATGCCACAATTTTCTCAATCTGTCCAGCCTCTCTTCGTAGCTTTCTTCAGTGGTTGAACACCAAATTCCCTAGCATTGGCCCGTAAAGTTCTTCACTTTCTCACTGTTTTTCAGGATTGGGGAGACATATGCCTCGATGTTGTGTTTAATATGCACCCAACACAAAAGGTGTTGCACTTTCCCTTCAAAGACTATATGAATTGCTTTGATGAGGGACTTTTCTCGATCAGTCATTATAACCGAAGGCATTACTCCCAACTCTTCAAACAATTGCCGAAGATGTTTCATGATGAACTTGTAATGCATAACCTTTTCCCCTCGGGTAAATACATATGCAATGTTGAACGTCTTGTGAGTGCAAGTAAAACCAACAATTTCCACCAATGGCATATCATATCTATACAGAAGATAAAATATTGTTCATTAATAATAAAGAACCAAAATTAAGTACATAGATAAATCTACTATTATATTAAAATGTACATAGATAAAATATTGTTCATTAATGCATACCTATTTGTCTTGTCGGTGGCGTCGATAACTACCACATGTGGGAACATCTTCAACAAGTGTTGCGAGTCCAGATGAGCAAAAAATAGGATATACACCTCACTCGTTGACTTCTTCCTCAGAGGACGAACTACGTAGTTATTTTCTTTCAAAAAATTTAGCGTCCACTGGGTAACCGTCAATTCGCCACGATCCTCGTACTGGATCTTTTGCAAATAGTTTGCAACCTGCTTCATGGATGTTACATTGCCGGGAAAGAAAGTCCTCAAATACGAAACAATATTTTTCGGCCCCATGAAATGTTTGCCCAAGCTCTTAACCACGAGCTACTGATCGGGGGTCATTCTACCCATGTATGGATGCCCAATGAAGCTAGTCGGAAGCGCATGGTTGTAGCAACCTTCTATCACATCCAAGATCCATTTATGAGTAGTCGACCATGGCTTTTTCTTCAACCGAACCCCATACAACTCAAATTTGCATCCGCTCTTCCTCGATTTGGTTTTACGAATAATCTCAACTCTCTTTTCCGGATCTTTTTCATTAACTTTTGGTCTTCCCGATCTATATTTACCGTACTGCTCACAAGTCAAACTAATCATTCTCTCATTTGAGTTACGAGTGACTAGAACAATCATCAAATCTTTTGCCTTCTGCCTAGCCCAATCAGCCAAATCTTAGCGACTATCCCACATTAGGCTAGTACGAAATACATCTCCAAAGTCTCTCCCCTATACATGTTTGCATAATCAGGAATGATTTAGAAAATCTCGATTATAATTTCTAAAGGCACATATCCTACTTTATAACTTTCTAAAGGCAATTTCTAAAGACAATTTCTAGATACAATTTCTAAAGGCACATATCCTACTTTAAAACTTTCTAAACGCAATTTCTAAAGGCATATTAAAACTTTTTCTCTTACACCTACAATATATTAAACCCTAACCACGAAATTGTCGGTCGAGTTCTCATCGTCATCTTCTCCGCTTGAGTCGCAATCGTCATTGTCTTCGCTCGAGTGTCCATCGTCCTCTTCTCCGCTAGCTTGATAATCCTCATCGCCTGCGCTCAAGTGCAAATCATCATCTAAACTAGTATGAGACATTTTTGATAAGGGTGTTTCGGATATGGAGTTGAATTCGGATGCTTATAGGGTGAGATTTAGCCGTTGGAAAATCTGCCCGTTTGGCACGCCAACATCTGGCGCATCCAACGGTCGTTTTTTCAAACGGCTAAATCTCACACGACACATTATGGCATTCCATTTTGCGCGCCATCAAGAGAAGCTCTACGCGCCATATTATGGCGCATGGACTTTATGCCCTTTTGCCTCTTTCTTACTGTTTTACCCTCTCCACGCCATATTTTGCCGCGTCAAACATGCACGCCATATTGTGGCGCACCAAACCGCGTGCGAAAAGTATGAAAAATGCGTGTATATAACGCCCTCGTTTTTAAATTTTAGAATTGATTGTATTTGGTGAAGGAGACCCAATAAAAAAGGAGGATCTCGGTGCACTCCCAATTTCTTTGTATACCTCCATTTTCATAAATATGATAGATTTACCCTTTTGTTAAAATGTTTACCCTTTTATATGCCAAAATCTCAAACCTTCCAATCTACTATATAATAACTAAAGCAGAATCGCGTTTGCATAAGCATGCGCCTCGAGAATGCATCCGAAAATTACGGTGCCACGTGTCATTGCGGAATTTCGTTGTACACGTGTCAGTTTTTTGCTTCATTTGGTAGTTTACTAAAATACATCGTTTTAGGCTTATTTAACATTAACATGATTTTCTTTGTTCCATTTTGATTTTGGTAGATTGTAAATCTTTTTAAAAAATATGCAATTAATATTCTAACCTAATTTTTCGATTGCAAATCTTTATAAAACTAAACAATTATAATCCGATCTATTATCTGAATATTGCATATAATTCCGAATATAATAATGAAAAATTTGCAATCGAAAAAAACAGCAGAATTGTGCAGTATATGATTTATACAAAACATTATAAATTTTAAACCGTAGTAAAAATAATAGAATCTGCATACAATCAAAAACTTCAAATGCAAAAACACCTCCAAAAACTTGCAACACACATGCAAAAACACCTCCAAAAACTTGCAACACACATGCAAAAACTTAATACACCTGCAGAAAACTTGCAAACTCTAAAAACGTCACATTGCACAAAACTGAACCTGTGCAATATTAAAACCTGCAAGGCTAAACCTGAAGCAGAAACAAATCACCATAAAACGGACATTAATACACAAATACAGAAATTATGCAATTGCTGCCTCGACGCCCAAATTCTGCAAACCAATCCTATGAACCTGTCCATAAACAGACATATGACATAATATTTTAGAATATAAAATATCTGCACAATAAATGAATCATATCAAAGGAAATCACAGAAAATATATTGCAGTATATATGACATTGAGAATCTACATTTTCCAAATGAATACGTGGCAAAACATTACAGAATAAAAAATATGTGCAAAATAAATGGCAGAATATATATATGGCAAAATATATTGCACAACTTTGAAATCACGTATATAAATTACATAAATTCGGCATATCTTATAATCTAAGACAAAAATAATGTGCTTTCTGTTTCCCAATGACAGAAATTCGGCATATCATAAAACATCCATAAAAAGCAAAACTGATTATAAGATCTATGCATTCCAAAAATACAATACTACATCTCTTTCATATAGTCGACTATAAATCTATACCTTCTCAGTTATTGTAAAACCCTAAACCACAGCAGAATAGAGACATTCAAGAGGTAATGCTTAACTAAAGCAAAACTCAATCATTTAAGTAATTCTTATATCATTGCAAACAGAAATTCAGTGTTTGTAGGGATTAAGATTTAACATTTCAAACCGAACTGATATTGATTTTTTTTACTTTGTTTCAGTTTTATTCAGGATATCCAGAACTCAGTTACAAGGTAATAATTCATTCACTATACTCTGTGCAACATTTAATATCTATTTTTCATGTTCATATCAATGTTAGTATAGTATCCGTACCTTCAGGTTTTCTTTTTTAGATCTTGGAACCCCATGAGTTGCTAGAACATCATCCCCTTAAATGACTGAGTTCTGCTTCCCAACCTCCAGACATCCTCATCAAGGGAAAAAAATGAAACAAAAATGATTTTTAGAGAGAGACAGAGTAGATAAAAAGAGAGACAAATAGATCCTGCATAACTAGCAAATATATTACTGTTTTTGTTCTTTAATGAGGAGGCATGTTTACCTAAGTCGGTGTAGGATGCTCCGAGAGACTATTACATTAGTCCTTTTGCCAATGAAACAAATACTCTCTCGGAGCAACTCCACACCGACTAATAATACCCCCTCTATTTTCAACAATGTCATTTGAAAAAGATGTCTTTCATATATACATCGGAGTCAAGAGCAAATAGATATATAGACAAAGAGCTTACGTTTTTTCTTTCCTTGATGAGGGTATGTATATTTCTATAACCTTCTTCAATGTGCAATCCTCACCAAACTCCAGATCTTGACATCATGACAAAATAGTCTGCAACACATCATTTTTTCAAAGAATTCAGTATTTTCCAGTAAATCCATAAATCATATACAAGGTTAAAACTGAAAGTGTACCAAGTAGTTTCAGATGGGGTTTAAATTTTGTTGTGCACAAAATTGATTCTATTTCATAAATTCATTTTCTTTGTTGTAATTCAGATTTTATGTTCATGTTAATATAAATACTGAAAATTGTTTATTCTGTATTGTAGATATGTCAAAAATTATACAGCACGTGAAGGATATTACAGGTACCCGAGGTAATCATGAACTTAAGGTTCGTGTAATCCGTTTATTTAAAGTTCCAAAGAAAGACGATCCAACTCAATACGGAACGACTAAACTAATTCTAATGGATGAGGAGGTACTGATTAGTAGTTTATATGTTAACATATTGTTTTGTGTATTTACAAAATTATATGCCTAATCTGTGTATTAAATTCAATTCTGTGATTAGAATTCTGTGATATTATTTTTCAGGGTGACAAAATCCATGCAGTCATTAAAGAAGCTTTTATGGTTAGCTTATCTTTATTAAAAGAAGGAGGTGCTTATTTGATTTCAAATTTCGGAGTTGCCCTATATGATATGCCATTTAAGTTTTCTGATCACAAGTATAAGGTCATATTCTATCGCAACACTACCGTTAAACCATGTTCGACCATTTCTGTTCCTGTTCATGGATTCAAATTTACTGCATTTGAAAAAATCCTCGACGAGTCATTGGATAAAGGATATCTTTACGGTAAGTTGTTTCTGAATATTTTCATATTAAAATCCTTTAACTATGTTGTTTTTATGTGTATAATATGCTTCATTAATATTGTACATTTTATGTGTAGATGTTGTTGGTGAATTGGTTGGAATTGGTGATCAGATAGTGACCTTTACTAAAAGCAATGGCAAAGATGGTAAAAGAATTAATTTGCAATTAATGGATGCAAGGTATTAATTATTTATCAGGTTTTATTAATTTTTAATGTCATTACACAAATTAAAAAAATTTTGTTTATAAAAATGACGATTTCTAACTTTTATTTTGTTGATGTCACAGTAATAATATCATTAATTGTACTCTATGGGATGATTTTGCTAATTTATGTCATCCATTTATTGGCGCAATAAATCAAAATACGGTCGTTGTTATAGTTCAGTTCGCGAAGCTTGGGAAATGGAATAATTCACCTAATGTGTCAAATGGATATTATGGCACAAGGGTGTATTTTGACGATGAAAGTATTAGCGAGATTTCAAAATTCAAGGAAAGGTATATTCTGATGTTTTATTTATACATATCTGTTTATATTAATTGTAAATATTCTATTATATTGTTCAGCATACTGTTTCTCAAATAGTTTCTTTTGGATATTTGGTTATATTAATTGTAAATAATTTACTATTTTGTTTCTTAAACTTTAGTATATCAAAACAATCTGCTTCAAAAGGTGGTAATAGTTGTGTACAACTATCCAGTGAACGATCATACTCTTCTGCTGATATTTTCTTGGATGTGAGTGCAAGAAAAACCTTGGATGAACTTTATGAACATCTTCATGAGCGTGAAACGGTAAGTTAAGAATATTTGAGTTTCTAAATATTTTATATGTAAATATTAAGTTTTTTAGATTATTTATGAGTTTTTAAAGATTAAGTTTTTAGGTTATTTATTTATTATTACACTGATAATTCCTAAAGGTTCTCCAAGCTATTGTTCTTGCCACCATTGACCATATTGAAGATTCATATGGATGGTACTATAATTCATGCAAACGGTGTAAAAGCAAAGTGCAAGCACAAGAAGAACAGTTTTGGTGCAAGAAATGTGATGCATTAGTGAACTATGCAATTCCTAGGTAATTAATTTATGATAAATGAATTTTACTGTTTTTTGTTTATTGAGTTATTTATATATGTTTTTTCCTGTGCATATTTTGTGTTCAAGTTAATGTTATAGATGGATCTGGGACTGCTCAATTGACTATATTTGATAGAGAAGCTACTCAGTTTTTAAAGAAATCAATCACAAGCATTATTGAGTCAATAGATAAGGTAAATTTTTGGGTCTTAAATTAAGTATATAAAATGTGAAGTGATACGTATATAATGATTCTTATTTCATTAATTCATTTCTGTTCATTTTAATTTTCAGGATAAGGACATTAGTATCATCCCAGACGATCTAAATGTGTTGTTAAATAAAAAAATGTTGTTTAGGGTTCTCATTTCCCAATTTAATATTAGTAGACTTCCATCTGCAACGACATACACAGTAACAAACACGACGGATGATTTGACTTTGATTGAAAAGTTTGAACAATGCAGTTTAGAATCAGAGGTATGCATTCTTCATTTTATTTGTTTTAATTTTCAGATTTGGGTACTTGAATTGATCAAGAACTTTGCTTATTATAGGAAAATCAGGCATCACTTGATGTAGAGAATGATGAGGTGTCTAAAGTGTCATCAAATGAAATGGCGACACCCCGTAAGCGTGACTATATAAACATTGATGATGAGGAAAATAGCAATTCTGAGGAGAGTGCTAAATCTGAAGATAGTCATATTACGAATCATGGCAATGGATCAACCACAAAGAAGAGGGTTACTCTAAAGAAAGTGAAGAAGGAAAAGTTTGACTAAATTAGATTGTTTTTTCTATTATTTGAGCCACTACACTATTTAGTTTTTCAAAGAGTTCATGTGTTTTGTTTCAGTTTTTGTATTGGTATGATGTTGCTAAACCATTGAATGAAATTTATATGGTCGATTTTTCCTTTCATCATGTTGTACTTTTGCGTGGTGAATGCATTTTTTGCTAAACCATTGAATAAAATTCAATTCAATATCATAAATACCTAAGGTATTACATTTGTTGATTAACAATCAGTTATGCAAATTTTTAAAATAAATATATTGAATATTAGAAATGAATACTTTTTACAATTTAGGGCTTAGGGTTTAATAGAAAGGGACATTATGTATGTGTTAGGGTTTAGCTTAAGAAATTGATAATTAAGTTCTCAAATTGAAAATTATGTTATAGGGTTTAGGCTTAACTTATAAGGTAAAGGTTAGGGCTTAGGGTTAGGGTTTAGGGTTTATGTTTTAGGGTATTATGTAATTATGTTCTCAAAATAACATATTAAAAGTGATAAATATGTCAAAGGGTTTAGGCTAAGCATATAAGGTAATAGTTAGGGTTTAATATAAAGGGTATTGTATAATGATGTTCTCAAAATAACCTATTAAAAATCATAAATATGTCAAAGTGTTTAGGGTAAGCCTATAAGGTAATGGTTAGGTCTTAGTGTTTAGTATAAAGGGTCATTTACAAATGTTGTCTAATTAAATAAGGCTTAGGGTTTAATATAAAGCCTTTTTTAATCACTGCTGGTAAAGGTTAGGGTTAAGGGTTTAACAATTAGGTTCTCATATTCAGTATAGAACATATTAATACTATCAATTTAGAATAATAAATTAAATATTATAAATAAACACTTATTATAGGTTAGGGCTTATGGTTTAATATAAACACTCATTATTTTATGATGCTTATTCTGGTTTTATGTGAGCTAAGTCATTTTTTATTATTAACATTCAGGTCTGATTTTTTTAACTATTTAATTATTACCAATTCGTATTATTAACAATTAGGTTTCATAATTCATAATTAGGTTATAGAGTTTATGGCAAGTATATATGAGTAAAGGGATGTTTATTTTTTATTTTTTCAAGTAAGTAATTATATGGAAGTATTATTATTGTCATATATATACATTTTCCCAATATGTCACGTTATATTTAATTTCATCCCAAAAAAGTTTACAATATGTATATAATTATTTTATTATATCTTTTATTGTGATAGAATCAAATTCGTTCTAAAAATAAATAGTCTGTATGTATATTAGATATTATTAATATTAATAGTCTAAAATTTACAACTACACTATAAATACAGGTCCTAATATTCTTTTACACATCACCTTTAGAATCACATATTTTGTTTGCATATTCTCTCTAATAAGCCATCATGGTTCATCCTATTGCTCACGATATCTCACATCATACTGATGTTATTTTACTTTCTGATCTTCTACCCGAAAGCCACTTTTCCAGATTTCCACCAATTGCTAATACCTTTAACATGAGACTTTCGTTACCGATCGATCTATCAGATGATGTGAAGTACATCAAATGTTCAATTTCTATGCCATATGGTCTTGCTGATGCAACGGAAAGGTATTGTAAAATTTCATCCTATTGTTCATGATATCTCACATCAGTTCTTATATTGTTCATTTTAGATGGCTTAGGGTTATTGTTTTTTGGAATCATGGTAAATGCAATACAATGGTTTAATATAGTATGAACAGATTGTTTGTATACAAATTTGTTCTTTTTATAACACAGTGTTAGTAATGTATAATATTGTTATTTGTTTATATTTTTTTTTGCAGGTTTAAACATGCATTAGACGAAGTTAATAATCGATATTATGCCTTCATATATGAGAGAGATCCTATTTTGTTCCCAAACAATCAGCTAAACTGTGCAGTGCGTAATGTCGCAGGATATTTTGGTCCAACTCAAGAGGAAGGTTTTCATTTGACTTTTGCATCATATAATCCTATGATTATTGTTCTTACACAGGCTGAATTGAATGAAACTCGGCTGGAAAAAATGTTTCTACAATATGGGCATGATCGTTATTTACGTATCGATTCATTGTCCAATGAAGAACATAATTACATTACATGACGCAATAGTGATGTAAATTTATGGATTGAAGGTGAAGGCCGAGAGTATATTATGAAATTTAGTAGTAAATGTGCTTTATCGTGGCAACTACAGTGTATTTACGATATGGGAGATAATATATCCAGACTTCAACTTTGGGCTGTATTGGATGAATTTGCAAAGATTAATCGTCTACCTTGGCAACACTTGAATGGGAGGCAGGTTGTTATTAATTTGTCAGATGAAGAAGGAGAAGAAGAAGGAGAAGAAGAAGAAGAAGAAGAAGAAGAAGAAGAAGAAGAAGAAGAAGAAGAAGAAGAAGAAGAAGAAGAAGAAGAAGAAGAAGAAGAAGAAGAAGAAGAAGAAGAAGAAGAAGAAGAAGAAGAAGGAATAGAAGGTTAATGAGAAGAAGAGGGTCATGAAGAAGAGGAAGATGAGGAACAGGAGCCTTTTGAAGAAGAATATGAATAATTAGTTGCTAAGAATTTGTCATGTTTGTTATTATTTTCAAGTTATTTAGAATATTTAGAATTATTCTATGCCATTTCTTTTTCAGGACAAGTGATTGTCTGTTATATTGCATTTCTTAAATACATTTACTAAACCAATTTGTTTTGTTATTAATCCAATCATTACAATATTTAGAAACAAAGTTATAATTTATTTACAGTAATCTGAAGCAGTGCAAATTTATAATCTGGGTATATTAAACATTATGAAGATCGTTTCATATCCACTTTAAACTGAGTTTTATTGGCCCAATAATGAAAAAACATATTATTATCTAAAGTATAGCAAACAAAATATGAAAACGTTAATTGAAAATTACTTAGGTTATTATTTGTCTGAATTCGGGTAAGTAAATTATAGAATGATCTAAATGGTAAGTAGTAGAGTTGTCAATCGGGTCGGTCAAGTTGGGTTCGGTTCGGTTATTTTGGGTTCGGGTTGAGAACGGGTCAGGTCATTTCGGATAACAGGTCAAGCCGGTCGGGTCATTACAGGTCAACGGGTGGTTCAGGTTAACCAACGGGTCAAGAGCGTTATTTTTTAAATATTTTGTTCACTATTTAAATAATATTAAATAGTTAAAAACTAATTTAAATATGTCAAAGTAAGTTGAAATGGATTAAAATAATAATAATATTATTAATTATTTTAATGTAATTGATATTAGTAGACCAAAATCATATTTCATTTTAATTTTTAATTTTTAATATATTAATTTCTACATCATAAAAAATTATATAAGTACAACAATGTTCTTTTTTTTTAAAGGATATTAAGCATATTATCATTATTTATATGTAATTTATCATATATATTTTATGTTATATTTTATTAATACTCCACATTTATTCGTTAATCGGGTCGGGTTCGGTCTCGGTAAATTTGGGTTCGGTAACTTCGGGTTATCAAAAATTTCGGTCAGGTCGGGTCGGGTCCAAAAGCGAGTCGGTCAGGTCGGTAAAACGGGTTCGGTCAATTTTTGACAGCTCTAGTAAGTAGACAAAAATAATAAATTTTAATAAATTTGTATGTTTTTATGTGAGCACATATATTTCACTTAGAATCATTGGAAAACATATACAAGGATAGTATATAAAACTTCTATGTATCTTAAGAGGTCGGGTATATGTAAATATATGGAAGATCATTTATTAACATATATTACATAGATATATAATCTGAATAATTATAACTTCTATATATCATGTGAGATTTGACAAAGAGTGAGGCTTGTGGTTTTATGAGAAAACCTAAGATGTTGTTCATCGTGAATGTCAAGTGAGGGATGTGGTTTTATGAGAAAACCTAAGATGCTGTTCATCGTGAATGTCAGATGTATTGCTGAGTTTTCTTACAGGTATACCATATGTTTAAGTTGTATTATTTATGAATATTTTTTGGGTTTGTTTAGATGTAAAGAACTTCGTCCTACAGTAGCCTGTTTAGTTTATTCTGATATTTGAACATGAGTTGTGTAAATTTCTGAAACAAACCAACATAGTTCATAAGTTGTATATACTTTTAAACCTAGATGTTCAGGATGGGTTTTGCTTAAAGTTTTTTGCAAGCTTTGAAAAAAAAATGAGCAAGTCATAATAACTATTTACATCTAATCTATTTCATATACAATTTCAAAATATTACTACACTAAAAGTTTGTGTATAAAACATACCTTTAGTTCTTCTTTTTTCTCTATATATATGATTATCCACTCTTTCTTTTGAGATCACCATAAGCTCCCAAATGATTCCTATATGATAAACAATTAATATAATAAGTACAGCGACATAAAGTAAATCAGTTAAGTATAACCTTAACAGTATTAAACCATGACCTGATAGTACAACTCCAATCTGCTTAGGAGATGTATATTAGAGATGATATGGTTCAACCTATAATGGAATAAATTTTATGATCAGTAACACTTATAATTTAGTGAACATACATAAATTCTTTTAATATTGTACTCATACCTTTATTTATACTGTATGAATGATCCTAGCAAATGACAATGTTGTTTGTGTCATCCAAATTTGCATCCTGCATTACTATACAAGAATACATCAGTTATAGTTTGAAAAAAATGTACGCAATTGTTTAATATCCAATTCAAAACTATCAAACAGATAGACATAACCTGACTGTGTACATAACATGTAAATCCAACTTCTTGAGATGGTACCCTGATATCAGGATTTTTATATATTACACCTATAAGTGAAAACAATTATTGTGCCACGTAAGTAATTATTTTGTAAACCAAAAAAGAAAGTTTGATAGTACTAAATTATACATCAGAATTACACATGCCTTTAGAGCTTTGTCATCCTTAGGATAATCATGATATCAGGTTTATGAATCTCATATCAGAAGAATCTACATTGTAGCTAATATGTTGTATTGAATGCATGTAAGAGAATCAAAAATTTTGTACACAGAATAGGAGTTAGAATATGATAAATACACTATGTAAACTGTAGAGTTGGTAATATGAAATATTGACCTTTCAGAATATGAAACTATTGAATTATTCTATTTCCTAATTTTAATTTTAATTCTCTTATCATTTGCAGCTGGAGTGCAAACCTGGAATCATAGATAGGATTATATTACTAAAGGTTAGATACATTTGCTATTACAAATACTATTACTACATGATTATTATAGTTCTGTATATATTAGAATAATTCTTATTTCAATATAACATGTGCACATCAGTTTCTTTACTTTGTTATATGTAAGACATGGGTTTCATCCTTAGGTTACACATGATATTAGTTTTAGATTATTTTGATAGGCATCTAAACCAGAGCTTTTATGTTTCATTGGATGCATGCAACGTATCCAACTATTATGTAATTAGAATTGGATTTATAATCTCTAAAAAATGCTTAAACTCAATATTTAGCCAGATGACAAATGTTACCTTTCAATTCAACACTTATACAAAAATCATGTACAAAACAAATATTTTCTTACAGGAAACTAGAATCATACAAAGATATATTTTACTATCTATGCAGAAAGAATTATGCATTTCAATGTGAGACTAATATATATAATTTAAACACTTACATTTGGTACAGAGTCTTCCATAACTCCTTCCTTCATGCCAGTGTATTTGTTATATGTATACCTTCGTTGGTCTAAAGTGTGTTTGGTTTGAAGCCTCGCAGAGAAAGAATTAAAAAAAAATCAAGATATCTGCAAATCTCATACTAATAGAGATACAAAAAGATTTCCAGAAATGTACATCTCCTAATATAGTGATATTGTAACACCCCGTGCCAGAGGTGCTACAGTGCCATAGTCCCGAAGGAGTATAAGGCGGGTGAAATAAAAATTTGCAAAACATATCCCAACATAATATATATCAAAAGCAGCACAGCGGAAAAACCTGTAAAACCTGTCCAGAGTTTGAAACCATAATCAATCTTAACATAGAGAAATACAACCATTTACAAACCAAAACCAACAACCAAAAACCAAAACCAATACAACAAGTTCGACCACTTCAAGGTTCAAAACCAAAACGACACATACAACCAAGTCAAAGTCCCAAACCAAAAGTAGAGTTCTCGACTCCAAATCGACGGTGATCAGGAACCTCCTTGCTGGCGCTGAACCTGAAAAGCCTGATTGACTGAGGGACCCAATACCCCAGCCAACCACGACACGTAAATCGAGGTTGGTCAGCCTCGTGAAAGACTATGGCAAGATTAGCCCAGCCAAAACAGTTTCAAAACCATAAAGTTATCACGACAATCAAATAATACCAAACAACAACAGATCTTACTTAATATATACATACAATATATACCATATCATACCGACCAATCAACATAAAACACACGCCTAAACACAAACACACTCTAACACATAATCATCTAATACTCAATCTTATCCAATTCTACACGATACTAATCTCTTTCAATCCATCCTAAAACTCATCACAAGCATAGACGAAAAGAACGATCCAATCCAACTTCCTCTCCATTCCTAATACCTCAATCAACAACCCTAAGCACATACACATCTTATGACTGACTTACAACCACAGCTAATCAATTAGACTGAACTCGCTACTGTACTACACAGCAAATTCAATTATCCTTCACATCAACAAACACATAAGCATCAACGAGATAATCATCACATAATACAATCATAACCAAAATGACGATCCAGGCCAGCCACCCTTCTGGTGCCGCCGGTTCGTCAACCACGACTGCAACTCATACCTTCAAACTCAACTCGTATTGGCCCACACCCTCAAGATGGAAACCAATCTATACACTCAAACAACACAACCAACATTCATAATCCAACGGCTACCAACAATAACCATACCAACAGAAATTCACAACCTTGACCAGTTACAATCAACAACTATAACACACGTAAATTCACAACCACAACCAATGGCCAACAATGACCCACAACCACAACTAATAACAATCAACGTCCAAAATAAACCAATTATCAAACATACAACCAAATTACCAACACAATCACTTAATCAAGTACATAATCAACATTCAACACATAACCAACACACACAACCACCAACACCTCCAATCCAACCTCCGTCTCCACCACCACATCACCGGGTGAGACAATCAACACACACAACCACCAACACCTCCAATCCAACCTCCGTCTCCACCACCACATCACCGGGTGAGACAATCAACACACACAACCACCAACACCTCCAATCCAACCTCCGTCTCCACCACCACATCACCGGGTGAGACAATCAACACACACTTTCCGAATGGGACTTTCACCATCCAACCCTTGGCCCTTAACGACGTAGGCATGCACCCTACGCGGTTTGGTGAGACTATCATCACCTGACCCTTCGACCTTCGGGGGTTCATACCCACCGAGGCCCTAAATATAAGGACTTTCACCAACCAACAACATTCCACCACTACACCGACACCAATTCAAACACTTCATACGACAACCAATCAAATATCACATAATCACATACACACACACACACAATCCAACACACACACACAAACTCAATCCAACACACGCACACACACGATCCAACACACGCACACACACACACATTCAATCCAACATAC
This sequence comes from Rheum nobile, assembly GCA_027886185.1. Lineage (NCBI taxonomy): Eukaryota > Viridiplantae > Streptophyta > Magnoliopsida > Caryophyllales > Polygonaceae > Rheum > Rheum nobile. The sequence goes on along the minus strand of WOAB01000308.1, from coordinate 947,332 downwards.
ACACACACACATTCAACACACACACCCATACACATTCAATTCAACACACGCACACACACGATCCAACACACACACACGATCCCACACACACACACATTCAATCCAACATACACACACACATTCAACACACACACCCATTTAATCCAACAATACTATTTACAACAATCAATCATATTTAGTCACAATTGACTACCACGTCCACATTTAATCAATCACGATACCAGACAATTACTATCACGCACACATACCCATATTCAACCAAGCAACGGTAAACTTAATTATGAAATAAATTAAGCATAAATCAATTTATAAAAATATATAAGTTAGCAAGGATCCTCTTGCCTCAAGTCGAACCGCAACGACCCCAAAGGTCTCCAAATCACTCGAACGAACCTGCGAAATCAATCCGAGCAAATCCCTGGCATTAATTACTCATCCAATCCACAACCAAATAAAACCCCAATTCAAAACCCTAAAATCAAACCCTTAATTAATTAGGTCAATCACACCCAATCTCAGTCAATTTATGCCTGCGCAATTCAAATGAACCCAGCAAATTAAACCCCCAAATCAAACCTTCTAAAATTCAGCAATCACACCCACAAAAATCAACCCAATGGCTCACGAAATTGCTCTTCCACTGCCCACGAAGGTTAAATCAACATCAATTCGGACCACTATACAACATCAATTCGAACCACACAATATCAATTCGAACATAAACCCTAAAAAAAATTCAGCAAAGCTTCAACCAAAACGAACCCCAAGCAAACCCCAAATCAAACCACCACCTTACCTCTTCGCTAGTCCTCGCCGGAAGAGAGCTCCCGACGCCGGAGACGACCACCAGCAGAAGCTCTCGGCTCGACCCACACCAGCGGCAGCTCGAAGCCACAAACACAGCAGCACGACGGCACGAACAGCAACCACGAACGGCTTCAGCAAGGAAGTAGGAGGGAAGAGCAGCTCGCCGGACGGAGGAGAAGCTCGGCTTCTCGGCGCCAGCAACTTCAGCCACCCCCATCAACACACGTCAACAGCCGTGGACAGCGACAACACCAGTTCGCAGCTCACACCGCAGCTTGCGCTCGCCGGAGAAGAGACAGAGGAGGGCGACGCGTGAACAGGGCTCACCGGAGGAAGGAGCTGGCTCGGCTGGGCAGGGAGAGCCGGATTCGGGAGGAGCGAGCTTGGCTGAATAGGAAAGAACCCACGAGAGGGAGAGAGACGAGCCACTTGGAAGGAGTTAGGGATTTTATCCCCAAAATTTTCCATATCACCCCTTTTAACAAATCTCATAATTAATTTACTAAAATGCCATTATTATCTTATTTGGGGTATTTCATTCTCCCCCCTTATAATAGTTTCGTCCTCGAAACTAGAGTCAAACAAGCTCGGATAACTGCGTCGCATAACCGACTCTAATATATACAGGACTTGTCGAAGAATGATCTTCCTAAACAAAAATCCGTACACTCTTCCCTGAGCAATCTCACTGCATCTCGTACTCAACATTCCATTACATTCAGCTGTATCTGTTCCTACTCAAACCAATCTCAATCTCACCCCGCACAATTCTTGTTGCAACTCCGGCAGAACTGATAAGCACGCAACCGTATACTCGAGAGTCAACTTCCTACTCAAAACATCAACTACCACATTACCCCTTTATGATTGATACACAATATCTTTTCCACAATCTTCAATCAATTCTAGCAACCATCTTGTCCCATGTTCAACTCTCTCTTATACAATTGAGCTGACGAAAAGACATACGCAATGACTTTCCCATTCTGCATCAAGATGTAACCCTGACCCTACTTAGACACATCACTGTAGATGACAAACCTTTCTGTTCCCTGTGGAATAACCAACACTGACACACTAGCTGCGACCTGCGCATTCTACTTCTCAGCTCAGCCGAATCCCATAGTCGCGAAATTCTACTTTTTCAGATGCAACTGAGTTCTCTGTTCCTTACTACTTCCAACATCAATAGCCTGATCAAAATCAACAGTAGCAGTCTCCCTGATCAGCACTCATCAGTACTCAAGGATTGTACAGTTATGCCTTACCATCAAAGTTCATCTCAGAACACAACCATATCTGAATGCGCTTAATCTGTCCTGCTCAACCCTAACAATAACAGTAGCACAATAATTCATACAGAATCATCACCACTAAACTACCTGCATCAACCTCTTGACGATAAGCCTAACGGCCTCATCCTCTACCATACTCATACTCTTTAAACCTCTAGCACGTCCCACTTACCAGGGAACGCACCATAAAATTTACTTAACAACATTAAACATCGCATATGAAATTAATCATCAATACTCAACATCACATATAAATATATCAAACATTAGCACAAAACATCACAAACAACACTTACCAACGCAACTCACTACAGGTTGACAGCAAGGATTCCTGATCACACGATCGTTCATAACAACAACGTATAGAATTCCCAAGTTGAAAATTCTGAAAGAAAACATTTTTTTTTTGAAAAGAGCTCTGATACCAACTTCTGTAACACCCCGTGCTAGAGGTGCTACAGTGCCATAGTCCCGAAGGACTATAAGGCGGGTGAAATAAAAATTTGCAAAACATATCCCAACATAATATATATCAAAAGCAGCACAGCGAAAAAACCTGTCCAGAGTTTGAAACCATATTCAATCTTAACATAGAGAAATACAACCATTTACAAACCAAAACCAACAACCAAAAACCAAAACCAATACAACAAGTTCGACCACTTCAAGGTTCAAAACCAAAACGACACATACAACCAAGTCAAAGTCCCAAACCAAAAGTAGAGTTCTCGACTCCAAACCGACGGTGATCAGGAACCTCCTTGCTGGCGCTGAACCTGAAAAGCCTGATTGACTGAGGGACCCGATATCCCAGCCAACCACGGCACGTAAACCGAGGTTGGTCAGCCTCGTGAAAGACTATGGCAAGATTAGCCCAGCCAAAACAGTTTCAAAACCATAAATTTATCACGACAATCAAATAATACCAAACAACAACAGATCTTACTTAATATATACATACAATATATACCATATCATACCGACCAATCAACATAAAACACACGCCGAAACACAAACACACTCTAACACATAATCATCCAATACTCAATCTTATCCAATTCTACACGATACTAATCTCTTTCAATCCATCCTAAAACTCATCACAAGCATAGACGAAAAGAACGATCCAATCCAACTTCCTCTCCATTCCTAATACCTCAATCAACAACCCTAAGCACATACACATCTTATGACTGACTTACAACCACAGCTAATCAATTAGACTGAACTCGCTACTGCACTACACAACAAATTCAATTATCCTTCACATCAACAAACACATAAGCATCAACGAGATAATCATCACATAATACAATCATAACCAAAATGACGATCCAGGCCAGCCACCCTTCTGGTGCCGCCGGTTCGTCAACCACGACTGCAACTCATACCTTCAAACTCAACTCGTATTGGCCCACACCCTCAAGATGGAAACCAATCTATACATTCAAACAACACAACCAACATTCATAATCCACCGGCTACCAACAATAACCATACCAACAGAAATTCACAACCTTGACCAGTTACAATCAACAACTATAACACACGTAAATTCACAACCACAACCAATGGCCAACAATGACCCACAACCACAACTAATAACAATCAACGTCCAACATAAACCAATTATCAAACATACAACCAAATTACCAACACAACCACTTAATCAAGTACATAATCAACATTCAACACATAACCAATACACACAACCACCAACACCTCCAATCCAACCTCCGTCTCCACCACCACATCACCGGGTGAGACAATCAACACACACAACCACCAACACCTCCAATCCAACCTCCGTCTCCACCACCACATCACCGGGTAAGACAATCAACACACACTTTCCGGATGGGACTTTCACCATCCAACCCTTGGCCCTTAACGACGTAGGCGTGCACCCTACGCGGTTTGGTGAGACTATCATCACCTGACCCTTCGACCTTCGGGGGTTCATACCCACCGAGGCCCTAAATATAAGGACTTTCACCAACCAACAACATTCCACCACTACACCGACACCAATTCAAACACTTCATACGACAACCAATCAAATATCACATAATCACATACACACACACACACACACACACACACACACACACACACACACACACACACACACACACACACACACAATCCAACACACACACACAATCCAACACACACACACAAACTCAATCCAACACACACACATACACGATCCAACACACGTACACACACACACATTCAATCCAACATACACACACACATTCAACACACACACCCACACACATTCAATTCAACACACGCACACACATGATCCAACGCACACACACGATCCAACACACACACACGATCCCACACACACACACATTCAATCCAACATACACACACACATTCAACACACACACCCATTTAATCCAACAATACTATTTACAACAATCAATCATATTTAGTCACAATTGACTACCACGTCCACATTTAATCAATCACGATACCAGACAATTACTATCACGCACACATACCCATATTTAACCAAGCAACGGTAAACTTAATTATGAATAAATTAAGCATAAATCAATTTATAAAAATATATAAGTTAGCAAGGATCCTCTTGCCTCAAGTCGAACCGCAACGACCCCAGAGGTCTCCAAACCACTCGAACGAACCTGCGAAATCAATCCGAGCAAATCCCTGGCAATAATTACTCATCCAATCCACAACCAAATAAAACCCCAATTCAAAACCCTAAAATCAAACCCTTAATTAATTAGGTCAATCACACTCAATCTCAGTCAATTTATGCCTGCGCAATTCAAATGAACCCAGCAAATTAAACCCCTAAATCAAACCCTAAATCATACCTTCTAAAATTCAGCAATCACACCCACAAAAATCAACCCAATGGCTCACGAAATTGCTCTTCCACTGCCCATGAAGGATAAATCAACATCAATTCGGACCACTATACAACATCAATTCGAACCACACAATATCAATTCGAACATAAACCCTAAAAAAAATTCAGCAAAGCTTCAACCAAAACGAACCCCAAGCAAACCCCAAATCAAACCACCACCTTACCTCTTCGCTAGTCCTCGCCGGAAGAGAGCTCCCGACGCCGGAGACGACCACCAGTAGAAGCTCTCGGCTCGACCCACACCAGCGGCAGCTCGAAGCCACGAACACAGCAGCACGACGGCACGAACATCAACCACGAACGGCTTCAGCAAGGAAGGAGGATGGAAGAGCAGCTCGTCGGACGGAGGAGAAGCTCAGCTTCTCGGCGCCAGTAACTTCAGCCACCCGCATCAACACACGTCAACAGCCGTGGACAGCGAACAACACCAGTTCGCAGCTCACACCGCAGCTTGCGCTCGCCGGAGAAGAGACAGAGGAGGGCGACGCGTGAACAGGGCTCACCGGAGGAAGGAGCTGGCTCGGCTGGGCAGGGAGAGCCGGATTCGGGAGGAGCGAGCTTGGCTGAACAGGAAAGAACCCACGAGAGGGAGAGAGACGAGCCACTTGGAGGGAGTTAGGGATTTTATCCCCAAAATTTTCCATTTCACCCCTTTTAACAAATCTCATAATTAATTTACTAAAATGCCATTATTATCTTATTTGGGGTATTTCAGATATGATAATATTAAATAGAGATACATATAGACATAGATAGAGAGACAGAAATAGAGAGAGCCTACCTATTTTGTTCCTCTTTGAAATTTCTTCACCAACCTCCAGCTTTGCTCATATGAAATAAAGAATTGCATTAGTTTTTTGAATTATATGACCGAGGAGAGAGAAAGAAATATACAGACAAAGACATATGTTTAAGTGGGGGAGGGGGAGAGGGAGAGAGAGAGAGAGAGAGAGGTTCGGAAATATGTTTAAGTGAATTTTGATAAATGTAATTTCAGCCTTCAAATTTAAGCCCAATTGGTCCATTAGAATCGTTGCAGTGTCTTTTTATTGGTTTAAAATATAATTGGGTCAATAAGCCCATCATTTGATAATTGGGCCTTTAAATTAAAGCCCAATAAGTCCATTAAGATTGTTTCATTCTGTTTATACTCGGTTATAATATATTTGGGCCAATAAGCCCATAATAGAACCAGTTAACATCTGTTACACATACATTTTGTTTTAAAAAAAAAATTCAAACTATACAAAATTCTATATTTATGATAACATGCAATAAAACATTCGCCGGCCCAATAAGTCCATTCACTTAAATTCTTTATTGGGCCAATAAGCCCAGAATGTATCATCCCATATTATGTGAATAAAAGATTATAAAATATATATATTTAAGTGGACCGGTTTTGATATATTATTTATTATAATGTCGAACCGGTTTAATCTAATATCAGATTTTATTATTGTTTTCATATAATATCAGATTTTACCTACAAAATAAATGAAAACCAATTTTTTTCTCCCCAAAAACTATATGAAGAACAGTCTTGATGAAATATATGAAATCAATAAATTAAACGATAAAGAAATTCATAGTTGAGTTTATTAGAAACATGACTTTGGAAATTTAAGCTTTTTAAATATCCAAAAAATTCCAGATAAAGTGAAAGGGAAAGAGAGAAAAGAAAACTAACATTGGATCTTATTCTGGAATTTGTCAGAATATTCTTTGAAATTTCTTCATCATCCGCGACTATTTGTTCTTCCAGATCTCCAACGCAGAAACACGTTTCAACCAAAATCAAATGAAACTAACATTAGATCTGGTGCCAGAGAATATAAATCATAGGTTAAAATCAAAAGATCCATAAAGCGACTTCTATCGAGATAGAGAGCATGAGACACATAGGTTTACAGATCTAGAGATTTATGGATTTCTAGAACGAGAGAACTTTTGAGAGAGAGAGAGAGAGAGAGAGAGAGAGAGAGAGAGAGAGAGAGAGAGAGAGAGAGAGAGAGAGAGAGAGAGCGACTTTTGAGAGAGAGAGAGAGAGAGAGAGGGGAAACTAACATGGTTACAGCCAGGTAAATAGATCTTCTTCTTCAAAGTACACTCCACAGTCAATGATCTCCTCATATCCTCAGAATCAAATACTGATGTCAGTATTTCAGAAAGTAATTACAGAAGAACCATAGATTTAGATAAACAGCGCAATAGAGAGAGAGATGAAGAGCAACAACAATCTCGATATTGTTTATGGTGATTTATAGTAAGAGGAAGATAAATTTTGGAGGTAGAGATTTTGTTTATTGGAGACGAAAATGGTGAAGTTAGGGGTATGAAGAACAGTATAGAGAGAGGAAATGAAAGCGGCGCAATAGGAAATTTCTTAATGTGGTAGGGTTTCCCAAAACGTTAAACGACTAAAATTATTTATCACATTCCAGAAGAATCCACTGACAAACTGAATAACGATACCCAAATGAAATGGACCTATAATCCCATTGACTTCTAGGCCCATCTGTTAATTTTTATTTAATGCCATTAATTGTTGTCGTTCTTTAAAGATTGGACCACTAAGCCGGAAAAATTTAAAATTGGGCCATAATTGGTTACACATGTTGGGCCGTCATTAATGAAGCCCATAAAAAAAGTGGGCCACTTAACCATTATATAAAAGATAGAATTTAAGTTATAAATGACTGGGCCTAAAGTCATCATTTAATCAAGCCCATAAAAAAGTTGGCCCACTAACCCGTTATAGCAAAGCAATTTTTTAATCTGAATCCAATTCAATTCGTATCACATATAAACTTAATAGTTATTGTATTATTGAAGCCGGTTTATATATTATTATTATTGAACCCATTATAAGAAATATAATGTATACATTCAACGAGAAGATTCTAGATATTGCAGAATGAACATCGAAACACAGTATCCTAATCAATGCAGACATTAAAAAAATCCAAACACAGTATTGAAACAGATCTTTAATGATTAATGGTAGAGGTTGATGGTTTAGGGTTTATTTCGAAGCAAGGTAACATAGCAGTTCAAACGAATCGATACTAGATGAAGAACAAGCATGAAGAATATTTGAACAAAACATTTAAACAAATTCTTGATGATTTTTAAATCGAAAGGGAAATCCAGAGAATAAAAAAAAAAGAGACTGACATACTGAGAGAGAGAGAGAGAGAGAGAGAGAGAGAGAGAGAGAGAGAGAGAGAGAGAGAGAGAGAGAGAGAGAGAGAGAGAGAGAGAGAGAGAGAGAGAGAGAGAGAGAGAGAGAGATGAAGGTGCGAGAGAGACGAAGGTGCGAGAGAGAGAGAGAGAGATATTACGTTTCTGTAATATTTAGCTCTCTAGAACCTCCGACTTCCAGATACCTAGCAAAATCAAAAGGGAAATTCAGACAATCAAAAAACAAGAGACAAAGATACTGAAAGAGAGAGAGAGAGAGAGATAGATAGAGAGAGAGAGAGAGAGAGAGAGAGAGAGAGAGAGAGAGAGAGAGAGAGAGAGAGAGAGATATCTTACGTTTTTGGGGTTATATAGCTCTCCAGAACCTCCGAATTCCAGATCTGCTCTTCCTTGCGATTATCTTTTCATAAATAGTGGGTTTTCAGTTTTGTATGAAAATTTTTGAGAAGAAATTGGTATGGATCTGAAACAGAGCGAATCTGGGTGGTATAGATCTAAACTAGATCAGGACACAAATATTGTTACTTCTCATATTTTTGAAAAAGAATGAAATAATTTGGTCTGTATTAAGTGAGAAAGGAAGCAGAGTGACGAAGCTTGAAGGAGTATATGAAAAACGCCATAGATCTGGAAAGAAGAGAAATGGAGATGGAAGGTTTTCTGAGACAGAGAGATGAAGAGAGAGACAAAGTAAGCGGCGAAATGATTTGCCAAAAGTGGAAATACGTAGGGTTAGGGAAGCCGAACAACAATCTGTAATTGTTTTGGGCTTAATTGGGCCGTTTGGTTCCAATCACAGAAATGGCCCAATTTGCATTAGTCGGCCCAAAACACAGAAACAAAGGACTCGTGCTTCCGATGTGTTTTATAGTATCAATTGAATCAAAATCAAATGTATTCTTATTGTAATTATTTGAATTTATTAGGAATATTCAAAATTATACATTCATTGTTTTAGTTCTTTTGTAACCCAACATAATATAATGTTGAGATTAGTTGTTATTATAGATAAACGACAACTAACAAAATTATTTTATTACAATTAATATATTGTTACATAAAACGAGCTTTTGGAATTGGCCTTCTATTTCACTTTCTCATTTTGTATACGTGAGCCTATATGTCGATAAACCTGTTTAATGTTGCATGCAAAATGTTATAACCTATACAAAAAAAAAATTTATGCCTATATGTCCATTTATTATTTTTATTATAATTTAATAATATAGAGAAATAATTTTTTTTTATAAGTACATAATCTCTATTTTGGTATGTATTAGGCCTATAAGTAGGCCTATAATCCGAAACCATGCCAATGATCTTTATTTTGGGCGTATAAGCCCATGTAACAAAAGAATATAAACATGTCCTTAAGTTTTTTACATTTATTTTTTAAAAAATATTCATAAATATATTTTATTCAATCTCTGTATTAAATCTGATTACAATAAATAAATATAAAAGTTTTAATTTGAAAGTATAAGCAGATTTTGCAGGTTAATTTTGTTATGGACGAATTAACTCGACATAATAGAGCGTTGAGATTGACTGTTATTAGAGATAAACGACAACGGATGAATTCAAATCGATCAGGCGAAAAGATCTTTTCAATTCTTTCAATTTTTTTTCCAATAAATTCAAATCTTACTATTGAGTATAAATATTGATTCTACAGGATATATTCCTGGAGTTAGCGACAATTCTTTTGTTAGTGGTCGTATCCCCATGTCCGATATTTCAAATGGTTAGTAATTGTCAATCGATAAAGTCGTTATTTAATTTGATTCGACCAGCTATATTGTAATAAGTGCTTGATGTTCTAAATTACAATATATCTTTAATTGTATGATTGTAAAAATACTATTTTAAAATAACTATTTTATAACTATGAATTCATATAATTATTGTTTCATTTTATTTATTCTTAAGCTTACACTTTCGAACTCCTATCGATGTATTTATGCAGTGCAACAAAATATTACAGCGTCGGCTTTGCATTTATCCTGAAGTGATCAAAACGGTCATAATTCATTTTTTTCTACAAGTGTTCCAGATCAAGAAAACTACGGTATAATTTGTTTTCGTCTTACTCTCCGTTTTATTCCGTATTAATGTTTTTTTGGTTTAGTAGATATAATAAGTACATTATGATATAAATATTTATTTGTAGTTCAATTGCATAATGTCATTCTTACAACACAAAATTATATTCACAATGTCGAACAAAGTATTGTATTCTTAAAAGTGGTATGCAATAAGGGATTTATGTACTTATAATATTTGATTTTTATTTTCATTCACACATTAGCTCCACAAAGGAAGAAATTGAGAATGAATGTGCTAAGACATAAGACGGATGGACCACCGCTAAACATGGAGATTAGGACAAAATATATTATATTTAATTACAATATAAAATTAATGTACGGCTTGCTTAACCAAAAAATAATGCATGCAATATAATTATAAATGGTAGCACGTCTATGTTTACCCAGGCTAAATCATTATCTATTCCAGTTTATGTTCTTAAGTTTGAGGTTATTAATAATCTATTATTATTTAATACTTTAATTTTCAGGTTCAAGAAATTCATGTGCATTGACAGGATGTTCAAATAATCTACCACATATAAGCGATGGTAATAATCAATTTATCCAATATCAAAATTTATTTTAGGTCATACTCATAAGTTGATTATAATATTATACGATTATGTTAACAGTTGAATCGCACAATTCAATGTTGACAAAACAAATTCATTTGCAAAATATTGAACAAGGTATGTTATTCGTAAAATTTATATGAATTGAGTTATTTTGTTATTTATAATAATTGGTATTTATTTTAATGCACAACATAGCTCGGCATAGGAGGAAGTTGAGAATGAATGTCATACGACATAAGCGACATGGCACATCACTAAACGCATCAGGTAAGCAAAACAAAATTGTTATTATTTTAAATTAATAAATAATGTATATTTTGCTTTACCAAACTTTGTGCATGCAATGTAATTGGAAATATCACAAACTCTGTACTTACTCAATCTACACCATTATCTGTTACGTGTAATGGTTAGTTATTAATGAAATATATTATGTAATATACTTTTATGTATGCATTGTCTTAAGTTATATGTTTTGAAAACAAATAATCATTTAATACTTAAATGTGAAGGTACAAGGAATTCATCTATATTGCGAGGATGTTCATCTTCTCTACCACAAATAAGTAATGGTACTATTCGAATATAGTTATAATTGTACAAAGCGTAGTTGTTATTTTATAATCTTTTATTATGTGTATTTGTATAAGAAAAATTAATATCTGTGTATTTATGTATTGTCCGCTAATGTTACGCCGACGGATTTACATTTACCAATAGCGGATCAAATCACTACGAACTCAGTTCTACCTATAAGCATAAATGACAAGGAAAACCATGGTACCAAATTATTGTTTTATTAAACGTTGTTATTAAGTATTATATTATGTTTTGTCTTACCTTGCTATTTGTAGTATGATATATGTATTTATTTGCAGCTCCTGTACAAAACGCAAGTCTTACTAATCAAGTTGACATAACAAATGTTGAACAAGGTATGATGGTAATGAGTAAATATTAATTGATTGATTTATTGCATTTGAATAATTGTAATTATTTTTCATTGACAAATTAGCTCGACGTAAGAGGATGTTGAGAATGAATGTGATTAGGCATAAGAGGCATGGAACACCACTAATTGAACTAGGTTAGCAAAAACCCCTTAATTTTATGATAAATCCTTAATGAAAGTTACGCTGTCATCTAATTGGATATGCATATATGTTATAAATTCTGTCATTGTTCAAAAAATATGATCACTTACATATTTCAATTTCAGCAACCACTAATTCATCTGCTTTGCCAGAGTGTTCATCTATATTACAAAATATAGGTAATTTTATAATTAATATCATTTTTTTTGTATTCATAAAAGGATCCTATATTCCGTTACATTAGGATTGTTACAAATAGTTTATAATGTCCATAATATACGTTAAAATAAGCACCTTTTAGCATATTTAATATATGTTACAGATTATTTGTTCAACCTTTAGTCTCTTTATAACAATAGTCTGTTGTACAAATACTGTTACAGTGATGAATAGAACAACAAGAAATCATACTGGTAAACCAGGTAAGTCTGTTGTATTATTTTCTAAAATTTTATCATATTTTTGTTTATTCTTTAACGCATATTAATATGTTATAGTGCAATACATCGATCACGGTGAAGCAGTGTATGAATGTCTGCATTGTGGGGCATTGCTATGGCATGCTGAAAGAATAAACACACAAGACCCTTCAAGCGAAGATATATGTCATATATCTTCCTTATGTTGCATGAAAGGAAAAATTGAGCTCCCATTGCTACAAGAGCCACCGCCGTTGTTGAATAATCTTTTGACAAATAAGCATCCAAAAAGCAAACAATTTTGTGAGAACATTATAGCTTACAATATGATGTTTGCTTTCACCTCTTTGGGAGGAAGGGTCTCACCCATCACGAAAGGTCGTGGAACTTATTGTTACCGAATGCATGGACATAATTTTCACAGAATAGGGAGTTTGTTACCAGTGTCGGGGACAACTCTAAAGTTTTCGCAACTCTATATATATGATACTGAAAACGAGGATGCAAACAGAATCAATGCGATAAGGTATGGAAATTACATATATATTTTTTTGTTATCACTTATAGTTATATAACATTATTCTTTAATATTAAGATTTTACTTTGATCTTTATTTATGTTAGCTCTAGAGTAAAAAAAGTTGATGAATCGCTTGTGATTGAGTTGAGAAAGATGATAGATCAACACAACTCCCAAGCAAAAGCATTTAGAATGGCCAGAGATCGATTTAAGGATGAAGGTGTTACAGATATGAAGTTGCGACTGCTTAGCAATAGAAACACTGATGGTCGGAGATATAATCTCCCAACGAGTTCAGAGGTGGCTGCTATTATTCTTGGTGATATTGATACAAATCTTGAGCCCAGGGACATTATACTTCATACAAGGTCTGGTCAGTTACAACGGATTCATGAATTACATCCTTCGTACCTTGTGCTTCAATATCCGTTGGCATTCCCTTATGGTGAGGACGGGTATCGGCCTGACATTGATTTAAGTGAAAGGTGCAACACTTCTGCAAGGAAGAGGTCAAGAGTTACGCTAAAAGAATTCTGTCAGTTTCGAATTCACGAGCGTCGAGGCGAAGTCGGAATTTTGAGGTCATCTAGAAAGTTGTTTCAACAATTTTTGGTTGATGTTTATACAATGATTGAATCAGAAAGGTTGAACTATCATCGAACTCATCAGAAGAACATACGTGCTGATTTATATACAAATCTTGCTTCAGCAACGAGCAAGGGTCATACAACACCAGAATCATCTGGAAAGCGAATAGTGTTGCCATCTTCATTTATAGGTGGTCCTAGATATATGCAGCATAACTATCAAGATGCAATGGCAATATGCAAACACTATGGTTATCCAAATCTATTCATAACATTCACATGCAATTCAAAATGGCCTGAAATTGTCAAGTTTTGTGAAGAAAGGGGTCTACAACCAGAGGATCGCCCATACATTATATGTAAAGTATTCCACATGAAATTGGAGTCCATGATCAAAGATTTCAAAGTAAACAAAATATTTGGCAAGGTTACTTCTGGTAATGTCTCTTTTACTGTCCTCACTTTAGTTATTGTTTACATGTGTATAAAATATATTATTTTCCTGACATGTTTATAGTCTATTAAATGTATTAATTAAGTTGAACATATATCTTTGACTTATGAATCTTTTGCAGTTATTTACACAATCGAATTCCAAAAGCGTGGTCTGCCTCATGCACATATTTTATTATTTCTGGATAAGGAATCTAAGTTGCCAACTACTACAGATATCGATACGGTCATTTCTGCTGAAATTCCACACCCAACTGAGGATGTTGATTTATTCAATGTTGTAAGAAATTTCATGATGTATGGTCCATGCAGAGCTTCTAAACCATCGTCTCCTTGTATGGCTGATGGAAAGTGTAGAAAGTACTTTCCAAAAAAAATTGTTGAGCAGACTTTTGTTGATGACGATGGGTACCCTGTGTACAGAAGACGTGACGATGGTAGAGCGATAGAAAAAAGTGGAGTTCCCCTTGATAATCGGTATGTGGTTCCTTACAATGCATTTCTTCTTCTAAAATACAATGCACATATAAATGTTGAATGATGCAACTGATCGGGCTCTATCAAGTATCTGTTCAAGTACATAAACAAAGGCCATGATCGCGTCACTGTTGCAATTACAAACTCTGATGCAAACAATGTCGGTGATAATTGCATGGACGAAATAAAAAACTACTACACCACCCGGTATGTATCTGCGTGTGAACCGGCTTAGAGGATTTTTGCCTTTGATATTCATTACAAGACTCCTGCTATTCAACGTTTGAATTTGCACCTTCCCGATGAGGAAAGCGTTTTATTTAATGATGATGATCATATTGATGCTGTCTTAAATGATCATGAAAGTGATAAATCAATGTTTCTGCAATGGATGCAGTCTAACAAAAAGTTTCCAGAAGCTAAAGATTTGACGTATTCTGAATTTCCAGAAAAATTTGTTTGGGTAGCCTCATCTAAGCATTGGAAAAAACGTGACAGGCGTGGTTATGTTGGAAGGATTTATCACGTAGCTCCTGGTAGTGGCGATAAGTACTATCTTAGAATTTTGTTGAATCATATAAAAGGACCAACATGCTATGAAGATTTAAGGACTGTTGATGGTGTAGTTTATAGTACATTTAAAGAAGCTTGCTATGCTTTGGGTTTGTTAGATGATGACAGAGAATATGTTGACGGGATAACTGAAGCAAGTTTTTGGGGATCCACAAACTACATTAGGAGTCTATTTGTATTTATTTTGGTGTCTGATGGCATGGCAAAACCAGAGTTTGTTTGGGAACAAACATAGAGGCTTCAAGCAGATGACATTGTCGATAAACAGAGAAGAATTCTACAAATTAAGGGTATGTATTTCATTAATGTTGTTTACTTGATCATAATCCTAATTGTATTTTGATGTACTTTTAGGCGGAATATATTGTACTCATTTAATTATAGTGACATGTGAATTCTATTTATATGCAGATTTGCATGTTACAGATGACCAATTACAAAACTACGCTCTTGCCGAAATTGACAAGTTATTACGACGAAATGGTAGTAGTTTGAGTCACTATAAAACCATGCCTTCTGTAGATTCAAGCCTCATATCTGAAGGTTTCAACAAGCTTATATAAGATGAACTTCGATATGATAAATCATGTCTAGAAGAGGAACATTCACAATTACTCTCTAGATTTACAATGGAGCAAAAATGGGTGTACGATGAGATCATGAATGCTGTTTTATCAAATAGCGGAGGTGTCTTCTTTTTATATGGTTATGGTGGCACTAGTGGAAAAAACACTTTTTGCTGCTCCCTTTTAGAGGCGTACATAGTTCAAAACGCCTCAACAACGACTTAGGCAATCACTTTTTTTGGTTTTTAAGGCGGATAATTAATTTATACGCCTCAAAAACATCTTTTGAGGCGGACAAATTAATATACGCCTCAACAAGTATCCGAAAAAATATTCCCCGCTAAAGTATTAGAGACGGGCCAGGGTAAGGCCCGCATCTAATGCTAACTAATTGAGGCGGGCCAAGTAGCCCGCCTCAATTAAAGCTTGTTAAGGCGGGCCTCTTAAAGCCCACCTCAAAAAGTATGTCCAATAGAGGCGGGCATATAAGGCCCGCCTCTATTGGTACATGCAAAACATATATATGGAGGGCACTTTCGGCGGCTATAAGGTCAAAAGGTGAAATAGTGTTTATCGTTGCTTCAAGTGGAAATGCAGCTCTCCTAATACCTGGCGGCAGAACTGCTCATTCGAGGTTTAAAATACCTTTGCAAGTTAATGAGGATTCCACGTGTCATATATGTTCAGGTACTGAACTTTCAGAGTTGATATGTGCTGCCAAACTTATTATCTGGGATGAAGCTGTCATGACGAATAGGTTATGTTTTGAAGCTTTAGACATGACGTTAAGAGATATTTTATGGGCTACAAATCCGCTTAGTTTAGAGCAACCTTTTGGAGGGAAAGTCGTAGTATTTGGTGGAGACTTTAGGCAAATTCTATCCGTTATCTCAAAAGGGAGCAGGCAAGATGTTGTTGTTGCCACCATTAATTCCTCTTATTTGTGGGATCATTGCAAAGTTCTTACGCTGACAAGGAGCATGAGGATTCAACAAGGTACATCTGAATCTCAGATCCAAGAGGCAAAATAATTTTCTGAATGGATATTAAGCATCGGAGATGGGACTGCAGGTGTTGATAATGATGGAGAAGCGCAAATAGAAATCCCCGATGAACTATTGGTCAAGGATTATGACTTAGATTCGATTCCAGCAGTTGTTAAATCTGTTTATCCCTCTCTAATGGAAGATCAGTTGTCTCCTGCATACTTTGAAGAACGAGCAATTCTTGCTCCAACACACGAAGAGGTAGATAAAGTTAATGAGTATATATTGTCTTCGTTGCATGGTGATGAAAAGATATGTCTAAGCTCGGATAGTTTGTGCAAGGCAGGTTCTGTTAAAGACAGTGATGCGAGTATTTATACGTCTGATTATTTGAACAGTCTTAGATGTTCTGGTCTGCCAAATCATGTGCTCAAACTAAAGGTCGGGGTGCCTATTATGCTGCTTTGAAATATTGATCAATCTTTAGGCTTATGCAATGGGACGAGATTGATAATCACGCAACTTGGCAGTCATGTTATACAAGGGAGAATTATCTCAGGCAACAATATCAGACATACGGTGTTGATTCCTCGCATGATAATGTCACCATCAGACACTTCATTCCCTTTCAAGTTTCAACGAAGACAATTTCCCTTGAGTGTATGTTTTGCTATGACCATAAACAAAAGCCAAGGCCAATCTCTTGCAAATGTCGGTTTGTATCTTCCACGCCCTGTTTTCAGTCATTGCCAGTTTTATGTTGCATCATCAAGGGTAACTAGTAAGAAATGTTTGAAGATATTGATTTGCGACAAAGATAAGAAGAGGTATAATACTACAACCAATGTAGTATACAAGGAAGTTTTTAATAATTTGTAATCATTATGAACATCGTTCCACATTGAATGTTTTTTGTTTCATTTTCATGTATTATATGATCATTTTTAGCATTTTTAATTCTATTAGTAGTATTGATGTAAGTGGTGTGGCTATACCTATATGAAACACTAATTAGCCAATTTTATTATTAATAAAGTTATGGAGAGTGTCATCTCTCTTTATATAATTAGTCTTTCGTCTATCTTGAATATGTTTTAATGTTCGATTAGTCATGTTTTCTTCAAATAACTAATCAAAAAATATTGAACCAATGACTCATCCATAATTTAATAAATATTTGTCTTACAAATAAAAAATAAATAAAAAAATCTCGTACAAGGCACGAATATTACACTAATTTCCTATACAATACAACTTCATATATTTTACAATCTCCTAATTTTCTAGGATTTAGGATTTAAGATTTAAGATTTAAAATATATGATAATTTCTAAATCTAATAAGGGTATAATTATCTATATAAAAATATATAAAAAAATTAGTAGATTACACAAAGTAACACCCATAAAAAATATCCTCTAGTACTTATCAACTCATGAAATTGAACAGAAAAGAAAAAAAATGTAAAAGGGAAGATATTCCCTCAGTTGAGTGTTGACTTATCAACACACTCCCCCAATTTCTTTTGCCCCACTCTCCTCACAGCTTATCCGAAATCATTCTCCACTCTTCCTCCCAAATCCTCTCGCGATTTTCCTTCCCCCTCTCACAAATTTCTCATATCGATCATCTCCTCGTTAATGGCCAGAGCCTTCTCCCACAGGATTCCTTCGATTTCCAGCCACTTGCCTTCTCAGAAACCCTCCGCTGCCCCGCTCAAGCCCCCGCCGCTGAACTTCGCCGCAAAATCTCCTCTTCCGGTCGATTCCTTCTCCAGCCGCCGGAGCTCTAGGAGGCCGTTGATTGTGCTCGCGATCCGGTGCGGTGGAACGAGCAGCCTCAACGCTCCGCTCGAACCGACTTCGTTCCCTGGTAGGTCGCTCGGCGGCGTCCTCCAGAATGATCCGGACTCCTTCTACGACGCCGTTTTCGCGGAGCTGAGTCTCTTGTCTGATGATCGAGATGCCACTCTCGCTCGCATGGATCTCAGTTTCGGATCTCCTGAAGGCTGCCTCCATAGGTGTGCTCTTATTCCTTTCCTCTCTCTCTTTCGCTTTCCTCCTACTTTTGTGGAGAATTTTTTTTGGTGCCTTAAATAATTATCTTCTGATTTTCTATACTCAAATTGTTCTTCTTCTCGGGATGTAAACATATTTGTATAGATTAATCTGATGCGTAACTATGTATTTCAGAGTAGATGAATTTGTAATATGACTTGTGGAATACCTTTGTTCTTACTTTTCTAACGATCTCAGTGGTGAATACCAAGTTTTTCTTGTGATTCCTCTGATTAGTAAATGGATGAATTTGATTGCACTGAAATAGTACAAAGAATGAATTCTGAGTATAGATATTAGGACATAATAATAGTATGACATTTGACAGATCTTACAAAGACAGACAGAAGCTATGCCGTAGGCTACCAACAATATTCATATTCTGCTAGAAGTACAACCAGTTTGTCTTTTTATATATGTATCTTGAAGTGGTTTATGTAGTTTGATGATTTCTTATGCTGATATGGTGTAATGAAAATGAAAGGTTTGTTTTCTTAGACAGTGTTGCATATTTGTTAACCTATATGGTGAGAGGTATTGGCAATGTTGAACTAAATTATATTTTTTCCTTCTGTTCAATGCATGCAATTGCAGTTTCCTTCTGTCAATTCAGATGTTCTAGCTTTATTTTAGGATTTCGCAGTTGTAGCCATTTCAATGTATGCCCAGCACTTACCATTGAAGAATAAAGTAAGTTGCTGAGGATGGGGTGGGTAATGAAATCTCCAAACTATGGATATGCTGTTTGTGATTCCATAGTTGTCATATGTACTCACTTTGAAACTTTATTGCAGACGTAATACTGAGGAATATGCTCGTCTCTTTTAATCCCTTCATGATAACATAAAAGCAAGATTGCAGCCATGGCCAAGAAAGAAACCAGCTCGAAGATACATTCCTCGAGTTGGAGCCTATGTTGAAACAGCAGGATGGTGCAGTGGGATGTTATCTTGCTCATAAAATTGTCCCCTTTAATGGAAGATGTATTATCTAAGCCTCTGCAAATTCCCATTGGTGGATGAGATTAATGATCCAACGGCTTAGGCAGAATCCTAATACTGGCAGTAGCATTTGTCCGTGAAATCTTTGTCTTTTAGCAAGTTGCCCATTGTGCCTCCGATTGATCCATTGACTATTTCAGGTTGCAAGTTAACTTGTCATGAGAGGAGGTTATCCTTTCACTTTTTGGCTGTTACATTAGGAACTCCTCTAGTCTTTTAGGCTTTAGGTGGAGCTTTCTGTAGTATGTTATCAATAAGCTGACACATTTCTACTCTCGGTAATCTGATTTTAGGAGGATTGCAAAACTCAAAGAGGAAGAATATCAGACCATAATTGAAGACATCATGTACATGATTGTCTATCAGAAGTTCTCACAAATCCGAGTCCCCTTAGTACCAAGCCTTGACAAATGCATCTACAATGGGAGATTGGAGATACTGCCTTCCAAGGACGGGGAGCTGGAAGCCATTCACAGCCTTGAGGTGTTGGAGATGATAAGAGAGTACTTAACCTCTGTTCTTGGCTGGAAAGCAGGGTCCAGTGTCACTGTCAACTGGGCCCCAACAAAGATACAGAGGCTGCACCTCAGCCAAGTTTATGCAGCATCAGTAGTGTACGGCTACTTCTTAAAGTCCATTTCCATAAGGCACCGCTTAGAACATAATGCATCTGAGCCCTTCCTCAAATCCATTCCTTCAAACAGCTGGGCATTTTTATTAGGATCAGGCTTCTATGGTATAAAGAGCATTGCCCTTGGGGAATTCAGCACACCAAGATCCACAACTCTGAGTCAAGTGCAGCATTCACACGAAAAGCCACCTCGAAAGCTCAAGTGCTACGTGGAGGGCCTCGACCAAGACGCACTCCAAGCGTGTGCAAAGATGAGATCTGAGGTCACCATGGACCTTGTTGAGAAGCATTGCTCGGCCCTCTTTGTCAGTGAGAACCCGCGTTTGGTTGAGGGCGACAAACCCATCTTAACTTCATTGGCCAGCTTGAAGAGATTGGTCCTCGAGGCCATTGCTTTCGGCTGCTTCTTGTGGGATGCCGAGGAGTACGTTGACAGAGTATTCAAGCTGGAGAAGTGACGGAACTCAACAAGAACGCTGTATATATGGGTGAACTTTTCAGGTTTGGCAGTTTTCTGCTCGAGATTGTATAGAATGTGGAGAATAATATGTACAGAATGTGGAGGTAGAGCCTTTCACACTTCCTATTTTCTTCCGTTCCTAGATTTAATGGACTGTTAAAAGATGACTCTGTCGTGGTCGTGATATGAAGTCTTGCGTTTGCTTATCAAAAGGAGTTCTTGGTTTTGTGATCAATGTTTACGAAATTTTGTTCGTCGATTTTCCTTCTGAATTTTATAAGCTAAGGGGAAAAGAAAGATGAATGAGTCCTCTAGTTATGTCTTTTTTTTTTTCTTGGACAACCATATCCTTGCTTGTTTGTCAACTTTGGGGTGCACATCTGGTGTGGAGATTGACTGGTATATTGACTGCTAATTGGCAATAATGCTATTTTAATTATAGATGAAGCAAAAATGTCTCTGTCACCTAATTAGTTGGATTGAACTAGTTGCTATCCATTCCACCTATATCAATATTGGCTGGCTACTGCCCACTTTGTCCAAACTTTATTAAAAATCTGGTTAGGTGTTTTTGTGACTAATGACTAGGTACCAATTGATTTTTTTTTTGATAAGGTAAGAATTAAACTAGTGTTAAGTATAAAACTTGACAATTAGCCTATAGCATTCTTTCGGATGAGAGCCTTGAGCTCAGTGTTGGTCAGGATATCGTTCGTAGATAAATGGTGGCTAAGTTTGGTGATAAGATCAACCATCACATTCATTTCACGAAAGATATGAGAAATCTACATTGTCTGAAAGCAATGTAATAAACATAGGATATCAGAGATGATAATCTCGATTTTCCATGGACAGTGCCAGATTTTGTTAATGACATTCACAATAGTAAGGTTATCAGTTTCTATTTCTATATGGTCATATTTCATTTCTTTAGCCTTTAGAAGCGCATTTCGGATGGCAAACGTTTCAGTTATGAGGAGAGTCGAAATATCACACTTTTCTGTATGGATAAGAGTGAGAATTCTTAGGTTATCTCTACAGATAATGCCAATAGAGGATAAACCATTATTTCTGGTTGAACCATCCACGTTAATCTTGATAACTTTCTCCGATGATTTTTTTCATTTAGGGTTATGCTGTTTTCTTTTAGTCACTTGTTTTCTTTTTGTGAAGTTTTGTTCAAAAGTGCAATCCGGATTTCATTTATGTGTCTGGTACCAATTGAATTTTGAAGGTACACAACATGTCAACAATAGTGGATTTCTACGTAGAGAGTCGACTTTTAGATTAGAGCCAAACTTTGCAGTAATAAATTTTCGCGTCTGGATAGACTTCACCCATTTGTCAACCTACAAATTGAAGAATTGACAGTAAAAGATCTAACTTGTTAACTTCAAATATACACACTAAAAAAGTGTACTCTTCCCATTCAATTTCACATAGAACTAGTATAGTGCATGTGTAAAACATGAGATTGAATTTATTAAATGTTTTTAAAATATGATATTAAAGTCCATAAAGTTAAATACGTTTCATGGTACTAAAATATAATTATTTGTTTATATATTAGTGATCATAAAAAGTGGCATACTATAGAAAAACACCAATAATTAAAGATAATTACCTTAAATCCAAGCTAAACTTAGATATTAATATAAATCATATTTAATTATCTTTAAAAAAATTAAACAATGAATTTTTTTCCCGGGCTATATTTTAAACAATATTTTTTTATATCAAAAATCAAATTGATATTATATAAAGTATTAATCAAAGTAGAAATATTTTGGTGTTCAACTAATTTTTCAAGATATTAGAATTTTTTTCAAATTAATTATCAAAAGAAGATTTTATGCATACATGATATACAAACCAATAATATAAAGAAGAGTTTGGATCATATGCGGAGCACTCTTCCCGTGCGGACGTGCGGAGCATGCACTTTAGGGCCTTATTTGTGCACTTTAACGTCTTATTTGTGCACTTTTTCAAAAAAAAAAAAATTCTTTTTCAAATTTTTTTCCAAGCATTTTTCAATTTTTTTGCAAAAGTGCACAAATAAGGCCCTAAAGTGCACAAATAAGGCCCTATAGTGCATGTCCGCACGTCCGCACGGGAAGAGTGCTCCGCACCGGAACCGCACTCATATAAAGAATAAGGGAAAATTGCGGGAAACCATCCGTTAAAAGGCCGATTTTTAGTGGAACCACCCGTTATAGACGAAATTATTTTAAACCATCCATTATAACCATTCCGTTAGCGCACAACCACCCAAAGCCAAAAGTCGTTAGTTTTTCCATCTCACAGTGTTAAATGACCATGATACCCCTGCTCTTTTAAAAAAATTACCATAATAAGTTTCCTCCATCTCTGAAAAAAGCTAAACATCAAAACTTAACTCTAAATCAAGCAGAGCTAACTGCAACAATGGCGGACTACACCAAAAACCACCAACAGACGCAGCCGCTCGCCTCCTCCGCCAATTACCCCAAGAGCGACCACGTCATCCTACACGTGACGCCTCACCA
Source organism: Rheum nobile (assembly GCA_027886185.1). Classification (NCBI taxonomy): domain Eukaryota; kingdom Viridiplantae; phylum Streptophyta; class Magnoliopsida; order Caryophyllales; family Polygonaceae; genus Rheum; species Rheum nobile. Next base: position 924,102 of record WOAB01000308.1, on the reverse strand, counting down.
CCGCCCTCCGCCACCGAAGCGCACCAGCAAATGCTTCGTCTACTTCTTCGCCTTCTTCGTCCTCCTCTGCCTCCTCCTCCTTATCTTCGCCTTCTTCGTCCTCCTCTGCCTCCTCCTTCTCATCTTCTCCCTCGTCGTCCTCCGCCCCAAGCCCCTCCCTCTCCGCCTCTCCTCCCCCGCCCTCCGATCCATCTCTGATAACAGATTATTGTTCGGCTCCTACAAATCAGCTGTTTGATTCATTCAAGCTAGGCCACATAGTGCTGCTTGTTATGCTCTGGTGGTTATGTTAGTGTCATGTATTTAGGGATTTATTTTGCTCTTCGTTGTTATGCTTCAGTATAAATAACTCTTTGTAATCCTTTATCAATTCACTCAATAACAATTCAATTGAATCTCAATTCTCACATGGTATCAGAGCCACCTTTTTTTTTTTCTCAAGCTCTCCACTGTTCTTCAGTATTGTTCATGGCTGGCACACAGCAAAACCTTTTGGCCCTTGCCACCGGTTCTTCCTCCTCTTACAACCTTCAAATCCCAGCCATAAAAATCACTCTTGATCAGGAAAACTATTCCCTCTGGCACACCACCGTCGTTTCTGCCCTTGAGACCTTTCATCTTGAGTCTCATATTCTGGCTCTGAATCCACCTATGGAGACCAGATCCATCGCTGCTGAGGATGGCACCATCACCGTTGAGCTGAATCCGGAATACACTGCTTGGAAGAAACGTGACCGGTTCGTGCTCCTTTGGATCAAATCAACCCTATCCGAGCGAGCCCTCTCCACCGTTGCTCGCTCCACCTCCTCTCAATTGGCATGGGCGGCTCTAGAAAAGACCTTCCAGGCCCAGACTAGGGCTCGCAGAATATCGATGAAGCTTCAGCTTCAATCTTTAATCAAGGGGTCGCTGTCGATGATGGAGTATGTCGACAAGAAGCGCTCTATTGCTGATTCTTTGGCCGAGAATCTTCATCCAGTTTCCGATGAAGATCTGATTGGTCATATACTATCCGGTCTTGATGCCTCCTATGGCCCTTTTGCCACTGCTTTCATGATGAAGGATGATGGTGCTACTGTCGATGATCTCGTTGGTATGCTCCTTCAAGAAGAAGCTCGTATTAAGCAGGAACACAACAGACATGCTTCAACCATGGGTGCCCCTGCTTCGCCTTCTGTTCCGCTGCCGACAGATGCTTCTGCTCTTGCGGTCTCTCTCCAGAATCACAGACCTTCGCACTCCACTAATGGCTCAGGCAATTCCTCTGGCGCTCGCTCCTCTGGTGATTCCTGCCGTCGTCGCCCACAGTGTCAACTTTGTGGGAAACCAGGGCATGAGGCTGTCGACTATTGGCAGAGAAACAACCAGGCGGACTTCCCTTCTCGCCGACCCAACCCTCGAGACAGGCGAATTTTGCTCAACATAGCTCCCCGTCCACTGATGTTGATCCGTCGCGGTACTTTGATACAGGTGCCACTGACCACGTCTCCCCGGATCTTCGCAAGTTGACGATCTCTGATGACTATCGCGGTGATGACAAACTGCAAGTAGGCAACGGTAACCTTCTACCTATTTCTCATGTTGGCTCCTCTATTCTACCTAATCTCAAATTGCCTAATGTGCTTATAGTCCCTAAACTTACAAAAAATCTGCTAAGTGTGTCCAAATTAACCACTGATAATAATGTTTTTATGGAATTTTGGCCCACTCACTGTTGTGTCAAGAATTTTCAGGGTCACACAATCCTCCGCGGGGACATTAACAATGGACTCTATAGACTGCCACCACCCACAAATAACCAAGCCTCCACCATGGCTCTCACTGGCGTTCGTACTACGCTTCATGGTTGGCATCAACGGCTTGCTCATCCCCATGAGCCTCTCTTAAGGCGTCTTATTTCTAATTTTCAGCTTCCTATTTCTTCAAATAAATTTCCAAATATTTGTGATTCTTGCCAACTTGGAAAGAGCCATCGTTTTCCGCTTGCTTCTTCTCATGTTGCTTCACAACATCCCTTTGAATTGGTGTATTCGGATGTTTGGTGCCCCTCCCCTCATTTTTCTATGAATGGAAATCGCTATTTTGTGTTGTTTATTGATGATTGCACTAAGTTTGTATGGATTTATTTCTTATCTCACAAATCTCAAGTTTTTTCCACATTTGTGCAATTTCGTATGATGGTTAAAACACAATTTCAATGCGATATAAAAAGTCTACAATCCGATTGGGGGGGGGGGGTGAATTCCGAAACGTATCCACATTCCTTCACCAGCATGGAATCATTCATTGCATTTCTTGCCCTTACACTCAAGAACAAAATGGTGCGGTTGAACGTAGAAATGGCATCATTGTTGAAAAAGGGCTCACATTACTAGCTCAATCATCTCTTCCTCAAGAATTTTGGGAACATGCTTTCAAAACCGCCACTTATCTTCACAATAGAACCATCACACCCACACTTCACTATCAATCTCCGTACCAAAAACTCTACCACAAAAATCCGGACTATGGGTTCTTGAAAACATTCGGGTGCTTATGTTACCCATTCCTTCGGCCTTACAATAACCACAAGGTTGACTTTCGTTCTTTACCTTGTGTATTCATTGGGTATAGTGCTTCTTATAAGGGTTATCTATGTTTCCATCGACCCACAAAACGGATTTTTATTTCTAGATATGTGGTCTTTAATGAAGAAATGTTTCCTTTTTCTACTCCTTTCACCACATTGCCAGGCACTGCTCCGCCTTTGGACTGTGTCTCTTCTTCTTTACTTGAGCAAGCCGCTACACCGCCAGTCGAGAATCAGCAGACGCCGCGTGACCCATCTCCAATTCCCAGTCCAGACCGGCTGACAGGGCTAAAGTCGTGATGCCTATCAAATAAATCCCAAAATACCTACTAAGTAGTATAGTAAGCAAGACAGGGTCGATCCCACAGAGAGTCAGATTATCAATTTGTGCAATTCGTTATTACCAACTAGGAACTAGGGGGGGGGGTTGTTTGTGTTTTGTAACAAGCAATAAGAAAGCAAATAAACAGTCCGCAAATAATGGTTGTAAATAATATGGGAAAAAGCGCCACAGTCAACAGAAATCCACACAACAATAGAAAGGTCGATCACGGAATTCCATCAATCTCATGTTCTTAATATTCCTATAGTTGTTCTTATCCCGATCATAGATAACTATTAGTTCTACCAGCCCTAATAGTACTTATCACCAAATCAAATCCGAAAACCTTCAGAACTCAATAAAGCAATAGCATTCAACCAAGGATTAACAAGACACATGCAATAGAAACAACCCGTTACTATAAGCATGCAATTAACTCTCTCTCACAACTATGCGCTCGGATCCCCTATACGCACAATCGTGTTCGCTACTAGATATGCAACCCGAATCCGGAATCACAAGTCCTAGCAATTAGGAAGATATCAATAAACCTAGGTAGCTACTCTAGATAAATCAACATAAACCAATAAACATTTAAGCACAAGAGAATTAATCCAACTAGATAGGAAAACGAACAAGAGTAGAAAACTCACAACCAATCAATTGCTGACTTCAAACTGTCAAGTGCAATAATGGAGGTTTAGTTCTCCATAGGGTTTGTGAGAGCAAAAATGTAGAAAGGTGGCAACTAGGGTTAGAGAAATAGATGATCCTCTAAAAAAGTCTTAAACCTAACTTAAATACTAAAGTAATAATTCAGAAAATAAAGAAAAGAAAAATAACAAACTTGGAAATAAAGTTTCGGAAATAAAATAAAACGGGAATAAGAAAACTCGTAAAAGACTTTCAGCGCGTCTCCACCGCGGGTGCGGTGGCTCCACCGCCGGGTGCAGCCATTTAACAGAAACTCCAGTTCTCTGACGACCTCGCCGCGGGTGCGGCAGTGCCCACCGCTGGGTGCGGCAGTGCCCACCGCTGGGTGCGGTGGGATTCCAGTACTTCAGCTTCTGCGACACTTCAGTAAAAATGCCATAACTTTTGATTCCCAACTCGGATTGCGCTCATATTTTGAGGACTTGTAGTAGACTTCAAGATCTAACTCCTCGAATTGGAATCACTCCATTTGGACATCGGATCAGAGAGAACGAACCAACTGAATTCAGCATATTGTTCTTCTACTCTTCATTGCACTCCCTTGGCGCCTACTACTGGTGGCTTCCTCCTCAGTGTCTCATATGATCTCCAAAACCGCTCAAACACCTCCAAAAACACCAACTTCGCCCAAAATACCTACTAAGTAGTATAGTAAGCAAGACAGGGTCGATCCCACAGAGAGTCAGATTATCAATTTGTGCAATTCGTTATTACCAACTAGGAACTAGGGGGGGGGGGGGGGGGGTTGTTTGTGTTTTGTAACAAGCAATAAGAAAGCAAATAAACAGTCCGCAAATAATGGTTGTAAATAATATGGGAAAAAGCGCCACAGTCAACAGAAATCCACACAACAATAGAAAGGTCGATCACGGAATTCCATCAATCTCATGTTCTTAATATTCCTATAGTTGTTCTTATCCCGATCATAGATAACTATTAGTTCTACCAGCCCTAATAGTACTTATCACCAAATCAAATCCGAAAACCTTCAGAACTCAATAAAGCAATAGCATTCAACCAAGGATTAACAAGACACATGCAATAGAAACAACCCGTTACTATAAGCATGCAATTAAATCTCTCTCACAACTATGCGCTCGGATCCCCTATACGCACAATCGTGTTCGCTACTAGATATGCAACCCGAATCCGGAATCACAAGTCCTAGCAATTAGGAAGATATCAATAAACCTAGGTAGCTACTCTAGATAAATCAACATAAACCAATAAACATTTAAGCACAAGAGAATTAATCCAACTAGATAGGAAAACGAACAAGAGTAGAAAACTCACAACCAATCAATTGCTGACTTCAAACTGTCAAGTGCAATAATGGAGGTTTAGTTCTCCATAGGGTTTGTGAGAGCAAAAACGTAGAAAGGTGGCAACTAGGGTTAGAGAAATAGATGATCCTCTAAAAAAGTCTTAAACCTAACTTAAATACTAAAGTAATAATTCAGAAAATAAAGAAAAGAAAAATAACAAACTTGGAAATAAAGTTTCGGAAATAAAATAAAACGGGAATAAGAAAACTCGTAAAAGACTTTCAGCGCGTCTCCACCGCGGGTGCGGTGGCTCCACCGCCGGGTGCGGCCATTTACAGGAAACTCCAGTTCTCTGACGACCTCGCCGCGGGTGCGGCAGTGCCCACCGCTGGGTGCGGCAGTGCCCACCGCTGGGTGCGGTGGGATTCCAGTACTTCAGCTTCTGCGACACTTCAGTAAAAATGCCATAACTTTTGATTCCCAACTCGGATTGCGCTCATATTTTGAGGACTTGTAGTAGACTTCAAAATCTAACTCCTCGAATTGGAATCACTCCATTTGGACATCGGATCAGAGAGAACGAACCAACTGAATTCAGCATATTGTTCTTCTACTCTTCATTGCACTCCCTTGGCGCCTACTACTGGTGGCTTCCTCCTCAGTGTCTCATATGATCTCCAAAACCGCTCAAACACCTCCAAAAACACCAACTTCGCCCAAAATACCTACTAAGTAGTATAGTAAGCAAGACAGGGTCGATCCCACAGAGAGTCAGATTATCAATTTGTGCAATTCGTTATTACCAACTAGGAACTAGGGGGGGGGGGGGGGGTTGTTTGTGTTTTGTAACAAGCAATAAGAAAGCAAATAAACAGTCCGCAAATAATGGTTGTAAATAATATGGGAAAAAGCGCCACAGTCAACAGAAATCCACACAACAATAGAAAGGTCGATCACGGAATTCCATCAATCTCATGTTCTTAATATTCCTATAGTTGTTCTTATCCCGATCATAGATAACTATTAGTTCTACCAGCCCTAATAGTACTTATCACCAAATCAAATCCGAAAACCTTCAGAACTCAATAAAGCAATAGCATTCAACCAAGGATTAACAAGACACATGCAATAGAAACAACCCGTTACTATAAGCATGCAATTAAATCTCTCTCACAACTATGCGCTCGGATCCCCTATACGCACAATCGTGTCCGCTACTAGATATGCAACCCGAATCCGGAATCACAAGTCCTAGCAATTAGGAAGATATCAATAAATCTAGGTAGCTACTCTAGATAAATCAACATAAACCAATAAACATTTAAGCACAAGAGAATTAATCCAACTAGATAGGAAAACGAACAAGAGTAGAAAACTCACAACCAATCAATTGCTGGCTTCAAACTGTCAAGTGCAATAATGGAGGTTTAGTTCTCCATAGGGTTTGTGAGAGCAAAAACATAGAAAGGTGGCAACTAGGGTTAGAGAAATAGATGATCCTCTAAAAAAGTCTTAAACCTAACTTAAATACTAAAGTAATAATTCAGAAAATAAAGAAAAGAAAAATAACAAACTTGGAAATAAAGTTTCGGAAATAAAATAAAACGGGAATAAGAAAACTCGTAAAAGACTTTCAGCGCGTCTCCACCGCGGGTGCGGTGGCTCCACCGCCGGGTGCGGCCATTTAACAGAAACTCCAGTTCTCTGACGACCTCGCCGCGGGTGCGGCAGTGCCCACCGCTGGGTGCGGCAGTGCCCACCGCTGGGTGCGGTGGGATTCCAGTACTTCAGCTTCTGCGACACTTCAGTAAAAATGCCATAACTTTTGATTCCTAACTCGGATTGCGCTCATATTTTGAGGACTTGTAGTAGACTTCAAGATCTAACTCCTCGAATTGGAATCACTCCATTTGGACATCTGAGTAGAGAGAATGAACTGTTTGAATTCAGCCCACTGTTCTTCTACTCTTCTCTTCACTTCCTTGACGTCTTCTCCTTGTGGCTTCCTATGATCTCCAAAATAGCTCAAATACCTCCAAAAACACCAAACTTCACCCCCAAACGCCATACACATGAATGTGTCTAAATCTACCCGAATGGCACCAATAAACCCTCTAAAGATTCTTACTTAAGCCCTACAAAGTAGTGCTTATCAAACTCCCCCATGCTTAGACCTTTGCTCGTCCTCGAGTAAACTAATAAAGAGTCTACTCCTCCAATGCAGCACCCAAGGTCTCAGGAAGCATATCATCCAACTAAGAGTCACCTAACCCATGCCAAAGCTCCTGGCACCAATCTCATCTACAACACATCCATACTCAACAAGCTTAAGGGGCAAGCAAAGTACTTCCCCCAAGCTTAACCCGGACATCCAATAGTGTGAGTAACCTCTAATCCTAGCCTCCATCTATTGCTCCTTATGCCTCCCAGAGTGACCTACCCGACAATCCTTCTTTGACTCCTCTTCTTATGACGCCTCGCCAAGAATAAAGAGAAATCCTAAAATCACTCTTCTTCTTTTTCGCTCATTTTGCCAAGGCGCCCTTTCGGGTTTTCACCAAGCCACTCATATTTTTTTCATAGATGTGCTCACATAAGCTCACGTCACTCTTGACCTCATATTACCCCAGCCTAATGCTGGTCCAAGCCACCTGCTTATTGCCTAGGCCGCCCTTTCGGATTTTCGACCTATCCCAGGATTTCAATTTTTGCCTTTTTTCAAAATTTTGGCTTTTTCTCTTTTTTATTCATTTTTCTCCTCAACGACGTAGCAAGTATAGAACTCTCCCCCATGCTTAAACATTGCATTGTCCTCAATGTAATGAAAGACAAAAGAATAAAGCATAGGGAAAAGCAAAAAATAACTCACAAACGTCGCCAAGTTGCTTGGATACTGTAGGTGTCGCTGGCGGTGTACTCCATATGCGCAGGTCCGGTGTTGGGTGTTCTCATCAACTCCAGTGTCTTCTTCCTACCGTGCAACCAAAGGGAACCACTTTGGTGAATAGTGGTGAACAATGATAACAGGGTTGCACGGGCTTCAAATGCCACTAAAAATGGGCCCAGATATGATCGTGGTGTGGGCCATGAGTGGTCCTCCTTCGCAGCTGTCGATTGTAGGACCATCATCGTTGCCAAATAATGTGTGGGGCGAATGTCTCCTCCTTTGACAACATGATGCGCAACATCTCCATGAGAAACTCTGGACATCTGGCCTTGATACAACTTTTTTTTTTCTATTCCGATTATTCTTTTTTTTTTTCGGTTTTTTTTTTTTTTTTTTTTTTTGCTCCCCGTTTAAGGTTTTTTCGGGGAGTTTATTAGTGCAGGGAAGGAAGAGACTTACATTGGGGTGGAAACACCTTCTTCAATAGGCATGGGTCTCTTTCCTGCAGGTTAGTCGGAAACAAAAACAAGAACAAAAACAAAGCAAAAACACACTAAAGAAAATGCAAAAACAAAGAAAGAAAAGCAAAGAAAGAAAAACATACCTCGGGTTGCCTCCCGGACAGTGCCTTAGTTATTGTCATGGCTTGACATACTACTCGAACAACCTTAATCCACAGCATCGGGTTCCTTAGGAACCCTCTCATTCAGCACCTCCTTCCTGAACCAATCATGGAAAGGTTTGAACCTTAGACCATTCTTCTTCTTCTTCTTCTTCTTCAGTGGCTCCTCCACCTTGACCTTCGTAGTCGCCTTCCCCCCATACTTAGATCGATCAGGGGGGTGTTTCACCTCAACTTCAGGGGCCTGCACAATAAAAGGGAACAACTTCTTGCCCTGTGGAGTTAGTAAGGTGGGGCCACTGCCCAAAAGAGAAGCAGGAGACTCACCCTTCTCATCCAATAAAGCCGTGACTTCCTGTAGATTAGAAAATAAAGGAATACTGACAGGCAAGTCAACTATGAGATCCTCTATTATAGGTTGCAATTCATCCAAAGGGTTAGGACTCATTACATCAACAAAGTTCAAAGATGTGTAAATGAGGGGTTTCATATCATATATGTTGTATTCAACTCCGTCCCTATCAAATTCCATAGTTAATTTTCCACTTCTGACATCAATTGTGGTGTTAGCAGTTTTCATGAAAGGTCTACCTAACAGCATATGTGCACCTGTACCACCACCCATATCAAGAACATAAAAATCAGTGGGAAAAATCAGCTTATCTACCATAACAAGGACATCCTCAACAACCCCTTTCGGGTAGACATTGGTTCCGTCAGCTAATTGAATAACTAGCCTAGTGTCCTGTAATGGTGGCAGGCCAAGAGACTCATAAAATGACAATGGTAAGACATTAATAGATGCACCAAGATCTAGCATAGCTTTATCAATTTTTGTCTCACCAATGACGCAGGGGATAGAGAACATACCTGGATCACTGCACTTCTTGGGCATACGCCTTTGAAATACAGCGGATACTTGCTCGCTCACCTGGACCTGCTTCTTTTGCTTCTTCTTCTGGTTCCTCTTGATCGTACAAAGCTCCTTCAAGAACCGAGCGTACTTGGGAATACTCTTAACAAGCTTGAGCAAAGGGATGTTAACCTCAAACTTGCTAAACGTCTCAAAGAAGTCCTTGTCATCAACTACCCTTCTCTCCTTGAGCGCCTCTGGAAAAGGGGCGGGTGGCTTCTCGGAACCGAGAGGAGGGAAGTATGGACGAACGTAATCGTCGACGTAAGGCTCATTAGCAGTCCCAGAAGACTCACCGCGGGTGCGGTGAGACGTCACCGCCGGGTGTGGCAGACTCCCAGAAATTTCTCGAGAAAAATCACCGCTTGCCGCGGGTGCGGCAGGTGCCAGCGCCGGATGCGGCCGATTTATAGAAGCTTTCTGCTGTTCCAGTTCGTGCTCGCCGCGGGTGCGGTCACCATGCCGCTAGGTGCGGCCATCCTCCAGAACACCCTCTTTTTCTGCGTCGTCCTCTTCAACACTAGGATCGACGGGTAATTGCCTTCCACTTCTAAGGGCTATAGCACTAACATTTGCTCGTGGGTTAACTACCGTTTGAGATGGTAGATTTCCCGACATCTTGGCATCAATTCTCGTAATCGCCTCAGCCATTTGGCTCACCTGTGTCTCCAAATTCTTTATGCTTGACGTTGTGGCCTGAACATGAGTAGTGAAATGTTTCGTCAAGGTTTGGAGCATATCTTCAGTTGAAGGAGACGCCTCAGGTTGAGGATTTTGCGTCCTTTGTAGAAATTGAGGTCTTGGCTGCTGTTGTTGTTGTTGATTCGGTTGATCCCTCCATCTGAAATTAGGGTGATCTCTCCACCCCGGATTATAAGTATTGGAGTAGGGATCATGATGAGGTCTTGGGTTTCCATAACCTCCTACAGCGTTTACCTCAGCAGTCGAATCATCTTGTAGTTGAGGACATGCGTCAGTGGGGTGAAATTGATCGGCACAGACCCCACACACTTTCAGTTGTTGAGGAGTTCCTTGCAGCGTAAGTCTCCTCACCATGTCCTTCAACTCAGCAATATCATTGGCATACGAAGAGCGACTAGAGTCAGCAGCATTGACTCCTCTTTTGGTAGAAGATCTACCGAAATTTCTCGTGCCCTCTGCCATCTCCTGAATCTTCTCCATAGTAGCTGCCGGTGTTGTGTTGAGAATATTGCCACCACATGCAGCGTCAACCATCCTCCTCTCATTGTCGAGCAGCCCATTGTAGAGATGAAGCACCAGATCTTGGTTGGAATACCCATGGAATGGACAGCTTGAGCAAAGTCTCTTGAACCGCTCATAATAATCATACAGGCTCTCGTCAGCTTCCTGCTCAATGTTGCTAATAGCTTTCTTCAAACTGTTTGCCCTCTTTGCAGGGAAATACTTCTCAAGAAAAGCCTTGTGTAGCTTGGTCCACGTGTCAATGCTCCCAGTAGGAAGATGATAATACCAGTCATCAGCAGTGTCTTTCAGGGTAAACCCAAAAGCTCTCATCTTGATTTGCTCCTCAGTAACATTCGCCGGTTTCATGCTCATGCAGACTGTGTGGAATTTACCCATGTGTTTGATTGGGTCCTCGCCATCCAGTCCATGGAAAGTTGGGAGCAAATGAATCATCCCCGACTTCAACTCAAAGTTCAAATTCTCTCCCACAACAGGGATCACCACGGCCAAGGGTTGCTGTTGCAAGTTCGGCGCAATCAACTGTCTCAACGTTCTATCCGCGTCACCCATCTCGAATGCAGGGTTGTCAAAAACCAAAGTACGGTTCACTCTGCGACCCTGTGAAAGAGTTCTCTCGATCTCTGGATCAAAATCAAGAAGCGGTGAATTAGTAGCACGAGTGTGGACCATAAGATAGGTCCACACCAAGGTTGGTAACAAACAAATCACAAAAACAGAAAATTTGACTCCCCGGCAACGGCGCCAAATTTGACAAGGCTAAAGTCGTGATGCCTATCAAATAAATCCCAAAATACCTACTAAGTAGTATAGTAAGCAAGACAGGGTCGATCCCACAGAGAGTCAGGTTATCAATTTGTGCAATTCGTTATTACCAACTAGGAACTAGGGGGGGGGGGGGTTGTTTGTGTTTTGTAACAAGCAATAAGAAAGCAAATAAACAGTCCGCAAATAATGGTTGTAAATAATATGGGAAAAAGCGCCACAGTCAACAGAAATCCACACAACAATAGAAAGGTCGATCACGGAATTCCATCAATCTCATGTTCTTAATATTCCTATAGTTGTTCTTATCCCGATCATAGATAACTATTAGTTCTACCAGCCCTAATAGTACTTATCACCAAATCAAATCCGAAAACCTTCAGAACTCAATAAAGCAATAGCATTCAACCAAGGATTAACAAGACACATGCAATAGAAATAACCTGTTACTATAAGCATGCAATTAACTCTCTCTCACAATTATGCGCTCAGATCCCCTATACGCACAATCGTGTTCGCTACTAGATATGCAACCCGAATCCGGAATCACAAGTCCTAGCAATTAGGAAGATATCAATAAACCTAGGTAGCTACTCTAGATAAATCAACATAAACCAATAAACATTTAAGCACAAGAGAATTAATCCAACTAGATAGGAAAACGAACAAGAGTAGAAAACTCACAACCAATCAATTGCTGGCTTCAAACTGTCAAGTGGAACAATGGAGGTTTAGTTCTCCATAGGGTTTGTGAGAGCAAAAACGTAGAAAGGTGGCAACTAGGGTTAGAGAAATAGATGATCCTCTAAAAAAGTCTTAAACCTAACTTAAATACTAAAGTAATAATTCAGAAAATAAAGAAAAGAAAAATAACAAACTTGGAAATAAAGTTTCGGAAATAAAATAAAACGGGAATAAGAAAACTCGTAAAAGACTTTCAGCGCGTCTCCACCGCGGGTGCGGTGGCTCCACCGCCGGGTGCGGCCATTTAACAGAAACTCCAGTTCTCTGACGACCTCGCCGCGGGTGCGGCAGTGCCCACCGCTGGGTGCGGTGGGATTCCAGTACTTTAGCTTCTGCGACACTTCAGTAAAAACGCCATAACTTTTGATTCCCAACTCGGATTGCGCTCATATTTTGAGGACTTGTAGTAGACTTCAAGATCTAACTCCTCGATTTGGAATCACTCCATTTGACATCTGAGTAGAGAGAACGAACCATGTGAATTCAGCCCACTGTTCTTCTACTATTCTCTTCACTTCTTTGGCGTCTTCTCCTTGTGGATTCCTATGATCTCCAAAACATCTCAAATACCTCCAAAAACACCAAACTTCGCCCCCAAACGCCATACACATGAATGTGTCTAAATCTACCTGAATGGCACCAATAAACCCTCTAAAGACTCTTACTTAAGCCCTACAAAGTAGTGCTTATCACTGGCCCATTTCCCCAGTACCCACTCCATCACCAACACCCAGTCCACCACGGCCCATTTCACCAATGCCCCATCCACCACTGCCCATTCCACCCATAACCAGCCCACACTACCAGCTCCCTACTGCTAGTTCTCGTGCAAAACAGCCCTTTTCCACATACTACCGCCCAACTATAAATTCCCAACATTCCATGCGTACCCGGGCCAGCACAAATTCCCTCACCCCAAAGGCGGAGCAGTGCCTGGCAATGTGGTGAAAGGAATAGAAAAAGGAAACATTTCTTCATTAAAGACCACATATCTAGAAATAAAAATCCGTTTTGTGGGTCGATGGAAACATAGATAACCCTTATAAGAAGCACTATACCCGATGAATACACAAGGTAAAGAACGAAAGTCAACTTTGTGGTTATTGTAAGGCCGAAGGAATGGGTAACATAAGCACCCGAATGTTTTCAAGAACCCATAGTCCGGATTTTTGTGGTAGAGTTTTTGGTACGGAGATTGATAGTGAAGTGTGGGTGTGATGGTTCTATTGTGAAGATAAGTGGCGGTTTTGAAAGCATGTTCCCAAAATTCTTGAGGAAGAGATGATTGAGCTAGTAATGTGAGCCCTTTTTCAACAATGATGCAATTTCTACGTTCAACCGCACCATTTTGTTCTTGAGTGTAAGGGCAAGAAATGCGATGAAGGATTCCATGCTGGTGAAGGAATGTGGATACGTTTCGGAATTCACCCCCCCAATCGGATTGTAGACTTTTTATATCGCATTGAAATTGTGTTTTAACCATCATACGAAATTGCACAAATGTGGAAAAAACTTGAGATTTGTGAGATAAGAAATAAATCCATACAAACTTAGTGCAATCATCAATAAACAACACAAAATAGCGATTTCCATTCATAGAAAAATGAGGGGAGGGGCCCCAAACATCCGAATACACCAATTCAAAGGGATGTTGTGAAGCAACATGAGAAGAAGCAAGCGGAAAACGATGGCTCTTTCCAAGTTGGCAAGAATCACAAACATTTGGAAATTTATTTGAAGAAATAGGAAGCTGAAAATTAGAAATAAGACGCCTTAAGAGAGGCTCATGGGGATGAGCAAGCCGTTGATGCCAACCATGAAGCGTAGTACGGACGCCGATGAGAGCCATGGTGGAGGCTTGGTTATTTGTGGGTGGTGGCAGTCTATAGAGTCCATTGTTAATGTCCCCGCAGAGGATTGTGTGACCCTGAAAATTCTTGACACAACAGTGAGTGGGCCAAAATTCCATAAAAACATTATTATCAGTGGTTAATTTGGACACACTTAGCAGATTTTTTGTAAGTTAAGGGACTATAAGCACATTAGGCAATTTGAGATTAGGTAGAATAGAGGAGCCAACATGAGAAATAGGTAGAAGGTTACCATTGCCTACTTGCAGTTTGTCATCACCGCGATAGTCATCAGAGATCGTCAACTTGCGAAGATCCGGGGTGACGTGGTCAGTGGCACCCGTATCAAAGTACCGTGATGGATCAACATCAGTGGACGGGGAGCTATGCTGAGCAAAATTCGCCTGTCTCTACTGGTCTCGAGGGTTGGGCCGGCGAGAAGGGAAGTCCGCCTGGTTGTTTCTCTGCCAACAGTCGACAGCCTCATGCCCTGGTTTCCCACAAAGTTGACACTGTGGGCGACGACGGCGGGAATCACTAGAGGAGCGAGCGCCAGAGGAATTGCATGAGCCATTAGTGGAGTGCGAAGGTCTGTGATTCTGGAGAGAGACCGCAAGAGCAGAGGCATCTGTCGGTGGCGGAACAGAAGGCGAAGCAGGGGCACCCATGGTTGAAGCCTGTCTGTTGTGTTCCTGCTTAATACGAGCTTCTTCTTGAAGGAGCATACCAACGAGATCATCGACAGTAGCACCATCATCCTTCATCATGAAAGCAGTGGCAAAAGGGCCATAGGAGGCATCAAGACCGGATAGTATATGAACAATCAGATCTTCATCGGAAATTGGATGAAGATTCTCGGCCAAAGAATCAGCAATAGAGCGCTTCTTGTCGACATACTCCATCATCGACAGCGGCCCCTTGATTAAAGATTGAAGCTGAAGCTTCATCGACATTCTGCGAGCCCTAGTCTGAAGGTCTTTTCTAGAGCCGCCCATGCCAATTGAGAGGAGGTGGAGCGAGCAACGGTGGAGAGGGCTCGCTCGGATAGGGTTGATTTGATCCAAAGGAGCACGAACCAGTCACGTTTCTTCCAAGCAGTGTATTCCAGATTCAGCTCAACGATGATGGTGCCATCCTCAGCAGCAATGGATCTGGTCTCCATAGGTGGATTCGGAGCCAGAATATGAGACTCAAGATCAAAGGTCTCAAGGGCAGAAACGACGGTGGTGCGCCAGAGGGAATAGTTTTCCCGATCAAGAGTGATTTTTATGGCTGGGATTTGAAGGTTGTAAGAGGAGGAAGAACCGGTGGCAAGGGCCAAAAGGTTTTGCTGTGTGCCAGCCATGAACAATACTGAAGAACAGTGGAGAGCTTGAGAAAAAAAATTTAGGTGGCTCTGATACCATGTGAGAATTGAGATTCAATTGAATTGTTATTGAGTGAATTGATAAAGGATTACAAAGAGTTATTTATACTGAAGCATAACAACGAAGAGCAAAGTAAATCCCTAAATACATGGTACTAACATAACCACCAGAGCATAACAAGCAGCACTCTGTGGCCTAGCTTGAACGAGTCAAACAACTGATTTGTAGGAGCCGAACAATAATCTTTTATCAGAGAGGGATCGGAGGGCGGGGGAGGAGAGGCGAAGAGGGAGGGGCTTGGGGCGGAGGACGACGAGGGAGAAGATGAGAAGGAGGAGGCAGAGGAGGACGAAGAAGGCGAAGATGAGGAGGAGGAGGCAGAGGAGGACGAAGAAGGCGAAGAAGTAGACGAAGCATTTGCTGGTGCGCTTTGGTGGCGGAGGGCGGTGGTGAGGCGTCACGTGTAGGATGACGTGGTCGCTCTTGGGGTAATTGGCGGATGAGGCGAGCGGCTGCGTGTGTTGGTGGTTTTTGGTGTAGTCCGCCATTATTGCAGTTGGCTCTGCTTGATTTAGAGTTAAGTTTTGATGTTCAGCTTTTTCAGAGATGGAGGAAATTCCCTCACCCCAAAAATACTTACTGCAGCTGTGTCCTCCTCTTCCGAAGTCGAACCCCACAATTACGCCCAAGCCCTTAAGCACAAACACTGGCAAGATGCGATGACAGTTGAATATGATGCTCTCATGAGAAATGGTACTTGGTCACTTGTTCCTTGTCCTACTAATGTCAATCTTGTTGGATGTAAGTGGATTTTTAGGGTAGAACGGCGCTCTGATGGCTCGATCGAGCGTCATAAGGCGAGGTTGGTCGCTCAAGGGTTCAGTCAAGAGGAAGGCACTGATTTTTTTGAGACATTCAGCCACGTCGTCAAGCCGATGACAATTCGACTTGTCTTGTCCATTGCTCTCTCTAAGAATTGGGGTATCCGACAACTTGACATCAATAATGCTTTCCTAAATGGCGATCTTTCGGAGGAAGTTTATATGCGCCAATCGAGAGGCTTCGAAGACCCTGCTCATCCTAATCATGTGTGCCGTCTGCACAAGGCCATCTATGGCCTCAAGCAGGCTCCAAGGGCTTGGTTTACCAAGCTAAAATCATATCTTGTCACCCAGGGTTTCCGCGCTTGTCATTCCGATACGTCCCTGTTTGTGCACATCTCCTCCACGGCTGTTATATATGTTCTTGTGTATGTGGACGATTTGATCATCACGGGGTCTAATAGTGCTCTCATTCAGCGCTTTATTTCCCGTCTGCATCAAGTGTTTGCACTAAAGGATTTGGGAGCTTTGCATTTTTTCCTTGGTCTGCAGATTACTCGGACATCCAGTGGCCTGCAGTTGTCTCAGCAGGGTTATATTCAGGATATATTGGAACGCAGTAAGATGGCTGCTTCGGCTCCGATTTCCACTCCGGCTGATCCTCAGTCGAAACTGGTTCGTGATGGAGAGCCATTCCCAGATCCGAAGTTGTATCGGAGGACAGTCGGTTCGCTTCAATACGCCACCATCACGAGACCCGACATCGCCTATGCCGTTAATCGGGTATGCCAGTTTATGCACTCTCCTACTACTCTTCATTGGTGTGCTGTTAAGAGAATTTTACGATACTTGAATGGAACCCGAAGTCACTGCCTTCACTTCAGTCCGACTTCAGCCACGTCTCTGTTGTCCTGGCTGGCTATCAGACCCGGACGACAGCAGATCACAGTACGGGTATGCTATTTTTCATGGCACCAATCTGATCAATTGGACTTCTCGCAAGCAGAGGGTTGTGGCTCGGTCAAGTACTGAAGCAGAATATCGTTCTCTTGCCTACACTACTGCAGAACTGCTATGGCTCAAGCAATTATTATCCGACCTGCACATTCCTCTTCAGAGTCCTCCTATGTTGCTTTGTGATAATGTGGGTGCTATTTTCTTAAGCAAAAATCCGGTTATTAGCACAAGGTCCAAGCACATCGCACTTGATTTTCATTTCATCAGGGAGCAAGTAGAGTCTGGTGCTCTCAAGATTGCACATGTCTCATCGGTAGATCAGCTGGCTGATATTTTCACAAAACCATTGAGCAAAGATCGTGTGGCTGCTCTTCGTTCTCTTCTCCAAGTTCGTCCCATCCTTGAACTTGCCGAGGGGTGATAACAGATTATTGTTCGGCTCCTACAAATCAGCTGTTTGACTCGTTCAAGCTAGGCCACATAGTGCTTCTTGTTATGCTCTGGTGGTTATGTTA
This sequence comes from Rheum nobile, assembly GCA_027886185.1. Taxonomy (NCBI): domain Eukaryota; kingdom Viridiplantae; phylum Streptophyta; class Magnoliopsida; order Caryophyllales; family Polygonaceae; genus Rheum; species Rheum nobile. The sequence continues at coordinate 906,567 of WOAB01000308.1, read as the reverse complement.
GTGCCATGTATTTAGGGATTTACTTTGCTCTTCGTTGTTATGCTTCAGTATAAATAACTCTTTGTAATCCTTTATCAATTCACTCAATAACAATTCAATTGAATCTCAATTCTCACACTCTCCTACGACCAAACCCCCGCCGCATTCGCCGCCACAATCTCAATCCAAAACCCTAATTTCGGCCCCCTCCGCCTCGATCTCGTTCCTCCACGGAAATTCCATCGCTGGATCCGGATCCGCGGCGCTCGGATCGCGCAAGAAGGTCATCGGATGCCGGAGCGAGGAGGTGGTGAAGTTGTCGGCGACGGCGGCGAAATCGACGACGGCGATCCCTTGGGAGGATCAGGAGAAGAATAGGCTGATGGATGAGCTGAATTCGGGGGTTCTGATGCTGAAGGGATTTGTTAAAGCGGCCGAAGAAGTGGTTATGTTTAGGAGGATTGCGAGGAAAACGTATGGACAGTTGGAGTGTGATATCTCCATTGATTTGAGGTCTCAGGAGCTTCTTAGATTTGAGGTCTCATGCGTCTGCTGCAGTTGGTTTCCTTCGTAATTTAAAAAAAAAAGCAGGGGTATTATGGTCATTTAACACAGTGAGATGAAAAAACTAACGACTTTCGACTTTGGGTGATTGCGCGCTAACGGAATAGTTATAATGGGTGGTTTAAAATAATTTCGTCTATAACGGGTGGTTCTATTAAAATCGGCCCTTTATCGGGTGATTTTCCGCAATTTTCTCAAAGAATAATTTTATTATAAGTAGGTTAAATTTTTTCTTCACACAATTATATGTTTTGAAAAGGAAAAAACACTTGATTTGATAATATTTATGCTGAGATAAAAATCTCCTTATATAATAACAAATTTTATTTCTATCATAACTTGTTTCATTGTACTTTATTTTATCCCCTATACGATAAAAATTGAGGTAAAAATATCCACTAATTTTTTTTAAGTTTTCTTTATTGTACTTCATTGTACTTTATTTTATCATAACTTGTTACAATTATATGTTTTTTACTTTTCTTTATTTTTTAATTATTCTCAATTAACATTGTAGCTACAAATTTTTTAACTAATCTTCACTTACCTCAATTATTCAACCAAGGATTTTCTTGTTTGGTTTATAAATTCTAAAAACTACATAAAATATTCAATCAACCCTAATATTTTATGTTCTCTACTATGCGATTCACATCACTTCCTATCTTCGAAAAAATTCAACCACGGTCTTGAGGTTTTGCATGCGACAACTTGTTTTCCTCTAATAAAGCAGTGCTTGCCGGTTGGAAGTTGCAAAAGAGTCCCCGAATCATAGGATAAAAGCTCTATTGATTTTAATGTCGATGGATCTTCTTAATGACAAAAATAATAATACAGTAATGATTACAATATAATGACATTCAATAAAACTACTTCTACTATCTAATATGTACTAACTAAAAATTATTATAATTTCACTAAACAATCTTTTCATTTTTTTTATTAATATCGATTTAATAAAATTAATATACGAATCATATATGAATTTTACAACCCAGTAATTTTAAAATAATTAAATTTAACTTAATAAGTTTGCATCATGGAATTGTTTAGATAGAACTAATAATAAAAAATAAATTTATTTACCATATATATTTAACATTATTGCAAAAAGTAATAAAAGGAAACACAAAAATTCACAAAGTTATTGATAACTACTAACCATCTATGTTCGGTAAAAGAAGGCTATGTACGGTAACACAAGGTTTTTAGAGAGATGTATGTTTTTAAAAGGTTGTTGGGTAGCTGTAGGTTTTTTTTATAGGTGTTTGAATTATTATTTAAAAATCTCTTAAAATCTAGTTGAATGTTGATATTATAAGGTTTTTCAGTAGCCTTTAACTTTGAAATTATAAAAAAGGACATTAATTAATATAAATTTACAATACTATTGTTAGCTAAATTTTCTCTAACCTTCTAAAATCTTCAATAACCTTTCTATCCATAAGTTTCATTTTTCAGTATTTAACATTCTCAAATACCTACTAAAACCTTCACCTCTTGAAAAATCAATCTACTATATATATACTAAAGCAATAATTTTTTTGACACATGGCATATCATCATTTGGCTACATGACATTCATACAACGTTTTCGATATATGACATTTTCTTAGGATTTTATCTTTTTTAAACCTCAAAATATATAACATATATTTGATCCATTCCTATTCTAGCATACAAACCAATCACACAACTTCTAATTAAGATGATAACTGATCACACGTTTCCTAATTTATACTATATATCGTACCATGATTAGGAAAGTCTCGAAAAAGAAGAATTACACGATTATTTATGTAATCTACTTTCTTTCATAAATATTTTCAAGATATTATTTTACCTTTTCAAACCTCAAAATATATATTAAATATTTGATCATTTCCTAATATACTATACACATTGATTGGTGATCTTATGAAGATCAAAATCGTGACTTCTTAAAATGGAGTGAATTAAATGTTTAAAATGTTTAAAATGTTTCCCTAACATAGATTATGAAGAAATCAAATCAATCACACATTTTTTTTCGTAATCTACTTTATTTCATAAATAATTTGAAGATATAATTTTACCTTTTTAAACCTCAAAAAATATGTCAAATATTTGATCCTTTCCTAGTATACTATACAAATCATTCACACAATTCCTAGTTTAGATATAAATAAATCACACAATTCCTAATTTAATTTACACGCAACAAATCACTTTTTTCCATAAATACTAAGAAGGTATAATTTCACCTTCTTAATCTACTATACAAATCAATAACACAATTTCTAATTTAGATAGAAATCATTCACACAATTCATGATTTACATAAAAATGAATTGCTTTCTTCTAAAAATCTACTATCTACTATATATAGTGTATACTAAACCATAACTTCTTTAATGATGTGTGTCTCTTCGAGAATACTTGATATGGCTAAAGTCGTGATGCCTATCAAAGTAATCCTCAAAAACCTAACTAAGTATAGTAGGCAAGCAAGGATCGAATCCCACATGGAGGTAACAATCTTTCTAAGTGTAAAAGGTTGTATGCCAATGGTAACAAAGGGGGCATTTTGGTTTGTATCATGTAACAAAGTAAATCAAAGCAAAATATGTAATCTATGGGTGAGAGGTAACTTAGCCAGACAAATATCCACCATTCAGTTTGATTGGTTGATCCTAGATTATCTCAATTCCTTCCTATGAATATTCCTGTCCCTATTCTGAAATAGTTATCAGTCCAACCAGTCCTGGTAACCCTAACTATCAAATAACCAAGAAACTATCAAGATTCAATTTAATAGCAGCAGTAAGCATATGAATTAACCACGATACATGCAATACTTAACAACCGTCAGTACTCGACATGTAATCAATTCTCTTCACATTAAACTAGTCCAACCAGTCCTAAAATATCATGTTTGCTACTCTGAATTAGGGATGAACAATATTAATCTCAACAAGTTGACCAGATTAAGGGAACTAGCACTATAGATAATATCAATTTCAACTAGTTTGTCAGGCTAGGGAAACTAATATTAATAATACTAATCACAATAATTGATGAACTAGATCAACCAATAGAATTCAAAACCCTAATCCTGCAGTATGAATAATACCAATAAAATTAGGTGATCAGACTAGAGAAATCAGTAAAACTCAATGGGATGAAGCATAGAGAGAATTAATATAATCAAAGAAAAGGAAATAGAGTTATAATCTCACAACCAAATACAAACGAAGGCTTCAATTGTCGGACTAAGCAAAAGTTGCTTAGTTTTTCATAGTCTTCAAAGCGTAAAAACTCTAAGGGAAAAACTGAACGATAAAATGAATGTTGAATAATGAACCTGAATCATCAAAAGGCTGTTAATGAAAAGAAAGATATAAACCTAGCAAAACCTAGTTTAAATAAGATAGGAAATAATATCAAAAAGGAAATAAACGGAAATAAAAGAAAAAGAAATAAAATAAAACAAAACATCGGACGAAACGAAATGCCGGATCCGCGCGTATGAATAGTATTCGTGACCGTGGAAAACTTTCTGTAGTGTTCGTTGTCTCTGGCATTATTCCGCGACCGCGGCTTGATATCCGCGACCGCGGAAAACTTTCTGGAGTCTCGCTGCTTCTCGCATTATTCCGCGACCGCAGCTGGATGATCTGCGCCCAAGGAAATCCTTTTGTAGCGCTCGTCAGCTTCTTCTTCAGCTCCTCTCTTGTGGCTTCGACTCCATCTTCAATAAATATTCATTTAAGCTCTTGAAACCACCAAATCAACACTTCTTCTCCACAACTCCATTCTCCTAACATATGCTCTAAACCCATACAAATGGCACCTAAAACTCCGGTAACAACTCCTAGTTAAGCACTACAAAGTAGAGCTGATCAAATTCCCCCATGCTTAAACCTTGCTCGTCCTCGAGTAAACTAATAGAAACCTAATCCTCCAATGAAATACCCAAGGTCTCAGGAAGCACATAAAAACTATCTCCACTAAGAACTGCACCTAATCATGAATCTCCAAGTACCAATACATCAACACAACATACAAGCTTAAAGGAAAGCAGAGTAATTCTCCCAAGCTTAACCCGAACACCATAGAGTGAAAGTAACCATCTAGTCCTAGCCTCCATCTATCTTCTTATACCTCCTAGAGTGACCTACCCGAATCCTCCTTATATCACCTCTTCTTATGTCACCACGCCAGGAAAAATGAGGAATCCTAATAATCACTCTTCTTCTTTTCACTCATTTTGCCAATGCGCCCTCTCTGGTTTTCACCAAGCCACTCATTTCATTTTTCAATAGATGGGCTCACAAAAACTCACATCACTCTTGACCTCTTATTACCCCAGCCTAATGCTGGTCCAAGCCACCTGCTTATTACCTAAGCCGCCCTTTCGGGTTTTCGACTTATCCCATGATTTATTTTTGTCTTTTTCCACATTTTTGACCTTTTCTTTTTATTTGTTCTTTATTCAGACGACTAGCAAGTATAGATCACTCCCCCATGCTTAAACATTGCATTGTCCTCAATGTAATGAAAGACAAAATGATGAAGCACAGAGAAGGCAGAAAAGTACTCATACCGTCACCGAGGTGGCCTGGATGTGGACGTCGGGGCTGGCGGTAAATCAATGAAAACACATGTCGTTGGTGTTGCGCGGTCCTACTCAAACAAACTCCACGTGCAACCAAATAGATCCAATGTAATGGTGAAGTGGTACATCAAAGAAACGGGGTTGCACGAGCCTTCAACGAACACAGAGTTGGAGCCCAAATGTAAGCGTGTAGTGGGCTCTGGTGTTCCTCCTCATCAGCTGTCGAATTTCGGGCCATCATCGGTGCCAAATACAAATGCGGGGCTAATGTCTCCTCCTTGGCAGCATGATGCGCACCATCTCTCATAGAAAAACTCGGACAACTGAGTCTTCAGTATTTTTATTTTATTTTATTTTTTCAATTTTTTTTAATAGGAGACTTACAGTGGCGAAACCGCGGTCGCGGAAAATTATCCGCGATCGCGGAAACGTGTCTAGTGTGAGTTGAACACCGTCTTCTAAGTTTGGCTTCGGGTCTCCTACCTGCGTTTTAGTCTAAACCGAAAACAAGACAAGAAGAAACTTGAAATGAAAAGACACGAAGAGAAATACATACCTTGGGTTGCCTCCCGAGCATCGCCTTGGTTATTGTCGTGGCTCGACCTAGTGCCCTTCAGATCAACTTGGGTTGCTCACATCAACCGAACACTTGGGGTCATGATCAAGAGGGTGTCTCTTTGCATCATCAATGTTGTGCTCGACCCTCACCCCATCAAACTCCATGGTGAGCGAACCACTACTCACATCAATCTTTGTATTTGCCGTTTTCATGAACGACCTACCTAGCATCACAAGGGCTGCATGTTTGTCTTGCCCCATATCTATCACAAGAAATCCACAGGGAAAATTAGCTTATCGACCTCTACCAGAACATCCTGCACGACTCCTTTGGGATACACATAGGACATATCTGCTAATTGGATCACTTTCCCTGTCTTCTGTAATGGCCCAAGCTCTAAAGATTCATACAGCGAGAGAGGTAGTACATTTATAGATGCACCCAAAGGAGACATTCTCGCTCACCTGGACCTTCTTCTTCGCTTTCACTGCTTTCTTCCTCTTAATCTTGCACAATTCCTTCAAAAATTTTGCATAACGAGGAATGCTCTTAACCAGCTTGATCAAAGGAATGTTTACCTCGCAATTACTGAAGGTCTCGAATAGTTCCTTATCATTCTCCAACCTTTTGGTGTCCTTTAATGCCTCAAGGAATGGAGCGGGGGGTTTCAGTGAATCGAGCGGAGGGAAATTAGGACGAACATAATCATCGTGGACAACAGCGGGCAAACCGTGGTCACGGATCAACATCGTCAGGTTCTGGGGCTCTAGTGGATAATCCGCGGTCGCGGATGTGCTTCAGAAAAAATCTCGTTCCCAGGAACATTTCTGCAGTCGCGGAAAATTCTCGGAAAAATCACCGCCTCCAAGTATAATTCTGCGGTCGCGGCTGCCCTCTCCGCGGTCGCGGAATTCTTTCTGTTGCCTTTGAACTTCCTCGTTCTTAGCCTCCGTCACTTCTTTCATTTGTGTTCCACTCCTCAGTGTCATCGCACAGACATTCTCCCTCGGGTTGTCTACCGTTTGAGATGGTAGTTTCCCCGAATCCCGGGCTTTCAGTTTGCTCACTGCGAGAGAAATTTGCCCCACTTGCTTCTCCAAGTTCTGAATACTAGACTTCATCTCTTGATTTTGTTGGACCATAGTGGTGGCCAGCGTTGATACACTTTGAGTGAGAGACTTAATCATGTCATCACTGGACATAGATGAACTTGTGACTTGGCCTTGAGGTCTACGGTCATATGGAGCTCTAAATTGCTGTTGTTGTTGACCTCCAGGCCGCTGAAACTGTTGTTGTTGTTATAAAAATTGTGGTGGCCTCTGGTGAAACTCCTGATCATCGCGACCCTGAGAAGGATTCTGCTGGTTCCCGTATCTCAAATTAGGGTGATCTCTCCACCCTGGATTGTAGGTGTTGGAGTACGGGTCATATCTTGGTCTAGGAGGACCGAAACCTCTTATAGCGTTCACTTTAGCAGTGGGCTCCTGCAGCGTGGGACATGCATCTGTAGGGTGCATCGTGTCATTGCATAGTCCGCAGGATTTGACTTGCTGTAGGTTGCCCTTCATCATAAACCTCCTCATCATCTCCTTCATCTCAGCCATTTCAGAAAGTAGTAAAGACGATGGCTGAGAATATGCAACTTTGACTGTGTGAGCGCTCGCTCTCTTGCTAAACTGTCTTGAGCCCTCAGATAGCTCAAAAAATATTTCAAATGCTGCAGCCGACGTCTTGTTCAGAATGTTTCCGCCACAAGCTGCGTTCACCATCCGACGCTCATCATCAAGAAGTCCGCCATATAAATATAGCACGAGGTCTTGGTCCGAATAACCATGGTAAGGACAGCTTGAAATCAACCTCTTGAACCTCTCGTAGTACTCATACAACGTCTCAGTAGCATGTTGTTCAATATTGCTGATATTCCTTTTCAAGCTATTGAGCTTCGTCGCAGGGAAGTACTTCTCCAAGAAGGCTTTCTTCATCTTCGCCCATGTGTCTATGCTTCCTGGGGCCAAATAGTAGAACCAATCATTGGCCGAATCCTTCAGAGAGAAAGGAAAGGCCCTCAGCTTGATCTGGTCCTCAGTAATATTCCTGGGCTTCATGCTGCTGTAGACAGCATGGAATTCAGAGAGATGTTTGTTGGGGTCTTCTCCACTCATCCCATGGAAGTGGGGTAATAAGTGAATCAGCCCAGATTTGAGTTCAAAATTCACGCCATCAGCCAACTCAGGAAACTGCACAACAAGAGGCTGCTGCTCTAAATTTGGTACGGTCAACTGTCTCAATGTTTGTTCTTTGTCAGCCATCTCGATTTGCGTACGGGTTGCTATATGGTTTCTGGAAATTGTCCTTTCAATTTCTGTATCAAAATCTAAAATTGGAGAGTCTGTAGCACGGGTGTGGACCATAAGATAGGTCCACACAAAAGTTGGCACACAAACACACACAAAGAAAAATTAAAACTATGCCTCCCCGACAACGGCGCCAAATTTGATGAGGCTAAAGTCGTGATGCCTATCTAAGTAATCCTCAAAAACCTAACTAAGTATAGTAGGCAAGCAAGGGTCGAATCCCATAGGGAGGTAGCAATCTTTCTAAGTGTAAAATGTTGTATGCCAATGGTAACAAAGGGGGCATTTTGGTTTGTATCAAGTAACAAAGTAAATCAAAGCAAAATATGTAATCTATGGGTGAGAGGTAACTTAGCCAGACAAATATCCACCATTCAGTTTGATTGGTTGATCCTAGATTATCTCAATTCCTTCCTATGAATATTCATGTTCCTATTCTGAAATAGTTATCAGTCCAACCAGTCATGGTAACCCTAACTATCAAATAACCAAGAAACTATCAAGATTCAATTCAATAGCAGCAATAAGCATAAGAATTAACCAGGATACATGCAATACTTAACAACCGTCACTACTCGACATGTAATCAATTCTCTTCACAATAAACTAGTCCAACCAGTCCTAGAATATCATGTTTGCTACTCTGAATTAGGGATGAGCAATATTAATCTCAACAAGTTGACCAGATTAAGGGAACTAGCACTATAGATAATATCAATTTCAACTAGTTTGTCACTCTAGGGAAACTAATATTAATAATACTAATCACAATAATTGATGAACTAGATCAACCAATAGAATTCAAAATCCTAATCCTGCAGTATGATAAAAACCAATAAAACTAGGTGATCAGACTAGAGAAATCAGTAAAACTCAATGGGATGAAGCATAGAGAGAATTAATATAATCAAAGGAAAGAAAATAGAGTTATAATCTCACAACCAAATAGAAACGAAGGCTTCAATCGTCGGACTAAGCAAAAGTTGCTTAGTTCTTCATAGTCTTCAAAGCGTAAAAACTCTAAGGGAAAAACTGAACGATAAAGTGAATATTGAATAATGAACCTGAATCATCAAAAGGCTGCTAATGAAAAGAAAGATATAAAACTAGCAAAACCTAGTTTCCATAAGATAGGAAATAATATCTAAATGGAAATAAAAGAAATAAAAGAAAAAGAAATAAAGTAAAACAAAACATCGAACGAAATGAAATCCCGGATCCGTGCGTATGAATAGTATCTGTGACCGCGGAAAACTTTCTGTAGTGTTCGCTATCTCTGGCATTATTCCGCGACCGCGGCTTGATATCCGCGACCACGGAAAACTTTCTGGAGTGTCGCTGCTTCTCGCATTATTCCGCGACCACGGCTGGATGATCCGCGCCCGCGGAAATCCTTCTGTAGCGCTCGTCAGCTTCTTCTTCGGCTCCTCTCTTGTGGCTTCGACTCCATCTTCAATAAATCTTCATTTAAGCTCTTAAAACCACCAAATCAACACTTCTTCTCCACAACTCCATTCTCATAACATATGCTCTAAACCCATACAAATGGCACCTAAAACTCCGGTAACAACTCCTAGTTAAGGACTACAAAGTAGAGCTGATCAAATTCCCCCATGCTTAAACCTTGCTCGTCCTCGAGTAAGCTAATAGAAACCTACTCCTCCAATGAAATACCCGAGGTCTCAGGAAACACAGCAAAACTATCTCCACTAAGAGCTGCACCTAATCATGAATCTCCAAGTACCAATACATCAACACAACATACAAGATTAAAGCAAAGCAGAGTAATTCCCCTAAGCTTAACCCGAACACCATAGAGTGAAAGTAACCATCTAGTCCTATTCTCCATCTATCTTCTTATACCTCTCAGAGTGACCTACCCCAATCCTCCTTATATCACCTCTTCTTATGTCACCACGCCAGGAAAAACGAGGAATCCTAATAATCACTCTTCTTCTTTTCACTCATTTTGCCAAGGCGCCCTCTCGGGTTTTCACCAAGCCACTCATTTCATTTTTCAATAGATGGGCTCACAAAAACTCACATCACTCTTGACCTCTTATTACCCCAGCCTAATGTTGGTCCAAGCCACCTGCTTATTACCTAAGCCGCCCTTTCGGGTTTTCGACTTATCCCATGATTTATTTTTGTCTTTTTCCATACTTTTGACTTTTTCTTTTTATTTGTTCTTTATTCAGACGACTAGCAAGTATAGATCACTCCCCCATGCTTAAACATTGCATTGTCCTTAATGTAATGAAAGACAAAAAGATGAAGCACATGGAAGGCAGAAAAGTACTCACACCGTCGCCGAGGTGGCCTGGATGTGGACGTCGGGCTGGCGGTAAATCAATGAAAACACATATCGCTGGTGTTGCACGGTCCTACTCAAACAAACTCCACGTGCAACCAAATAGATCCACTGTAATGGTGAAGTGGTACATCAAAGAAACGGGGTTGCACGAGCCTTCAACGAACACAGAGTTGGAGCCCAAATGTAAGCGTGTAGTGGGCTCTGGTGTTCCTCCTCATCAGCTGTCGAATGTCGGGCCATCATCGGTGCCAAATACAAATGCGGGGCTAATGTCTCCTCCTTGGCAGCATGATGCGCACCATCTCTCATAGAAAAACTCGGACAACTGAGTCTTCAGTATTTTTATTTTATTTTATTTTTTCGATTTTTTTTAATAGGAGACTTACAGTGGCGAAACCGCGGTCGCGGAAAATTATCCGCGATCGCGGAAACATGTCTAGTGCGAGTTGAACATCGTCTTCTAAGTTTGGCTTCAGGTCTCCTACCTGCGTTTTAGTCTAAATCGAAAACAAGACAAGAAGAAACTTGAAATGAAAAGACACGAAGAGAAATACATACCTCGGGTTGCCTCCCGAGCAGCGCCTTGGTTATTGTCGTGGCTCGACCTAGTGCCCTTCAGATCAACTTGGGTTGCTCACATCAACCGAACACTTGGGGTCACGATCAGGAGGGTGTCTCTTTGCATCATCAATGTTGTGCTCGACCCTCACCCCATCAAACTCCATGGTGAGCGAACCACTACTCACATCAATCTTTGTATTTGCCGTTTTCATGAACGGCCTACCTAGCATCATATGGGTTGCATGTTTGTCTTGCCCCGTATCCATCACAAAGAAATTCGCAGGGAAAATCAGCTTATCGACCTCTACCAGAACATCCTGCACGACTCCTTTGGGATACACATAGGACATATCTACCAATTGGATCACTGTCCCTGTCTTCTGTAATGGCCCAAGCTCTAAAGATTCATACAGCGAGAGAGGTAGTACATTTATAGATGCACCCAAATCCAGCATGGCTTTATCAAACGTGGTGTCACCTATCTTGCAAGGAATACTGAACATGCCTGGGTCACTGCACTTCTTGGGTAACCGCTTTTGCAGCATAGAGGAGACATTCTCGCTCACCTGGACCTTCTTCTTCGCTTTCACTACTTTCTTCCTCTTAATCTTGCACAATTCCTTCAAAAATTTTGCATAACGAGGAATGCTCTTAACCAGCTTGATCAAAGGAATGTTTACCTCGCAATTACTGAAGGTCTCGAATAGTTTCTTGTCATTCTCCAGCCTTTTGGTGTCCTTTAATGCCTCAGGGAATGGAGCGGGTGGTTTCAGCGAATCGAGCGGAGGGAAATCAGGACGAACATAATCATCATGGACAACAGCGGGCAAACCGTGGTCGCGGCTTGGGACCCGCGGTCGCGGATCAACATCGTCAGGTTTTGGGGCTCCAGTGGATAATCTGCGGTCGCGGATTTCAGTCCGCGGTCGCGGAATTCAACCCGTGGTCACGGAAAATTCTCGGAAAAATCACCGCCTCCAGGTATAATTCCACGGTCGCGGCTGCCCTCTCCGTGGTCGCGGAATTCTTTCTGTTGCCTTTGAACTTCCTCGTCCTTAGCCTTCGTCACTTCTTTCATTTGAGTTCCGCTCCTCAGTGTCATCGCACAGACATTCTCCCTCGGGTTGGCTACCGTTGGAGATGGTAGTTTCCGCCACAAGTTGCGTTCACCATCCGACGCTCATCATCAAGAAGTCCGTCATATAAATATAGCACGAGGTCTTGGTCCGAATAACCATGGTAAGGACAGCTTGAAATCAACCTCTTGAACCTCTCCTAGTACTCATACAACGTCTCAGTAGCATGTTGTTCAATATTGCTGATATTCCTTTTCAAGCTATTGAGCTTCGTCGTAGGGAAGTACTTCTCCAGGAAGGCTTTTTCTTCATCTTCGCCCATGTGTCTATGCTTCCTGGGGCCAAATAGTAGAACCAATCATTGGCCGAATCCTTCAGAGAGAAAGTAAATGCCCTCAGCTTGATCTGGTCCTCTGTAATATTCATGGGCTTCATGCTGCTGTAGACAACGTGGAATTCAGAGAGATGTTTGTTGGGGTCTTCTCCACTCATCCCATGGAAGTGGGGTAATAAGTGAATCAACTTAGATTTGAGTTAAAAATTCACGTCATCAGCCAACTCAAGAAACTGCACAGCAAGCGGCTGCTGCTCTAAATTCGGTGCGGTCAACTGCCTCAACGTTTGTTCTTCTTCAGCCATCTCGATTTGCGTACAGGCTGCTATACGGTTTCTGGTAAGTGTCCTTTCAATTTCTATATCAAAATCTAAAATTAGAGAGTCTGAAGCAAGCGTGAAGACGATAAGTAGTATAAGACAAATCTTCTGTGAACTATCCAATCCCTTTTGTTTGTGGAGAATACGCACTGGCGTAATACATCATCTATATATGCACATTTAATAGGATGAAGCCAAATGTATAAATGCTTAGTACTTAGATGAACTATCCAATTCTTTTTGTTTGTGGAGAATGGTTTAGACTATCAGTAGCTAGTACTTAGATGAAGCCAAATGCATAAATACTTAGTGCAGAACAATTATCAGTAGCTAGTACTTAGACAAAACCATTTGGCTTCATCTAAGTACTTTTGTTTGTATTTAAATCTCCAATTCTTCAGGACAGAGCAAACAAGAGGATTTTTTGGTCACCAATAGCGAGTCATTTTGCAATATGAACAATAAATAGCAAGAAAAGAACAATTATCAATAGTGCACGAGTTATGTAAACTAGTGCATGAATAAGAGATTTATGTGCATGAAGAGAACAATTATCAGTAGCTAGTACTTAGATGAAGGCAAATGTATAAATACTTAGTGCATAACAATTATCAGTAGCTAGTAGAGGTGTCAAACGGGCCGGGTTCGGGTTTACGAGTATCGGGTCGGGTCACTTACGGGTCGTATCGATTGCGGGTCAAAATTTGCGGGTCGATTGTGGGTCGGGTCATTGCGGGTCAGGTATGGGTTCGGGTCAACCCAACAAGTCGAGAGCGCCTTGTCAAAATTTTATAAAATGAATATTAAAATAATATTTTAATTAAAACAAAAAATAATAAATCAAATAATAATTATTATATACTATTTTAATAATAAAATATATCATAATATTTAATATACAAAATGTAAACACAATTGTATTGACCCAACCCAGAAATTTTCGGGTCGAACGGGTCGGGTCACTTTTTACCCAATACTTTTCGGGTCGGATGTCAACCCAGAAAACGCAGGTCGGGTCGGTCGGGTTTATGGGTCGGGTCAAATTTTGATAGCTCTAGTAGCTAGTGCTTAGATGAAACCATTTGGCTTCATCTAAGTACTTTTGTTTGTAATTACATCTCCAATTTTTCAGGACAGAGCAAACCAAAGGATTTTTTGGTCACCAATAGTGAGTCATTTTGCACTATGAACAATAAATAGCAAGAAAATAGGCTCTATGAAAATACATTGCTTCAAAGTTCAAGTTATATTATATTGTTGCTTCAAACATTGACATCCATAATTGTTCTATGTACTAATACCACTGATCAAGGAGGAAATAGATATGACATTCTACTTGATTGATCTTGCATAGGTGCTCTGAAAGTTGGATAGGCTTTTGTTGAGTTGGAGATATATTATCTATGACATTTGGACTTTGGTGGTTATGATCTGGTTTGTAAAAAACCATTTGGTCACTGTGCATGAATTATGTAAACTAGTCATTGAATAAGAGATTTTTGTGCATGAACAGAACAATATGTGCATAATTAAGATTAATATGTGCATAAACAAATCTTCTACAAAAAAAACTTTATTGAATTGATTTATGGAGTGCATGAATTATATATATCGGTGCTTTAAGAAGAGGTGTTTGTGCATATTTAAGATATATATGCGCATAAACAAAATCTTTCACAAAATATACTTTATTGAATTGATTTCCGGAGTGCATGAATTATATGTATCAGTGCTTTAAGAAGTGTTGTATGTGCATAATTAATATATATATGTGCATAAACAAAATCTTCCACAAAAAATACTTTATTGAATTGATTTCTAAAGTGCATGAATTATGTATAGCAGTGCTTTAATAGAAGCTGGTTGTGCATAATTAAGATTACTACACTAATGAAATTTGCCAACTATTCAGTGGAGTAATCACATAGAAAGTGTAGCTTATTATAGATTGATAACTTCTGCATAAATATTGATGAATATATCACATATTGTAACAATTAAAGTGTGATATAGGTGCTAAAGTAGTGGTACTTTGCATAACAAAAACCGGGGAAGTTCTAAACTACCAAACCTTCACTAATTCGAAGAGAGTATACACTGTTGCTGAGACCATGCCCGAGAGCGAATGTTGGGATGCATGCCTGGCGAGGCCCATCAACAGCTTCCATGAGCAGCGCAACCACGCCGGGAGCAGAAATGTGGCAGCCAAGTTCACTTACAATGTTAGACCTTTTGTTTATCAGCATGTGGATGCTCCAATGTATTGTATGTAGGATGTTGTATTGTCCAAATGATGTGTAAAAGTTGCAAAGCCAAATTGAATAAAGATGATGTTTGTTATGGTAAGCATCACTCTTTTGTTTCCCAATTTCTGTTTGATAGCTCCTCAGATCAAGGCCATGAGAAATTGAGAATGTGATGATCGATCTTTTGATGCTGAGCTGAAATGTTTATTTAACTAGTCTGGATAAAACATATGAGTACATGACAAATGCTGATCTAATTGGGTTGTGCTCTTATTAGTCATAAAACACAAATGTAATTAAATTTCTGTTTGATAGCTCCTCAAATCAAACATCAAACTGCTCTAATTTCCCTCTCCATACCTTCAATTTTCCTCCATATAACGTGCCAAATCGCTCCAAAATTCCTTTTATAAATATACACTTCAAATATATTCATTTAAAGTGTATTGTGTTACACTAATTTCACTTCATTCCTGGAGAAACAGAAGTGCACAAGGGCCAAGGCCAAAGAAGACGAAAGTTCCACAATCTGAAATCCAGATGGGACAAAGAAATTGCATTTATCTGAAAAAGCAATATTGTTTCCTTTGATAGAACGCACAAAAGAACAAGCCAAAATTAATGTTCAACTTTAACAAACTGAATAAAACGTAAAAGATAGTACACCTCAACCTTATAAATTCAAGATACTAGAAATTGTCCTAGGCAAGTGTTTTTCACTTGGGTCCTGCAAACTTGTTCATCATATTTGCAATGATAGGAGATACCTTTGGATTTGATTGGTGCTTTGCGAGATTTGTAGGGTTTTTCATCACTGTTGACACCAACAAGTGTACAGAAAATCAGACATGCACGCATGCTCATATAATCTCAATGAATAAATTGCAAGTCATTCATGTAAGTACTTAGCAGGAATAACATCAATTTCTTGCTATATTTCTTCAATTATATAGTTAAGAACTTCCGCAAAATACAAAAAAAAGTGGTTTGTGATTACAGTCAATGATCATTGGCACAAACAACATTTGAATGGTCTTGCACCTAATTCATTCTATCAACAATCAACATGATAGTAGAGTTTTATTGTCATGGAACACAATAGACCAACTAAACATTCCCTAATAAGCTAAAAGATTGGGTTGGGACCATTGAAGGGAGACCACATAATTTTATTACCGAACTAATATTTCAATGAAGTTACTAACAACTGATGCATTTCTTATAATGTAACTGAAAGAAGGCAAAATGACACAAAAACATATTCAGATTTTATTGTCGCTTGGGTTTGACAAATCATTCAAACAACATTAAATGGTTAGTTGGTTACCTTGCGATAATCTCCCAAACGTAGAACTAAACAATCATAAGAGGTTTTCTAATGTACCCAACCCTTGCTTTCAAAGAAGAATTGACAACCACTTCATGAACTTTAAACATCGATAATAGAGGAAGAAGGTGATAGGCGTTGTTGCAAGCACCTAAACAAACCTAACTAAGTATAGTAGGCAAGCAAGGGTCGAATCCCACAGGGAGGTAGTAATCTTTCTAAGTGCAAAAGTGTATGCCAAAGGTAACAAAGGGGGTTTTTTGGGTTGTTTGCAAGTAACAAAGTAAATAAAAGCAAAGGGTTGTAATCAATTGAGAAAAAATACTTAGCCAGCCAAATATCCACCATTCATTTGATTAATTGATCCTAGATTATCTCTCTTCCTTCCTATGAATATTCTTGTCCCTATTCTGACATAGTTATCAGTCCAACCAGTCCTGATAACCCTAACTATCGAACGCACAAGACACCATCAAGATTTAAAACAATAGCAGCAAGAAGCATAAGAATTAACCAGGATACATGCAACACCACAACCCGTAGCATTTAACAGATAATCAATTCTCTTCACAATAAACTAGTCCAACCAGTCCTAGAATATCATGTTTTCTACACAAGATAAAGAATTTCAACTCGAAATATCCAAACCCTAGCAATAGACAATTACTAATATCAACTAGATGATCAAGCCAATCAAATCAGCAAGAATCAATAGGAATAAGCACAAAGAGAAGAGACATAATCAAAGGAAAAGAAATAGAGTTATAATCTCACAATCAAGTCAAACGAAGGCTTCAATCGTCGGACTAAGCAAAAGTTGCTTAGTTCTTCATAGTCTTGGAAACACAAAAACTCAAAGGGAAAAACTGATGTAAACTGAATAATGAATGATCTCCCTCCCAAGAGGCTGCTAGGAAACTAGGTTATAAAACCTAGCAAAACCTAAAACTCAAGATAATAATTGAAATCTAAACTGAAATAAAATAAACTAATCGGAATAAAAGAAAAGCAAATAAAAGTAAAAAGCAAATCTTCGGACGAAGTCTTCGGCACGTCTGACGAATGGATTTCCGTGACCGCGAAAATGTTACTGTAAAGGCTCTCACGTCTTCATTTGCCGCGATCGCGGAAATAGCTTCAGCGGCCGCGGTTCTTCGATTTTGCACTTCTTCACTCCGTCTTCGTTCCGCGACCACGGAAATGTTCATGTAGCTTCTTCAGCACTTTCTTCTTCGTCTTCTCTGGTCTTCTCAGATGGCTTTCTCCTCCATCTTCATAATGTTCATTTAAGCTTCTCCAAACCACCAAAATCATACTTCTTCTCCTCAACTCCATACTCCACAATTGTGCTCTAAACTATTCCAAATGGTACCTAAAACTCCGATAACAACTCATAGTTAAATCCTATAAAGTAGCGCTGATCAAATTCCCCCATGCTTAAACCTTGCTCGTCCTCGAGTAAGCTAAAAGAAACCTGCTCCTCCAATCAAATCCCCAAGGTCTCAGGAAGCATAGCAAAACTATATCCACTAAGAATTGCACCCAAACATGATTCTCCAAGGCACCAACACAATCAACACACAATATACAACACCCAAACTTAAAGGAAAGCAGAGTACTTCCCTCAAGCTTAACCCGAACACCATAGAGTGAAAGTAACAATCTAATCCTAGCCTCCATCTATCTTCTTATGCCTCCCAGAGTGACCTACCCGAAACCTCTTTATATCACCTCTTCTTATGTCACCACGCCAGGAAAAATGAGGAATCCTAATAATCACTCTTCTTCTTTTCACTCATTTTGCCAAGGCGCCCTTTCGGGTTTTCACCAAGCCACTCATTTCATTTTTTCAATAGATGGGCTCACATAAAACTCACATCACTCTTGACCAATTATTACCCCAGCCTAATGCTGGTCCAGGTCACCTGCTTATTACCTAATCCGCCCTTTCGGGTTTTCGACTTATCCCATGATTTATTTTTGTCTTTTTTTTTTCCATATTTTTGACTTTTTCTATTTTCTATTTTCTTTTTATTCAGATGACTAGCAAGTATAGAACACTTCCCCATTCTTAAATATTGCATTGTCCTCAATATAATGGAAGACAAAAAAGAGGAAGCACGGGGAAAAGCAGAAAAGTACTCACAACCGTCGCCGAGCCTGGACTTGGATGTTGGTGCTAGTGGTAAAACAATGAAACACATGCATCCGGTGTTGCGGCGGTCTTCAAACCCAAACTCCACCGTACAACCAAATTGATCCACTGTAAGGTGTGGTGGTACATCAAAGAAATCGGAGTTGCACGGCCTTCAATGAACACAGAAATGGAGCCCAGATGTAATCGTGGTGTGGGCTCTGGTGTTCCTCCTCGTCAGCTGTCTAATGTCGGGCCATCATCGGTGCCAACTAAACATGTCGAGCAATTGCTCCTCCATGGCAGCATGATGCGCACCGTCGCTCCAAAGTAAACGTCGAACAACTGGGCTTCGATAAAACTTTTTTTTTTCCAGATAAGGGGACTTATAGTGGTTTTTCCGCGGTCGCGGAAAATTTTCTGCGCCCGCGGAAAAGTTTCTGGTGCGTGGTTGAACACCGTCTTCAATTTTGGCTCGGGCCTCCTACCTGCAAGTTAGTCTAAAAACAAAACGAAACAAAAACGAAACAACATAAATAAAACTAGAAAGGAAAAGACAAGAAAAGAATTTCATACCTCGGGTTGCCTCCCGAGCAACGCCTTGGTTATTGTTGTGGCTCGACTTGGTGCTCTCCAACTCAACTTGGGTTGCTCACATCAACCGAACACTCGGGGTTACCATCAGGAGGGTGTCTCTTTACATCGTCGATGTTGAATCTGACCCTTACCCCGTCAAACTCCATTGTGAGCGAACCGCTGCTCAAATCAATCTTTGTATTTGCCGTGTTCATGAACGGCCTTCCCAGCATCACAGGGGCTGCGTCTTTATCTTGCCCCGTATCCATCACAGAGAAGTCCGCAGGAAAAATCAGCTTGTCAACTTCTACCAGCACATCCTGCACCACTCCTTTTGGATACACATATGAATTGTCCTCCAATTGGATCACAATCCCCGTCTTCTGTAATGGTCCGACCTCTAAAAATTCATAAAGTGAGAGAGCCAACACATTGATAGAGGCACCCAAATCCAGCATGGCTTTTTCAAACATGGTGCCACCTATCTTGCAGGGAATAGTGAACATGCCCGAATCACTGCACTTCTTGGGCAACCGCTTTTGCAGCATAGCGGATACATTTTCACTGACTTGGACCTTCTTCTTCTCTTTCACCGCTTTCTTTTTCTTTATCTTGCACATCTCCTTCAAAAATTTTGCATAGAGAGGAATGCTTTTAACGAGCTTGATCAAAGGAATATTTACCTCACAGTTGCTGAAGGTCTCGAATAAATCCTTGTCGTTCTCCAGCTTTCTGGTATCATTCAGAGCCTCAGGAAATGGAGCGGGTGACTTTAATGAACTGAGCGGAGGAAAGTTGGATCGCACATACTCATCGTGGACATCAGAGGCAGAACCGCGATCGCGGTTTGGGTCTCGCGGTCGCGGCATGTCATCTGGGCATTCGTGGCCTCCAGGGAGTTTTCCGCGATTATGGATTTATGTCCGCGGTCGTGGATTTTCATCGAGCAACTCCTCGTCAACAAGGACTTGTCCGCGATTGCGGACATCTGTCCATGGTCGCAGACATCTGTCCGTGGTCGCGGAAATTCGCCAATTTTTCTGTTGTCCCCAGAAGCAAATTCGCGGTCGCGGCCTTCTTCTCCGCGGTCGCGGAATTCTTTCTGTTGGCCTCGACTTTCTTCCACTTGTGTTCCGCTTCTCAGTGTCATGGTGCATACGTTCTCCCTCGGGTTTACTATCGTTTGAGATGGTAGTTTTCCCGAGTCCCGGGCTTCCAGCTTGCTTACTGCGATGGAAATTTGCCCCACTTGCTTCTCCAAGTTCTGAATGCTTGACCGCATCTCTTGATTTTGTTGGACCATAGTATTGGCCAACGTCGACAGATTCTGAGCTAGAGACTCATGTTGCTTGGTCACCACTTGAATTTGTGACCCCATTGTGGTCACAGTGCCAGCCAATGTCGATACGCTTTGGGTGAGGGATTTGATCATGTCATCGCTGGACATAGATGAACTGGAGCTCTGGCCTTGGGGTCTTGGGTCATATGGAGCTCTAAATTGATGTTGTTGACCCCCAGGCTGCTGATAGTGTTGTGGGCGCGGTAAGAATTGTGGTGGCCTCCGATGATACTCTTGATTTTCCTGGCCTTGAGGAGTACTCTGCTGATTCCCGTATCTCAGATTGGGGTGATCTTTCTACCCTGGATTGTACATGTTGGAGTACGGGTCATATCTTGGCCTAGGAGGACCGAAACCTCCAATAGCATTTACCTCAGCAGTGGGTTCCTGCAGCGTGGGACATGCATCAGTAGGATGCATCGTGTCATAGCATATCCCACAAGACTTGACTTGCTGCTAGCCACCCTTCATCATGTATCTTCTCATCATCTCCTTCATCTCAGCCATCTTAGAAAGTATTGAAGAATTGGGCTGAGAGTCTGCAGCTTTGACTGATTGGGCGCCCGCCCTCTTACTGAACTGTCTTGAGCCCTCAGATAGCTCAAAGAAGACCTCATACGCTTTAGCTGGCATCTTGTTCAAGATGTTTCCTCCACATGCTACGTTCACCATCCAACGCTCGTCGTCAAGAAGACCATAGTACAAATAAAGTACGAGGTCTTGGTCTGAATACCCATGGTAGGGACACCTAGAGATCAACCTCTTAAACCTCTTGTAGTACTCGTACAACGTCTCAGCAGCCTGCTGTTCGATATTGCTGATGTTCCTCTTCAAGCTGTTGAGCTTGGTCGCAGGGAAGTACTTCTCCAGGAAGGCTTTCTTCATCTTAGCCCATGTATCAATGCTCCCTAGAGCCAAATAATAGAACCAGTCATTGGCCGTATCCTTTAGAGAGAAAATAAAGGCCCTCAGCTTGATTTGGTCCTCAGTAATGCCTCGTGGCTTCATGTTGGTGCAGACAACGTGGAACTCTGAAAGGTGCTTGTTGGGGTCTTCTCCACTCATCCCATGGAAGTGAGGTAGTAAGTGAATTAACCCAGATTTCAGCTTAAAGTTTACGCCATCAGCCAATTCAGGGAACTGCACAGCAAGCGGTTGCTGCTGCAGATTCGGGGCAGTCAACTGCCTCAACGTCGGTTGTTCCTCAGCCATCTCGAAACACGGACTGTCAAAACACAATGCTCTGTTGATCTTGCGGTTCCTAGAGAGTGTTCTCTCGATTTCTGTATCATAAGCTAATAGTGGGGAGTCAGTAGCACGGGTGTGGACCATAAGATAGGTCCACACAAAAATTGACACACAAACACACACAACGAAAAATTAAAAATTGCCTCCCCGGCAATGGCGCCAATTTGATAGGCGTTGTCGCAAGCACCTACACAAAATAATCCTGAAAAACCTAACTAAGTATAGTAGGCTGACGTGGCTAAAAGTGCGCAATGCAAGTATCGTTGATTAGCCTTATCAAAGTAAAAAGTCCTAACAGACCTACTAAACAGATGTATAGTAAGCAAGCAAGGGTCGAACCCACAGGGAAGATCTGATGCAGTATGCAATTGTGAATGACAAGTAACAAGCAAGGGGGGTTTAGTTATCAAGAAAAAACAGAGCAAGCAAAGCAAACAAGTTTGGTTGAGTTGAGAAAATATGATAGGGAAAGTAGTCCTACTAGAGCGAGATCCACAATACAGAGATATAATTTGATCACAGAAATCTATTAAATCCAAGTTCTTTTACTATCCTTATAGTTGTTCCCACCCTGATCTTAAGTACTATTGATTCTCACAGTTGTCGATAGACTTATTACTATGCCAATGATAAAGTACCACCGATTCTCACAGTTGTCGATAGACTTTATCACCAACAAAGCAATAGCAATACACACAAGGATATAGGATACATTCAAATAGAAAGACGTATTAATACTCGCATGCAACTGATTCTCACTCACAATTGTACGCTCGGAACCCCTATACACACAATTGTGTTTGCCACTAGATATGCACTCGGAACCCCTATATGCAATCCTAGCAATTGATAAAAAGTATTCAACCTAGTTGATCAGGCTAAGAAGAACAACAAGAAATCAATATTCAATATAACCAAGAGAATCAAACCAACATTTATAAGGATAAGAACAAGGAATATAAATCTCACAAACACATCAACTGTATTGCTTCAATCGTCTAGTAGAACAAAGGGAAGTTAGTTTTTCCATTCAAACGAGAATGAAAACTAAGGGAAAATAACGTCTGATGTAAAGCAGTTATAACGAGTCTAAGTCTCTCTCTCTTAACCTAGAAAGAGGGCTTAAATAGTCTTCAGAAAACTAGGTTAAACTAATGAAAATAATAAAGGAAACAAAATAATAAAATAACAAAATCTGAAAACAATAAAAGGAAATAAAAGTTTTCAGACGCGCGGCACTTAACACGGCCACCGCGGGGCGTCAGTCTTCTCTGGGAGTCACCGCCGGGCCGCGGCGATTCTGGCGCGGGGCGGTGAGCTAGCTCACTCTCTTCTTCTACTGTTCTTCATTACTACCAAGTGTTGGTAGTCGTCTCTATGTATGCTTCAGCAGCTCCATCTCCATCCTCATGTCTCCATCTAAGCTGTAAATCCAGGAATATCTTCACTTCTCTCCATAACTTCTGGATCACAGACTTAGCCTAAAAACCACTCATAAACTCCTTCAAATCATGCTAATAATCGCTAGTAAAGGTGTATGAAATAACACCTATCAAATTCCCCCATATTTAGACCTTTACTCATCCCGAGTAAGCTAAAGAAAAACCTACTCTCTCAATCAAACACCAAGGCCTCAAAAAGTACAAGAAAATAAGACACTAGCAATTACAACATATCAACAATAAGCTCCAGACAACCAAAACAAGTGATGCAAAGATAATTCTAATCCTAACTCCAATCTAGCTCCTTATTGCTCCAGAGTGGCCTACCCGAGCTCCTTATACCACCTCTTCTTATGACACCTCGCCAAGAAATAAAGAGAAATTCTAGAATCACTCTTCTTCTTTTTCGCTCATCTTGCCAAGGCGCCCTCTCGGGTTTTCACCAAGCCACTCATTTCATTTTGCTAGATATCTCACATATACTCGCATCACTCCAATCCAATATTGCCTTGGTCTATACCATCCGGACTACCTGCTTTTTACCTGAACCGCCCTTTCGGGTTTTCGGCTCATCCCAGGATTTTGATTGCCTTTTTACATCTTTTTGGCTTTTTTTTTTTTTTGAAACTTGAATGGGAAATACAGCACACGAAAAGAAAACAATATGTACAAAGGATAGACAGATAGCAAGTCTAAATCCCTCCCCCATACTTAAACCGAACATTATCCTCAATGTAGAAAAGAGAACATCAAATGAAATAGGGGAAGAAGAAAACAAACTCACTGCGGGCCTGATGGTGGTGGTGGTGGGAACCTCCCAAAGTAGTCCCTCATATGAGCGTACATACCGTCCAGACGCTCATCTACATCAGCATGGAACTGGGTCTGCCAAGTCTGCAGACCGGTCTCTACTCGGGTGTTCCAGTGCGTCTGCTGCACTGAGAATGCATCAAATCTCGAGTACAACTCCTGCCAAGGTGTGGCAGGACCGTAAGAAGACGAGGGCGCGTCATAAAGTGTAGGCATATGAGTGTCCTCGCCCGCAAACTCAGCAGCAACAGCAACACCACTAGGGCCCTCTCCATACGGGCCTGAAGGAGCAGCAGCAGGGGTATCATCAATCGTCACTCTGCCATCACTGGAGATCCACCAATTCGCAAATGAAGGTGAATAAGTGAACTCCCATGGAAGAATCAGAATGTGGCCATCATATGACGACTAGACCAAATCACCATCCTTTCCCAATGGCTTCAGCATCGAGCACACATTCATGTGCGCCATATCATACACCACGTAGGCAACAAGCCGAGGAATCTGATCGCAAGCTATCACTCCAGCACAAAGGAGGGTAATCAGACCACCCCTACAAATATCACGTGGCTCACCATCACGAATCCTCTTCAAGGAACCCAAAAAGAGGGTAGCCTAACACGGCGTGTACTGAACAACTTCCAAGATGCTCATAAACCATTGGAAATCCTTCAGGGGGACCTTACCATCATCAGCATGGCCAAAGAAGTCTCTCATCATCACTTTGTGGATCAACCGTAGACACGGGTTCACCAGCTTCGAGTTCACCTCCTGACCCTTTCTGAACGTCCTACCCGTAGCAGCCTTCCAGAACTCCATCATATCAGACTCTAGAATGCCACCAAACCACCCATCAGTTGGCAGCTTTGTAATGCCCAGGGCATCACGCACCACCTTAGGGGACAACGAATAATCACACCCGTTGTAAATGAACGTGACCCTCATCATCCTCTTGTCGTCTGAACCATCAGAGTACCTCTTGAAGGAGGTGATGAACTGGTAACAAAGCTCGGGATACGCAGGGGCAACTAAGTTCAGAAACGTCCCCAAACCACACTATGCTAAGCACAAGGACACACATGCCAACAAACCAAACTCAGCCAATGTAGGCTTGTCAAAGAATTTTGTCGCCAACACCTTCCTCTCCTTCACCACATTGTAGACCTCATTCTCATCCCTCGTAGACACTTGCTTCCTACTCTTAGGTGCCATAAGTAATGAATGTAGAATTTCAAAATGAAGGGCAACCAAGAGAACTTACAAACGAGCAAAAACGCAGCCAAGAGGTCTCGCTGCGGGGCGGTGAACGAGTCGTCGGGTCACGGTGGGAAAACTGGGAGCTTTGGCCGGGTCACGGTGAAGTCGGCGCGGGGCGGTGGCAGCAGCGACGCGAAGCGGGGCAGTGCGAGACGGGGCAATAGCGAGGCGGGACTGAAGCGACGCGGTGGGGTTGTGTTTGGCTGGTTTGTGAGGCTAGACTTCCAATTGGTGAATTGGGGGCTAGATTCGGATCAAGGTCGAGAGAGATTTGAGGGAGACTGGGGGATTTGGCTTTGGGAGCTTGAGAGGTGTGTTGGGAATGGAGTGTTTGTGAGTATGGGGGCTAGGTTAGGGAAGGGAAAGTGAAAGGGAAGAAAGGGATGATGGGGCCGGGTATGTACCATGGCCCAAAGAAAAATCTTGGCCCAAAGGGGCCCAATCCGTCAAGTCCTTCGTAACAACTCAAGAAATAAAAATTTTACGCACCCGTTTAAGGTTTTTTCGGGGCCTATTATTCTTGTTTTTTTTCCGGAGTTGAGAAGGTATACCAGACATTCACCGCGGGGCGGTGGGCTCCACCGCGGGGC
The DNA here is from genome assembly GCA_027886185.1 of Rheum nobile. NCBI lineage: Eukaryota > Viridiplantae > Streptophyta > Magnoliopsida > Caryophyllales > Polygonaceae > Rheum > Rheum nobile. The sequence continues at coordinate 880,940 of WOAB01000308.1, read as the reverse complement.
GGTGGGCTCCACCGCGGGGCGATGGGACAAACTGGGACACTGTCTCCTCTCCATTTACTTTCGTACCTGAAATGTTAGTAACAGGCGAACGAAACAAAGCAAAATAAATTACGAAAATAATCTAAAGAAAACTCAAAGAACAATTACCACGGGTTGCCTCCCGGACAACGTCTTGGTTAACGTTGTTGGCTCGACGTACTGCAGATCAATTACCACCTGGAATAGGATCCCCTCGGAATCCTCCTACTCGTCTCTTCCTGTTGAGACCTCCCATGGAAAGGTTTAGACCTTAAACCATGTTCCCTCTTTGCCATTGACTCCATGCTTACTTCCTTTGGAGTATCTCCCCCATACTTAGAGCGATGTGGGGGCCGATATGGCTCAATCTGAATATGTTGCACGTCACTGGATAAAAGCTTACAGTCTTGTATGGTTAGTGCAGGGGGGCAAGTGTCCAAAATGGAGGGAATGGAATCTCCTATGTCATCCAACAAGACATCACCAACATGTAACTCATGCAACTCAATAGGTCCATCAATAGTAGAACACTCAACTACGGTCTCTACTGCACTAGTGTTAACATTTTCATGCACATGATCATCAATTTCGCTAATGCAGCAAGGAGCATGCAATTCAATGGAGTTGGCTTTATGAATATTGTGTTCAAAAATTATTCCATCAAATTCCATAGTTAAAATTCCACTGTCTACATCAATCTTTGTCATGAATGTTTTCATAAAAGGTCGCCCTAGCATAACTGGAGCAACCTGCTCATCATAGTCCATATCCATAACAAAGAAATCAGTAGGAAAAATCAAAGAGCCTATCCTCACAAGTACATTCTTCACAACACCCTTAGGGGGCACACAAGAACCATCAGCAAGTTGTATAACAATGTTAGAATCATGCAAGGGTCCTATTCCTAAATCCTCAATCAAAGAATAAGGCAAAACATTAATAGATGCACCCAAGTCTAACAAGGCGTTCTCAAATCGATGCTCACCTATAGTAATAGGAATAGTAAATGTACTTGGATCCTTGCACTTCTCAGGCATGCGTCTCTGAACTACCGTTGACACATGTTCACTCACTGAAATCTTCTTTTGAACCTTCTGCTTCTGAGTCCTCTTCACGGTGCACAACTCCTTCAAAAACTTGGCATATCGAGGGATAGCCTTGATAAGCTTGATCAGGGGAATGTTCACCTCACAGTCCCGAAATGTCTCGAACAGATCGTTGTCTTCAGCCACTCTCTTGGCCTTCAGCGCCTCAGGGAAAGGTGTTGGTGGCTTCTCAGAACCTAGAGGGGGAAACACGGGGCGAACGTAGTTATCAACACAGGTTTCTTCAGCGGAGTTGGGTTCTCGAAGGCCAGGTCGCGGCAAGTTCACCGCGGGGCGTTGATCATCACCGCGGGGCGGTGGGGTCGTGGTGTGTTTACTGAGTTCAGCCACTGGGTCGCGGTCAGAGTCGCCGCGGGGCGGTGGCTTCAGCGTTTCTTTCCTGGCTCCTTCTTTAATTTCTGGTCGGGCCGCGTTAGCATCCACCGCGGGGCGGTGGGTGATTTCTGCCTTCTCGACTTCGTTCTCCTCTTCAGCACTAGGAGCAACGACCAACTTTTTACCACTTCTGAGGGTAATAGAACTCACATTCTCTCTTGGGTTCACAGTAGTCTGAGATGGCAAGGAATTAGATGTCCTCTGGTCAAGTTTGGTCACAACATCAGCAAGCTGGCCAATCTGTCTCTCCATGTTCTTAATACTTGACTCAGTAGCCTGCACATGCGTGGCGAAATACTGAGTCAGAGTCTTTAGCATCTCTTCAGTAGAAGCACCAGAGCTTTGGCCTTGAGGCCTCTGTTGGTATGGGACTCTCTGCTGGTACTGCTGTTGTGCAGGCTGTTGACCACCGTGAGGGTCACTCTATCTAAAACCTGGGTGGTCTCGCTCTCTCGGATTATAATTGGGCTGTCCATCAAACTGTGGTCTAGGGGATCCATAACCTCCTATAGCATTAACTTCAGCAACACCCTCCTCCTGCAGCTGAGGACAAGTGTCGGTGGGGTGGTATTGATCAGAGCAAAGCCCACATGCTTTAACTTGTTGAGGGGCGTTCTGGTTCGCCATTCTCTTCACCATCTCTTTCAGCTCAGCTAGCTCAGTCAACACTGGGCTTGGTCCTACAGGGGTCACAGCATTGACCGCCTTCCTTTGGTATGTCTTCCCAAAACTCCTGGTGCTCTCACTCATCTCCTGGAATCTCTCCATGGCTGCATCCGGTGTCAGATTCAGAATGCTTCCACCGCAAGCAGCGTCAACCATCCTTCTCTCTTGGTCTAGCAGACCATTGTGTAAATAGAGGACAAGGTCCTGCTTGGCGTATCCGTGGAATGGGCAGCTAGAGCAAAGCCTCTTGTACCTCTCAAGATAATCATACATCGTCTCATCACCAGCCTGCTCAATATTGGCAATTGCCTTTTTCAAGGCATTCGCCTTCTTTGTTGGAAAGTACTTGTCCAGGAATGCCTTGTGCAGTTTATTCCAGGTATCTATGGTTCCTGGTGGTAAGTGATAGTACCAGTCGCTTGCAGAGTCTAGCAGGGAGAAACCAAAAGCTCTCATCTTGATTTGGTCTTCCGTCACGTTCCTGGGCTTCATAGTCATGCAGACATTGTGGAACTTGCCCAGGTGAGAGATCGGGTCTTCTCCACTCAAACCGTGGAACTTTGGGAGATAAGCAACAACTCCAGACTTCAGCTCAAAATTCACCCCTTCGCCAAGTGCAGGGATGATGACAGCCAAGGGCTGTGCTCCAATATTCGGCTCAGTCAATTCTCTTAGAGTCTCAGCCATTGCGACAGCAGGGATTTTAATTGGCTCAGTCGGCTCAACGATCTCAACCTCGACTTCTTCTCCTCCTTGATCGCGTAGGTTCGCACGGAACGATCTGTGGACTTCTGGATCAAAAGCTACGAGAGGAGAGTCAGTAGAACGAGTGTCGACCATAAGATAGGTCTCCACCAAAAATCAATCACAAAAACACACAACAAAACAGAAAACTTCTCCGGCAACGGCGTCAAATTTGACGTGGCTAAAAGTGCGCAATGCAAGTATCGTTGATTAGCCTTATCAAAGTAAAAAGTCCTAACAGACCTACTAAACAGATGTATAGTAAGCAAGCAAGGGTCGAACCCACATGGAAGATCTGATGCAGTATGCAATTGTGAATGACAAGTAACAAGTTATCAAGAAAAAGCAGAGCAAGCAAAGCAAACAAGTTTGGTTGAGTTGAGAAAAAATGATGGGGAAAGTAGTCCTACTAGAGCGAGATCCACAATACAGAGATATAATTTGATCACAGAAATCTATTAAATCCAAGTTCTTTTACTATCCTTATAGTTGTTCCCACCCTGATCTTAAGTACTATCGATTCTCACAGTTGTCGATAGACTTATTACTATGCCAATGATAAAGTACCACCGATTCTCACAGTTGTCGATAGACTTTATCACCAACAAAGCAATAACAATACACACAAGGATATAGGATACATGCAAATAGAAAGACGTATTAATACTCGCATGCAACTGATTCTCACTCACAATTGTACGCTCGGAACCCCTATACGCACAATTGTGTTTGCCACTAGATATGCACTCGGAACCCCTATATGCAATCCTAGCAATTGATAAAAAAAAGTATTCAACCTAGTTGATCAGGCTAAGAAGAACAACAAGAAATCAATATTCAATATAACCAAGAGAATCAAACCAACATTTATAAGGATAAGAACAAGGAATAGAAATCTCACAAACACATCAACTGTATTGCTTCAATCGTCTAGTAGAACAAAGGGAAGTTAGTTCTCCATTCAAACGAGAATGAAAACTAAGGGAAAATAACGTTTGATGTAAAGCAGTTGTAACGAGTCTAAGTCTCTCTCTCTTAACCTAGAAAGAGGGCTTAAATAGTCTTCAGAAAACTAGGTTAAACTAATGAAAATAATAAAGGAAACAAAATAATAAAATAACAAAATCTGAAAACAATAAAAGGAAATAAAAGTTTTCAGACGCGCGACACTTAACACGGCCACCGCGGGGCAGTGAGATCCACTGCGGGGCGTCAGTCTTCTCTGGGAGTCACCGCCGGGCCGCGGCGATTCTGGCGCGGGGCGGTGAGCTAGCTCACTCTCTTCTTCTGCTGTTCTTCATTACTACCAAGTGTTGGTAGTCGTCTCCATGTATGCTTCAGCAGCTCCATCTCCATCCTCATGTCTCCATCTAAGCTGTAAATCCAGGAATATCTTCACTTCTCTCCATAACTTCTGGATCACAGACTTAGCCTAAAAACCACTCATAAACTCCTCCAAATCATGCTAATAATCGCTAGTAAAGGTGTATGAAATAACACCTATCATAGGCAAACAAGGGTCGAATCCCACAGGGAGGAAGTAATCTTTCTAAGTGCAAAAGTGTATGCCAAAGGTAACAAATGGGGTTTTTTGGGTTGTTTGCAAGTAACAAAGTAAATAAAAGCAAAGGATTGTAATCAATTGGGAAAAAGTACTTAGCTAGACAAATATCTACCATTCATTTGATTGATTGATCCTAGATTATCTCTATTCCTTCCTATGAATATTCATGTCCCTATTCTGAAATAGTTATTAGTTCAACCAGTCCTGATAACCCTACTATCGAACGCACAAGAAACCATCAAGATTTAGAACAATAGCAGCAAGAAGCATATGAATTAACCAGGATACATGCAACACCACAACCCGTAGCATTTAACACAATCAATTTTCTTCACAATAAACTAGTCCAACCAGTTCTAGAATATCATGTTTGCTACACAAGATAAGGAATTTTAACCCAAAATATCCAAACCCTAGCAATAGACAATTACTAATATCAACTAGATGATCATGCCAATCAAATCAGCAAGAATCAATAGGAATAAACACAAAGAGAAGAGACATAATCAAAGGAAAGGAAATAGAGTTATAATCTCACAATCAAGTCAAACGAAGGCTTCAATCGTCGGACTAAGCAAAAGTTGCTTAGTTCTTCATAGTCTTGGAAACACAAAAACTCAAAGGGAAAAACTGATGTAAACTGAATAATGAATGATCTCCCTCTCAAGAGGCTGCTAGGAAACTAGGTTATAAAACCTAGCAAAACCTAAAACTCAAGATAATAATTGAAATCTAAAAGGAAACAAAATAAACTAATCGGAATAAAAGAAAAGGAAATAAAAGAAAAAAGCAAATCTTCGGACCAAGTCTTCGGCGTGTCTGACGAATGGATTTCCGCGACCGCGGAAATGTTACTATAAAGGCTCTCGTGTCTTCATTTTCCGCGATCGCGGCAATAGCTTCCGCGACCGCGGTTCTTCGATTTTGCACTTCTTCGCTCCGTCTTCGTTCCGCGACCGCGGCGGTGAATTCCGCGACCGCGGAAATGTTCCTGTAGCTTCTTCAACTCTTTCTTCTTCGTCTTCTCTGGTCTTCTCAGGTGGCTTTCTCCTCTATCTTCATAATGTTCATTTAAGCTTCTCCAAACCACCAAAATCATACTTCTTCTCCTCAACTCCATACTCCACAATTGTGCTCTAAACTATTCCAAATGGTACCTAAAACTCTGGTAACAACTCCTAGTTAAACCCTACAAAGTAGCGCTGATCAGAAGGCTCAACTGAAAATATACGAATAAGGTACAATTGCGATAATTGAATACAACAGAGGTATGGAATATTAACAATGCGTGGAAGTGCACAAATAAGATGACAATGTGTGGAAGTGCACAAATAAGGTGACAATGTGTTGAAGTGCACAAATAAGGTGCAATTGGTAATAACATAAATAGAGCGAATAGCAAAAAAAACTGAAGTGCATACCTCCATTAAAAACAGAGGAAAGCAAAAAAGAAGCAATCAAAATCAACAAATTCACGAACAAAATCTCACATCATAATTGAACGAAGAAATTGAACAAAATCTCATATAATATACTTGAACGAAAGAATTTAGAAATTTAGAAATTGAACGAAGCAAAACAACAAATTGAACGAAGGAATTCAGACTTTCACGAACAAACCCTAATTTAAGAACAAGAAAAAAATTCGGCGGAGAAGATAACGAAGTTTGTAGACAAATCAAAATCAACGAATAACAAGAAGGAATCAAGAGAATAAGTGAGTACTTGGATCCATGGCACCAGGAGTGAAGCAACAAGGCAAGCGAAGCAGATTGCAATGGCGGAGGTCGGGTTATGTTCGATTGGCATACACAGACAATGGGTGGAGAAGGAGGGGGCAAAAGAGGAGAAAAAAATAAAAAGTGGCAGAATTACAATTATGACACCGCATGATATTAAAAAGAAGAGCTCTATCAGCCCTTTGATCAACTCAATCTGACGGTCCAAAAAACTCCCCACTTTACACCCAAATCACCTTCCCTATATGATCCAAACTCTTAATTAGATTTGGGTTCCCGTGCGAAATGCCCTTCCCGTGCGAAATGCGAAGCGATCTCGGGCGTACATTTTTTTTCTTTTTTTTGTCAACATTTTTTTTCCCGTCTTCGTCCCCTGATCATTCTGGAATAGCCTATATAGAAGGTTCACAAATAAGCACTAAATGTTCATTTATTTGTACATTCACGTTCACAAATAAGCACTGAATGTTCAAAGACATGTGTTGGAACATGATCATGTTATATGTGAACTTTTACGGCACATAAAATGAACATGTAGTACTTATATGTGAACGTCAATAATTGTCTATTCCAGAACGATCAGATACAATAAATTAAAAAAAAATTAAAAAAATTATTGACCGAAAAAAGGAAAAAAAAAGAAGAAAAAGTTCACCGTATTTACGGTTATGCCACCGTGTCACTATTCACTCTTCCCCCCCCCCCCCCCCCCCTCCCCCTCCCCCTTTTTTTAACAGTACCGTCCCTTGAATATTACCCCCCAGATAATGAACATTACCGCCTAGATAATGAACATGTGGTGTCAATTTATGAACGCAAATGAACGTGACCGTTTCGCACTTCGCACGGTAAGCATATTTCGCACCCGAAACGGACTCCTCTTAATTAATAATATAAATTTTGTATAACTTTTATCTAAATAATAATTTGGTAAACAAATTCTATGATAAAAAATTCATGCAAAATACGAAAACTATAATAATATAAGTAGATTATAAATCTTCAAACCTACAAAATCTTACTAAAACCTGCGCCAAAGACTGACGGTTTCTCGTCAATTTCCTAAATTAATTGGCCAGACGGCTGTTTTTATCAAAACTAGTGTAGTACCCGTGCTTTGCACGGGATCTGTTTATTATTTCTTATATTTGTCAAAGTAGTTGTTGAATTCCTTAGGTTTTGATGGTAACAAACACTCAACTAATATGTGTACCAAGTATTTCAGGGACAAGGAAAGTTATCCCAGGGAGCTTTGCAGCAAAGGATCTCAGAGGGAACAAAGTCCTGTCAAGTGCTTTGTTACCCCTCAAGGAACTGAAGTGACGGACCAGATCAAGGCTGCAAAAGGAAAGAAGAAATCCAGCGTGTTGAATTAAGGAAACAAATCAAGAAGCACACGCGGTAAAGGATGAAGACTTCGGCTCCAAGGATCAAGCCGGATTGCGCGAAGATATGGAGAGAGAAAACCCGATTGTGTTATCTTAGGAATCCTTCCTAAGATAAGGCAATTGGAGAGAGAAGAAGAATATCCTTCCGATTGGATTAATCAAGGAACTCCTTCCTTAATTAATATAATCGGTTGAGATATTATTCTTCCAACAAAATCATATCTTATATAATCCGTTTTTAGAAAATCCTATCTTGTCATGTTTAGGGTTTAGCCGAGTTGTATTGAAGAAAAAGTGAGGATTCATTTCTTAGGTACGACTGAGAACGACGAAAAAGAAGAAGAAGAGAAAACAAAGAGAGTGAAGTGTGTGTGAGTCTTTGAGGGTTGAGTTCGGATTCATCGTTGTAGAAGAGGCTTCGAGTCTAGCTGGTTGTTTAGAGGTCGAAGTCCAGGATACAAGTGTAATCGAACAAGAAATCAATAAGACAAGTACACGCTTCAAAATCCTCTCAAGCGGAAGCTTGAAGGTAGTGGTTTTTCCTTGAGAAGCTAGTTTTGCTAATCAGGGTTTCCACTATACATCGTGAGTTCGTTCGTTATCTTTCTTGCTGTTTTTAATCCGTTGTGCCTTCTGTGGGAACAAAGCCTTTGTTCCCTCAGACGTAACTCTAACGATCCAACAATTGGTATCAGAGCCTGGTGCTCTAGATTGTTTTCGTTATAGAATTTGCAGGAAAGATGTCGTCGTCAAGCAATGCAATCGGAGATTCGTTTTGAAAGCCACCGATTCTGAAGGCAGGAGAATATGACTGGTGGGTAGAACAAATTGAGTCTCACATCTGTTCCCTTGATGGACAGATCTGGCGAGTCATCAAAGTTGGACCTTTGGCTATTAAAAATGAGACAGATGCTACTAAGCCAAAACCAAAGGTCGACTACACCGATGATGACTGGAAGAAGTTGGAGAAGAACAACAAGGCTAAGAAGATCCTTCACATGGCTCTTCTTCCCTCGAATCTCAAGAAAATCATGAGTTACAAGACTCCCAAGGAAATCTAGGATGCTTTGAAACGCCTTCATCAAGGAAATGAAGATGCCAAGAAGAACAGAATTCTCTCTCTGATAAAGGAGTACGACCAAGTCTCTCAGGGAAAAGATGAACACATTCAGGAGTATTACTCCAGATTCCAGGGGCTAATTGGTCAGCTTCAGTTCCTTGGTGAAGCAATGCCAGACTGGAAGCTGACTCATCACTTCATGCACGGCCTAAACTCTCAGTGGGATGCCATTGCTCTTGCTCTCTACTCTCAGACGGATGTCAAGACTCTTACCATGGAAGAGGTTGTTGCTAAGCTAGAAAGCAACGCCTCTGTCTATAATCACAAGGTGAACAAGAAGGGAGAGGAGAAGGCTAAAAGCATTGCCTTAAAGGTGGAAAGAGCATTTGACTTATCCCAAGTCGAAGATGAAGAAGAAGATGGTGATGAAGATGTTGCGCTCATCACAAGAGCCATGAGGAAGATTTGGTCTCGGAACAAGGATTCGTCGAGTTCCTCCGAAGGGAACAGAGACCTAAAAGATGTCGTGTGCTACCATTGTCAGAACAAGGGACATATGGCCAGAAACTGCTTCAAGAAAAAGGCAGGAATACCTCCAGCAAATGAAGGGAAGCAGGCAATGGTTGCCACCTGGGGAGACTCAGACTCAGACGACGAAGAATCATCACACTCCAGGGATGTCTGCCTGATGGCCATTGAAGCTCCCAATGAATCAAAGGGAGATCTACTCAACGATGAGGTAACTGAATCTGATCTCGTATCAAGCTTAAAAAGCAAATCTAAAGAAAGCTTGATATCTCTCATTAAGAAACTTGTTCATGAGAATAGTCTTTTTAGTGAGCAAATGGAAGAGAAAGATGAATCGATCTTAGGTTTGATCGAAGAAAATCAGGGTTGGGCAGACAAAGTGCTCAAGCTTGAGAAAGGTTCATCCTCCTCTTCAAACTATTACTCTGAGTGTCCCAAACTCACTGAAAAGATTATGTCTCTGGAGTCCTCTGTTTCCTCACTTGAGGCTGAGTCATTAATGCTGAAACTAGGAAATGCAAAACTTTCTAGTGATCTAACCAAACTCAGTGAGGAACAGAAGGACAAGTCAAAAGGTATTGTCTTTGTTGCAACCAAGAATGAAAAGAAGACTGAGTCAAAGGAAGTACCTCGCTTTGGGATTGGCTATCAACCAAAACTTCTTGTTGATGGCACCAAGCAAAAAGGCTCTAAAGTCGAAGGAAAGCAGTCTGTAGAAGAAAAAGGGGAAAGTTCCTCCAGAGGGAACAAAAGCACAAACTGTTCAAACTCAACTGAGGAGAGTAAAGCTTGGTACCATGGACGGAAGGCTCATGCCATTTGGCTGAAGCAATCTCAAAGCAGTAAGTCCAATAATATTGATTTTCATTCAAGGATTGCTGATAACGTATTTTCAGTCGTGCGCGCTATCAAAGTAATCCTAATATGCAACTAGAGTATAGCATGCAAGTAAGGAGTCGAATCCAAGGGAATCAACACGTCAATTTCTATGTAATTACTAATTTATCAACTTTAAAGAACAAATGGGGGGGTTGGTTTTCTACTAAGACTACACAAATGAAATAACACCAAAATCAAGCTTAAGAAAATAAGAAGAAAGGGAGTTTCACCTAGCAAGTTTCCACACAGCAGTTAACCAAGTTGATCATTGATTCCTCTCATGTTCATATTCACCCTTTTGATTTGTTCCCCTTCTGATCTTATTTATATTAACAAGCCAACCGGTCCTGCTAACACTTACTAACTGATAACCTAGAAGACCTTCTAAGGTTGGTTCAATTAGTAGCATAAAGTGTAAGATTGTATGGATTGCATGCAAAAACTCAAAAACGCAAGTATGCAATGCAAATCAATTTCCTTTTCACAATTGAATTCAATTTACCAATTTCATGCAATTGTGATCGCTACAAGTGATTAGGGATTCCACCGTCTATCCCAATTCTAGCACTTAGATTACTATAGATTTAAACCAGGAGATCAATCTAGTCAAAAATATAGAAATTTGAAATATGCTCAAGGAAATTAATATCAAATCCAACAAGGGATGAACAAGAGAAATGAACCTTACAACCGGGTTAACTTTGTGCTTCCACGCTAGGCAAAACAGGAAATTAGTTCTTCACAACCAATTCCAATCCAAAAGAGAGAAAAGAAATCTAAGTGTTCTTGAGAGTAAAAAGGAAGATTAGCCCCCAGGCTAGCTCTCTCGGCCGTCATTTTAAACCCTAATCCGAGCCCCTTAAATACCTGCTCAATTAAACAAAACGAAAACAACCCAGCAGTTGGAGAAAATCGGAAGTTGTTCAGTCGCTCAGAAAACCGCAACCAACCGCGATCGCGGGGGATCGCGGTTTGTGCTCCCCAAGGTTCTGCTGGAAATCTACTAACTGCTGGTCGCCATTAGTCGCGTCAGCTCGCAGTCTCCACTCCAACAACTTCTGTCTTCTGATCACCAGCTTTCCTAAATGACTTCGGGCACCGTCTTCAACTCGTAAGTGCTTCCAAAAACATCCACAATGCAGCTCCGCACCTCAAACACCAACTTACCTCCAAAACTCTGTAAATCCTATGATTTAACCACTTCTCACCTTTTCTCCGGATTACAGAAATATCCCATAAATCAAATCCAAATCTCCTCAATAATATGCTAATAATTACTAGTTGCGCTATGTAAAATACCGCTTATCAATTGCCAATAAAACAATTTGGCCTGGAAGGAGCAAGTATGTCGATCTAAAGTGCCAACGGATCTGTTGGTATTGTGGGCATTCTGGTCACTACAAACAAGAGTGCCTTCTGAAGCAACACAATGAGGAGATTGCTCGTACTACAAGGGAGCAAATGAATGTTGAACCTCCAAAGCTCAGATATGTTGCTCCTATGCCCAGAAAGCATAAACTTGTCTGGGTTCGCAAGAACTAACTCTTTCTGTGCAGGATTAAGTGAGGATAGTTCCCAGTAAGTCATTCTACCAACTCCAGTTACCTGACAGGGAACAAAGAGAGTCTCACCTCACTTCTACAAGAATGTTCGAGACTCAAGTGCCTGGTGACAGAGGTAAGGGAAATAAGTATATGCATAAGAACATAATGACTAAATTATTCCCTGGTATTTATGCTTAGGCACCATGTACATCTAGAAGAAGACATCACTGTGAGGAGAAAGATTGGCATCCCAAGAAAGTCGTGGAACAAAGAATCAAACTGCCAATACTCTCATCAGGACACTTGTCGGGGAACTCTACATTTAGTTCCATACAATGCCTGGTTTGTCTCCCTAATTATTTGTCTATATGTTGTGTTTCCTCGATGATTGGCTAGATTACATGGTAGATTGTGAAAGTTGAATTTTCAGGTCTTGATATGCATTCTCTTCCTTGGGTATTAATTGAACATTTGATTTGAATATGTGTTTTCACCTCCTCGATATGTTAAATGTCTTGCATGATCATCTATATCACCATGTTACACAAGAATCAGCTTTCTTTTGGCCCAAAAGAATCAACTTGATGATTTGTTCCCTCATCATAAGCCCAAATGATAGTTGATTCTACAGCTCACCCGTAACCTCCATGCTTGATGTCTCCAATGAGCCCATCTAATCATCCACAACTGGAGACCCCTCAAGCATGATGTAAAAATCAATCGCAAATATCATATATTTTGGTGTGATGGTCTTTTGTACCCTCTCTGGTAACTAACCCCCAGCATCACACCCTACTACTTTTTGTTTTGGCGGGAAAACGGTTCGGCCTCTGTGGCTTGCAGGTCTGAGATGACGTATGTATGGCAGAATGTAATAATGGAAACTTTGTGTTGGGACGCGCCGTGCATTAAGGGTTGATTTGATGGACAGAAGTTGGGAAGAGTTTTTCGGCCGGTTCAATTGGATTTGGACGAGATTCTGGAAAAGTTTTTTTTGGAAAGTGGAAGATTGCCATTGTTATCTTTTGGAAACTGAAAGGATCAACTTTTATCTTTGGGACTTCTGGAAGATTTTGTGATGGCTATATAATTCGGATCTCCAGGTATGTCTCCTCTTCACTATTCCCTTTTCTTCCTCAAGCAATCTCTCTCTTCCTCTCTACCTCCCGGAACTCACCCCTTTCTCACAACAATGGCCTCCAACTCAAACCTTCCCACCACCATCGCCCAAGACCTCCAAACCCTCCTCTCCAAACTCTCAGCAATGGGAACCGACCCCGCTCTCCTCGCCGCCATATCCCAATCCCTACCTTCCACCTCCATCTCTCCGGCAACCACCACTGTTACCCCTCCACCATCACCTAACCCAGACCAACTCATCATGGTCCCCTATGAAGCCCCAAACACAGAACCCACTCCACAAAACCCTAACCCTAAAATCTCCCCAGTCGTTCCCACCGCCATCTCCTCTACTGAAAGAGAGGAGGTATATTCCTCTTCAACCCATCCTGACCCCATCGAAGAGGCGCTAGAGGAATTACCTAGAGAGACCACCCCAGCCACCACAGAGGAGCATGTGGCTGTGAAGGAGAAGAATCAGGGTATTGTGAGGAGTCTCGCCAAGGAATTGGTTGAGGAAGATGATGAGGAGGAGCCACCTAAGGTTCCAAAGTCGTCTGGAAGGGTAAAAACCGCATGCTCCTCCAAGAGGAAGACACGATCTCAGAAACAGTCCGAGAGGGCAATCACTGTTAGTTCTGACGAGGAGTCAGAACCCCTCTCTGGGAACAAAGCAAAGAAAGCCAAGGTCTCTGCCGGTCCTCTCCACAAAAGTCAACGTCGTCAGGCCGCCAAAGCCAAAGGAAAGGTGGGGGCTGATGAAGTTAAAAGCATGAGCCATAAGTCTGTGGTAAAAGAATTGTTGGTGGACCCGAAGTTCCTTAAAGAGAACTATCTGGAGGAGGTGTTTCCTGTACTGGATGCTCAGAAGTGGAGTCGGCTGTTCGTGGAAGAGGAAGGAGTAGATGAGGACTTGATGAGGGAGTTCTATTCGTCTTATGTGATGGAAGTCAGACCCCACGCCGTTCTGGGGAGCTACAAGCTTGGAGGGAAGGTACATCTGTTTTCGAGTATTGAGTTGGGAGTAGCTTTGGGAGTCCCACATGAAGGGTATGGCGAGTACCCAAAAGGAAGGTGGCCTAAGGATTTTCCATATTCTGAAGCAGTGTGGGCAGTGGCTGGCATTGAGAATGCTTTGGGAAGTGGTGATCTTGACATATCTGAGATGTCTACCGTCAACAAAGTACTATACCACTTCTTGATCAGCAACATAACGCCCAGGGGACAGAAAAGGAACCGACTGCTGATTTTGGATATTGTCCTCCTATCTACGCTATTGAAGAAGGAACCCATTTGCCTCCCCAGGATTATGATGCAGCACATGTCCCATGCTAGGAACACAGACCAGCACGCTCTTCCGTTCCCTCGAGTTGTCAAAAAGATTCTTGAGTACCATAAAGTCTACAACTCCTCGGCGGAATCGAGTGTCTTCTCTCGTCCCTTCGATGTTAGTAATCTGCACAAGATGAAGTTTGTTCTTCAAGGTGACGAAGGCTGGGTGAAAATGGATAGTGTTCCGGCTGTTTCTGAGACTATGGAAGATTCTGAGGCGGACAGTTCTGAGGGGGAACTGAATGAGAAATCATCTCTGGGGAAGGATCTGAGAAGTCTTTGCCAGGCAGTGCAAGATTTGGCTGCTCAGCAGACGCTTCTCTTGGCAGACGTATGCGCGCTTCTCTCCCATCACGCATCAGCTCCATCGGCTGGTCATAGTGATGCCTAACAGTTTTCCTGCCATCCACCCCCTCTTTTGTTCCCCTGCTTATCTTCCTCCTTAGTCGTTTTTATTTCTCGTCGTTTTTATTTCTCTCTGACTTGTGTGCCCTGTGTGGCTTAATGACTGTGTTTAGATGTTTTGCATGTTTTGGCTGTCTTTGCATGTTGTTTAAGTTTATTTTCAATTAATGAACAAGGGGTGTTTTGCTTATCTTGCCTTGACTATTTCTCTCTATCTCTCTACTTATGTTTTTGATAATGCCAAAAGGGGAAAAATGACAGGTAGCTTTGATTGAGGGGGAACATAACAGGCTTCACATGCTATTGGGTTGAGGGGGAACTAACAGTTTCTTAGTGGGAATCCTTTCTCTTCATAACTGTTTTTTTTCATATGTATATGCTTTATTGTTAAGGGTGTTTGTCACCATCAAAAAGGGGGAATTTGTTGAATTCCTTAGGTTTTGATGGTAACAAACACTCAACTAATATGTGTACCAAGTGTTTCAGGGACAAGGAAAGTTATCCCAGGGAGCTTTGCAACAAAGGATCTCAGAGGGAACAAAGTCCTGTCAAGTGCTTTGTTACCCCTCAAGGAACTGAAGTGACGGACCAGATCAAGACTGCAAAAGGAAAGAAGAAATCCAGCGTGTTGAATTAAGGAAACAAATCAAGAAGCACACGCGGTAAAGGATGAAGACTTCGGCTCCAAGGATCAAGCCGGATTGCGCGAAGATATGGAGAGAGAAAACCCGATTGTGTTATCTTAGGAATCCTTCCTAAGATAAGGCAATTGGAGAGAGAAGAAGAATATCCTTCCGATTGGATTAATCAAGGAACTCCTTCCTTAATTAATATAATCGGTTGGGATATTATTCTTCCAACAAAATCATATCTTATATAATCCGTTTTTAGAAAATCCTATCTTGTCATGTTTAGGGTTTAGCCGAGTTGTATTTAAGAAAAGTGAGGATTCATTTCTTAGGTACGACTGAGAACGACGAAAAAGAAGAAGAAGAGAAAACAAAGAGAGTGAAGTGTGTGTGAGTCTTTGAGGGTTGAGTTCGGATTCATCGTTGTAAAAGAGGCTTCGAGTCTAGCTGGTTGTTTAGAGGTCGAAGTCCAGGATACAAGTGTAATCGAACAAGAAATCAATAAGACAAGTACACGCTTCAAAATCCTCTCAAGCGGAAGCTTGAAGGTAGTGGTTTTTCCTTGAGAAGCTAGTTTTGCTAATCAGGGTTTCCACTATACATCGTGAGTTCGTTCGTTATATTTCTTGTTGTTTTTAATCCGATGTGCCTTCTGTGGGAACAAAGCCTTTGTTCCCTCAGACGTAACTCTAACGATCCAACAGTAGTATATTTTAATTATTTGTTTCATTGATATATAAATATATAGATATTGTCTGTTGTAAAAATAGATAAATTCTTATATAAAAAATCACTAATCGACTAAGAATATTCAAAATATAAAAAATTACATTATATAAAGAGAGGTGAAACTCTCCATAACTTTATATATCCAAGGCCCAAATGAAGAAAAATAAAATTTGATCAACACTCTCCATAATATATTACCTTATTAAAATAAATCTTCCTAAGTTGGAATGGATTAACACTTAGGAGAAAAATAAAATTAATAAATAATTACCATAATTGCTAAACAGGAATTTATAATGTGTTTCCATGGACACACCAGAAAGCCTACATAATAATATTTCGATATAAACTCAAGAATCTAGAAATGCTTGAATATTTTTGTTCTTATCTTTGGCTTGCCCGATTCGATCGGCCAATTTTACTCAACATTCGAATGGGGTATTCGTGGCCCTGTTTTAGAGGAGACCCTTCCAAATATAAATTTCTCCATACATGGCGCTATGAGGATTTAAACTTGAATCGCATGCACAACACTTATGTAATCTAACACCATTTTACAGCTGATCCAACTTAGTATTAATTGGTTGAATTGTTTCTAATCAAACTATTATACAGCAATGGAGACACTTTAATCATTATTATTATTTTAAAAGAAAATGGAAATACCCTCTGAAAATAACATTTTAATTAAACCTGTCAAGAACCAACCCGACCTGAAAACCCGACCTGACTTTGTTGGGTCGAGACCCGACCCGAAAGTCATTGGGTCAAGAAAAACCCGAACCCGGAGGACCCAAACCCAAACCCGAAGGACCCGACCCGAATAGTGAATCTGATCTCGAGGGACCCATTATTTCATATATTTTATTTTATTTATATTAAATATTTTTAAATACTTTATTAAATAATAATATAATATATATTTTTAAAATAATTATTTTATTAAATTTAAAAATCATAATATTAATCATAAAAAATGAGTACCTTCGACCCGCTAGGTCAACCCGAACTGTCCGACCCAAAAATTTTAACGGATCCGATCGACCCAAACCCGTCCGACCCAATTGATAAGTCTAATCTTAATCAATGATTATTTATTTTAGGAAATAAATAAAGTTGAAAGTTTTTTTCTAAACCAAATGCTCATTTGGTTGAATACAAGAAGTATACTTCATTCCTAAGAAATTACTTCAAGTGAAATTATATATCAGGAAGTTTAATTCACGAAAGTGGTAAATCATAATTGGAAATTATGTATTTTACAGGAATAAAAAATTTCAAAAATTAAAATATATCTGAATTTTTCAAAAACCAAATACATATATTTTAATAGAGTCAGGCTCCGGTGCAACGGATGCTTACGGTGAAACGTGAGGAGGAATGAGAGCCAACCATTTTGGGACAATGGAAGGCTATGATAGAACATCCATCATAGCAAACATACACCCTCTCACACACAATCACACCCCATGGTCAACATCTGACCATTGATCGGTCAACGGTCAATGGTCAACGGTCAATGTTGACCGGTCAAACTAACTTTTATTCAGATTTTTATTTTTTTAAAAAAAATTGTTTTTAAAAAACTTTTTTTTTTAGAAATATATTTTTTTATTCTTGTTTTTATACACATTTTCATCATAAAATTATTTCTAAAAAAATGAACAATTTCCTATTAAATTTGAACAATTGTATATTAAAAGTTGAACAAATTGTCTTGAACAATATATAAAGTTGAACAATTGTACGAACAAAGTTGAACAATTGTATCTTAAAGTTGAACAATTTCATTTTTATGGTTAGACGACTGTTTCACTAAGCAAATTTTATTTTTTATTTTTTTTGGGCAAGTTTTTTTCTTCCTTTTTTCTTGTTTTTCTACACGTCTTTATCATAAAATTATAATTAAAAAAGTTGAACAATTCCTTATTAAATTTGAACAATTGTATGTTAAAAGTTGAACAATATTTTTTGAACAATATATAAAGTTTAACAATTATACCCAAAAAGTTGAACAATTGTATCTTAAAGTTGAACAATTTCATTTTTATGGTTAGATGACTGTTTCAGTAAGCAAATTTTATTTTTATTTTTTTTGGGCAAATTTTTTTCTTCCTTTTTTTCTTCCTTGTTTTTCTACACGTTTTTATCATAAAATTATAATTAAAAAAGTTGAACAATTCCTTATTAAAGTTGAACAATTGTACGAACAAAGTTGAACAATTGTATCTTAAAGTTGAACAATTTCATTTTTATGGTTAGACTGTTTCACTAAGCAAATTTTAGTTTTTTTTTTGGCAAATTTTTTTCTTCCTTTTTTTCTTGTTTTTCTACACGTTTTTATCATAAAATTATAATTAAAAAAGTTGAACAATTCCCTATTAAATTTGAACAATTGTATGTTAAAAGTTGAACGATGTTTTCTGAACAATATATAAAGTTTAACAATTATACCAAAAAAGTTGAACAATTGTATCTTAAAGTTGAATAATTTTATTTTATAATTACACATCTGTTTTGACTAAGCAATGGTTAGTTTTGTTTTTTGTTTTTTAGGGCAATTTTTTTCCAGGATAAAACATTTTTAATTTTTTTTAATTCCTTACACGCTTTCCTCATAAAATTGTTTCTAAAAAAATGAAAAATTATCTGTTAAATTTGAACAATTGTATCATACAAGTTGAACAACTTTTTTAACAATATATAAAGTTGAACAAATAAACCAGAAAAGTTGAAAATTTTAAATTACATGAAAATTCAAACTTATAACAAAAGATAGATTGGACAATACTTCATTAAAATTTTAACAATTGTCAATTAAACTTGAAGTTTTGTTTATAATGTAATATAAACATAATACAACTAAAAAATGTTTAAAACATAAACCCTAAATCCTAAATGTGTAGGAAAATAAAAATAGAAAAACGGAAAAAACGGCCATGCACAACTAAAAAATTATTTAAAAAATGAAATTGTTCAACATTAAGAGACAATTGTTCAAATTTATACACATAGCGAACACAGTTGTCGAACTATAAAAATGAAATTGTTCAACTTTAAGATACAATAGTTCAACTTTTCATATACAATTGTTCAACTTTAAGAACTAATTGTTCAATTCTTTTCATACAAATTTTATAATGAAAACGTGTATAAAAAAAGTAGGGGTTTTTGCAGGGAACCACCCGTTATATGTCACTTTCGGCACTAAACCACCCGGATTTAACCTATTGATTTTAAACCACCCAAAAGTGACACTTTTGTTACATTCGACCACCCATGGACGGATTTCGTTAAAATTTCCGTCCAAATGTGTGAAAAGACTATTTTGCCCCTTGGTTTTTTGTGAAATTACAAGAATAGTTTTGGAGAAATTACAATCTGGCCCTCTAGTTTTTGGTTTGTGGCAGAATAGTCCTCAAACAAATTTTCATAATTACAAAAATTGCCCAAACTTATTATTTTTAATATTATGAGTTGATAGTATATTTTAACCCAAATTAAAGTGTAGAAAAATTAACTTAGGTTAAAATAGGCTTAAGTTATTATTCTTATGAATTTGACCATATTTAAATATGTAACAAAAATGTAAAATTTGATTTAAATATTTCAAGTCAAAATTTATAAGTTTTATATAAATTATAATTAATATAAGGTTAATCATAAAATTTGAATTAAAGATTAACCTTATAATTAATTTATAATTAATATAACGTTATAATTATAATTAATATAAGGTTAATCATAAAATTAATATAACGTTATAATTAATTTATAAGTTATAAGTTTTATATAAATTATAATTAATATAAGGTTAAATTCATAAGAATAATTAATATAAGGTTAATCTTATATTAATTATAATTAATATAAGGTTAATCTTTAATTATAACTAATTATAATGTTAAATATTATTCTTAAATTATAATTAATTTATAAGTTATAAGTTTTATATAAATTATAATTAATATAAGGTTAAATTCATAAGAATAATATTATAACGTTATATTAATTATAATTAATATAAGGTTAATCTTTAATTCAAATTTTATGATTAACCTTATATTAATTATAATTTATATAAAACTTATAAATTTTGACTTGAAATATTTAAATCAAAATTTACATTTTTGTTACATATTTAAATATGGTCAAATTCATAAGAATAATAACTTAAGCCTATTTTAACCTAAGTTAATTTTTTTACACTTTAATTTGGGGTTAAAATATACTATCAACTCAGAATATTAAAAATAATAAGTTTGGGCAATTTTTGTAATTATGAAAATTTGTTTGAGGACTATTCTGCCACAAACCAAAAACTAGAGGGCCAGATTGCAATTTCCCCAAAACTATTCCTGTAATTTCACAGAAAACCAAGCGGCAAAATAGTCTTTTCACACATTTGGACGGAAATTTTAACGGAATCCGTCCATGGGTGGTCGAATGTAACAAAAGTGTCACTTTTGGGTGGTTTAAAATCAATAGGTTAAATCCGGGTGGTTTAGTGCCGAAAGTGACATATAGCGGGTGATTCCCTGCAAAAACCCCAAAAAAGTAATAAAAAAGTAATAATAATAATAATAATAATAATAAATATAAAAATATATATAAAAAAAATCTGGCCGTTGACCGGTCAATGCTGACTGTTGATCGTTGACCGGTCAACGCTGACCGTTGATCGTTGACCGGTCAACGCTGACCGTTGACCGAGATTGAGTGTGGTAGGGTGTATGGTAATATTAAAATGAATGGCCTATAATGCTCCTCATATTTCACCCTAAGGGTGCTCCTCACATGAAGCTAATCCTATTTTAATATAACTTCATACCATATTTAAATTCATAAAATTTACTTACCAATCAAACAACATTTTTTTCTCAAGCGAAAGCTCGCCGAAATTTCGATCTGAATGGTTTGGTGTGCTTCCATTTGGGCCTCGGATATCAAAAGCCCAATTCGGGGTAGCCCATTAGCCCAAGTCTGAGATACCAAAACCCTATCACTTCTTATTGCCGTTATAATAATTACAAATTAGAATAATTGGTTTACTTCAAGCCCAATTCAGGGTAGCCCATTAGCCCAAGTCCGAGATACCAAAACCCTATCACTTCTTATTGCTATCTTATTGCCGTTTCCAATTTCGCTTTGTATTTTTTCCAACCTTCAACACAGTTCTTTCCTCTTTCATATTTCGAGATCCATGGCTATTTTTCTTTACAGCAAAAACGATCCATGGCTCTTTCCTATTTCACGTTTCTCTTCCTCTTTCTGTTTCTCTTAATGCCGTCAAACCCTTGTATTTCCAGTTTAATCTTTCAGATCCAAAAAAGGCCTTAGATCATTCAGATGTATTTAGAAAATCGGGGCTCATTTTTCTTAAAATTCCTCTGAGTTTTTTCACAAGAAGGAGATCTAGAGACAAAGAGAAACAAAGAAACAGATCTGAGTTTTTTTTCTTCCAATCTTTCGGATCTCGTTCTTTCATACGGCTTTTCTCTCTCAAATCCAAAAAAAAAGCTTGGGATCTACCTTTTTTCTAGTGAAGGAAGTTAAGGCTACTAGAGGGTTCCGTTCTTTCCTACGACTTATCATGCAAAGGAAACCACTGACTTTATGAGGACATCTGGAGCTGGCTATTTGAGGGTTCCCGAAACCCTAATTTTCTGGTGAAGGAAGTTAAGGCTCACAAGATCCTAAAGCGATGTGGAGTTTTTATCTAAAGAGGAAGCCTGGAGTTCTCAGCAACAACCATGAGTCGTGAGTCTCTCTCTCTCTATGTTTATATATGACTCTGGCGATCCCGAATAATTTCTTTTCATTTTATTTTCCTGCTTAATTGCTCTTTAATAACAATTTTTAAATTTTATATGAGGAAATATGGAGCTTGCTGTGGACTGTACCTTCACGAAGGATGTTCTGTCGGTTTCCCTTATTAATTATAATGTAAGCTCTCTATCTCTATTTCTCTCCATGTCTAGAGACCAATTCATTTTTGAAATGCTTGTTTGCCTTGTGTTAAATAAAACTGCAAGTAACAATTTGCAGGTGGGATTTTTGATTCGGTGTTGAATGATTTTTCGATGTTCACTGTTTTAATTTTTTATAGATTTTTTTAAGGCTATTGGAATTGATGAAAATGTGTAGTTAAACACTCAGTTATCACTAAGAGGAAGCCTTAGATCATACAGATTGTGTTATAGATTTTTTTAAGGCTATTGGAATTGATGAAAATGTGTAGTTAAACACTCAGTTATCACTAAGAGGAAAGAAAGTAATTGAAAAGAAACGAACTCCATAGCTCAAAGCTCTGTATTACAGATAGGAAGGAAAGGAATATGTCACACACTCATAATAGAGAGAGAGAGAGAGAGAGAGAGAGAGAGAGAGAGAGAGAGAGAGAGAGAGAGAGAGAGAGAGAGAGAGAGAGAGAGAGAGAGAGAGAGAGATAAATATATATAATAATATATATATAATAATATATGTTCACTGTTTTAATTTTTACAGAGAGGAAGGAAAGAAAGGATTTTTCGATGTTCACTGTTTTAATTTTTTTCACATAAACCCTATATGTCGAATATTATTATTTTGCTTGATTATGTTTAACGGGCTTCTAAATTATTAGCAAACACGTAAATTTTCGGCCCGCAATTTTCGGCCCAATCTATATGCATAAAATTTAATTCAATCGAGCATAGTTTTAAATTATTTTTATTGATAAATATATATAAAATAATTGGCTTATTGGACCATTACATCTAAATTTGTATAGGCTTTCATATGATGTTTAGTACTCACATTGGGTCAATGGGCTTCAAGGCCCAGTTACAACATTATGCATATTTAATTAATACTCAAAAATAAAATAAAAAATATAAACTTGCTAATATATATAGTCTGTACAGATTATGAACCGATTATAGTATGGCCCAATAGTACAATACTATATAATACAACCGAGTTCAATAATTTTACTATATGTATATTTATAAACAAATCATTCATTTAATTACTGGGCTTATCAGCCCAATATGTCGAATAATGTTAATTTGTTGTATTATGTTTAACAGGCTTATAGGCCCAATGACAATATTAGAAAAAATATAAACTGTTGGCCCACTATTTTCGGCCCAATCTGTATACATAAACTCTCTACCCTAAAATGAATGATTTTGTTTTTCACTTTTGCCGACAATAACTCTCTCTCTCTCTCTCTCTCTCTCTCTCTCTCTCTCTCTCTCTCTCTCTCTCTCTCTCTCTCTCTCTCCTTATCTGGGACGCTTCAAATTACTCAACATTTTCCAGATTCATCTTAAACCTTCGGCTTTGCCGAATGTCTTGACATGAGTTCACAGATCTAATCTTTTATACAACTTTTTTGTCTTCAAGGGTTAAACCAAAACCGATTAAGTCCACGGCAAGAAGATCTAGATCTAACCACATGCAAAGGAATACATACAACTGCGACCATGTGTAAGTTCCTTAATATCTCTCGATCTATCTCTGTTTCTCTCTATCACTATATAGATGAGTTTACAGTCCTAATTTATGTACTTCTTTTTCTCGAGTGTTAAACAACAAGAGATTCAAACCACGGACAGAAGATCTAGATCTCGCTAACAGCAAAAGAAGTTTGGTTTGATAATATTCTAGAGCTATGACACTTTGTCTGGATTTATCATGCAAAACCACACGGTCAGTTCCTCTTTATCTCTATCTCCCTGTCTCTATATCTCTATCTTTATATCTCTATGTCTCTTTCTGTTTATATATTTATCTCCACTCTAGCGATTTACGTTAGAATAAAAAAGGAAACATTAATCAGGTAGATTTTGGATTTAAAACGGGTTTAGTAATTTGTTTTTTAGGGTTCATTACTACTTGATATGAATAAAAAACAATGATTTTGTATGAATCATTTTCTAATGTTTCATTGACTTTATAGTTTATAAATGAAAAAAATTGCTTGATTAAATTTAGCAGAGTATGAATGCTTGGTTAGATCTTTTCTTTCGTTGAATGTTTTTGGATTAAGTCTGACTTCTGTTCTTGCCATGACTTGATTGAAAGAAACAGATTGGAAAATTGCTTTGTGAAAAAAAAACGATGTTTCTGTAGCCTATAGTATTAATCGGCTTATTGGGCTTATAGACCCAATTACAAAAGTCACAAATTTTAAGTTGCAACCCAAATTAGTATTTTTTAAAGTTTTTGACATATCTGTAATCGTAACTTTTAATGGGCTTAATGGTCAATTTAATGCTGAATATTTTTAATGACAATGCTAAAATTTAATGAGATTATTTTGGCCTTTTAAGCTAAAAGTAAACATGTAATGGGCTTCTTGGCCCATTACATGTTTATTAATATTAATGATGCTGGTCAAATTAAATGGATTTATAGGCCCAAGTACAAAAGAACCAGAAATGAAATAGAAGCACAATTACAATTGCTTTAATGGGCTTCAAATTGGTTTATGTAATTAGAAGGTATTTGTATTTTAAAAAAAAAACTTAAAAGGTTCCAGATACATCTATAAATGCGTAAATCCTATCACTTCTCTCTCTCCTTTTCTGTGACTTCGCCGTTTCTATTTCTCTCTCTATATATTCAGGCCAACACTTTCTCTTTCCTTGGTCTTCATTAGATCCACCACCGAGGGGTTCCACATCCATTCTGCTATAGTTCTTAACTTTCTATTTAGTTAGTCTCTCTCTCTCTCTCTCTCTCTCTCTCTCTCTCTCTCTCTCTCTCTCTCTCTCTCTCTCTCTCTCTCTCTCTCTCTCTCTCTCTCTATCTCTCTCTCTCTCTTATGAGTGTGTGACAGATTCCTTTCCTTCCTCTCTGTAATACAGAGCTTTGAGCTATGGAGTTTGTTTCTTTTCAATTCTTTTCTTTCCTCTTAGTGATAACTGAGTGTTTAACTACACATTTTCATCAATTTCAATAGCCTTTAAAAAAACCTTAACACTGAACTTTCACAAATTATTATGAGTGCTGGAAAAACAAACAAAAATACTACCGTACATTACAATATATGAAAATTAAGACAATAGTTTTAGCTTGATATCCTACTTTCTTTTAAAAAAAAATTATTATATAAATTAATCATATTTTTTGAAGTAACTGATCGATAATTGACAAAATTATAACTTTTAGTTACACAAATTCATTAAAATATAATTTGACTAACCAAGAACTTGAAGTGTTTAACTACAAAGATTCTATAAACTAATTTTCATGTAAAATTTATAACAGTTTAATTCTTATTTTATAAACCTCATCATCTCCTTTATATGACGTGTGAGATACTTGTAGAGCAAGGATTTTACCATATAATAATTAGGTCTTCATTTATTGTTGTTGTAGGAATGCGTGTGGGAAATCTGACTGGAGTCTCAAACAACTCATGGATTTCCAAGATATAAAAATGAAAACCTGAAGGTATGGATACTATACTAATATTTAGATGAAAATGACAAATAGATATTCAATGTTGCATAGAGTAGAGTGAATGAAAGGATGAAAAATAGATATTCGACGTTGCATATAGGTTCTGAATTATTACCTTGTAACTGAGTTATCGATTTCCTGAATAAAACTAAAACAAAGAAAATAAATCAATATCAGTTCTGCTTAATGTTAACTCTGAATCCCTACAAAACAGAAACTGAAGTTCTATTTGAAATGATATAAGGATTACAAATGATATAAGCATTACAAATGATATAAGCATTACCTCTTAAATGTTTGGATTCTACTGTAGTTTATATACTGAATAACTGAAAAGCTCTAGATTTATAAACGAATATGTGAAAGAGATGTAGAGTCTTCTATTACAAGTTTCGGTAGAACAAATCATGTTTTTATTTTTATTTTTGGAATGCACAGATTTTTGAATAACATATCTTGGTAGTAATCTTTTTAATTTTGTAGCATATCTTCCAATTGTAATCTTCCAATTGTAATCTTTTTAAACATAGTATGCATGGTTGTGAATAGCCTATAATATTTTTGCCTTTATTGTGCAGATCTTGCAATCATAATCTTTTTTAATAAGATATGCATATTGTTTATGGACAGGTTCATATCTGCAGAATATGTGTTTTGAGGCAACGTTGGCAAATGTGTGTTTTCAGCCATATGTACGGGCTGTGTAATTTTATTTTGTGCTTCTCGTTTAGTCTTGCAAGTTTTAATATTGAGTAGGTTCAGTAATTATGCAAATGTTTTTTAGGGTGATTTGTGTGTGCTTTATGTTTTGTCATATATATGCAGGTTTTGTGCATTGTTTTGTCATATATATGCAGGTTTAGTCTTGCACAGGTTTTGTCCGTGAGTTTGTCCAATATTTCTTTGCTAATTATTTATAATTAGAGATTTTATTCTATACACTAATTATAGTGCAAAATATTATTTGGTTAATTTTTAGAAATATTTAGAGTATACAAAAAGTAAGCCTGTTGACAAAACCGATCTTTGATTTTCTGATTTTATAATTTTTTGACTAAACAACCAAAAAACAGTAGCTTAACACGTGTCCAAAATAATAGCAAGCTGACACGTGGAAACGTAATTTCCGGGTGCATTTTAGGGGCGTGTAACTGTACAGACGTGATTCTGCTTTAGTTATTATATAGTAGATTGACTTCACTTCTCTAGTGTGAAACGGCGATCATATATTCAATAAAGCGTGTTAGTTTAATTTACCATTGTGCCCCTTCCAAACCGTTAACTTGCGGATGCAAGGCAGTCCAACAATGTCTACACTCGTAATTATCATAGTTTAATATTTGTTTATCTAAACAAACTATGAAACAGTAAAAGAAAACGAAGCAAAACGGTTATCCTCCTCTGTTTCAGAAAAAAAATAACCTTTTCCCTCCTCTCTCTCTTTCTCTCAGAGCTAAATTTCCCGTGACAATGTCGGTGAAGCTGATGCGAGCGCTTCAATACCTTCACTACGGTGGCGGCGTCGCCCCTTTAAAGGTATGTTTCTTACTTCTTCACTTGCTTTGTTCTCTTATGTAATTGGGATAATTTTATCTTGCCTGAATTGAGTGGTGATCAATCCACACGGCTTACTCTTATTAAGGGTAAACTCAAGGGTTTCAAAGGTGGCCCATTTTAGGCCTCGAACTTAATCCGTGGGCTAAGCATCATCTAATCCCTTCTCCTGCCAAATAACTAGTGTTTGAATTTGACGAATTCATTTATAAAGACTTTTTTACTATATTTTTTGTTAAAAAAAAATTATGAAATTTGAGTGATATGAAAGAACTGAGATGGATGAAATAGATATTTAAAAAATTTAATATATTTATTACTACATTATCAAACAAACCCTAGATTGACTAATGTATAATTTGGATTCTCAGTAATTCACTTTCATTTGTTTAATAGCATGTTGAGATTACAGTTCCTGATCCAAAGTCTGATGAAGTACTGATCAAATTGGAGGCTGCTAGTTTAAACCCAATGGACTGCAAAATACATAAGGGCGTTGTCTGTCCCATTTATAGGGATTTAGATGCTTTAAGCGGAATTTCAGAAAACAATTTTATAACATCTAACTTAGGATCTCATACATAAACTTAATACGAATCATATATGAAAGAGTAACATACCTTTTGATGCAAAACTTGTTTCCGAGATCACCTTGGAAAATAGAGCCTCAATTGTGACTCTTCTACTTGGTCCACACGAGCACGGTACTAGATCGTCTTGCCTTTGTTTGCTAGAACGAACGAATGAGAACAAACAAAGCTCCAAGCTTAATGTACGGCCTTACGTCCTAAATTTTGGCTTCGGTCATGTTACTGCAAAGCCACAATTCACCTTTTGAATCCTATTCTCACGTAAGGATTTCTATTCCCTTTTGTATATTTGGAAGTAAGATATATTTATAATAATATATATGTTATTTTATCTTATAAGATAAATCTTCTTTTAACTAGAAGAAGATATTTATGGTTGATTCAATATCTTATCTTTCCTAAAGATATATTTCCTTATATCATCTACTAAATAGATAACTCTTTATTATTACTTGATGAATAATCCACTCTTCCAATATTACCATATGGCCGAAATTCCCTTGTCCCACTATGGGCCTCGGGTTGCTTTGATCTAGCCCAATCACTCTATTGTGTGTGACCTTATAAGACCCGGATGTAATATCAATGAGTCAAATCTAATGTATCCCATAAGTCATAGTTGACTTCTAGCAAAGCACTAAGACTACCTAAAATATTCAGATTATAAATCTCCATTATTAATCATATTCTATCATTAGTAATTGCCATCTTAATTTATCCCATGTAGCTCTTCAAGTGTTTTTCCAACTCCATTCATATTGAAGTTTAGCTTGAATTGAGCAAATCCATCATGTAGAGAGTGGAGTATGATGTCGGTAGCCAACTCTTGACTATAGGGGTGGCCAAGCCTTTCCATGTTCTCAAAATGTCCAATCATATTGAACACATGAGCACTAACTGGCTTGCCCTTTCTCAAGCTTACAATCAATAATTGCCTTATGAGTCTCATACCTCTCCATTCTCTCTTGCTCCTGAAACATAACTTTTAGGTTGCGAATGATGGTGTAGGCGTCCATCCTCTCAAACCTCTTTTGAAGGCTCGATTCCATGGAAACCAACATAGGACAAGTGACAATCACTGACTTATTTTTGATTTGCTTTTCCTCTACTATCTCCTCTAGAGTAGACATAACAATCAATGTTGGGATAGGGGTGTCAATGACATTCTTTATTCCTTCAAACCTGAGAACAATTCTCAGATTTCTTTCCCAATTGAAGAAGTTGTTTTTGTTCAACTTATTCTTCTCAAGAATCGAACGTAAGTTGATGATGGTTGGGTTATCGTTTCTAGACATGATATCTACAACAAAAATAACATGCAAAATATAAATCATGCTTGTCATGCAATAGCTTAATAATTTTTAAACATGCTTTAAACATAAATAAGCTAGTGTCATTTTATCCATTTTAAATTCCTTTGAATAAAATGATTCCAAGATCCTATTTCAGATTAGACTTTAGGCCTACTTTGGCACTTTCTTAAATCTTATGTGATCAAGGTAAATAACTTTTATTAGTTATAACATTTATAACTCTTGGTTGATAGATTACATCTTATGTCAAATCTATCCCATTCCTCAAAATCCAAAACTTTATATTTTGGTCTTTTGTTGAGTATAACCAAATCAAGGCTGTAAACCCCTTATATAGATTTATCCGTACTATCCCAAGGTCAAAACATGGACACCTTGCTTTGACAAAACTTATCCATCAAATTTCAAGGGCCTCATAGGTTATGATTTGAAAAGGCAAAATCTCAATTTTCTTTTAAGGGAACTAGGTTTATCATGCAAGTCTATTTACTAGTGAACTAAATAGCATAAATAGACAAGCAAGCATAAACTTAGAGATATTTAAAGCAAAAAAAATGCAGTAAATAAATGTGATCCTAGTATGGCCCCTAAAAACCCATAAGATCTAATCTTTATAGATTATTCTTGTCTCTTGGATCTCCATCCTTGATTCTCCTCTAGATCTCCATCCTTGAATCTTCATAGGATCTTCTTCTCTTGTATTACATAATGTAAATCTAATCTAATTTCTTGAAAATTAAATTACAAAAATACATAACGATATGCAGATCGTGTACAAGAAAACAATAACGATACGCATATCGTATTTTCTATCCTATTTGGGTCATACTAGTCACCGCATGCAAAAATAATATCATAATATTAAATCATACATGCAAAATATAAAATCAAATATTAAGAGACGATAATAGACTATTAATCATATTAATAGACTTTCAAGATTAAATTAATTAAATTTTCCAATAAAACAATTAATCCAATCTTCTTATTATTTTAATTCAATAAAATCATATATGGAATTAATACCAATATTAATCATTACCATGTATAATTGGATAAAATATACTCTAGAGATAAGATATTTTGTTATCATATCTAATTAAGGTAGTTAAGATCTTATACTAACAAACCATAACCCTAATTCAGTCCACACCCTAGTTGCACCATGTAACCACCACCCCAGCCAGCCCGCGCAGCCAGTCGCCTCCCGGACCGCCGCCGCACCACCCCGGCCTGCCGCCGGCCACCACGCACCGCCGTGAGCCACTTTTGGCCACCCAACCACGATTTTACTCCTTCTCCCACTCAAATTTTGTAACAATTACAAATTTTGATTATTTTAAGGATAATATGGTGTAATTTTCAGAAAATTAATATTTTTGAAAAATTAATGTATGAACTAATTTCATTCAAAATTAATCAACTTTGGGCATTCAAGACATGAAATTCTAAATTTCTAGGGTTTGAATCAATTTTCACCAACATGAAAAATCAAGTATTTTTATGTGTGATTATGATTTATACAAGAAATCATATCTCTTGCATAAATTAAACATACAAATCGATTTTAGGGTCAAAATTAAGCCAAAAAATCAGAATTTTAGCATGCATCATTTCAGTCAAGTGGCTGAAATTTTTCGAGTATATTAAGCACACAAAAGTCACAACTTTATGCATCCAATCAATTAAAATCACAATTTTAATCATATAAGTTAATCCATACATCAATTTTACCACTAGATTGAACCAAAATAATCAATAACATGCATCAAAATTAACAGCTTTAATCATTATCATATCAATTTATGCAAGAGGCTCTGATACATCTGTAGGGATTTAGATGCTTTAAGCGGAATTTCAGAAAACAGTTTTCTAACATCTAACTTAGGATCTCATGCATAAACTTGATACGAATCATATATGAAAGAGTAACATATCTTTTGATACAAAACTTGTTTCCGGGATCACCCTGGAGAATAGAGCCTCAATTGTGACTCATCTACTTGGTTCACACGAGCACGGTACTAGATCATCTTGCCTTCGTTTACTAGAACGAACGAACGAGAACAAACAAAGCTCCAAGCTTAATGTACGGCCTTACGTCCTAAATTTTGGCTTCGGTCATGTTACTGCAAAGCCACAATTCACCTTTTGAATCCTATTCTCACGTAAAGAAATCTATTCCCTTTTGTATATTTGGAAGTAGGATATATTTATAATAATATATACGTTATCTTATCTTATAAGATAAATCTCCTTTTAACTAGACAGAGATATTTATGGTTGATACAATATCTTATCTTTCCTAAATATATATTTTCTTATATAATCAAGTAAATAGATAACTCTTTATTATTACTTGATAAATAATTCACTCTTCCAATATTATCATATGGCCGAAATTCCCTTGTCTCACTATGGGCCTCGGGTTGCTTTGATCTAGTCCAATTACTCTATTGTGTGTGACCTTATAGGACCCAGATGTAATAGCAATGGGCCAAATCTAATTTATCACATAAGTCATAGTTGGCTTCTAGCAAAGCACTAAGACTACCTAAAATATCCGGATTATAAATCTCCATTATTAATCCTATTCTATTATTAGTAATTGCCATCTTGATTAAATGACACATATTCCTTCACCATTCTCCCTCGTAAATTTAATTCCCACCATACCAGGTTCGTTTCATTGTATCCTGCACTTTTATTCAAATCTGATTTCTACGTGTCAATGTTGTTTAACATAATGTTTATCAATAAAGGAAAGATAGGAGCATTGATTTGATTTAATTTTGCTCTTCTTCATGTTTTTAACTTGCTAGTCCAACTTTGTATTCACTTTCGGCTGTGGAAAATGGCTTTTTATGATAACATGTTATTCTATTGAAAAACTCTCTTTATCCAAGTGTTTTGTAGATTTTCTTTTACAATTATTGAATGGTCTATTTCTGTAGTCTTTGGTATGATCTTGTAAGGTGATTTAAGTTCCATTCATAGATGTTTATGATGTGCTATAGACTTCTAGAATTGGTACAAACTTGACTTGAATCATAATGAAATATTATGTACTTGTAGCTAACTTTACATGAAGCTGATCTTGCAATGGTCTTGGGTTGATTTCCTGATGAATTTCTTTCGTATTGTTTCAAGGACTGACGTTGCTGGCGAAGTAGTCCAGGTTGGGTCCAAAGTTAGCAAGTTTAAACCTGGTGACCAAGTTGTAGCCTTCCTCCACCACTTTGCAAGTTCCTTTCTCCTACTCACAATCTTCTCTGCAAAAGACAAAATGGCAGCAAGGCCAGAGACCCTAAAGAGCTAGAGTCAACGAAAACATGCAAAGAACCATAGTCGGCCCAAAGGATAGGGCATACAAAAGGATATCGCACAAATTGGCAATGCGCGAAGTTAACGTCCAGTGAGGATATCTCTGTACTTGACTAAATGTACCTTATTTCATGCTAACAATCTAAACTGCTATTGACCTTAGGTTGCTCCTATATTGACGCAATATTATGATTAGTGCTAGTTAACGCCCAGTGAGGCACTGGACAACCCAAAACCAATTGGCAATGAGCGAAGTAGTCCACCAACCATATATACTAGTGACTCCATCTGTTGTCCATAGGATTCGAACTTCGAACATTTGGATAACACCATGGGGCCTAGCGTCCTAGTTTTCCACTAGACCAACCAGGTCTTGGTTGTGTGATATGACAGAAAACAAACCATTGATGTGTCATGCCAAACAGACCCTTATGATATGTTTGACAATCAGAATTTTCTTGGAGTTAGGGTGTTTTCAGGAGCTTATTTTGTATGATTGATTGATTGCAGACGAACAATGCATTGGCGGAGTACTCCGTAGCCAAGGAGAGCTTAACAACAACAAGACCAACAGAAGTATCACCAGCCGAAGCAGCGGGGCTAGCCCTGGCAGGCCTAACGGCATACGAAGCCCTGACCCGAGGCTGCAACATCACCCTTGACGGAACATGCCAAAATAGAGCCACCACCAACATCCTAGTCATCGCCGCATCAGGAGGCGTGCGCCACTACGCCGTCCAGTTGGCAAAGCTCGGTAACTACCATGAGATAGCCACATGTGGGGCCCGCAACTTGGGCCTCGTAACAAGCCTGGGCGCCGACGAGGTGGTGGACTACACGACCCTAGAAGGTGCCGCGTTGAGGAGCCCGTTAGGGAAGAAATATGACTTCGTGATCCACGATGCTAACGCGCGTGTTCCTTGGTCAGTTTTCGAGGACAATTTGGGGCCCAATAGGAAGGTCATTGACCTCACTCCGGTGGCCGACCATGATTTCCTACAAAGATAAGTGGTGGGGATAGAGGCGGGGAAGAAACCAAGCTTTCATGGAGGCAGAATTTTAACATGGTCAAGCCCTGTAAATACACTTCTAATCCCGAACCGATATTAGTCATTATAATATATTATAAAATCTAAGCCCAAAAATATAGTTTTAACCCCCGAACTCCTATTAATCATTATAATATATTATAAGATGACAGTTTCTATATACACTACATGTTTTGTGTTTTCGCATTACAAATCACTACGCAAAAATTTTGCGTACACCGTATACAAGCGCATAAGGCATATTTGTATAAATAAGTATGAATTTACAAAAAAAGGTTATATGCCAGAATTTGACGTAGAGCCTTTTTCATTTTTTTTTAATTTCGTACGCAAGATTTTGGCGCTTGCGTACGCTATTTAGGTTAAGAGAGCCGTGCGGCTCTCTTTTTCCTCTTTCTTCTTCGTTCTCCTCTCGAAAAAACGCAGCAGCGGCGGCGTAAAGTTTTCCCCCAAATCCCCGAAATCCCCCCAATTCCCCCTAATCTCTCCCAATCCCTCTATTCCCATCCAAATCACCCAAAAAAATGGCCCATGGCAGTGGCGGCGCAACGACGGAGGAGCAGAGGGTGGTGGTCGCGGCTAGTGATGGCGGTGAAGTCTAGGAGGCGGCTGGTGGTGGCGGCACGGCGGTCGGAGCGGTGGTGGAGGAGGACGTCGACGGTCGCGGTCGGGTTCGGGGGCGTCAGATTGGTGGCGTTCGTACTCGTGGTCGTGGCGTGTCCACTTCGGCTTCAGTCGAGACGCCTGTCGGGACAGGACAAGGAGGAGGTTTGCGACATATAAAATTAAATTTGTATAATTATTTCGGTTGAAATTATAATTTCCGTTTGGACTTTGAATAGACGTTAATGATGTTAGAATTAGAATACGTTCTTTTCTTAGTATGTATTTTTCTGTATTTAATTTAAAATAGCGAATAAATAGAAATGTTTAGATTATACAGTGAATTTGGATTAGATATGCATGAAATGTTTAGATTACATTAAATTAAATAGAAATGTTATAAATTTAGATTAGATCGATTAATGCACTAAATATTTAGATTATGAATTTATGCAATGGTAGTATATTTGTTGTAATTGAATCAAATAATATTGTAAATTTAAAATGAAATGAGAATTTGTTAATAGGATTTGTTTTAATAAATTGTAAATTAGAACTAAATGTATAAAAATTAAAATATCAAAAAAAAAATAGAAAATTAATTAGAAATGTTGTAAACTTTTCTTTTTAAGTAAACAAATATATAATATATGTAGTAAAAAATTAATTAGAAATGTTGAAATTGAATCAAATAATCTTTGAAATTGAAAATGAAATGAGAAATAAAAAAATAGGATTTGTTAATTAGAACTAAATGTATAAAAATTAGAAATATCAACAAGTCATAAACTGATTTAAGTAAGGAAATATATAATACTTAAAAAAAACAATTGTTAATTAAAATTAGTAAAAAATAATATTAAACAATTATTTAAATAAATAATATAAAATATGTAATTTAATCAAAAAAATTAAACAATTGTATTTTTAAGGATTTAATATATAATTTTTTGAATATACAAAACTCTAAACTAAAAAGTAAATCTTTTAAAATTGATTTAATTAATTAATTAATTTATACCATTATATCTCATATAATATAGTTTTCTTTTATATCTCATATGAATATAGTTATATAATATAATTTTTT
The DNA here is from genome assembly GCA_027886185.1 of Rheum nobile. NCBI lineage: Eukaryota > Viridiplantae > Streptophyta > Magnoliopsida > Caryophyllales > Polygonaceae > Rheum > Rheum nobile. Next base: position 846,139 of record WOAB01000308.1, on the reverse strand, counting down.
TTATATCTCATATATTTATACTTATATAGTCTAGTTTTCTTTTATATCTCATATAGGTATATTTATATAATATAGTTTTTTATATCTCATATGAATATAATTATATAATATAGTTTTTCTTTATATCTCATATGCATATACTTATATAATATAATTTTTTGTTTATATCTCATATGAATATACTTATACACTATAGTTTTTTTTATATTTCATATAGTTATACTTACATAATATAGTTTTTCTTTATATCTCATATGAATATACTTATATACTATAGTTTTTCTTTATATTTCATATGAATATACTTGTATAATATAGTTTTTTTTTTATATCTCATATATGCCTTTTATAACTTTTTTATAAATTATGATTATTGCCCAGAACTTTTGTTTTATGCCTAAAATGACATCCACAACTTTTCATAATTTACCATTATTACCCAAAACTTTTGTTTTATGCCTAATTTGCCCTTCACAACTTTTCATAAATTATGATTATTGCCCATAACTTTTGTTTTGTGCCTAAATTGTCCTCCACAACTTTTGCTTTATGGCAAATATGCCATCATAACTTTTCATAAAATATGATTATTGCTCGAAACTTTTGTTTTGTGGCAAATATGTCCTCTACAACTTTTCATAAATTACAATTATTGCCCAAAACTTTTGTTTTGTGGCAAAAATGTCCTCTATAACTTTTCATAAATTACGATTATTGTCCGGAACTTTGTTTTGTGGAAAATATGCCCTCCACAACTGTTAATAAATTATGATTATTGCCCGAAACTTTTGTTTTTTGGCATGCCCTCCACAACTTTTCATAAATTACGATTATTGCTCAAAACTTTTGTTATGTGGCAAAAATGTCCTCAACAACTTTTTTTTGTGGCAAAAATGTCCTCAACAACTTTTCATAAATACGATTATTGCCCAAAAATTTTGTTTTGTGCCTAAAATGTCCTCTACAACTTTTCATAAATTACAATTATTGCCCGGAACTTTTGTTTTGTGCCTAAAATGCCCTCACTCCTTTTCATAAATTACAATTATTGCCCGAAACTTTTGTTTTGTGCCTAAAATGCCCTCTATAACTTTTCATAAATTACTATTATTGCCCGGAACTTTTGTTTTTCCCCAGAACTTTTGTTTTGTGCCTAAAATGCCCTCCACAAGCTTTACCGGTCTGAAGTGGTTCTGAGTTCCTACGTGGGCCATCGTCAATATCTTCGTTGGAGGGTCGAGGCTTATATCAGACGCCTTCATTGGTAGGCACAAGCAGGGACCATCCCAGGCTAAGAAGACTAGCGCAACTTGATACGCCATGGCAAACACCAAATCGATTAGAGGCATGTCAAGCCAATATTGCGAGGAGCAAGGACTTATGACATAGTTCACCCGGAATATAAGATCTTCGTAACTCATTCTCGGTTGTAGTCTGGGCAGTATTTCCCTATATACATCGTTGTTGTCCAACAACTCTGTCGCCAGATGCATTCGAACCATAGGGTAATCATGCTCGTCGTACCCCAACAGTACAACTAGTGACCGATATCCACAATGTCCGTCCAGAATTACATTTCTCGCCTCCTTAATGTATGGAAACCAGAAGTAATCCACATTCTTAACCCCGAAGTTCACCCCCATATAAATAATGGGTTGTTCAGGGAACTGTGATCCCGACACTTCACATTGGCTCGATGTAACTTCACTTTTATCCTTTCTAGGACGGCCACGACCACGACCCCTACCTTGGCTATCTTGGGTCCCATTCTCATTCTCCTTATCCTTCTTTATCTCCTTTTCCTTCTCATACTCCTCTAACTCGGCCCTTCTGTGCTCAAACAAGCTCGGCTCCCTCTTGGTGGAATACATTATGGAACCCTTCGGCCTTCCTTTGGCAATGATACCCGTCGGCTCCAACAACGAAGATTCACGTGGATGCTCCAAGTCATAGAACAGCTCAGTGACTTGCGCTAACGTGGATTGATCAAGGATCCCATCTTTCTCCTTCTTGTACAATTCCTCAAGTCTCAACTGTGGAATAGACATTGCTACATGGTCCTCAATGGTGTTGTCACGATAAATCTTATCCAATTCCAGATGCCTCCAGAAGCGGTGGATCTCACTCGACATGATCTACCTCTTATCAATAATAGCCTCCCCAATCTCATGGATGCACGACAAGCCTTGACATTCTTTAATCCAGTAATCGTCGCACTCCTCCGTGAAATCATCTCTCTCTAGCTGCTTATACATATCGAACAACTTCCTCAAGCCCCTTTCCGACACTTTGTAGAACAACTTCATAAACACCCTTCTCATTTCTAGCGGCACATGGTTGAAACAATTTGGTTTTTTGACCCGTGACATCTCCATGCTCGCCCTCACCTGCCCGATTTGACCTTTGATTGCATGGTGGATCCTCACTGCCATCCTGTTAAAACCACCAATACTAGAATCCATAATATCCTTCAACACCGAATGCATACCCTCAACCCTATCAAAACAAAAAAATGAATCGTTCTAGTAAGAAAGTATGACACCGAGCCCTAGGCCCAATAAACAACCAAGAAAATGAAAAAGGGATACATACATGTTTGAAGTCCTCGTGAAGAAGTGAAGATGATGATCCGTCCATGCTCTGACTATGTTTTCCTTGTAAGGATTCATCCACTGTTTCTTAAGGTATCCAACAAAGCCGCTCTTCCACGATTTCCTCAGTTTTTGGAGCCTCTCTTCGTAGCTTTTCTCTGTGGTTGAACACCAAAGTCCCCAGCATTGGCCGCAAAATTCCTTGACTCTTTTCGAATCCTTGAAGATTAGATTAGCATATGCCTCGATGTTGTGTTTGATATGCACCCAACACAAAAGGTGTTTAACCCGATCTTTAAAAACTACCCGAATTGCATTGATGAGGGCCTTCTCTCAATCAGTCATTATGGTCGTCGGCATTACTCCCGCCTCTTGAAACAAATACAGAAGCTTTCTCATTATGAATCTGTAATGCAAACCATCTTCCTCCCGCGTTAATGAATAAGTGATGTTGAACGTCTTGTTAGTGCATGTAAAACCGACAATCTCCACCAAAGGCATGTTATACCTAAGGATGAATGTAAGAAAACAAAAGAGTATACGCAATTTTAGATCATGGATATTACGACTATATTAAATTGTAATAAACATAAGGCCATTATATACCTATTTTAGACCTAAGAAAACGCGGGTTGGCCCGCCCGGCCCAGCCTGCCTGCCCGACAAATAATACGGGCCTGGACAATGATTCTAGCCCGAACGGGCCGTTTGGTCCGGCCCAGACGGGTAAGCGGGCCAGGCCCGATTATAGGTTCAGGCCCGTACAGGCCGCTCAGCCCGGCCCGACCCGCATATTATTTTTAATTAATATAAAAATATATAAAATATATATATAATAAAAAAACTCTAACCTAAAATTACTTACCCTTTTCTTATTAATAGTATTAAATAATTAGGAAATATGTCTTTAGGAAAGATAAGGAAATATGTCTTTAGGAAATATAAGATATTATATCAACCTTAAATATTCATTTTTCCTCGTAACAAGGGATTATTCGATTATCTCATGTGTTGAGAAAACTCTCTCCCAAATACACATCTAGGGCCTGCCGTACACCATGTTATAAGACACGCTTGTAGCGTTTGTCCCGTTCTAGCAAACGAAGGCAAGGTGATCTAGTACCGTGCTCGTGTGGACTAAGTAAAGGAGTCACAGTTGAGACTCTATTCTCCATGGAGATCCCGGAAAAGTTTTACATCAAAAGGTATGTTACTCTTTCATATGTGGTTCATATCAAGTTTATGCATGAGATCCTAAGTTAGATGTTAGAAAACTGTTTTTTGAAATTCCGCTTAAAGCATCTAAATCCCTACAATGGTATTAGAGCCTCTTGCATAAATTGATATGATCGTGAATAAAGTTGTTAATTTTGATGCATGTTCTTGATTATTTTGGTTCAATTTAGTGGTAAAATTGATATATGGATTATCCTGTATGATTAAGATTTTGATTTTAGTTGATTGGATGCATAAAGTTATGACTTTCATGTAAATAGTATACTCGAAAAACCAGCCCTTATGACCGACATTTTAAGTGTTAAAAATTCTGATTTTTTGCTTAATTTTGAGCCCTAAATCGATTTGTATGTTTAATTTATGCAAGAGATTTGATTTTTTGTATAAATCATAATCACACATTTAAAATACTAGATTTTTCGTGTTGGTGAAAATTGATTCAAACCCTAAAAATTTAGAATTTCATTCCTTGAATGCCCAACGTTGATTAATTTTGTGTGAAATTGGTTCATACATTAATTTTTCAAAAACATTAATTTTCTGGAAATTACACCATATTTTCCTTAAAACCATCAAAAAATTATAATTGTTACAAAACTTGAGTGGGAGAAGAGTAAAACAACCGTGGATGGGTGGCCAAAATGGCTCACAGCGGTTCGATGGTGGTCGGAGGTGGTCCGATGATGGCTCGGCGGCAGGGGTAGGGTGCATGACTGGTGGTTGGCCGTGTGGGCTGGTGGTTTCGACTGAGGGCTGATGAGGGTTAGGGTTTGTTAGCCTAAGATCCTAATTGCCTAAATTAGATATGGTAACAAGATATCTATCTCTAGAGTATAATTTATCCAATTATACATGATAATGATTAATATTGGTATTAATTTCATATATGATTTTATTGAATTAAAATAATAAGAAGATTGGATGAGTTATTTTATTGGATTATTTAATTAATTTTATCTTAAAAGTCTATTAATATGATTAATAGTCTATTAATATTTGATATTATATTATGCATGTATGATTTAATATTATGATATCATTATTGCATGCGGTGACTGGTATGGCCCAAAATAGGATATAAAATATGATCTGCGTATCGTTATTGTTTTCTTGTACACGATCTGCGTATCGTTATGTATTTTTGTAATTTAATTTTCAAGAAATTAGATTAGATTTACATTATAATACAAGAGAAGAAGATCCTATGAAGATTCCAGGATGGAGATCCAAAAAAGAATCAAGGATGGAGATCTAAGAGACAAGAATAATCTATGAAGATTAGATCTTATGAATTTTTAGGGGCCATACTAGGATCACATTTATTTTGCTTTAAATATCTCTAAGTTTATGTTTGCTTGTTCATTTATGCTATTAGTTCACTAGTAAATAGACTTGCATGATAAACCTAGTTCCCTTAAAAGAAAATTGAGATTTTGCATTTCCAAATCATAACCTATTAGGCCCTTGGAATTTGATGGATAGGTTTTGTCAAATCAAGGTGTCATTCTTTGACCTTGTGATAGTACGGGTAAATCTATATAAAGGGTTTACAACCTTGATTTGGTTATACTCAACAAAAGAACAAAAGATAAAGTTTTGGATTTTGAGGCATGGGATAGATTTGACATAAGATGTAATCTATCAACCAAGCGTTATAAATGTTATAGCTAGTAAAAGTTACTTACCTTGATCACATAGGATTTAGGGAAGTGTCAAAGTATGCCTAAAGTCTTATCTGAAATATGATCTTGGAATCGTTTTATTCAAAGGGAAAATATAAATGAATAAAATGTTTATTAGCTTATTTGTGTTTAAAGCATGTTTATTTTTTTTAAGATCTTGCATGACAAACATGATTTATAATTTACATGTTATTTCTGTTATAGATATCATGTCTTGAAACGATAACCCAATAATCATCAACTTACGTTCGATTCTTGAAAAGAATAAGCTGAACGTAAACAACTTCCTCGATTGGGAAAAAAATCTGAGAATTGTTCTCAGGTCTGAAGGAAGAGAGAATGTCCTTGACACCCCTATCCCAAAACTGACTGCTATGTCTATTCCAGATGAGATACAAGAGGAAAATCAGATCAAAGATAAGTTAGTGATTGTCACTTGTCTTATGTTGGCTTCCATGGAATCGAACCTTCAAAAGATGTTTGAGAGGATGGATGCATACACCATCATTCGCAACCTGAAAGTTATGTTTCAGGAGCAAGCTAGGATGAAGAGATATGAGACTCACAAGGCAATTCTTGATTGCAAGCTTGAGAGATGCAAGCCAGTTAGTGTTCATGTGTTCAATATGATTGGACATTTTGAGAACATGGAAAAACTTGGCTTCCCCTATAGTAAAGAGTTGGTGATGTGGCTAAAACCTACCCGCAAATGTACAGGATCAGTTGTAGTAGTCAAGTGTCGATCTCACAGAGACCAATGTAATATTAATTGAAACACTATCAGTGAACTAGGCCATAAAAATTAGGAATTAGAAGAAGCTATAACTAATCTAACTAATAAAAGAAAATAAATATGATAAAATCAATGGGATAAATGTGTCTAAGGTTAAGGATCACCGCAACGATGCAATAGTAAATAAAATCACACTTCACATGAATCTAGTCCAATTAATTGAAGGTAAGCTATCCAAGGTAATCTACTAACTCATTTCAGACTATAGTAAATGTGCCTAGACTAAACTAACAATCGTTGTCGCGCAGAGCTAATCTCATCCAAACCCTTTAACGCACTTAGAGTCTATGAATAAACTGAAATAACATTCGTTGTCGCGCTCCGCTAGTCCAACTCAAACCTAGAACATCTATGATAGCCTAATAATCCTCAAGAGTAATTAAGTTGATGTCGCACAAATAACACTCAGGTTCAATTCCTAGGATTCCAGTAGAAGTTATCACCTCTCAGTCTCAAACCCTACTTGACTACCTATAAAAGTTATCACATTCCAGTCTCAAACCCTAATAGGATCCATTTCGCATAGGCTAATATGGGCATAAGGCATCTAGGGATGAATCAAATACTATTTCAATCAGGGGTGTTCATCAGGTTCGGTTTTCAGTTTTTTGGATCGAACCGACCGAACCGATTATATTCGGTTCGGTTTTCGGTTCTTATAAAAATAATGTTCGGTTTGGTCAAAACCGATTAATTTTAAAAATAATTATAAAAAACCTACATTTCTAGATAAATTAGTCCAACCTTATTCGGTTCGGTCTAGTTCGGTCCAAGTTCGGTTCGGTCTAATTCGGTTTTGTGCACAAAAACCTACTTCAATAACCTAAATTAACATAATTTCAAAATATTCGGTTATTTCGGGCCAAAACTGAACCGAACCCGAACCGAGTATGTTCGGTTCGGTTTTCGGTCCACAAAATTCCGAAATTCGATTTCGGTTCGGTTTTGTTCGGTTCGGTTTTGGCCCGATGAACAACCCTAATTTCAATTCAGGCAAAGAAATAATTCTAATTACATACGCATCGTCGGCATCACTCCAATCTTAGAATTAGGAATTTAGCCAAACATAATTGAGGACATATTCATTAGATTTAAACTAGCCAACAACATATATGAATTATTCAATAAATAATGGAGATAAAAAAACTTAATCTCAATGTAGAAATAATCCAAATTGACAAAGGCTATAATAATAATACAGAGTCTTCAAATTGTGCAAAGGCCAAAAAAACTCTTCTTTAAATTCTTCCCTGTACGGCGGCAAAGCTAAGCTAAAAACAAGAGAAAAGCAACACTAAAGAACTAAAAGTCCAACCTAAACTAACGTGTCCCTGGCATCTTGCTACGTAACAATATTTTAAACTAACTAAGGGTCCGTTCGGTTTGTCAGTTAAGTCAATTTAAAGTGATTTAACTGAACTTAATTAAAAAAATTAGTCAGGATGACTGAACTTACTTACAAAGTCCGTTCGGTTCGCCAAAAATTTAAGTCGACTTAAAACAACTGAACTTATTCAAAAAATTTAAGCTAGGAATCCTGACTTTTTTTATTTGAGGTGACTGAACTTAATAAAAAAAACATCCAACCCCCAATTCAGTTTTATTGAATTTAGTCATCTATTTCAGTTCAGTTTCAGTCTAGTTCAGTCGTCAACTTAAATTTTACCTTACAATTTCAGTTCAGTTTTATACCCAGTTCAGTTTCAATTCAATTCAGTCTCTGTGAATCGAACGGGCCCTAAAACTCCTCTCGTCATCTATGCTGCCGTCCAATTGATAGTGGGCCTCAGCCCATGATTATTTGCATTCCTCCCCTCATATGTCACGCCAGCAACAAGACTCCCAATATCACGTGGTTTCTTTCGGCTAACGGGTTGCAAAATCTTGATCCAAACAACAATAGGCCCATCATCCAATCAGCGAAAGTCCTCCTCAGCTCCAATTAATTCACACGTGTGCTTATTCCCATTGATCATATCATATGGGTTGTTTGATGTCCTTAATTAGTAACCCCTTAATGCTTCCAAATTAAATTTAAAAAAATACTTGAATTATATAAAAACACGAATGTAAACTCCGAATACAAAATAATGTAAAATTTATTATAAAAAGATAAAATATGCATGAAAATGATCTAATATAATATACAACTAGACTCCTAAAATATGTATAAAATAAGTGTTATCAGTTGACTACAAACATCATACTCCATTCTATGCATGATGGATTTGCTCAATTCAAACTGAACTTCAATATGAATGGAGTTGGAAAAATACTTGAAGAGCTAAATGGGATGTTCAAAACAACTAAGTAAAAATCTATTTGTTGACACAAAGAAAGAGATTCTGATGGTCAACAAGGGAAAATGGTTCAAGAAAGGGGCACTTGGACATCAGAAGAAGAACGTGCAAGAGAAGGGCAAACAAGTTGGACAACCCAAGCAGACTTCTGAAAAAGCTAAAGTAGTTGATGACCATGATTGTTTCTACTGCCATGCCAAGGGGCATCGGAAGAGGAACTGCTCGAAATACCTGGAAGATAAGAAGAATGGAACTGTGAGTTCCAATTCAAGTATGGATGTTATAGAAGTCCTAACAACTAAAGCTTCGACTTGGATATTAGACTCTGGCTGTGGTTCTCACATTATTTCGAATGTGCAAGGACTAAGAAGAAGTAGAGGTTTAGCTAAAGGAGAGGTAGACCTATGCATTGAAAATGGAGCAAGGGTTGCTGCACTTACCATTGGAGATTATAGTCTACCTTTACCTTCTGGTTTAGTATTAGAACTTAATAATTGCTATTTTGTCTCTTCTATTACTAGAAACTTTATTGCGACTTGTGTTTTGGATATTGAAGGCCATGATTTTAGACTCAAAGATCAATGTTTTTCTATTTACAAGGATAACCTCTTTTATGCAGATGCACTACTGAGTAATGGACTCTATGTGGTGGAACAAGGATCCATAATCTATAACATAAACACCAAAAAGCAAAAATCAAATAATTTTGACACCACCTATCTATGGCATTGTCGATTAGGTCACATTAGCTTAAATCGCATGAAGAAGCTCCAAAAGGATGGACTTCTAACCTCATTTGATTGTGAATCATTTGAAACATGTGAATCTTGCATAATGAGAAAGATGAGAATGTCACCTTTTACTAGGATAAGTGAAAGGACAAATGAGCTTTTGTCCCTAATACATACAGATGTATGTGGACCAATGAGGACATAAGCTAGAGGTGGTTACATATACTTAATAACCTTTACTGATGATTTAAGTAGATATGGATACATATACTTAATGAAGCATAAGTCTGAATCTTTTGAAAAGTTCAAAGAGTTTCAGAATGAAGTTGAAAATCAACTTGGCAAGAAAAGTAAGGCATTACGATCTGATCGTGGTGGTGGATATTTGAGTCAAGAATTTGATCATCATTTAAAAAGTTGTAGGGTCCTCTCACAACAAACTGCACCAGGAACACCACAATTTAATGGTGTGTTTGAGAGGAGGAATAGGACCTTGTTGGACGTGGTTCGGTCTATGATGAGTTTTTTTTATCTTCCAATATCTTTCTGGGGATATGCTCTCACAACTGCAGTGTTCACACTAAATAGAACTACATCCAAAGGTGCGTATAAGACACATATGAGTTATGGACTGGAAGAGTTCCAAGTTTGTCTTTTCTAAAGATCTGGGAATGTGAAGCTTATGTAAAACGTTAACAAGCAGATAAGCTTGCATCCAAATCAAATAAGTGCTTCTTTGTAGGGTATCCTAAGGAAACTAAAGGATATTACTTCTACAATCTCAGTGAGTACAAAGTGTTTTTTGCTAGGGATAATGTCTTTATGGAAAAAAGAATTTATTTCCAAAAAGTCAAGTGGGATAAATGTTGATCTCTTGAATAAGTTCGAGAAGAGCAACAAACTGAGCAACAAGATAACATGGATTACACTATGTCAGAGACAACGATATTTATGGACCTAATCCCGCAAGGGGAGGGAACCCATACACCAGAGGTAGTGGAATCGCAAGATCCCATTCCTATCGTTCCTCCAGAATCTGATTCTAATGAGATTCTACAAAATGTTGTGGAAAATCCTCATGTTGTTTAGCCTACACGTAGATTAGATAGGCCCAGAACGCAGCCAAAGAGATATGTTGATTTCATATTGACTGCGAGTTTGGATATCTTGCTTTTAGAAAGTGAGGAGCCTACTACATACAAGCAAGCTGTGGCGAGTCCAGATTCCAAAAAATGGCGTATAGCCATGAAGTCTGAAATGGATTCCATGTCTAAGAATCAAGTATGGGACTTGATAGATTTGCCAGATGGGGTAGTATCCATAGGGTGCAAATGGGTTTACAAACTCAAAACATACAAGGATGGAAACGTAACAGTTTTCAAAGCGAGACTGGTTGCAAAAGGTTTTAAGCAGATTCATGGTATTGACTATGATGAAACCTTCTCACCAGTTGTCATGCTCAGATCCATTCGGATAATCCTAGCAATTTCAGCTCATTATAATTATGAGATTTGACAAATGGATGTCAAGAGTGCTTTTCTAAATGAGTATGTAGAAGAGAATGTGTACATGACACAACTTGAGGGTTTTGAGGATCCACATAATCCTAGAAAAGTATGCAAGCTTAAAAGTCCATTTATGGACTTAAGCAGGCATCAAGGAGTTGGAACCTTTGATTTGATAAAGTGGTCAAACAGTTTGATTTCATCAGATGTGAAGAAGAACCTTGTGTTTACAAGAAGGTTAGTGGAAGAAAAGTGATTTTTCTATCCTTTTATGTGGATGACATACTATTCATTGGAAATGACATTCCTATGTTGGAGGTCATTAAGGACTGGCTTAAGAAGTATTTCTCAATGAAAGACTTAGGAGTGGCCAGGTACATATTAGGCATCAAGATTCATAGAAATAGATCTAAAAGACTTATTGGACTAAGTCAAGGAACTTATGTGGATAAGGTTTTTGATAGGTTCAATATGAAGAATTCCAAGAAGGGATTCTTGCCTATGCAGCATGGCTTACATCTCAGCAAGAAGCAGTGCCCAATGACACCTTGAGCTAGAGAGAATGAGTAGGATTCCATATGCATCAACAATAGGATCCATCATGTATGCCATGGTCTGTACTCACCCGGATGCTGCATTCGCTTTGAGCATGTGCAACAGATACCAAACGAATATAGGTGAAGCACACTGGAATGCAGCTAAGAACATCCTTAAGTACTTGAGAAGGACTAAGTATGATTTCTTAGTGTATGGAGGAGATGATGAGCTGATCGTTGAAGGATATATTGATGCAAGCTTCGAGACAAATAAAGATGACTTTCGGTCCCAATCCGGATACGTCTTCATTCTTAATGGAGGGGTTGTAAGATGGAAGAGCTCAAAGCAAGACATGGTAGCAAATTCTACAACAGAAGCTGAGTACATTGCCACAGTGGATGCATCTAAGGAAGTTCATTGTCGAGCTTTGTGTGGTTCCCAGTTGTGCTAAGGCAATTGCCATCTATTGTGACAACAATGGTGCCATTGCCCAATCCAAGGAACCAAGTTCTAACTCCAAATCTAGACACTTGCTCAGGAAATGCCACGTCATTCGAGACTATGTCGAGAGAGGTGGTGTGAGGTTATGCAAAATACACACGGATGGCAACATTGCAGATGCGTTGACTAAACCTCTACTCAAGCCCAAGCATGACAGTCACACTAGGGCTAAGGGACTCAAGCACATTGGAGAATGGATTTGAGATTGTATTGTTTTGAGATTATGGATGTTGATTTCATGATTGTTAAAACATTGCATCATGTTTGTTTTGAAATAAAGTTTCAATATTATTTAATTGTGGTTTAGAATTAAATAAAATGTCCTAATAATTTATAATCATGAGATAGGATCATCATAAAAGTTATGGTGGATGATATTATGAATAATGAGTTGTCTGTAGTCTAAGTCATTAAATTGGACATAAATGACTCAATATAGGCTATTATGTAGGTTGATTGATAGCGCCAAGTTTCATGGGCTATAGGGACATGGAGATGTCTAATCACTTATATGGACATGTATGGTGGATACATGTTGGGCAAACCTACCTTAAGATTCTTCAATGAGTTGTAGAATTTTAAGTTGAACTATGATTAGTAGATTCCTCATACATGAGTGCGATATACCTTTTGCTTGGTGATTGGTAGTGTTTGACATTGTCAAACACCGTTGCGTTAAAGGCGGCTATAAAGGCAGTGATCGGGATTGCTGAAAATTGAGTAGGAGATAAAGTCACACAAGAATGGAGAAGTCTTCATATTTATATATTTGTATATATACGGATAGGAACGGTGTATTGGTCACTTGAAAAGTAAGAACTGAAAATGCATGGCCGTGCTGAAATGGATTAATAGTAATCATTTGTTTTGATAGTTCAAGCTCAGAGTTCAAGACATAATTTGAATATTGATATGGATTACATAAGATGTCATCATATCATCAAATTAGACACTAAGTGACAAAGAAATTGATATTGCACACTTGTTCAAGGACAAGTGGGAGATTGAAGAAATATGTCATTTAATCAAGATGGTAATTACTAATAATAGAATAGTATTATAATGGAGATTAATAATCCAGATATTTTAAGTAGTCTTAGTGCTTTGCTAGAAGCCAACTATGACTTATGAGATAAATTAGATTTGACTCATTGCTATTATATATGGGTCCTATAAGATCACACACATTAGAGTAATTGAGCTAGATCAAAGCAACCCGAGGCCCATGGTAGGACTATGGAATTTCGGCCATATGTATTATTTGGAGAGTGGATTAGTTATCAAGTAATAATAAAGACTTATCTATTTATTTGATAATATAAGGAAATATATTTTTAGAAAAGATAAGATATTGTATCAACCATAAATATTTTTTTTGCTTGTAACAAGGGATTATTCGATTATCTCATGTGTTGAGAAAAGTTCTCTCCCAAATACACATCTAGGGCCAGCCATACACCCTGTTGCAAGACAATCTTGGAGCTTTTGTCCTGTTCTAGCAAACGAAGGCAAGACGATCTAGTAATATGCTCGTGTGGACTAAATAGATGAGTCACAATTGAGACTTTATTCTCCAGAAAGATCCCGGAAACAAATTTTATATCAAAAAGTATGTTACTCTTTTGTATGTTCATATCATGTTTATAAAAACTGTTTTATAAAATTCCGTTTAAAACATCTAAATCCCTACAAAACAAACCCTTTATAAAGTAATTTGTAACCATTTAATCTAAAATGGTTAGATATGGACTGAAGTAAAGTAAAATGGGTAGAGATCACTTTCGAAAACCTTCCATAAATGAAGCGTTTCACCTGGTGAAATCGACCACAAACACCCACCCTCAGCACAATGTACAACTTCTTTCTCACAAAGGAAGCGGTGGAGCCGCCATACGGCGATCGGCGTTTGACTTGCCCTACATGCCACCACCCCCTCAACCACCTTAATGGCCGCCCAGGCCACCAACAGAACAACCAACCGAACCAGCTCACAACCATCAAAACCCACAACACTACGCGGGCTATGTGATGCAGCCAGCAGGCCCAGCTGCAGTGGGCCCGGTTTATGGGCTGCCACCGACTCCTTATCCCCAGCCTGGGCACCCTGCTGTGTCTCCTCCTCTTGGGTAACTGTTATAACCAAAATACTCTCGTATTATGATTTAATTGGTATAGTTAGTTGCTTAATTTCCCTTTTTCTTCCTTTTGTAGTTTGCATGATATGTCGGAGGTTTTGAAAATTTGGGAACGTAAATATTTATCTTTTATACATTGTTTTCTTTAGAATTTTGAACTCCTTTTTTAGAATCGAAATTGATTGAAATTGTCCAATTACAGCCTTTAACTTCGGTTATTTATAACTTGATTAATCTTTGTTCATAGAGTAAAAACTTATCAGATGCGTGAGTGAGTCTGATTTAAAATGTCAAATGTGTTATTTTGCTTTAAATAGTCTTTGAGTTTAATAGTTTCTATTGATGGGAACGATATGCAAATCTAACTATATAAAAAAAACTTCGGATTGCGTAGAGCAAATAAACATTCAAGTTCGTCTCCAAGTGTCTTTTCAACTCGTTTTCTCATGTTAATAAATTAAGTAAAAAATTATCGTGGAAATTAAATTTGTTATAAATATTGTACTCTTACAATTAACTCAACTTCTAATTTTCTATTTCTTTTGTTGTACCCATCATCACCAGTCTATATATAGCCGGTATTCAATAAAAAGCTTATACAATAATGTGTTGTTATAACTTATAAGAGTGAGTGATGCATGTTCTTATTGTAGTCTCTCTTTGGATTGTGTTGCTTTTGCATTATACAATTTTTTTACATTGTACTACATGTTTTTGTCATGACCCAATTAGGGGTTTGGGCCGGTATTGTAATTGGGCTTGGCTGGTAGTTGAGGAGTATTGATAATGGCATTTAGGACGCGTTTGATTTCCATTTCTTGGAATCGGGAATGAGAATGAGAATGACTGAATCTCAATATTATGTTTGATAAAGATAAGAATGGAATGAATTTCATTCCATGAAATGGATGATTTCAAGCTTCATAAAGCATTTGATTCCATAAAAAATGTTGAGGTATCATCTATTTCAACTAGAATACTAGATATATAAAATCCAACAGACCCGAAACACAATCCGAATTTGCTTGACCGACCCCTTATTTCATATATATTATATTATATTGTATATTAAATTAAATAATATTAATTATTTTATTAAATAATTAAATAATATTAATTTTTATTAAATAACTAATAATATTAATATTAATTGTTTTTATTAGATAATATTATCTATTTTTATTAAATAATATTAATTATTTTTATTAAATAATATTAATTATTTTTATTAAATAATATTAATTATTTTCATTGAATAATATTAATTATTTTTAATATATAATTAAACATTATTCATTAATTTAATAAATAATATTAATTATTTTATTAAACAATTAAATAATATGAATTATTTTATTAAATAATATTAATTTTTTATTAAATAATTAAATAATATTAATTACTTTATTAAATAGTTGAATAATTAAACAATATTAATTATTTTATTAAATAAATAGCATGTTCAAGAATGACTCATTCCGACAACATACCAAACAACAAGCTACAAGAATGGGAATGAGTCATTCCTAATTCCGATTCCAACCTGATTCCTGTATCATATCAAACGAGCCCTTATAAGACCATGTAAGCCTTATGGCTGGGCATCGAATAGCAGAATGGATCTTCGTCTTCCTCTATCCTCCAATCTCTCTTTCCCTCCATCCTTTCCTTTCACCTATCCCAATTCGTTACAGTTTTATATAAAATTATCATCAACACTCAGGTTGCTTAAGTATATGTGCTCTATCTTGATTGATATCGGTTAAGTTGTTTGTAGAATTACATCATTTACAAGAAAATACATATGAATTAATTGAATACTAATTCACATTTGATCAATGATATGCTTGTACAGTAATTAAGCAATCGAATATAGGTATATTGTTGGTGCAGTGGGATGTTTTATTTTTGTATTAGCATAGTGTCCGTGTCAAATATGGGATTGAATTTATTACATGTTTTAGCAATATGATATTAAAATTCACGAATTCAGACACATTTTGTGGTACTAAAAATGATTAATTTTCATACATTAGTGCTCATAAAATGTCATATGTATTATAGAAAAAGACAACAATAATCGAAAAATGTAGTCATAGTTGTCCAAGACAAAGTTAAATAAAAAATACATTTAGTTATCTTAGAAAAAAAATGAATAGTGAAAACTTTTTTTCCACGAAAAAATCTCCGAAAAATAAATTTTTGTACCTTTACTTATCATATTCAGATATCATGTTTGTGTTTATAATTAAATTTAGATGATATTAGTCTTAAATTTGATCTCTTCGATGTAGTGTAAATTTTCAACCATTGTTCACTGCAAAAATAGAATAAACCAATAGTAATTAAAATAGTGAGCATGAAGGGGAGGATATAATTAAAAAACAGTTGTAAAACTTTTGCAGAGAGAAGAAGGCTTTTGTATAGAAAAGTAGGATAACCAATCTCTATCAATAAGGTTATAGATTAATATGATATGTATATATAAGGGAAGGTCGACAATTATATGGTTACAATTAATAAAAAAAATGATTACTCTTATCAATTTTTTCTTACTATTAATAAATTTTTTAGTTATATAGTTAGTCATTTAACACTTTATTGAATTACCACTTTTGTTTTCGTATCTGACTTCCCTACTAAGTTTATTTTCTTATGGATTATTACGTATTTTCTTGTCAAAAAAGATAAAAGTTAAATATGCTCTAATCATAATTAATAACTCTCGTGATAAATATTAACTATGAATCTATATCTATCAAGTTGTGATACAATTTTATTAAATTTGTATAGTTAAATATGCTCAATAAGGATATATGTAAATATGAATATATGTTTCTTATATAAATCATATAATAAATTTCAAAATAAAATAAAATAAAATAAAATAATCATTTAACATAATCCAAACCATGTTGATCTCGAAAAAAATAATCATCACCAAAAAAACCATGTTGATCTCGAAAATAATTTTTTACCCTTATTACCATATTCAGATTTTATGCTTGTGTTTTTTAATTAAATTTATTCAATTACACATAGTTCGATATATAATTAAACCAGACCCACAATTATAAATATTTAAAAGCTGGATGATTTGGCGGATGATGGTGAATAGTTATGACACGTAGGTGAACTGAACGTGGTAATATAAGTTCTTTTAATATATATATATATATATTGCAGACGTAACTAATTTATGATTCGTGGATATTATATACTATGAACTTACATATAAATACATTGAAACAATAACAAAATTAAAAATTAAATAATTTCATAATAAATGTAATATATTGTTAAAATATTGTTAAATAAGCACAAAATAGCTTAACAAATAAAATACCATAGAAATATCCTATGGATCCCACGAACTCTAAATCTAACAATTATTCAAATTTAAATTCAACTATAATCCTTAATATATAATATCTTATCACGATTACTTTTTGGCGCATAGGCATTTTACCGTTTGGCGCATAGGCTCGCACGTAACGTGAGGGTACAAACCACACGTTACGTGTGACAGTGCTCCACACGTTACGTGTGGGACCATTTCACACGTAACGTGTGATTTGTACCCACACGTTACGTGTGGATTAGTCAATAGGGTTTAGAATGGTTATAGGGTTTAGGGTATTTGTGTATGTCATATTATTGTATATTTTGTGGTATTTATTTGTTGTTCAATGTTAAATTATTATTTATTTTATACATATTATAATGTTACATGTATGAATATTGTATCATATTATTGTTTATTTGTAGTATTTATTTGTTTATCTAAAATCCTACAAAAAACACCCCAAAATAATCAACATAGAAGATAGAATAGAATTGTTCATTACGTTGGATGAATACAATCACATTTAGCTCACAATACAAGAAATAATACAAGTTCTTCATAAACTTAGAAAACCTAGCACAAAATAAATGACATCGCCTAGTTGCGTTTGAAAAAATTAGGATAGTCTCTTGTAAAACTTCGTGACATATCATGTCTCTGCTTTGATAAAATTGCTTGCTCCCTACAAAGGTTGATAGTATGTAAACAACATTACACAAAAGATACGACATCAAGGCATTATATGATGTACATCATTATATAGATTGAGGTTATACCTACGCATCTTATCCATATCTTGTAAAAGTTCTTGCTTAACAACATCTTGATTCCCCTTAATAAGATCTTGTTTTTCCCGCCATTGTTGTCGAATAACCGCGTGTGCCCTCTCCTCGTACACAGGATCAATCCAATTCCTATATAAATACCCTAGTCTTGGGCATCCCCAATACCTCCTTCCGTAGTTCCACTGCAAATCCCAAGTACGGACAATGGTTTTCAAATTACACTCGCATTGTGGAGCACTTATTTGTTGATGGTGCCTATTTAGGTTTGATGATGATTCGGATGAAGATGTCATTATTTGATATAGTGCTTGGTTTCCTACAAATCCATTAATATGAAAAGGCCAATTAGGGTTACTAAATCGAAAGAAACTGGAAGAAGAAGCTTATCCATAAATGAATCTTCAATCCCGCTTGTGTTGGAAGTGTTGTAGTGAACAAACAACCCTAATGCCTCTTATATAGTGAAATGATATATACAACTGTAGTAATTAAAGACCACAACCACAAGAATTAAAGACCTCAACCACTAGCATTAAAGACCTCAACCACTAGCATTAAGGACCTCAACCACTCTTACCCTAATAACCCTAAACCCTAAACGTCAACCACTCTCATAAACAATGTAACTCGCATACCCAAATTCACCCTTAATAATTAAAGATAAACTCTAAACTCAAACCCTAAACCCTAATCATAACACTAACCCTAAGCCCTAAACCCTAACCCTAACCCTAACCCTAAACCCTAAACTTAAAACTCATTATTCTAAACTCTATCGAAATGCCATAACCCTAAACCACAAAAACCTAAACCCTACCCCTATCCATCCTACCCTACCCTACCCTACATACGCCTAAACCCTAGTAATCACACGTTACGTGTTAGTGTGTTTCACACGTAACGTGCCAATCTACTTCACTCGTAACGTGTGGCACGGTTTGACACGTAACGTGTGGTTCAGTCTGTTGCAAAACGCATTGAATTAACCGTCTTGTCCCCACCTAACTGTAATAATGACCCATCTTCTTTGTCCGCTAACAACCCATTTCGAATCCATTTCGAACCTAAACCCTCATCCTAAACACTCCCAAAATCTTGATTTTCACTCACATTTTTTGTACAAAAAATGGACAATCCGAACAACAACGAGTATTGGAGCAACAATGGGGAAGATATTCCACTTTGGAACGAGGTAATTTCTATAAGTAACCCTAAAGTTGTCTTTTTTATTTCTTGTTTTGAAAATGTTTAAAGTTCTTAGCTTCATGATTAGGGTTTAGAGAAGTTATTTTTGATGGCCCATTATATTTGTTGTTTAGGATTTAGGGAAGCTATTTTTGATACTTATTGTTTAATATTAAAGATCTCATTTTATTGTTTAGGGTATTAGAAACAAAGATTGAGCGTTGTTTAGGGTTTAGGGCTACGAATTTGCTGTTACATTGAAGAACAGTTTCACATGTTACGTGTGAAGAATGTTCACACATAACGTGTGAAGGTGTTAAACACGTTACGTGTGGGTGTGTTTCACACGTAACGTGTGGACACTCTACACACGTTACGTGTGTAATCACCACCCGAAACCAAGTTTCATTCTGTAATATGGCACGGTTTGACAGTAAACGTGCTTTTTTATAATCAGTGCACTAATTGATGACATGATTTCGTGTATGCAGACGAACTATCATTTATACGAGGGGTTAAACAATATCTCCCTCAATGACTGGAGTACTCCACAGAAGACATTTCCGGTTTGGGAAACGCCTGAAAAACTACAGGATTGGAGCACGCCTCAGAAGACATTTCCGGTTTGGGAAACGCCGGAAAAACTGCAGGATTGGAACACACCTCAACCAATTATTGATATACCATCATTTGATCTTGGGATACCGTTTCCTCCAGAAGCATCTTCATCTGATGCTACCCCACAGCTGTGCTTTCCATCCCTACACACACAGCCTCAGTTCAGTGTACTACCGGAGGAGGATGTGTATGTCTCGGCCGATTATTCAAGGTTCTTCACATCTGATCAAATATGGGAGTCTATAGAAGAAGCCTTTTTGTGGGCGCGGGAGATTGCTATGAATCATCAATTCTGCATCAAAAAGTGGAGGAATAAAGCTTCCACCCCTTCGACCCTCGGGGGGACTTGGTTACCATGTGATAGGCATGGACAAAACGTCCCTAAAGGAGCTGACCAAGTGAGAGACATCACAAGGTCGAAGAAATGTGGGTGTCCCTTCATGTTGAGGCTGAAAGAAAGGCCGAAAGGATTGTGGAGGATCACTGTACAACATGGAACTCACAACCATGTCATAGGAGACAATTTGTATGGTAGTGCATTAGCTGGGCGACCAACTGCTGAAGAGAAGGAGATTATAAGGGTGACGACGGTCAATCATTGCAAGCCTCAGAAGATTCATACTACAATCCAGTCGTCCCCTGGAAATTTGACCAAGATGAAGCAAGTATACAACATCATGCACGAGATAAGAAAGAAGGGCATGGAAGGAAGAACAGTTGTACAACAGTTCTTCTATGAGTGCAATGAGAAGGGGTACTTCATGGAGTATAGATTCAACAAGGAGACCAACAAGATAACGGATATCTTCTTTGCAAGCCAGGATCAGTTGCGGTTGCTGAAGGCATTTCCGTACATTGTGCTGCTGGACTCTACATATGCAACTAACTGGTTAGTAACAAACATATGAATTATACTCTTCATTTGTTCATGTCAAGGTTAGGACGCCATTGTATTTTATATATGATTATGTGTGCAGCTACAATTTGCCCTTCCTTGAAATTGTCGGCATCACATCAGTTTGGAAAAACTACAATATTGCCGGGGCGTTTCTGGAGAAGGAGGACGAAGACAGTTACAAATGGGCCATAGAGCAACTTGCTAAGATGTTTGCCAAGGTGCAACGAGCACCCATATGTGCGGTCACTGATCGAGAGAAGGCGTTGATGAACGCATTAGAGAAGCAGTTTCCAAAAGCAAAATTCCTCCTATGTAGGCGGCATGTGAGAAAGAATATTGAAGACTTCGGGAAGAAGGCCGTGGGCAAGTTTAGGGGCACAACGTTTTCCAACGACTGCATGAAGCTCTTCAAGGAAACGACCATACAAGGGTACGAAAGATCACTCTGGAAGCTGAAGTGTGATTGGAAGAAAGCTCCAAAATGTGTTAAGTACCTACAAAAAAACTGGCTTGACCCCTACAAGGAAAGAATCGTCTCTGTATGGACAGATACAGTGTTCACGCTCGGTACTACCACCACTAACAGGTATGTGCATCAATGGTTTATCTAAATTTAGCTAGTTATTTGAACTTAGTTAGACCTTTACAACAATCAAACCAATTTTTGGATTCTTGATTGTAATACAGGGTTGAAGGGGCCCATTCCAGTCTGAAAAGCTTCTTCACAAGCAACGATGGCAACCTTTGCACTGTGTTCGATCAATATGATACACGGTTGCGCAATCATATTACTGAGATTCGGGGGGCATTGAATGAGAGCATTGGGAAGAGATATACGCTGCTAACAGACGCACATCTTTTTCGTAAGCTACACTTCAAGGTGTCTGCGGTTGCACTAGCTCGTTTGATTGAGGAATACAGGAAATGAGAAGCTCCAGTGTGGAGCACTATATACAGATGCCAGATGAGGGTCAGAGATGGCTTGCCTTGCGTTCATGACATGGCGCAAAATGTTCGGAGCGAGACCCCAATTGAACCTAGCTCGTTGCATCCGTTCTGGAGGAAACTGACCTTGTCAGAAGTGAAGACATCAGAAGAGGAAGAATTCTGCACACGCAACGTGAATAGATCTTTGCTTGACGAATTTGCCCGAAGCGTCTTCCCCACATTGCCAGTGGAGATTCAACAAAGAGCAGTCTGTACACTTAGAAGTATAGCACATCCAGAGCAGACTACTCTGGAAGAGCCAGCCAAAGTCAGGCATAAGGGTCGGCCTCAAGGAGCTCTGAACTTTTCCACCAAAAGACAACCCTCATCATGAGAGCACACTGACCAACAGATGGACGGAACACCTCCGAAAAAGCAAAAAGGAAGACCACCGAAGACGGGCCTACCCTTACCGTGTGGTGCCACGTCATTAATCAAGAACCCGTGGCGATATCTTTCACAGTTCCCCAAGTGTATGAGACCACACTTTGGAGGATGGTATGAGATAGTGGGTGATGGAAACTGCGGGTACAGAGCCATTACGCATGGTCTGGGCTTAGGGCAAGATAAGTGGGAATTTGTTCGACGTACCATGATCGCTACGTTGAGAAAAGAGTATGAGCTACTCGCGCCACTTTGGGTGTCTACGATGACACTTGAGGCAATGGAGGCGAAGCTTGATTGGTTTCCTTCGCCGAACAGGCCGGCCCCACCGGAGACGTGGTTGGAGCTCCCGGATATGGGATGTTTGGTGGCAACGGCATTCACATGTGTGTTCGTTACCGTCGGTCGTGGCGTGGGGATGACATACCTGCCTATGAGGGGGAAGACAAACGAAGCATCGATTGGGGAGAATCTGAAGACGGTATGCATTTGCCATGTCGAGAACGAGCAACATTTTATTGCGGTACGTTAATACAATCTTGTGTTAAAACATCTATTTATACTATCTTGTGTTAAAACATCTGTTTATACTATCTTGTGTTAAAACATATGTATGATGCATTGATTTTCATGTAGATTGGGCTGGCCAAAACTTCGCCCTTGCCTCCTATTTACTCGGGGTGGCTGTATCATCATGACCCGTCTGCGGGTGATTACGTAGATGGCTATTAGATCGTGCGTTGGAGTATGAACCAGACAAGGACGAAAAGAAGCCAAAACGAAAGAAGAAGGTCGAAACAGTCGATTTATGTAATGAATGATATGATGCAATGAGTACGACATTCCTATAGTATGCTGCAATGAGTACGACATTCCTATTGTTGTCATAATCCAAACAACTTCCCCAATTCCTGTCAAACTGAAGTCATAACTAATTAAACAAAACGAAACAGCCAAGCAGTTCGAGAAAAGCGGAAACTGTTCAGTCGCTCAGAAAACCGCGACCAACCGCGATCGCAGGGGATCGCGGTTTGTGCTCCCCAAGGTTCTGCTGGAAATCTTCTAACCGCTGGTCGCCGTTTTGGAAAACCGCGACCAACAGCGATCGCCTCCGGTCGCCCTTTTGGAAAACCGCGATCGCCTCCGGTCGCCGTTTTGGACTTCAGCAACTTCTGTCCTCAAACACCAACTTACCTCCAAAACTCTGTAAATCCTATGATTTAACCACTTCTCACCTTTTCTCCGGATTACAGAAATATCCCATAAATCAAATCCAAATCTCCTCAATAATATGCTAATAACTACTAGTAGCGCTATGTAAAATACCGCTTATCATGTCATAATCCAAACAACTTCCCCAAAACATTCAAACTTCAACAAAACATTCAAACTCAAGTCATAACATTCAAACTTCAACAAACACATTCAAACTCAAGTCATAACATTCAAATTTCAACAAAACATTCAAACTAATGCTCAAATGACGAAGCAGCCAAGTTCAATGGTTCGAAAGGAAGGGATACATTTGCTCCAATGATTGCCGTAACGCCTCGGCTACGTCTTCACATCGGTCATCTCCATGGTGATGATCGCGATATGGATCCATACGTGAATAGCAACTATCAAGGCACTGCACAGAAGATAAGTGGATACGATTAATAAACATACACGAAGTCAAAAATAAACAGGATATAATTACATGATTACTTACCTGCTGCTGAGTGTAACGATCCTCTTGAGGGATGATGAATGGATGTGTATGCTGGAGGTACCACTGCATGTAATCATCGGTACACTGGTGGTGTTGACGGACTGGAGGACCCATGGCTTGAAGGCTAATGGAATCTTCGTTGCGGGCATTCCATGCATGTAAGGATCTATCGTACTCCACCGTGTAACTGCTAATCTTCACGCCCCTCCATGCCTTAATGGGAACAATCGGTGGTCTTGGACATTGTTGTGCACGCCCAAACTGCCGAGCTACTCGATCCGGCATGTAAGGCTTGGTGACCCACAAACAGGATATGACTCCATGAAATCGCGATGAAGCAAACATCTCATTATTGAAGTCAATGGAGCCGTATGGCATCCACTCAACCTAAACACAATTGAATTTCAAACAACTTATCATGCATATATATTTTAACATAATAGATAAGTTCTTTCCCCAGGTTCCATCTGCGGTTACATATCAACACATTTTAATCAACAAAAATCAACAAACAGAAAATCAACGTTCAAGATATCAAAAAAACTGCAAATTCACACGTTACGTATGACTTGTTCTCACACGTAACGCGTGATGCACATTCACACGTTACGTGTGACTTGCTCTCACACGTAACGCGTGGTGCACATTCACACGTTACGTGTGAATGTGCACATTCCAATTTCACCGGCAAGCCGCCGCCGATATTCCGGCAACTTTCCGGTCGTCTTCTCTGGCGAGACAGTCCGATTCTTTTTTATTATTATTATCAAATATACCCAAAATTCAACAACAAATCCACAATTTTTACCAATCTAACAATATCATCACTTCCACTTTCATTTTTCTACACAAAATGTCAACAAACCTAGATCTACCTTACCAAATTCATAAACATCACAAAAACTTCTACAAAACCTGGATCTACCATCCAAATCATCTCCACATCGTAGATCTACCATCCAAACCTAGATCTACCTAACCAAATACTTTGTGTGGATCTACATTTCTTAACCAAATACTTTAAATTTATTAAAAACAAAATCAAATAATTATTTCTAGGAACTAACCTTACGCGGGAGGGGCAAGGATGCGTTACGCGGGAGGGGCAAAGAGACGTTACGCGGGAGGGGCAAGGAGTGGTAGACGACTGGAGTGGTAGACGCGGCTGAGTGACCAGATGAATGAAGAGGAGGAGCCGAATCTGGCTTTTATAGCCAGATTCCCACACGTTACGTGTGATACAATGTCACACGTAACGTGTGAACCGATCCCACACGTAACGTGTGGAGCCAATTCACACGTTACGTGTGGGTCTTGAATGGGTCAGTATCGACGCGTAACGTGGGAAGTCTATTCTCACGTTACGCGCGACCCTATGCGCCAAAAGGCAAAAATGCCTATGCGCCGAATAGTTGAGCCCTATCTTATATATATTCATAAGTTCATAAGTTGAATAGATTTTCAATACATGTTTTTATATGCTTTAGAAAAAAAATTTGAAATCTTCAAATTTTGGTTCAGCTCAATTTATTTATAATAATTTGTTCTTGTTTCGAAGTTAAAATAAATTTTATTTTGGTTTGGATAGAATAAGTTATTTCTTGTGTTATTATTTGATTTTTAGAAGTATTTGTTCTTAAGTATATGATTTAGAATATTTTGTTCAAGGTGACACTAAAATAATATTGTGTGATTCAAGTTTTTTTCCTTTTATGTACGGTTTAACAAAATTAGTTAGGTAATTTATAATTAAAATTGTCAAGATTTAACCAAATCTTAAAATTTTATCTAATTGAAAAGTTTCATTTTTTAGAATTACTAGTTACATGTGCGCCCGTGCTAGGCACGGGGTTTATGGCATCTTTAATTTCAGATATTTTTTAATAATTAGATTAGTGATATTTTAATATATTAGTGTACTTTGTAAAATTTATACAATCGGGTTTATCGTAATTTACAATCAGTTTCTAAATAGTCAAATAATATATTTATATATGAGGTATTCTATTATATTTTACTAATTACTATGTTTATTAATGTTAAATGAATTGAAACAAAATCACTTTATGAACATTATAACAAAAGTTGTATAATTTTATCTCATATCAAATTATTATATAGAAGTTGCTTAAACATCAAGTATTTAGATGTTATTTCAAGTATTATTTAAAGAATCAATGTACTTTTATCATGCTTCTCGAATATTTAATTTAATTTTTAATTCTTATTTATATTTATGATTAGTTTGGTTGATCTGTTAGATATATTGGTATACTCGTATAAAATAAGTATAGTCAATATATTATCACATCACAAAAAATGGATATTTTATCTCATATTTAATTACATTATATAAGTTAGTAATATTTTTTAATATTTAGGTATTATTTCAAGTATTATTCAAAAATTATTTTAAAAAATCAATATATGTACTGTTATTATATTGTTATGAATTATTTATATACATTCTCAACGGAAATATATGTAATATATATACAAAGTTTTGTGAAATAGTTGATTATGAAGGAGTTGTTGACATTATTTTAAGACATTGTCAAAAAACAACAAATATGTGCAATTTATGATATTTGACATGTAAAAATATATATTTATGTATATATACAATAAAATTATAACAACTTATTATAAGTTGAAATTGATTATATATATGTTTATATATGTATGTTCTTATTCATGAAATCAAATACCAATTTTGAGCACTTATTAATTAAACACTAAATTTACATTAGCACAATCCTAAAAATTAAATTATGAACAAAATCAGAAGAATTAAATCATGAAAAAATTCTAAAATTTAAATTATTCTAAAACTTTTCATTTATTAATCTTTAGATCATTTTATAAAAGATATTATATCTGAATATGACAAATAACAATTTATTGAATTTACATTTTTTTAATCTCTTCATTTTTTATGGAATTTAAAAAAAAAAGATATTTAAATGTTAACTTTTATTAAATAAAATAGAAGAAATTGTTTAAAAGAAGAAGCATTTAGTATATAACATTTATTGGAGAATATGTCAACTTTTCACATTAGCACAGTCCTCAAAATTAAATTATGAACAAAATCCTAAAAAATAAATTATGAAAATTCTAAAATTTAAATTATTCTATTTTTCATTTATTTATCTTTAGATAATTTTATAAAAGATATTAAATCTGATTACAACAAATAACAATTTATTGAATTTACATGTGTTTAATCTCTTCATTTTTAATATATGGGATTTTTAAAATTTTCTTGATATTTAATACATTTATTGCAAAAAATGTTAACTTTGTTTAATAAACAATAGAGAGAATTGTGTAAAAGAAGAGGCATTCAGTAGATAACATTTATTAGAGAATATGTCAATTTTTCTTATTTGATAGATATATGCTCAATAAGAATATATCTAAATAGAAATACACTTTTATTATATAAAATCAATTAATAAATTTTAAAATTTTAATTAAAACTATTATCATTTAATAGAATCCAAACCATGTAGATTCTGAAAAACTACCCTTATTTACCATCATTGTTATAATTTTTTTTAAAAGGTTGTATGATGTGACGGATGATGATTGGATGTGTAATGACATGTAGATAAATTGAACGTGATAACGACACGTAAGATTTAGGCCTCTTCTTTAGTAAATATATAGATGTGTAACCAGATAAAGTAAAATGATTGAAGAGACTCTTGGTGGAGTAAGCTGGTATAGTGTGCGTATACGTTAAGTCGTCGATTGTTTGTCAGTGTAATTTTGTTTTAATTTTTTGGTCTTGATCGCCTAGTTCGATCGGCAAGAATCGCTCTACATCCAGACCGGGGTACTGTTGGCACACGAAGTGGGAGACCCCTCCCAACATCAGTGTCTCCATACACGCCTCCAGCAGGAATCGAATTCGAGACTTTTGAATAGAACGCTTAAGGGTTCCTAGTGCCAAACCACTAGACCAATTAAATGTTGGTGTAATTTTTGTTTTAATTATAACTGTATAAAGTATAATGGTTAGAGAAAAATTTGTTACGTGTCAATTGATTATCATAGAAAACCGTCTATTTATCTATATAGTAAGGAAAAATTAATTAAAATAACTCAACCTTCGAATGAGTGGTAAAAATATAATCCAACATTTTAAAAGGTATAAAAATAATCCAAATTTTAGAGAGATCGTTAAAATAGTAATCCATAGTAATTTTCTGATAATTTTTCTAAAAAATTAAGATGTCTAATTATATATGGTGATTTGACGAACCAAAATGTAGTTCAAAAGACGTGTCATAATCTGTCTTCTCTTCTACATCCAACTATTGTAGTCCCCATACCATATACGAGTTAAAATTTTCATATGATATGAGAGTACATTGCAATTTTAATTGAAACCATCATTTGTAAATTGATCTACAAGTTGTTCAGAGCAACCTGGGACATGATTTTGGATGTCCCATTACAAGAAAAAACTAAGGGGAAAATCTAGCTCCGATCGCATGCTGAACATACCTCCTTTTTAGTCAATGTAGTTCATGCTGTGGTGCTTCCATCGTGCTCTGGTTACAAGGTAACACCTAAATTACAATGACAATCAACATGTCATTAGAAGAAACTTCGGGCCCGTTGTAGGGGTTTAGATGTTTAAATCGGAATTTCAAGAAAACGTTTTTCCTAACATCTAACCAAGGATCTCATGCATAAACTAAATAGATCATAGATAAGAAGAATTAATTATCTCAAGCGTGACTCCTCTAGTTGGTCCACCCGAGTATGGATCTGGATCACCTAGGGCTCGATTGCTAGAACGAGGAAGAACTCCAGGGAGAAGGGGGCAACCGAGTATATTGTGTATGTGTTAGGGTTTTCTCCTAGAAAGCCCTCATTTTATAATACCATATGTAGATATATTATTTCCTAAATTAATATATCTTTTATTATTAGTAATAACTCTTTATTATTAATAAGCCTTATCTCCCAAGTTATATATGATATAACTTTATATCATATACTTTATATAATATGTCTCCCAATAAACTGATTCAGTCCATAAACTCTAAGGGTGTGACCTCGTAGGACCCGATAATAATAGCAATAGACTTTATAACATATAGTCCATAAATCATAGTTGGCTTCTAGCAAAGCACTATGACTACCTAAGATAACCGGATTATGAATCTCCATAAATGGTCCCACTTCATAATTAGTAATTGCACCTTTGATTAAAGGACACAATTCCTTCAATCTCTCACTTGTCCTTAAAACAAGTGTGCAATGTTAAAATTCCTTTGTCACTTAGTGTCTTATTTGACTATATGATGAAACTCATCTTTACCGCCAAATACGTTTCTTGAACTCTTGAGATCAAACTGTCAGTACAGATGATTACTAATAATCCATCTGAGCATGGCCATACGTTTTCACAGTTCTCACTCTTCAAGTGGCCGAGACATCAATCCTTTGCAAATGTATCGTGGTATACACGGAATAGGAGGACATATTCAATCTTGTAAGACTACAACTCCCACTTAACTTTTGGCAATCCCAATCACTGTTTTTATAACTGCCTGTTACGGTCAGCGTTTGACAGCGTCAAAGACATACCAACAATCAAATGATAACTATATCATACTCATGTCTAAGGAACTCACTAATCATGAATAATCCTAGAACTCCGCAGTAAAGTCCCGAGGAGTCCTAAGATCGGTCTGTCCGATATGTATCGGTATACACATCTATGTAATTGACTAGACATCTCTATGTCCCTATAACACATGAAACCCGGTGTTATCAATAAATCTCACAATATGGTCTTTTGATTAAGTCATTTGTATCCAAGTTAACGACTTAGACCATGGACTTCTAATAATTTTATAATTTCAGTTCACTTAATGGGGTTTTATTCACCAAAACAGTTTTGATGAGCCCATTTGATAATTATTAAATTGTTTGGATACTTTATCTAATCCCAAGCAATGATTAAATAATAATATGAAACTCATATATAAATCAAGCATAATTGTCTGTGATAACAATAAACATGGTTTATCATAAAACAAACAATGTGTCTAAAAAAAACTCTCTAATGTTCTTGAGCCCCTTGGCCCGAGTGTGACTGTCATGCTTGGGCCTAGGCATGGGCTTGGTCAAAGGATCTGCAATGTTGTCGTCTGTGTGCATTTTGCACATCCTCACGTCTCCTCTATCAACATAGTGTCTGATCATGTGGTACTTCCGTAGAACATGTCTGGATTTGGAGCTAGAGCTAGGTTCCTTGGCTTGAGCAATGGCGCCATTGTTGTCACAATAGACATCAATAGCTCTAGATGTGCTAGGAACAACACCGAGCTCAGCTATGAACTGCGTAATCCAAACAGCCTCCTTGGCTGCTTCACCAGCATCAATGTACTCTGCCTCCGTTGTAGAATCTGCTACTGTCCCTTGCTTCGAGCTCTTCCAGCTGACGGCTCCTCCATTCAGAATGAAGACGTATCCAGACTGAGATTCAAAATCATCTTTGTTTGTCTGGAAACTTGCATCAGTATAGCCCTTGACGACCAGCTCGTCATCACCTCTAAATACCAAGAGATCATCCCTAGTCCTTCTCAAGTACTTCAGGATGTTCTTGGCTGCACTCCAATGTGCATCACCCGAGTTTGATTGGTACCTGCTACACATACTCAAAGCATATGCAACATCTGGGCGAGTACAAGTCATTGCATACATGATGGATCCTATGGCTGAGGCATAGGGAATCTTGCTCATCCTCTCAGTTTCACCAAGTGTCTTAGGAAATTGGCTCTTTGATGCGACCCTGCCCTCCATGGCGGCCATAGAACAAGAAGCCATGACCGTGAGCTCAGAAGGGCCAAGTACGAAGACCGCAATCTTCGTCACACTACTCGCATCGAGTACAGAGACCGCGAGCCTTCGTCATACTTCTCGCATCTGGTACAGAGACCACGATCTCCTTCAAGCGTCTCCAGCCAAGGCCAGGGATCGCGTTCTATCTCAAGATCCTCGCCTCCAGCCCAGTCCAGAGATTGCGTTCTATCTCGCATCTGGGACACTACTCGCATCGAGTACAGAGACCGCGAGCCTTTGTATTTATTGAACATAATTATTTTCAGTATTTTCTTTTGGGTGTGTGTTCCACGCGTGTCACGTGGGCCAGCCCATTAAGCGAGACTCGGCCCATCCGAGTCCCGCTATCTCCTATAAAAGGTCATCTCGACCTTTTGTAATAGGTTACGTCTAATTTGAATCAAAGCTTAAGTTTGAGAGCATATTGCCTCCTTCCTTTGATTGTACATCAATCACATCTCTATCTTCTCATCTCCTTCACTCCGCCGCCGACGCTACAACAATCGCTTGATTTTTCAAGCCAAGTCTTCCTTCGCATATCCCTTCACTCCGCTGCCGACGCTACGACTCAAGACTTGTCTTTTCAAGTCATCTATCCCTCCAACAATCGCTTCCGCCATCGCAATACCACCATCCATCATTGCGTTCATCTACCCACGCGAGGCCACCAACACCGCGTTTCACTCATCCAATCACTGAAGAGACTCGCGCTACTTCCCACCAAGGTCATCGATCCGGCATTCACAAGCAGGAACACATCAACTGACATCAGAGCCTTTAATCTGGTAAGTCGCTTGTCAAGTCTCATTTGTTCACAATTTTTTCTTCTCCATCATCTTGCTTCCGCCATTGTCACAATTTTTTTTTCTCTTCAAACACATGCTAGTCCTTTCGGTTTCTATAAGAGAATCTCTTGGCCGATAATTGCTTGATCTCCTCGCAAAATTTGTGTGATTTGCTCGCGTGAAATCTTCTGAAATTAACTGCTTAATTTGCTTAATTGATTCCGTGAATTTCGCATGCCATAAATGCCATATCTTCTTGTTGATTGACCGTCATAAATCTGAATCAATCTTCTCTCTCCTATCGCGTAAATCTCGCGATTTCTTTCCATAAGTTACTTAGCCGTTTATTTTTATTTTGTTTCATTTAATTCTTATCCGATCTTCAATCAAAGACTAAGATCTCGGATTTGAATTTCAAATTAAAAAAAAAAGAAGGTCAAAGTCGCATTTCAAAAAAAAAAAAGAATGAGACATTCAAAAAAAAAAAGAGAAGGAAAGCCAAAATAAGGCAACCTTCTTCCCTCAACGACTAGGCTCATTTTCTTCATCTCTCCACCGTCTAGGTTAACACCTTGAAGGTTGGTTCTTGTGTGTTTGTGTTGTTTACGTAAGAGGTTAAGACTTTATTCAATTGGTTTCGTTTGGATTTGTGCTTGCATATCACACTTGTTTTGCTTGCCTTAAGCCACCCTCACGGCCAAAAGAACGCGCCCTCCTACGTGAACACTTGTTACTTGCTCGTTGCTTGCTTGATCTTTGGTTGTGTTGTCTTTTGTTTGTTTTTACTCGCGATGTCTGGTCACATTGTCTTAGGAAATGAGAATGCGCCAAATCTACCCTTAATTCCACAACAAGACCAACACAATGAAGATCCCCCTATGGAGCTCTCGGCTGAACAACGCGAGATACAGGAGTTAAGGCGCCAAGTTGCCAAATTCCAAGCCATGCAGCGCGTCACAACCGTGGTGACTGCGCCAACACAGATGATCAACATGGATGCCGCGGGAGGACCACGACAAACTGACGCTGGTCCAAGCCAACAACGCGTGGATAAGGGAAAAGGGTTGATGCCTTCGACCTCCAACCGCGCCTACAACGACTTCAATCAGTTATAGAGAGTCGTCAGGGATACGTGTCGCACCGCGATCATTCCGCTCTGCGAGCAAATCCTAACGACTACGACATCGGCTCCGACCGCGGCAATGTTCATCAAGGTGAATTTTCTGAACCATACGATTTTGATGATAGGTATGCATCTCGACACACCCAGTGCCGCGTTCAAGGCTCAGCACATCGCGAAGGCTGATTACGCGAAGCCGGGTTAGCCGCTGCGACGCCGCGAAGACCCAATCGCCGTCCCAGTGGGCATAAGCGACGCGATGAGGCCGATTTTGAGACACCAACTACCCAGCCAAGAGGCTTCGATGTGCGTGCCCACCTACGACATCAAAGTGCTCGGACACCACGCTACAGGTCCGATGGCTACGCGTCAATCACACCCAGACTCCAAGACGACTTCGACGAGTTTGACGACGAGGAAGTTGAAGACTCAGGTATGATAAATTTTGTCTATTCTTACCCCCTCTTGGAGATCCACTTGAATTGCAGCACCGCCCTTCGGATTGGATTCCTCCACCGCGTCTCAAAGCACAAAGAGATCACGATCAAGGCATTGGCGGCGAGCACCGCGATGTCATGCCCAGAGATGTCCGCCAAGCCGATCATGGAACCCGGCCGCAACATCGTCAACGCGATGCCGCCTACGCGCCTAGGAAAGATTTTGCTCACGGCGAACCACAACAAGCACGCGAGAGGTTCCATCATGCACGCGTTGAAGACCCTGGCGTCCGCGCCTATGAGAACCCTCTCTATGACGCCGCGCCACACAACGTGCCATTGCAAGCCCCTGCCCAACCTCGATACCAAAGACACGAAGTCAAGGTAAAAATCGAGCATTTTCATGGTGAATACAACCCTTCTGTTTTTCTTGAATGGGTGCAGGCTACGGAGTACACACTTCGCTATTGTCGAGTGCCACCCGAGGAGCATGTCGACGCCGCAACACTTCACTTCCGCGGAGCAGCCAGAGTTTGGTGGCATCGTTTCGAGGATGACAGCGTGCGTCGCCACCGAACAAGGGTCACCGAATGACACCAACTCGTGTACGTGATGACCAAGAAATATGTGCCTCTAGATTATAGAAATCAAATGAGAATGGAGATAGCCATGGCTCGCCAAGGCTCACAAACTCCCCTCGAGTTTTTCTCCAAGCTCGAGGACATGTATTACAAGGCAAACATAAGCGTTGCACCATCGACTTTGAAGACCAAGTTTCTAAGTGTCTTGAATGCGCCAATCCGCGACCAGCTGGAGATCTTGCCCATCAAGGATCTCAACACGTTGACCCACACGGCGATACAGGTTTACAACCAACATGATGCGTCCCTGCCCACCATGAATGTTACAGAGGAAGAAGAGGCTATGAGCATTCGCTCAGAGGGGCCAATCACAAGATCACGCGCCAAAGCCATCGTCAACGCGACGCAATCCTTGGTTGCTCGCGTCGTCGCCAGTCAAGGCACACAAGAGACCGCATTCTCTTTGAAGCGTCTTCAACCAAGCCCAGAGAATGCGTTCTCTGTCTGTCTTCTCTCATCCATCCAATGAACGCATTCTTTTTGAATTGATTGTAATCTTTGAGACATTAATTATTTTAGTTTTTATTTGGGGCGTGTGTTCCACGCGTGTCGCGTGGGCTGGCCCATTTCGTGAGACTCGTCCCATCCGAGTCCCGCTATGTACTATAAAAGGTCATCTCAACCTTCTTTACTAGGTTACGCATCATTTTAATCTAAGATTATTTGTCGAGAGCTTTTGCCTCCATCTTCTTAGATCTGCGTCACCAAATCTCTGTCTTCTCATCTCCTTCCTCCGCTGCCGACGCTACGGCCACCACTCGATCGTCATCGAGATTATCCAACCCGCTGCCGACGCAACGGCCAAGCACTCGATCTCTTTCGAGTCGTTCTCCTCAGCTGCCGCCTTCTCAACACCGCGTTCCACCTTATCTCCCTCAGAGACGACGCGTGCGACTTCCCACCAAGGTCAAAGATCCTTCATCACAAGCAGGAACGCATCAACTGGCATCAGAGCCTTTGATCTTGTAAGTCGCTTGTCAAGTTTTCATTTGTTCACGATTTTTTTTTCTCCCCCATCATCCTTGCTTCCGCCATAATCACTGATTTTTTTTCTTCAAACACATGCTTGTCCTTTCGGTTTCTACAAGAGAATCTCTTGGCCGAATATTTGCTTGATCCACGCGCGAAACTGGTGTGATTTGCTTTGCATGAAATCTGCGAAATTAATTGCTTGCTTTCCTTAATTAATTGCTTGAATCTCGCTTGCATATCTTGCCATATTTGCTCGCGTGACCGTCATAACTCTATATTAACTTTCTCTCTCCTATCGCGTAAATCTCGCGATTTCTTTTCTTAAGTTACTTAGCCGTTTATTTTTATTTTATTTCATTTAATTCTTATCCGATCTTCATTTAAGACTAAGATCTCGGATTTGAATTTCAAATTCAAAAAAAAAAACAAGTCGCATTTCAAAAAAAAAAAAGAACGCGACATTCAAAAACAAAGAGAAGTAAAGCCAAAATAAGGCAACATTCTCCCCTCAACGGCTAGGCTCATCTTCATCACCTCTCCACCGTCTAGTGTCTCGCTTGTAAGTGTGTCTTGTGTGTACGCGTTCTTTACTCAAGAGGTTAAGACTTCTTTCCTTTGGTTTCGTTTGCTTTTGTGCTTGCATATCACACTTGTTTTGCTTGCCTTTAGCCGCCCACACGGCCAAAAGAACACGCCCTCCTACGTGAACACTTGCTACTTGTTGAGTGCTTACTTGTTCTCTGGTTTTATATTGTCTTTGTGCGTTTTTACTCGCGATGGTTGGACATATTGTGATAGGTAGCCTCACGGCACCCACAGGTGGGAACATCCAAGGAGAAGGAAACAACAACCAACAACAGCAAAACATCGCGCAACTTGAAGTGGTGCCTCTTGCCAACCCTCCCCAACAAGATCCAATTATGGAGCTCTCGGTGGAACAACGCGAGATCCAAGCCCTTCGGCGCCAAGTTGCCGAATTCCAGGCCAAGGAACGCATTGCGCTGGCCCAACCCACAACAACCTTACAAATACCTATGGATCCTCTAGTCGCACCGCCACAAACAGAAGCCGGGCCCAGCAAACAATGCGTTGACAAGGGTAAAGGACTGATGCCCTCGTCAACTTGCAACTGCATCTTCAACGGATCCAATCCGTGATAGAAAGCCGCCAAGGCTATGTCTCGCATCGCAACCGCTATGCACCACAGACAACACCAGTCCGCGATGAAACCGACTTCGACGAGGTTTCCCATGGTGAGTACTCTGAACCTTATGACTTCAATGACAGGTATGAAGTCCGAGGAACAAGACGCCAACGCGAGATGGCCTCTGTACCGCTGGCCGGCAGAGCCAGGCGAGATGAACGCGATGAGGGTCGGCCGCGATGATCCAATCGCACCCAAGACGCTGTGCCGCGTCAACGTCGCCATGCTCCCACCCCAGTCCCATTCAACGTGGAGGACCACCTGTGCCACCAAAGTACGCAGACGCCTCACTATGGCTCAGATGGCTATTTCTCCCACACTCCTCTCCACTAAGACGAGTTCGAGGAGTTTGATGATGAAGAGATGGAGGACTCAGGGATGATCAATCCAGGGAACTTCCATCCCTCACTCGGTGATCCCATGGAGCTACAAGACCGCCCCGCCGACTGGATCCCTCCACTAGGCTCATCCAAGGCGCAAACATGGCCAACGCGTCCTTCGACAGGCGCGATGAAATGGAGAGGAGGCAAGACATGCCTCACGATATTCATCGCGATGCGCCACACCAAGGACACCAACGCCGACGACGCGCCCAGGGGATGGAGCAACAGGCTCCGTTTGGCAACGATCGCGACAACAATGGCGCGCGAAGGCACCAACTGGGGCATGTCCAGTTTCAATAGGCCCAAGGCCATCAATATGCTCCCTTGGACATCCCAGCGCCGCGATTGCAACAAAGGCCTCAAACCAATGCTCCCAGGCTCAATCACCACGACATCAAGGTAAAAATTGAATTCTTTGTTGGTGAATATAACCCTGCAGTTTTTCTTGAATGGTTGCAGGCCACAGAGTATACCTTGATCTATTGCCAAGTTCTAGAAGAGGACTACGTGGCCGCCGCCACAGTCCACTTCCGAGGTGCCGCGAGGGTTTGGTGGCACCGATTTGTGGATGATCGCATAAGGAGAAACTTGGTGCCTCTCACTGAATGGCACCAGCTCAAGTATGTGATGACACTCAAGTACGTGCCCCAAGATTACAAGAACCAAATGCGCTTGGACATTGCCATGGCGAAACAAGGTTCGAAGACCCCCCTTGAGTTCTTCTCGCAACTTGAGGATATGTACTACAAGGCGTCCATTAGCGTGGCTCCCTCCACGACGATGACGAAATTTTTGAGTGGTCTCAACACCAACATCCGAGACCAATTGGAGATCCTTCCCATCAAGGACCTCAACACGCTCACTCACACCGCGATGCAACTCCACAATCAAATAGTGCGAAAGCGTCAACCCTACCAACCCTATGGCCAAAGAAGGTATGACTCTCAAACTAGTCAAATTCCTTCCACTAATGTGCGCGGTCCCCCTCCAGGAACCACCGCGTCCTATCAAATAAGACAGGGGAAGATCGTGATGACTCCCAGCCATGCTTCTCACGCGCCACCATCAAAGGGTACATCTCCCAACCCAGAACGCGCGCGTGACGTGGAATGTTTCAAGTGTGGAGGAAGAGGGCACTACCAAAACAATTGCCCAAACAACAAAAAGGTCCTCTTCTCCAGCATCTCAGCCAGGATATGAGTCTTATGAGGACGAGGACACAACACTTGAGACCATCAAAAAAAGCTTCAAAGATACCGAGGAGGCTTACACCTGTGAAGCCACCGTGCCACATGAAGGCACAACTCTGAGCCTTGTCACGCGACGACTTCTCACTGTCAAGGAAGCCACCCTTGGTGATCAACGCGAGAATCTGTTCCACATGCGTTGCTTGGTAAAGACCGCGACCTTGAGCGTCATCATTGATGGAGGCAGCTGTTACAACATCATTAATGAAAAGGTGGTCACTCATTTCAACCTGCCAACCACTCCTCACCCACAACCATATGGACTCCAATGGATTTCATCGAGTTCTGGTAACACTGTCACTCGTCAATGCCTCATTTCATTCTCCATTGGTCAATATACAGATTCTGTCCTATGTGATGTCATTACCATGGACGCCACACATCTTTTGTTGGGGCGCCCATGGCAATTTGATAGGTGCGTTCTTCACGATGGCTATTTAAACACCTATGTGTTTACTTACCACGGAAAGCGCGTCACGCTCTTACCTATGTCGCCTCATGAGATTTTACAGGACCAGGTTGAGCGTGATAGACAGAAGGCAATTGAAGCGTCAAAGAACCAGACTCCCAGTAGCACGCGTTTTTGTCTGGGAACCAAGACGCTAGCACAGACAACACGTCAGGTGATCGAACGCGCCCCAAAGAAGGGTCAAAGCCCGTGCCAAAAAACACCACGTTGAAAGGCACCTGTGAGCACAGGCTGCTCCTGGCGCGGCCCAGCGACCTCACTGCCCCCTTGAGTGGCAAGGCACCCTGTTTCCTCTTAGTGCCCACACCTTGCACCCAAGAGGCCCCCATAATGGAAGCCCTGCCGAGCGCGATCTCTGAGCTGCTCAAAGAGTTCAACGACTTATTCCCAAAGGAGCTTCCCCAATGCCTTCCACCTTTGCGAGGCATTGAGCACCAAATTGACTTGGTGCCTGGAGCCTCCCTCCCCAATTGCGCTGCCTATCACGCTGGCCCAGATGAAACAAGGGAGCTACATCGCCAGGTCCAAGAACTCATGGATCGCGGTTACGTGAGGGAATCCCTAAGCCCTTGCGCGGTCCCAGTGATCCTGGTCCCAAAGAAAGATGGCTCGTGGCGAATGTGTGTCGACTTCCGTGCCATCAATCAAATCACAGTGAAGTACAGGCACCCCATACCGCGCCTTGATGACATGCTCGATGAGTTGCATGGCGCGACACACTTCACCAAGAATGACTTGAGGAGCGGATATCACCAGATTCGCATGAATGAGGGTGATGAATGGAAGACCGCGTTCAAGACCAAATACGGGCTTTATGAATGGCTAGTCATGCCATTTGGTCTCACCAATGCGCCGAGCACTTTCATGCGACTCATGAACCATGTGTTAAGAGAATTTTTAGGAAAATTTGTGGTAGTTTACTTTGATGATATTCTGGTGTATTCGCGTAGTCTTGAAACTCATGTACAACACCTTAGGCTTGTGTTAGAGTGCTTAAAATGCGAACAATTGTATGCCAATCTTGGAAAGTGTTGATTTGCATCCGACACTACAAACTTTCTAGGCTACGTGGTCTCCAAGGATGGACTCCGCGTAGATGAAGACAAAGTAAAGGCCATCCGGGATTGGCCAACACCCACCACACCAACAATGGTGAGAAGCTTTCTTGGATTGGCAGGCTTCTACAGGAGATTTGTTCGCGACTTCAGCTCCATCGCCGCGCCATTACATGAACTCACAAAGAAAGGCACCGCGGTGATTTGGAAGGAGACACACAACAACGCGTTCAACGCGTTGAAAGAGGCCCTGTGCAACGCGCCACTACTACAACTCCCCGACTTCACCAAACACTTTGAAGTGGAATGTGACGCGTCAAATGTGGGGATTGGTGGAGTGCTCCACCAAGAGAAGAGGCCCATCGCGTTCTTTAGCGAGAAGCTCACTGGAGCCACTTTGAATTACCCCACATACGACAAGGAGCTCTACGCGCTAGTTCGCGTCCTCAAGACATGGCAACACTACCCGTGGCCACGCGAGTTCGTGATCCACTCGGACCACGCGGCCATCAGCTATCTGAAGAGTCAAGCCCATCTAAGCCGGCGCCATGCTCGCTGGGTGGAATTTATGGAGACATTTCCTTACGTCGTGATGCATAAAAAAGGTAAGGAGAATGTGGTAGCCGACGCCCTTTCTCGCAGGTATGTTCTCCTTACTCATCTTCAGTCTAAACTTCTTGGGTTCGCATTGATTAAAGATTTATATCTGATTGATCCCTTCTTTAAGCCCATTGTAGAACAATGCCTTAGGGACCGCGAGTTCGACACTTACTTCTTCGATGATGGTTACCTTTACAAAGCCGGCCGCTTGTGCATTCCTAGTTCACCATGTAGGAAACTCCTCATCCAAGAAGCCCATGAAGGACACGGTCATTTTGGGGTTACCATGACCCTTGCTGCTCTTCGCGAGCATTTCGTTTGGCCGCGCATGACAAGTCAAGTAACGCGCTATTGCACCAGTTGTGTCATATGTCAACGCGTTAAATCCACCTCTCATCCCTATGGTCTTTACACGCCTCTACCCATCCCCTTAGGCCCTTGGGAAGATTTGTCTATGGACTTCATCACAGGTTCGCCTCTCTCTCGAAGGGGTAAGGATTCCATCTTTGTGGTTGTAGACAAGTTTTCCAAAATGGCCCATTTCATTGCGTGTAAGACCACAAACACTGCCAGTGAGATCGTCGCGTTGTTCTTTGACAACGTGGTTCATTTACATGGGATACCGCGATCTGTCGTGAGTGATCGCGATACAAAATTTGTGGGTAATTTCTGGAGAACACTTTGGGGGAAGTTGGGCACCAAACTTTTGTACTCCATTAGCTACCACCCCCAAACTGATGGTCAAACTGAGGTGACCAATCGAACCCTAGGAGTCCTACTTAGGACCATGCTCAAATCCAACCCAAAATGTTGGGAGGACTTACTTGCCATTATTGAGTTTTCTTACAACAGGTCCATGCACTCAGCAACAAAGCTCACTCCGTTCGAAGTGGTGTATGGAAGAAACCCACTGACCCCGCTGGACATGCTACCGCGTCTACTAAAGGATACTGAGCACCCCAACGCGGCCAACCGCGCCGCGATGATCAAGGAGTTGCCCCAGGAGACTTGGTGTGGGTGCACCTTCGCAAAGGCCGTTTTCCAGCTAAACGCAAATCCAAGTTGGCCCAATGTGGTGATGGCCCTTTCCATGTTGTGAAGGCCATTGGGGACAACGCATACGAGATCGCGCTGCCACCAGACTACGGTGTCCACGCGACCTTCAACGTCGCAGACTTGGAGCCTTATGTGGAGCCTGAGCTCGATAATGGTGAAGCGGGGACACTTTACAGCCAAGTGGGGGAGGGTGATGCGCCTCTGCCCACCATGAATGCCACAGAGGAAGAAGAGGCTATGAGCATTCTCTCAGAGGGGCCAATCACAAGATCACACGCCAAAGCCATCGTCAACGCGACACAATCCTTGGTTGCTCGCGTCGTCGCCAGTCAAGGCACACAAGAGACCGCGTTCTCTTTGAAGCGTCTTCAACCAAGCCCAGAGAACGCGTTCTCTCTCTGTCTTCTCTCAACCATCCAATGAACGCGTTCTTTTTGAACTGATTGTAATCTTTGAGACATTAATTATTTTAGTTTTTATTTGGGGCGTGTGTTCCACGCGTGTCGCGTGGGCTGGCCCATTTCGCGAGACTCGGCCTATTCGAGTCCCGCTATGTATTATTGATAGGGGGAATAGTCGTCGTATCACCTAATCAAATAAATCCTAGCAAACCTAAACAAGTAGTTAGGGTAAGCAAGGGTCGAATCCATAGGGAGGAAGGGATTAATCTATGTGTTGTTCGCATGCAATAGTAACAAGAGGGGGGGTTTTGTAGTTGGTTGGTTGCAAACAAAACAAAGTAGAATGGATGAAATATCAAGAGAGAAAAACACTTAGCCAAGTAACGTCCACATAAGTCATTCAAAGGTTGTTCATAGATTAAGTCTTATCTTCCTATTCGGTTATTCCTGTCCCGATCTTATGTAAATTCAGAGGGAAACCTTCCACAAAAACCCTTACCAATGAATAACCCTAGCACCACTAAAGGTTCAACCCAAAGGCAGCAATGCATATAAGAATTAACCAGGATACACAGAAC
Organism: Rheum nobile; assembly: GCA_027886185.1. NCBI lineage: Eukaryota > Viridiplantae > Streptophyta > Magnoliopsida > Caryophyllales > Polygonaceae > Rheum > Rheum nobile. The sequence continues at coordinate 804,399 of WOAB01000308.1, read as the reverse complement.
GCTCGCTCAGATGCATTTACCATGTAATTATCTCTCCCTACAATAGAACAACTTCAACCAGAGCATGTAAATTGTAGTTGCTACAGCAGAATAGGACGTTAGCCCAACAGTTTCCTAATCCTAGCAATATGAAAATCACCAATAACAACTAGTTGCGCGGGCTAGTGCAATTAATGAAATCCAATGGAATAAGCTTAGAAGAGATAATATAACTCAATAGGAATAAATAGATAGGAACAAAACCTCACAACCAGATGAATAAACTCAAGCTTCCATTACCGGACTAAGCCAAAGAGGCTTAGCTCCTCATAGACATGGTGAAAACTTCAAAGGAAAAGAAAACAACGATGAATGAAAATTGCAACTAAAGTGTGGAAGATTTCAACCCTAATGCTAAAAGAAAGTATTTATAGGGCTCTAACAAAATGACCTAGCCCATTAAGAAACTAACTAAATTAAAAATAAGAAAAATGGAAAAAGAAATCTGAAAAGATAAGCTCAGGAAAAGACGCAGCTTTCGGCGTTGATGACCCGCGATCGTGGCCCAAGACCCGCGATCGCGGTTAATGCTCGATTTTCAACTTCTGCACTACTTTCGTAAAAACTTAATAACTTTTGATTCCCAACTCGGATTGCGCTCATATTTTGGGGACTTGTAGTAGACTTCAAGATCTAACTCCTCGAATTATAATCACTTCATTTGGACATCTGAGTAGAGAGAACGAATCAATTGAATTCAGCACATTGTTCTTCTACTCTCGTGTGGACTCTCTTTCCTTGGTTCTTCTTCGTCTCCTCAGTGGTCAACTCATCTTCATCTGGATATCTTCAATTTGCTTCTCCAGACCACCAAATCCATACTTCTCCTCTCTAACTCCATACTCCTTGGTGGCTCCATATCCCGAATCTTCAAATGTACTCCAATAAGCTCAAAACACCACCAAAACACCAATCTTCGCCCCCAAACACCATGCACATGAATGTGTGTAAATCTACCCGAATGGCACCAATAAAACCCTCTAATAACTCTTAGTTAAGCCCTACAAAGTAGTGCTTATCAATTATAAAAGGTCATCTCGACCTTCTTTACTAGGTTACGCATCATTTTAATCTAAGATTATTTGTCGAGAGCTTTTGCCTCCATCTTCTTAGATCTACGTCATCAAATCTCTGTCTTCTCATCTCCTTCCTCCGCTGCCGACGCTACGGCCACCACTCGATCGTCATCGAGATTATCCAACCCGCTGCCGATGCTACGGCCAAGCACTCGATCTTTTTCGAGTCGTTCTCCTCATCTGCCACCTTCTCAACACCGTGTTCCACCTTATCTCCCTCAGAGACGACGCGTGCGACTTCCCACCAAGGTCAAAGATCCTTCATCACAAGTAGGAACGCATCACAACACGCGCGTCACAAGCACTCCTCTTGGCAACCAGGCCACACCAGGTATGAATCTAACCCTGGTCATTCCCGTACTACTGATGTGCGCGCGCTAGTCACAGGAACCACCGCGTCCAGCCAAGACAGACATGGCAAGAACGCGTTGTCCACCTCCAATGCAGCTCACGCGACCACCACAAAGGGCTCCTCACAGAGCAATGAGCGTGCGTGTGACCTTGAATGTTTCAAGTGTGGAGGGCGCGGCCACTACCAAAGGGATTGTCCGAATAACAGAAAGGTTTTCTTCTCCAACACTACAGCCGAATATGAATCCTATGAGGCGGAAGTGGCACCGCTTGAGGCCATTGACAAAGGAGACGAAGAAGACCGCGAGGACGCTTATATGTGTGAGGCTGTCGCGAGACATGCCGGCACACCTCTCAGCCTTATCACACGTCACATCCTCACCGTCAAGGAAGGCAGCCTTGTCGACCAACACGAGAATCTCTTCCAAATTCGTTGCTTGGTTAAGACCGTGACCTTGAGTGTTATCATCGACGGAGGCAGCTGTTGCAACATCGTCAATGAAAAGGTGGTCAACCATCTCAGCCTACCGACAACGCCTCATCCACAACCATATGGCCTACAATGGCTCTCTTCAAGTTCAGGTAACACTGTCTCATGGTAGTGTCTTCTAAGTTTTTCCATTGGTCCCTATAAAGACACAGTTTTATGTGATGTGATTGCAATAGACGCCACCCACCTCTTGCTTAGGCGTCCATGGCAGTTTGACCATTGCGTACTTTACGATGGGTATCTAAACACCTATGTGTTTACCTACCACGGGAAGCGCGTGACTCTCTTACCAATGTCTCCACATGAGATTTTCCAAAAGCAGGTGGAGCGAGATCGCCACAAGGATTTGCAATCGACCAAGACCGCGGACACAGCACATCGACCTAACTCCATCTCTGACGCGTCTTTAACAACCCCAAACCCTGGCGAACGAAGGACGCGTCCTCCATCAGGCCAACACAGCGCATCCCATAACAACACGCCCAAGGATTTCACGCGTTGAAGAGACACTGGGAGTACCGTACCACCGAGCACTGCGTTGCAGGGCAGTTATGCCCACCATGTTCTTCTCGCCCGACCAAGGGACTTCACTGCCCGTTTGAACAGCAAAGTGCCTTCTTCCCTGTTCGTGCCAACTCCAAGCTTGCACTGCGCACACATCGGCGCGCCTTTTCCCCCCGCTTTCTCCGCGTTGCAAGCGGAGTTCACCGCAGAATTGACAGAGGTGCCTCCAAACGCACTACCACCCTTGTGTAGCCTTCCACAGACAATCAACTGGGTGAAAGGTGCCTATCTGCCACATCGTGGCCGCCGTCGATTCGTGTTCGACACCAGAGACCTCCATTGGGTGCACTTGCACGAGTATATGGAGCACAAGATCGATGTTGGTGAAGCGGGGACGCTTCACAGCCAAGTGGGGGAGGGTGATGCGACCCTGCCCTCCATGGCGGCCATAGAACAAGAAGCCATGACCGTGAGCTCAGAAGGGCCAAGTACGAAGACCGCGATTTTTGTCACACTACTCGCATCGAGTACAGAGACCGCGAGCCTTCGTCATACTTCTCGCATCTGTTACAGAGACCGCGATCTCCTTCAAGCGTCTCCAGCCAAGGCCAGGGATCGCGTTCTATCTCAAGATCCTCGCCTCCAGCCCAGTCCAGAGATCGCGTTCTATCTCGTATCTGGGACACTACTCGCATCGAGTACAGAGACTGCAAGCCTTTGTATTTATTGAACATAATTATTTTCAGTATTTTCTTTTGGGTGTGTGTTCCACGCGTGTCGGGTGGGCCAGCCCATTAAGCGAGACTTGTCCCATCCGAGTCCCGCTATCTCCTATAAAAGGTCATCTTGACCTTCTGTACTAGGTTACATCTAATTTGAATCAAAGATTAAGTTTGAGAGCATATTGCTTCCTTCCTTTGATTGGACGTCAAACACATCTCTATCTTCTCATCTCCTTCACTCCGCCGTCGACGCTACGGCAATCGCTTGATTCTTAAAGCCAAGTCTTCCTTTGCATCTCCCTTCACTCCGCTGCCGACACTACGGCTCAAGACTTGTCTTTTCAAGTCATCTATCCCTCTAACAATCGCTTCCGCCATCGCAATACCACCATCCATCATCGCGTTCATCTACCCATGCGAGGCCACCAACACCGCGTTCCACTCATCCAATCACTGAAGAGACTCGCGCGACTTCCTACCAAGGTCATCGATCCGGCATTCACAAGCAGGAACGCATCACTCTTGCTGAGATGTAAGCCATGCTGCATAGGCAGGAGCCCTTTCTTAGAGTTCATCATATTGAAATTATCAAGGACCTTATCTACATAAGTTCCCTGACTCAGACCAATAAGTCTCTTAGATCTATCTTTATAGATCTTAATGCCTAGTATGTACTCAGCCTCTCCCAAGTTCTTCATTGAGAAATACTTCTTAAGCCACTCCTTAACTGTCTCCAGCATAGGAATGTCATTCCCAATGAGTAATATGTCATCCACATATAGAACTAGGAAGGCCACTTTGCTCCCACTAAACTTCTTGTAGACACAGGGCTCTTTCTCGCATCTGATGAAGTCAAACTTTTTGACCACTTTATCAAAATGAAGGTTCCAACTCCTGGATGCTTGCTTAAGTCCATAGATGGACTTTTTAAGCTTGCATATTCTCCTAGGGTTTTCTGGATCCTCAAAACCTTCTGGTTGCATCATGTATACATCATCTTCTAACTATCCATTTAGAAAAGCGGTCTTGACATCCATTTGCCAAATCTCATAATCATAATAAGCGGCAATCACTAGGAGTATCCTAATGGACCTGATCGTAACGACCAGTGAGAACGTTTCATCATAGTCAGTACCATGAACCTGTCTAAATCCTTTGGCAACTAGTCTTGCCTTATAGACAGAAACATTTCCACCCTTGTATGTCTTGATCTTAAGGACCCATTTGCATCCAATGGGTTTTACCCCATTAGGCAAATCTATCAAGTCCCAGACTTGATTCTCAGACATGGAGTCCATTTCGGATTTTATGGCTACCAGCCATTTCTCAGAGTCGGGGTCTGCCATTGCTTGCTTATAGGTCGTAGGCTCGTCGTTCTCTAAAAGTAGAACGTCAATGCTAGCAGTCAAGACGTAATTCTCATATCGTCTAGGCTGCTGCCTTGGCCTGTCTGATCTCCAAAGTGGTCCAACAATAGGAGAGACTTCAGCAGAAGGGTTCACCACATCTATATGCGGGACCTCAGGTGCTTCATCTACTTGAGGAATTGCATCTTGAATCTGGGCGGTTTCCCTTTGAGAAGGTACGCCTCCAAAGTCAAGTTCCTCAGTGACATCGTCTATGTCCTTGTGTTGTTGGGTTTGTTGCTCAGCTTGAATCTCATCAAGCTGAACATTTCTCCCACTTGGCTTCTTGGAAAAGAAATCCTTTTTCCAAAAAGACACTATCCCGAGCAACAAACACTTTGTTCTCAGCGGGATTGTAGAAATAATATGCCCTTGTTTCCTTGGGGTAACCTATAAAGAAGCATTTGTCTGATTTGGGTGCTAGCTTATCAGATAGTAAACACTTTACATAAGCCTCGCATCCCCAGACCATCATAAATGACAAGCTAGAAACTTTTCCATACCATATCTCATGTGGTGTCTTGTCAACTGATCGTGACAGAGTCCTGTTTAGTGTGAACGCAGCAATGGTGAGGGCGTATCCACAAAAGGATATAGGAAGATCAGCAAAGCTCATCATTGAGCGGACCATGTCTAACAATGTCCTGTTTCTCCTCTCAGATACGTCATTCAGCTGTGGCGTGCCTGGTGGAGTCAGTTGTGTCAAATGCCACAACTTCTCAAGTGATGGTCGAATTCTTGGCTCAGGTATTCGCCCCCTCGATCTGATCGGAGTGCCTTTATCTTCTTGCCAGTCTGTGTCTCAACTTCATTCTGGAATTCTTTGAACTTTTCAAAGGACTCAGATTTATGTTTCATTAAGTAGATATACCCATATCTACTAAAATCATCAGTAAATATAATGAAGTATCGATAGCCTCTCCTAGCTTTTGTGCTCATAGGTCCATACACATCGGTATGTATGAGAGCTAAGAGCTCAGTAGTCCTCTCACTTGTACCAGTGAAAGGTGACCTTGTCATCTTGCCCACTAGACATGACTCACATGTTTCAAATGATTCTAAATCAAATTACTTTAGGCTACCAACTGTTTGGAGTTCCTTCATGCGTTTGATGCTAATGTGACCCAAGCGACAATGCCACAGATTGGATTCACTTATATCATTCGACTTTTGCCTCTTTGTATCAACGTTATAAATTTCAGATTTGAGATCCAGTATGTATAGTCCACTACTACTCATATGGGCTCGAGCATAGAAAATATCATTCTTATAAATGGAAAAACAATCCTTAATGACAAAATCATAACCCTCAAGGTTCAAAACTGAAATTGAAATCAAATTCTTAGTAATAGAAGGAACACAATAACAATTATAAAGTTCTAAAACTAAGCCAGAAGGTAGAGGTAGACTATAATCTCCAATAGCAAGTACAACAACCCTTGCTCCATTTCCAACGCACAGATCTATCTCACCCTTCTGCAACCGTCTCCTATTTCTTAGTCCCTGCACATTCGAAATAATGTGAGAACCACATCCGGTATCTAATACCCAAGAATGAGACTTGGTTGATAAGATTTCAGTAATGTAAATACCTGAAGTGGAGATTGTTCCCCTCTTCTTGTCTTCCAGGTATTTGGGGCAGTTTCTCTTTCAGTGCCCCTTAGCCTTGCAGTAGAAGCAGTCATGCCCAGCAGCCACCTTCACCTTAGGGGTGTTTCCCTTAGGTTGGACAACTTTCTTGCCCTTCCCTTGGTACTGTTGCTTCTTCTGGGACCCTTTCTTAAACCATTTTCCCTTTGACCATTAGAACTTTCTTCAAAGGGTCAACCATGACGTTCTGCTCAGTAGTTTTGAGCATCACGTGTAGCTCGTTGAGAGTCTTGTTCATGGCTCCCATGTGATACATCTGCCTAAAGTGGGCAAATTCATCATGCAGGGAGTATAAGATCATATTTGTAGCCGTCTCAACATTGTAGGGGTTACCTAGTCTAGCCATCTTATCAAACAAGCCTATCATGTTGTAAACATGTGGCCCAACTGGTTTCCCTTTCTCGAGCTTGCTCTGCAATATGGACTTGAGGGTCAAATACCTCTCAATCCTGGCCTGCTCCTTAAAGAGATCTCTAAGGTTTTTCATAATAGTATGAGCATCCTGATCCTCAAACCTCTGTTAAAGAGCAGGTTCCATAGCAGCTAGCATAAGGCAAGTGACATTCATTGCCTTCTCGCATATTGCCTTATGACGTGCCTTATCCTCATCAGATGAGGTGGCAGTCAACTCTGGGATGGGGGTTCTAGGACATACTCTTGTCCCTCATACCTAAGAATGATTCTTAGATTTCTTTCCCAATCAAGGAAATTTTGTGTCGTTCAACTTGTTTTTTCTCAACAATTGAGCGGAGAGTGAATTGGAGGTGTTCAGAAGACATAGTAACTACAAAAACGGAATAAAACATGCAGCTAAATTATGCTTGACATGCAAGAACTTAAAATTTAGACAAGCTATAAATAGTAAGTTATTGCACATTCTACTCAATTAAATTGTCCCTTGTGAGTAAAATGATTCCAAGATCCTATCTTAGATGAAACTCGAGCGTACTAAGGCACTTCCCCAAGTCTCATGTAATCAAGGTAAGTAAACTCTTACTAATTACGGTTTTTTCGCTTGGTACCCCTGAGATAAGGCGAAATTCGCGAAGTGCCCCAAAGTTCTACCTATTTCGCGCGGTACCCTCAAGTTTTTTTTTTCGTCAAATGCCCATTTATTAATTTTTTAATTAAAAAATTCAAAAAAAAATCCAAAAAACCCCCAAAAGAAATCATCTCTCTCCTCCCTCCCCTCCCTCTCGCCTCCCTCCCCTCCCTCCCTTCCGTCTGCCGCCACTAGCACCGCCTCGTCGACTCCTCCTCCTTCCTCCTCACCCGCCGTCGCCGCCACCTCCTCCGCCCCACTCTATTCGCTCTCTCCTTCTCCGGCCATGGCCTCCTCTCATCCTCCCTTCACCTCCTCCTTCCCTCCGTCACCTAGCAAACCTCATCCGGCTCCTTCGTCGCCAGCGTCTTCTGAACCGCCTTCTTCCCCGTCACTCCGAGCAAAAAGGCATCGTCGGAGGCCGATAGGTATTTGCGGTGGCAGCTCTGGAGGCGGATCGTGCTCCGTCCACCATGTTCGACAATCTCCACCGTCCATCGCGCCTTGTGGGTGTTGCCATGGTGGCTCTGTCGTATGGTCTTGCCGTTGTTGTCGGCGACCAGGTATTTCGAGATTCAAAATAATGTTACTCGGGGGTTAATTAGAAAATCAAGGCTTTGAGAGGAGGTTGATGATCCGTGTTTAATTTAATAAATTGCTAGGTTGGCAAACTGATCAATATGGTGGAGGAATTATACCAAGAGAAGTAATTGACTTTTATACAATTAAACTTGTTAAATTGTGACATGACACGTTTTATGTCGGACATGAATGATACACGAAGTTGCAAATTTTTTATTTTAGTTTTTTTTTGTGAGATGATGATGCCGGCACCGGTGAAGGAGCGCCGGTGGGGTGTAGGATAAGGGGATGGAGGAGAATCCCGAGCGGAGTAAAGGAGATAGGAAAAAGAAGATTTTTTTTTTGTTTTTTCTCATTTTCTAGTCTTTTTTTTTGGATTTTTTAATTGAAAAATGAATATATGGACATTTGGCGGAAAAAAAAACTCGGGGGTACCGCGTGAAATAGGTTAAACTTTGGTACACCTCGCGAATTTCGCCTTACCTCAGGGGTACCAGGAGAAAAATCCGTACTAATTATAACACCTTATAACTCTTGGTTGATGGTCACATCTTATGTAAGACTCATCCTTATGCCTCAAGATCTAAAACTGGGCCTTTTGGTCTCTTGTTGAGTGTAACCATATCAAGGTAACATGCCCCTATTAGACATACCTGCACTATCCCAAGGTCAAGGAAGGACACCTCACTATCCAACGAATTCCAAGGACCTCATGGTTATGACATGGAAAGGCATTACCTCAATAGTTTTTTAAGGGACTTAAGCATGCAATGGTTGTCTATCTATAAGTGAACTAAATAGCATAAACAGACAAGCAAGCATGCAAAGTGAGAAATAGTAAAGCATTCAAGTAATGCAATAATAAATAATTAAATTTATGATCCTAGTATGACCCCTAAAGAGATCTAATCTTCATTAGTCTTGACTTTCTTGGATCACCATCCTTCAGTCTTCATAGGATCTTCTTCTTCTTGTCTTACATATAATTGAAATAAACTCTCTTGCAGAAATTTAAATTACAAAAATACATAACGATATGCAGATCGTGTACAACAAAAACATAACGATAAGCAGATCATATTTATCTATCCTAATGTGGGCCATACTAGTCACCGCATGCAATAATATCATAATATTAAAGATACATGCAATAATAACATATACAATTTCATCTAAATAAAACATGCTATTAATCCAAAATAAAAGTATAAACAATTAATCATATTAACTATTTAATATAGAAACTGATTTCTCATTATTTTAATTCAATTAAATTGTGTATGGAATTAATATCTTATATTAATCATTAATTTGCTAAAATATGATGAATCTAATATTCTAAGATAATATTTAATTATGGTAACTCAAAATTTTACCAAATAAGATATCAAAATATCTAAAAATAATAATTAAATCTTTATTTACCAAATATTATATCAAATATCTTATTGAATAAAATAAATCTAATTTATTAAGATAGAATATCAAATATCTTATCTTATTTTGGAATAATAATATCGTTTTAGGGTAATTTCTGTCCAATCAGGAATTTACCCAAAAAACACAAAATCCTAATAACCATCAGCCGCGACCAGCAGCCGCGACCGCAATCGCGGTTTTTCTATAGCCCTCGCTGGGTCGCCAAGATGGTCCCGAACCATCTACACCGCATAATTCCGGTGTTTCTCCCACTTAAAAATTGTAACGTTTACAACTCTTTGGTAGGAAAACATATGGTAATGGTTTTTCATAAAATTCAGGCTTTTTGATTCATACTTTAAGCATGAAAAATCATATTTTTATATGTTCGTTCCTAATCTATACAACAAATTTGCATAAACTAATCAAAAGAATCAACTTTAGGGCGAAATTGCATGAAAATTTCAAAAATTCAGCAACTATACCCACGTGAATAGACACGAATTTTAGCCTTCAAAAATCAAAATTTTCCGTTTTAATCATGCAAATTAATCCATACAATCAATCTCTACATAATTGAATCAAAATAATCATGAACATGCATCAAATTTAATGACTTTAAATTTGATCTAATCAATTTATACAAGAGGCAACTGATACCACTGTAGGGATTTAGATGCTTAAAGCGGAATTTCAGGAAAACGTTTTTCCTAACATCTAACCAAGAATCTCATGCATAAACTAAATAGATCATAGATAAGAAGAATTAATTAACTCTTGATGCATGTATGAATCTTCCTGGAATGGGTAGATTAGAGCCTCAAGCGTGATTCCTCTAGTTGGTCCACCCGAGTATGGATCCGGATCGCCTAAGGCTCGATTGCTAGAACGAGGAAGAACTCGAGGGAGAAGGGGGCAGCCGAGTATATTGTGTATGTGTTAGGGTTTTCTCCTAGAAAGCCCTCCTTTTATAATACCATATGTAGATATATTATTTCCTAAATTAATATATCTTTTATTATTATTAATAACTCTTTATTATTAATAAGCCTTATCTCCCAAGTTATATCATATATAATTTTATATCATATAATTTATATAATATGTCTCCCAATAAACTGATCCAGTCCATAAACTCTAAGGGTGTGACCTCGTAGGACCCGATAATAATAGCAATAGACTTTATAACATATAGTCCATAAATCATAGTTGGCTTCTAGCACAGCACTATGACTACCTAAGATAACCGGATTATGAATCTTCATAAATGGTCCCACTTCATAACTAGTAATTGCACCTTTGATTAAAGGACACAATTCCTTCACCCGTTTGGTTACACAAGGGGAAATGAAAGCGTTAATATTTCCTTTGTGAGAAGAGAATGGTAACGGATTTCGCTGGACTACAATCTTGTTTGGTTTAACTCAAGGAAAGGATTTGAAAAGAACAGATACTCAAATTATAACCTAGGGTTTAAAATTTCCCCATCCCTCACCAAATCAATTCCCCAAAATTTAAATATAGGGTCTTCAAATCAGGGCCAACGCTACTCCTCTGTTGTTCATCCGCCACCACCCAATTTGGTGAATATCCTCCAATGGCAGTATGCATTGAGAGATGGAAAGAGAAGTGGTGGGAGACCGAGCTACTTAAATGGCGGTGGGAAGCCAGAGAGCGGAAGATGACATAGTTGTCTTCTCCTATTGCGTTGTGGTGCTTCTTCTATGGAGGTAAGGGCTACAAATCAAATGATGGGATGGAGTATTTGAGAGAGAGAGAGATAGGTGGGAGGCGAAGATACGGATGTGGATGATAAAGAGAGTTGAAAATCGTAGAAATAGAAGATAAAAGAGAATGGTTGGGGGAGAGAGGAGAGAAACATTGACTTTAATGGTGAGACAACTTCAGATCGGCCATGGCCTTGTGTCGGGGAGAAAGAAACACAGGTAGATTAACGTACCCAGTATATCATGGGGAAAATAGAAAGTAACAGTGGGCTTAATCTTTACGGGCCCTAAACGGATTAAATTACTCCCCTGATGCAAAACAAATGGTCCATTCATTGTGCACCCTTTTATGCGTAAGATGAGTGAACCCTTTTATGCACTGTTTTATGCGCAAGAGCACTGAACCCTAAATCGTTGGCCCATTTTGATAAAAAACGGGCCCTGCATCCGCAAGAGCAGTGAATAATATGGGAAAGCCATCCATGGGGATTTAGTCATTTAGAAGTTCTTGGAGGGCTTAAGGTCAATAAAACCGTTCTTTCCTTGAATCACTTGGAAGTCATATCCGAATGACGATCACTTCCCTATTATTAGTTAATCAACTTAACTATTAAGAATATGATATGATAAAGTTATATCCAACTTGTTTTCACTACCATATATGGCATATAATAACAAAATAGAAAGTTTTACCCACCAAATTCATGGGAGATGAAGACAAACCAACCTTTTTTTTTATTAGGTAAAAATTAGACTGAAAACCATAGAAGAGATGATTTCTCAGTCTATAGCATCCTTTCGGATAAGAATTACAAGTTCTAAACTAGCTCGAATGTCTTCTAGGGAAACCCACTGTACCATTTTTGCAATGAAGTCGGCCACCACGTTTGTTTCTCGAAAGACATGAAAAATCTACACTGAAGAAAACAGTTGTAAAACACACAGGATATCAGAAATTAACATTTCAATATCTCATGGACAATGCCAGATTTAATTAAGAACATTCACAATGGTAAGGTTATCGCATGTTGGAGACAAACCAACATTTGACTTGCCTCTAGGACTTATTAATTCAGTAGTCTCAAGGTTGCTACTGCTTCAATAATTCTGTCAATTGGCCATGAGAATTTCAAACTCAGGTCTTTGAGATGGATTATAAGCAAGCCACCACACTCTACAAAAGAAAAAAAAACATATTAAACTTCACTTGATATATATAAATAAGAATATACATAATCTATCAAACAACTTCAGTATAATAATAATAATTATAAGGCGTATTAGCAAGGATACCAGCTTTTCAATAGCAAGTTGCAAAAAACCCATATTTTAAAGGCGTATTAGCAAGAATACCATATTTTCAATAGCAACTTGCAAAAAACCCATATTTTAAAAAGTATTGCAAAACTACCAGATTTCTGATATTTTTGCAATTAATAAGGGTTCAATTTATCTTTCTTTTAAATATAAAAGTCAAATAAAACATTTACATTTCTAAAAGTAAAAGCTAAAAGAAAATGTTAATGCTACTAATCTAACCTAATTAATCCCAAATCTCACAATTTTACTAGTCTCTCCTCTGCTTCCCTCTTCCTCCAACCTCTGCAAAACCACCGTCTCCCAAACCCTCCCCGGACTCTGGGACAGTCTTCCAACCAGTGCATCGTCTTCCCCGCACCACAACCATCTTCTTTGTTGGTGTTCCCTAATTTTCTTTTCAAATCCGGCCAAGCTCGCTTGGATTTGTACTTCTTCGCTATCAGCCTCGTGAATGACGCTATTTCGATGACGACCAAGCTCACGAACGAACCCAATGTCTTCGCCTCCACTGCGTTCCGGCCTTCAGCGTTCTGTTCAAATTCGGCCTTCCGCTCACTTATGGTGCTCTGTTTGTTTTTGTTTAGATCCTCTGTTCAAATCCGGTCTTTTTCTCATGTTTGGTGCTCCGCCTCCATTCATATATGGCCTTCTAAACACGTCTAGTGCTCTGCCTGTCTTCACTCAGATCCGGCCTTCGTCGTCGCCGTGATAATGAAATGGTTGCGGGAGCTCGCCTTTGGGGATTAATAACATACAGAATGTAGTGATTTGTCCAATTTGGAATCAAAGGTACCCATCAAATTGTTCTTCTCTTAATTCAGATTATTTGTATAAAATTTTGTTATGGTTTAATCTGGAAATAGGGATTTTGTGTGTGGTTCCACCGTATCAGTTTATACATTATGTGGATTGTACAGGACTTGCAAATTACAATTAATTTATGGTGGCTCAAATCATGCCCTTGCTTAATTAGTTGTTTCTGCTGCTTGCGCAACAATGAGACCTTTGGACAAATCATTATGATGTGGCTGCCACATCACTAATTTGATTGCCAAATCATATAATTTAATATAAATAATCACAATAAAATATATGAGTTAGTTTTTTAACACCATCCCTAAAGTTGAGGTTATTTTTTTACCTATTGTAAAATTGGGTTATTTTTTTAACGCATATTCAAAGGTCGGGTTATTTTAATTAATTTTCCCTTAGGAAAATGATCATGTATTTGTATTTTTAACTAGTATATTTGCTTGATCTTTTGTTTTGGAAAATTACTTAAAAGCTTATTAGCTCAAAAGGAAGAGCAATGTGTTTGTTGTACATGATGTGGGTTCGAATTCCATATAAGTTGATAAAAATTTCTTTAATCAATTACATATTATGATCAAACAACTTTTTGAGCATTATGTAATATCTTATTCTACGGTGTCCTATTTTACCAAAAAAATTACAGACATGATATTTCAAATGTTATGAGGTTTCAAATAACAAAGCATTATGTACTTTATTAGGCCACATTTATATGAAGTCATGTCAATGCTATGTTATATCACAAAATTCAAATGAAGTTTCAAAAGTTAGCTGCTTTCAAATTTCAGAGCACTATTTACTTTATCAGGTCACATTTGTACGTAGTCAGGTCATTATTCTGTTATATTGACTTTAAATTTGAAACGTTGGTTGGTTTCGTAATGAGAAACACTTAAATTTGCATTTAAGGCATATTTCTCTTATTACGGAACCAACCAAGTATGAATGGTGATTTAAGGCATATTTCTCTTATCAAAACTCGTAAATATTATGAGTGGTTATCAATTCAACGACAATCACAACTAATAAATGCAAATTTAAGTGTTTCAAATTTAAAGTTAATATAACAGAGTAATGACTTGACAACGTACATATGTGGCCTGATAAAGTGAATATTGCTCTGAAATGTAAAATTGGCTAACATTTGAAATTTGTGATATAACAGAGCATTGACCTAACTTCATATAAATGTGGTCTGACTTCGTACAAATATGGCCTAATAAAGTACATAATGTTCTGTTATGTAACAAAAGCATCTCAAACAATTTAAAATATCACAACAAGTCAACTAGGCAAAATTAAACCTAATTTTACTTTACGCAAGTGTTTCCATAGACTTTATCATCAAATGAAGTTCATGGTCAGTCTTACCTAAAACATCAGAACATAAGTAAAGCAAAACATATCCAAGAGGTGTGCATCGGCGGTGGCGGTGGAGGAGAGGAGGAAGAGGATGTGCAGGAGGTGTGGGACAAGGGAGAGTAGCGTTCTACTGCTGCTGTGCAGGCACCTCTGCCTCAGATATGGTGCTCTATTGTACAAGCCTCAGACTTCATATTATACAGAGTCCATCATGTAATCTGCTCAAAACTGATAATTAACAAATGAACAAAAAACAATAATGATTTCCTGGAATGCAGAAAGTTAAATTAGTAATTGCCATTGTTTAACATATTTCTTTTCAAGTAATTGTCCTTGATTTTCTTTCTTTTGAGTTCATCCAGAGGTTGTCATAGATGATTTGCTGCAAAATTTCTCTGAATTCTTTTTCCATACTCAACATTTTGTTCCAAAGTTATGTGAATTTGAGTAGAATTCGTTTTTAGAATGTTGTTTAAGCAGTGTCTTCTTGCCCTAAGAATTATCAAAGGGAATATTTCAACAGGAGCACTCAAAATTGCAACTGAAATAAAACTAAATGTTCTGTGTTTTGCTGTTGGAGTTGTTTTGAGATCAGGCTAGAGTTGTTTTGAGATCAGTCCTTGACGCTGAAAGTAGCGTGTAGTGATAATTGTTCTTGTTGCAGTGGAATGAGCATTCAAGTAAAGATTTCTACAATTTCCGTCTTAAGCTTTCTTATATTGTTGTTTGATGTAGTAAGTCAACATTCAAAGTGAATAGTCCAATGTAGAAAAATTATCTTTCATTGCCATAAGTTTTTGACTGAACACTTGAACGTAAATAACAAACATAGAATATTATAATTAAATGATGTTATACTAACTTTAATTTATTACTACAATTGCTTGATATATAGCAGACCTTGTTCAGATATTACTGCAGTTGCTTGATACGGCCCATGTAATCCTGATCCTTTACACAAAGACTAACCGGCTTGGCATCAAAACCAGGACCATTAGCTAATGTTTTGAAGGAGAGTAATGATTATCTCTTCCAGGGGCAATGTTTACAATCTACATTTGTCATCACTACTCACCTTTCTTCTCTTACTCAAAATTTTTACAATCTACGTGTAAAAAGTTTTACAAAAGTTTTGAAGGAGAGTAACAAAGTAATGACCTGACAACGTACAAATGTGGTTTGATAGAGTGAATATTGCTCTGAAATTTGAAATTGGCTAACATATAAAATGTTGTGATATAACAGAAAGTTGACCTGACTTCGAATAAATATGGCCTGACTTCATATAAATGTGGTCTGATAAAGTACATAATGCTCTGTTATGTAACAAAATTTATGAAAATGAAGTTTTAAATGTTAGGCGATTTTAAATGCAAGTTGACGGTCAAAAGTCAAACTCATGAAACATTTTATTTATTTATTTTTAAAAGCAACTTTTTATATAAAAATTGGACCTCACATATCCCATTAGGTTATTACAGACTAGTCCTTCATAGAAGAACATGATATTAAGAAGGGCAATGATATTTCACCCCATAAAACACAAGCCTCTAGATTCATTTTTTTGTCACAAAATCGATTTTTTGATGGTGGTTAGTGTTTCTTATTACAGAACCAACCAAGTATGAATGGTGGTTTAAGGCATAATTCTCTTATCAAAACTCATAAATATTATGAGTGGTTATCAATTCAACGAGAATCACAACTAATAAATGCAAACTTAAGTGTTTCAAATTTAAAGTTAATATAACAGAGTAATGACCTGACAACGTACAAATGTGGCCTGATAAAGTGAATATTGCTTTGACATTTAAAATCGGCTAATATTTGAAATTTTGTGATATAACAGAACATTGACCTAACTACGTATAAATGTGACCTGATAAAGTAAATATTGCTCTGACATTTAAAATCGGCTAACATTTAAAATTTTGTGATATAACAGAGCATTGACCTGACTACGTATAAATGTGGCCTGATAAAGTGAATATTGCTCTGACATTTAAAATGGCTAACATTTGAAATTTTGTGATATAATAGAGCATTGACCCGACTTTGTATAAATGTGGCCCGATAAAGTACATAAATGTGGGAGGGATCTATATATAATTTAAGAGTTCAGGTTTTCCATGCACAAAGCGGGCCGATACGGAGGTGATTCGATGTCATTCGGAGATGATTTCAAATGATTCATGAGGCGGGTTTAAGTAACTTGAGCATGGCGAAGACGATGGTGTGGTGAAATTTTGAATTTAATGAATCGAAACGTGATTTACTTGGAGTCGAACAAGGCCTGGTGATGACGTATATATGTTCGTATAAATGTGGCTTGAAATGAAGTTTCCATCCATTGTGAACTCAAGGATGATTGGCTTCAATGTATCCAACGAAAAAGATGAATTTATGGCTTCCATTTTGTTTAGCACAAGCACATATATCAGATAACAAAACACAAATCCTCCATTGTAATTTTCTTAACTGAGCCACATAAATTTTCAACTGCTTTTCCCAATTCCCACTTCCTAAACTTCATACACTAGAACAATTAAGAAGAGGTCCAGAGAACAACAAACTCACTCATGTTTATGTACTAAACCTACTTCCTAGCCAATTTAAAAGTTCATCTTTATACCCTAACAAGTTGAAAAGAGATAAAAGTCACCCAAAAAAACAAAATAGCATAAGAGAATCCCAATTTGTCAATGCAGCAAAGCAAAAAACAAAAAACCCAGATCCAGAACAAACCAAACAAACTCCAGCTACATCACTATCTTAAAAGGCTACAAAACCCAAAAGTTTCCTCAGAAACAAATCAACAATCTGATAACAAAATTATAATCAATATAGTCACATAAGATAAAATTAAAGGCTCAAGATGAAATTTTTAGCAATTTACATAGAAATCATACCTGAATTGAAGCAACATGAACCCCTCTTATTCCAGTTCACAACTACTACCCAGGAAAAAATGGTGGAACTAGAAATACCTCTTGATGATTGAAAAGGGCGAAGGAATAACAAAAGTACAAAACCCTAAAAAACGGAATTGGAGAATGAGGAAAGGTCATAAATATTTCGCATACACACATGTGAAAGAGACCACAACTATCTGCCACTGTCTTGAACGAGTAGCCATCAGGAGCCAAAAGAAAGAAGTAACTATTATGTCAAAGAGAGTTTAAACCAGATATCATTATCTAAGATGATTACTAGAGTTGCCTTTCAAAATCCATAAGCAGATTGCATCTCAAATCCTGAAAAAACAAACACTCGCATATCAGTCTTAAAAAAAGGACAAAACATTACACTAGAAAGTAAAATCTAATTGGCAATTACATAATATATTGTATATTACCTTAGAAGATAAATTTCTAATAATCTTGACTGGATGTTCTGCAAATAACTAATCAAGAGGAAACAGGTTCAGAAGAAGAATAAGTAGAGAAATTTAAATCAACAGTTACACTATACTTACTCATAGGCTAGTCATAGTAGTGTAGCAAAAATTGTAAAACTCTCTCAGAAGAAAACAACATTAGTTCTCCTATAGTGATTATCAACAGAAGCTCCAGCACTAAGTGCAGTTCAGGCGGTGGGAGGAGGAGGAGGAGCGGTGGTGGATGCAGAGGCGGGAGGAGAAGATAAAGAGAGAGAGCTGGGGGAATTGGCGACCTTTGAGGAAGAGGCAAAGCAGGGAGGTCTGGATAACAAGGGAGGTACCTTGAGAAGCACTTGTCGGCCAGGTTCGCGGTGCAGATGGAGGTCAGAGAAGGGAAGGTCGGAGAGCCAGCAGGTCGGAGAGCTAGCAGATGAGGCCGCCAGAGGAGGCCGTCGGGGAGAAGTTGAGGGGATGAGGGGGAGAAGCCTAAACCTGTTATCAATCAATTTTTAAATGTAATTAGCACTTATTAAGAGTATAATTTTCACAAAAGAAAAGGTAAAAGAAAAATAAATTTATCTTTTTCTAAAAATAAAGTTTTGCAGCTTTATGGTATTCTTGCAATACTTTTTAAAACCTGATATTTTTGCAAAGACCTATGCAAAAGTTGGTATTTTTTGCAATTCCGCCTATTTTAAAAAGTATTGCAAAAGTACCAACTTTTTATACTTTTTATGGTATTTTTGCTATTGTTGAGGGTTGAATTTAACTTTTCTTTTAAATGAAATATCCTTAAAATTTGACTAATATTTTCTCTAAAAAAGATAAAAGAAATCCTTAATCTCTCCTTAATCACTTTCTCCCTCCCGGTGGCGGCCCCATCACATCAACCTTCAAGTATGTCTTCCTTGAACTGTAACTTAATTAAAACTGGCGGGCAAGTTTCCCTTCAAAAGAAAATTAATCATCTCCTTCAACCCTTAATCCCTCCAGCGTAGCTCACTCTGCTTGACAAAAATCCCTGAATATTCCTGAAGAACTTCAAAGCAGCCTGACTCTAGCATTTACTCCACGTGAGATATTTCACACCTGATGCCTTCCATTAATGCTTGAATGGGTAAGTGAACTCTCCTAAAAAACATTCGATTTTCCCCCTCTGTATACGTGAAGTTCAAAAACCTTCTTTATTTGTAGGTACGAAAGTAGTGTATGTGAAGTTCATCAGTGGTGGATAATGGAAACAATAAGGGAAAAGGTGGTTGCATGAGGGTGATAGAACAGTGAGAGCCATGTTGCTTTCCCCTGACATGGACTTGGCTACACTGCGCAACAAATAGACTGAGAAGAATCCATTTGATGAAAAGAAGTTGTTTGTGCAATACGTTTATCAAAATAAACCAGAACTTCCACCGATCGTTATAAATGAAGACGACGATCTTGATGCGTTCAAGTTCTTGAACAACTGTGGAGAAAATTCATCAGAGTGGAATATTGAGCTGTACACCAACCTTTTAAAGAAGGAAGAGATTCGAAGTGAAAGGGCTGAACATCGTACTCTTCCTTTTCCAACAACTCCACCACCAACTCAGAGCCAAGACAATAGAGACTTTTTCAGGTCATTTTTTTAAAAAGACAGAGCATCCGACACTGACGTCAGGTCAGTCGATGAAATTATTGAAGCTGACAACGAAGCGGAGTTAAGGAGATTAAAAAGGGAAGAAGTGAGGGAGAAAGACAAGAGAAAGTGTCCCATGATACTGGAAGACATTATATCATTGAGCAGCAATGATGAGGACATTGAAGCTGCTACATCAAGAAACAAAGGAAAGGAGAAAATGACTGATTATGCCAATAGTGAAGATTCTTTGGATGATGAAATAAGAGATGGTTTTGATTACGGGGGCTGTTATCAATCAGGTGATGATGATCGTGTTGATGGTGGTGATGGTGTAGGGTATGCTTCAAGTGATGATGTAAATACTGTTGGTCTAGATGATGTATGGGAGGAAATAAATGGCAATGAGGGAACACACAACGAGGAGCAAATAGAGAAGGACCAAGAAGAAGAGATTGATGTTGATGAAGACATGCTAAAAGAGATTGAAAAGAGGTACTATCCAACGGAGAGGGACATGCAACGCATGTTAGTTGAAGATGAGGAAACAAGTGAAAACAAGTCCTCATATCCAACAATGAAGGTTGGTCAGATCTTCAATTCTAAGGAAGAGTTCAAAGTTGCACTCTTTTCCCTGGCAATGGAAAATTTCTATGAGATGCGTGTGAAGAGGTCCGACAAGTCCAATTATGATGTTGAGTGTGTTGACGACAAATGCACCTTCGTTTATCGTGGCTCATTGTATCGAAAAACGTCCTTGTTTAAGGTGCGACAATATATGGCAGATCATACCTGTGGCATGAGAGTAAACCACAATCATCACAAACGAGCAACTTCTCGGCTGATTGCCGAGAAAGTACTTCACAAGTATGTTTTTCTTGCCTTTGAACAATTTTTCTTATCAAAGGCCAATATGAATGCATTTATAGATTCACTTCGTGACATCTCAGGTTTTTAAACGGCCGTAAAGGTCTCCGTGCTTCAGAAATTCAGGATTTTATGTTAGAGCATGGGATAAGGACAAGCTACTACAAAGCCAATCGAGCGCGGCTCTTTGCCCATGACATGGCACATGGTACAGCTGAGGATAGCTACACGGCAATGTACTCTTAAATATGGCCTGAGAAACTTGAATAAGGAAAAAACTATATATGTTGTTATTGCTCTGACTTCAATTAACAGGGCACGAGGGAGACTAACTATAAGTCCTGAAATACTATATATCTTAGAACTTGTCCTGAAAACATTACATTTGTCCTGAATACGCATGTTGACATATTCGATGTTGTTATTGGTCTGAAATATAACGGAGTTTGTCCTGAAAACGTTACATTTGTCCTGAACACATGTTGACATATACGATGTTGTTATTGGTCTGAAATATAACGGCGTTTGTCCTGAAAAATTTATGTTTGTCCTGAAAACGTTACATTTGTCCTGAACACACATGTTGACATATTCGATGTTGTTATTGGTCTGAAATATTACGGCTTTTGTCCTGAAAACGTTTCATTTGTCCTGAAAACGCATGAATATAGTCAAAACTAGTAAACGCAGGGGTAAGGACAAAGGATCATACTTTTTATCAGTCCAAAACAACACATCACCTTACAAACTTCCCTTTCCAGGACAAAGTTTCCATGGAAATTAATAAGTAGACACCAAAACACATAAGAAACAACATTAAAAATACTAAGAAACACCATTAAAACTACATTAAAACAATCCTTTCGATGGCCACGCAAATCACGGCATCCCCATGGCCATCACTGGGGCAGTACAACATCGGCTTCATCACGAACCACATAGACCTTGACTCCGGCTACCTTCTCGCCGAGGCGGACGAGGTCTGTGACGTTGTCATCTGTCTACAGCGGTTGAAGGTATCGTTAGCCGGAGTCTGGGACCTGTTAAAAAAAAATCGACTTTGTACCTGCATACCTCGACATGCTGCTGATCATCCCATGTAGGGACCAAATGTCCATCTTGTTTTTTGGCACCTTGATGAGTCTAGTGCTCCCCCCCCCCATGTAGACATGGGTCGTTAACAAGGCCATATCGCCGATGGTGGGGGATAATTCCCCATCCCAGTATACCTGTAGGAAGACCTTAATGAATGAGTCCGGCATGTTGTGAAAGAGTTTTTGGAGTTTGAGAGAAGAGTTTTTGAGAGATTTGGGACTTTGAGAGTAAGGGAGGATTTGTGAGGGGTTTGCACAAGGCAACAACAATATTTATACACAAAGATGAGTGGAGAGTAGAGTTAATGACGGGTAGTTGAGGAAGTAAGGGTTAAGGGTCTTGCATTGAAAATTAAGAGGGGTCAAATCGGATATGCATTGGAAAGGATCACTTTGGAGAAGATTTATTCAAAAGCTGGTTTATGTACTTAAAATGACCTGACAAATCTAAATACTATTTGTAAGACTTCCATATGGCCTGACTTAATTCAAAATTTTGCAAAGATTTGGTTTTATTCGAGAACTAACCCCGCCATTTTAAACGGTTTTATGCACTTTTTAAACCGTTTTAAAGGCTATTTTTCTATTAAAAAACCCTTTAAATGTAGGAAATATTAGGTTGGTTAATGTGGAAGTTTTTCAACCATTTTTTACCGTTTCATAAATGGTAAAAAAAAGTGTGAAGACAGTTTCAATTCCGCCCTAACTCCCAATCCTCCTATGGTGTATCCTGCTCTAGCTATGAAAAAGTAAAGTTGGAGAATATTGACTCAAATCTGCATGTAAGAAAAGGATTGCTTGAAAAAGCTTAATGTACAAAAAACTGATAAAGATGATGACCTGACACATATCACATCAGCATGTGATATTTCATTTCATTTCTCTTTCTTTAATAATAATAAAAAAAACAAGTACAAATTCATATTTGCACAGAAGAAAGAACATCAAAGAGGACAAACGAGAGGGCACGCAGCCGGAGAATTCAAATTCGTGAGGTACACCCTCTTCGAAAAGAGAGGAATAGAGAGTAACATCTTATAGCAAACGAGAGGAAATTATACAATGACAAAAGGTTGGACACAAGGAAGCTCATCTGCCAATTCAAATTCGTGGAGGAGAGGGCACGCAGTCGGTGAATCATCAACTCGAAGATGTTTCCATGGTCTCCCTGTAACAATACAAACTTGCAAATACACTCAAAATTCGGGAAAACAGTTCTATGGGTGTCCATTATGGAAGGTAATATTGAATTTGAATTTTAGGGTTTTGATTTAGGATTTTGGTTATAGATTTAGGGTTCTAATTTGAGGCTTTTTCAACTAGGGTATAATTGTGGGTTTTTGAATTTGGTGCAAAATATGAATTTGTACTTGTTGGTAATTCAATTGGGATTTCATTTAGACTTAAACTAAGTTCAAGGACGCTTTCACTGATAGTTGATTGGTTTAATTTTGTATTCAACCACAGGTAGGTCAGGATTGCAAATACTTCAAATGGGTGGATGGTCAAGCTTATGATTTTAGAGCCAATGAGACTATTGAAAGCGTAAGAGTTGTTGAAGATCACGGGACAACATCTACGCTTATTTACCCGCATTATTCGACTTCAAGCAATGACATTATGAATATCAAAACAGAAAATTTAGTGTTGAAAGTTGTACTTGGTGTGGTGGTACTTGTGGTGTTAGTTGTTGTGTTGGTTGTCCAATTTGTAACCTTGTTGGTTAAAATATGATAATTAGTCATAAGCTTATGTTTAGCAAGACAATGTATTCTGTAGGGTCCGTCATAATGCTATGTACTTGATGTGGTCGTACTGTCCTCCTTATGTGCATACCTGCAAATTGCTTGAAATGCTTAGGTTTATGAACTGAAAATGACCTGACACACCGGGTTCCTTGCTTGTAAAACGAGCGTATGTCCTGACTTAAGCACCATGTTGTTTGAAAAGCTTAGGTTTACGTATTGAAAATGACCTGACAAACTGGGTTTTTTGCATGTAAAACAAGAATATGTCCTGACTTAAGCACCATTTTGCTTGAAAACATCCTGGAAATTGTCATCACAACTTTGTTAACATCCTGAAAACACGATCTTCCAAATTCAAATACAATTACCACATGCCTTCCTTTCCGAATGGTTCCCAACAAACTTAATGTCTTTAAACAAATGTCTTTAAATACCATCCCAACGACATCTAAAAATACTATGAGCCATTTGATTTCTGTGTCCATCTATGAATTTGTCGAACGCAAGATCCATGTTTGTCATGCCAAGCATCAACAACTCAATGTGCTTCAAGGTGTAGACCCCACAATCTCCTCTGCAAGATGTACAAAAGCAGTTAGAATGTATATCAATTGTAGTTTGATAAGGATTAATCATTGCATTAATACACATATACTTACCCGTGCTTATTCTGCTTAATGTTATCACGACGAGACACCGACATTGGCTTGTCCAATAATGGTTCACATCTCCTTGTCAGTGGCTCGTATATCTTGACATATCTATGAACAGTTTGAATGACGGGCTGGATCATCTCGAAAATTTCCTTGTCTGAGTACATATCCACATTGCAGTCATACACCGTCACACCCCAGTCGCATAGTTCAATTTCTAAGGCAAACCAGTGGGACTCTGTGATGTTGAAGGGCACATATATGCGTTCCGCATCATCCCATCTCTTGCCATAATCAGCCGGACATGCACCCATCATGTATTTAATCATTGCATCCTCACCTTTGCATGGAAAGTCCTTTTGGAAGCGATTCAACTCAGAGGTGACCAAGGTTTGCCAAAATGTGTCAAGCACAACCACCTTCGAAAACCGCTACGGATCCTCTGAAATCCTTTGACGATAAAGGAACATCATTTGCTCCAGATGCTGTAATGGTGCAACAATGTTAATGTATCCACTGAAAAGTGGGTGTTACAAATGCATAATATTCTGAAAGGATGCATTGGAATATTACCTCACTGACCAACCAGTCCTTTGGGGCAAACAATTTCTCAAAGAACTTCTTATCCAATACTTGCCCACTCGGTCCAATTCGAGGTTGAATACTGCATGATGGTACATATTCATTTGAATAATAAACAAGGCAATATATGAGTTTGTCAGTCCATAAGGAATCATTTTCCGGTCATATTACTAACATTCAGGCCATATAACATTTTGACATTCAATTCATTATTAAGTTGAGTAGAATGGTTAAGTCACTAACCTCTCACTTTGCATCCACTTTACCAAGTGTGTTATCCCTTCCACATTGCTATTTTTGGTAATCTTTTTCGCCAATTTTTGCTCATCCATATTGCGAAAGGGTGATTTTGTCGCCGCAGCAAGCTCACGAGTGCGACTTCGATATGTCTTCTTTCTGCACTTGGCGACCCTTCCTTGGTCTCTCATTCCTCGGCACTTTGGACTCCTTGGTCTCCCCTTCATCATCCCCCACGTCATCATAATCAGCCTGTGATACCTTCTTACCTTGTAATTCAATCCCAGCCTCAACACCTCGCTCATCAGCCTTGGTACCTCCCTCCACAACATCTCCCTTTGATTCCTCCATAACTCCTTCATCAACCTTGTTGAGTCCCTCCACATCCCCCTTTGGTTCCTCCATAACTTGTTCATCAACCTTGGTCCCTCCCTCCACACTATCTCCCTTTGCTACCTCCTCAGCATCCACACCTCCGTCAACAATCTTGCTTCCTCCTTCCACAACATCTTCCTTTGATTCCTCCAGAATTCCGTCCTCAACCTTGTTGAGTCCCTCCACAACTCCGTCATGCAGATCCTTATCAGACACTACTTTTGTGGCCACCTCATCTTGTGTTGCCACCACAGTCCCATCATTAACCAACTCCTTGCTGAGCCCCTCCTCATCTTGTGTTGTTGCCTCATTAACCAACTCCTCATTTGCCTCATTTACCCCCTCCTCAGTTGTTAGCCCCCGTAGTATTGTAGCCGTCCGGATAAAAACTCACAGTGAATCTGTTGCATCCCCTTGAAGTTCTTGCTCATTTACCATTGTAACATCTTCACCCGCCTCTTCCTGACAACCTACATTATCTACAGCATAAGCATATGGGGGCGATCCAACCTTCTTCACCTCCCATTGTCCACCAGTTAACATAATTGCACCATCATCTTGCTCTCCATCCATCGTCTCCTGAAACGATGATATATGGTCTGAAATACGCAAATATTTTTTGAAATGTGCACAAATGGACTGAAATGTGCACAAATTGACTGAAATGTGCATATATGGACTGAACTGTGCATATATGGACTGAACTGTCTCCTGAAACGATGATATATGGTCTGAAATAAGCAAATATTTTTTGAAATGTGCACAAATGGACTGAAATGTGCACAAATTGACTACAATGTGCATATATGGACTGAACTGTGCATATATGGACTGAACTGTCTCCTGAAATGATGATATATGGTCTAAATTAAGCAAATATTTTTTGAAAATGTGCACAAATAGACTGAAGTGTGCATATATGGACTGAACTGTGCATATGTAAACTGAAAAAGTTGGGCATACCTCATCAGACTCTCCCTCTTTGGACTCATTCCCTTCGGACTCATTCTCTTCATCATCTTCAGACTCTGACTTTTCCTCTTCTTCATCTTCATGCTTTGACTCATCACTCTTATCTGTTGACTTCACCTCCCTCATGCTCTTCTGGTGTTGTGTAATGTTGGGTTCATCATCACTTTTAACCTCCCTAGACTCTGGCTCCTGGTGTTCTCTAATGTCTTGATCACTTTCATCACTGGATGAAGAGGCCACTATTCTAGGAGCTTTGCCTTTTATGAACTTCTTTAACTCAAGGACTTCCTCCCTTAACAGATCATGCTTTTCATTCAGAGTATGCATCGTTTCAAGCAATTCATTCAAACAACACATCAATTGCCTTTGGTCCAAACCCTCAATGTTTACAGCTTGCCCTCCCTTACCAACTCCCTTGTCCTTTTTACCAGCCCTTTTTCTTTTTGGCTTCAGCTGCTTAACAATCTGATCCAAGGATTTGTTTCCTTCCTCCTCCGGGGAGT
Organism: Rheum nobile; assembly: GCA_027886185.1. Taxonomy (NCBI): domain Eukaryota; kingdom Viridiplantae; phylum Streptophyta; class Magnoliopsida; order Caryophyllales; family Polygonaceae; genus Rheum; species Rheum nobile. The sequence continues at coordinate 777,871 of WOAB01000308.1, read as the reverse complement.
AACAACTTTCTCCCAAGTCCTCTCCGTCCTCCTCAACAAGGATCTGTTTAGCAGCGAAAGTCCCCTCTAGGGCATCAGAAATCAAATCCAAGCTTGGCCTACTCGTTTTAAGCCACCTCACACCTCAGGGTTGTACAACTTTATTCAGCTTTTGGGCAAACATTTTGCCAATATGGGGCACTGCCTCATACAACCATATCTGAAACAAACAGAAGTGGAATTAAACCACAATTATGACCAGAGGCATTAACTGATGCGCTCCTACCCACCATGACTGCCACGGAAGAAGAGGAAGCTATGAGAATTCGCTCAGAAGGCCCAATAACAAGATCGCGTGCAAAAGCAATCGCCAACGCGACACAGTCCATGGTTGTTCGCGTCGTCGCAAGCCAAGGAACGTAAGAGACCGCGTTCTCCCTCAGAAGCCTCCAACCAAGTCTAGAGAACGTGTTCTCTATCAGGATACTCTCCACGATCAAGTGAACGCGATCTTTCAGTGTTTAATCATTTTTAGAACATTAATGTTTAAATAGTTATTTCTATTTGGGGCGTGTATTCCACACGTGTCGCGTGGGCCGGCCCATTTGGTGAGACTCGGCCCATCCGAGTCCCGCTATGTCCTATAAAAGGTCATCTCGACCTTCTGTACTAGGTTACGCTTCATTTTAATCTAAGACCTTTTGTCAAGAGCTTTTACCTCCAATCTCTTAGATCGGCGTCACCCCAAACTCTTACTTCTCATCTCCATTCCTCCGCTGCCGATGCTACGGCCTCCACTCGATCTTCTCGAGTCAACCCCCTCCGCTGCCGATGCTATGGCCTCCACTCGATCTTCTCGAATCTATCACATCCGTTGCCGACGTTAAGGCTTCGCTCATCTCTCGAGCCCCCATCAACATCGCGTTATTCCACTCATGCGATGCGTTCCACTCATCCAACCACTGAAGTGACCCGCGCGACTTCCCACCAAGATCATCGATCCGGCATTCACAAGCAGGAATGCATCAACTGGTATCAGAGCCTTTGATCTTGTAAGTCGCTTGTCAAGTCTCATTTGTTCACAATTTTTTTCTTCTCCATCATCTTGCTTATGCCATCATCACAATTTATTTTTGTTTCCTCTTCAAACACATGCTAGTCCTTTCGGTTTCTATAAGAGAATCTCTTGGCCGATAATTGCTTGATTCACGCGCGAATATTGTGTGATTTGCTTTGCATGAAATCTGCGTAATTAATTGAAAGATTTTCTTAATTAATCGCGTGAATTTCGCTAACATATCTTGCCATATTTTCTTGTGTTGACCGTCATAAATCTGCATTAAATCTTCTCTCTCCTATCGCGTAAATCTCGCGATTTCTTTCCATAAGTTACTTAGCCGTTTATTTTTATTTTGTTTCATTTAATTCTTATCCGATCTTCAATCAAAGACTAAGATCTCGGATCTGAATTTCAAATTCAACAAAAGAAGAAGTCAAAGTCAGATTTCAAAAAAAAAAGAACGCGACATTCAAAAAAAAAAAAAGGAAAGCCAAAATAAGGCAACCTTTTTCCCTCAACGGCTAGGCTCATCTTATTCATCTCTCCACCGTCTAGTGTCACACTTGAAGGTGTGTCTTGTGTGTATGCATTTTTTACGCAAGCGGTTAGGACTTCTTTCTTTTGGTTTCATTTGCTTTTGTGCTTGCATATCACACTTGCTTTGCTTGCCTTTAGCCGCCCTCATGGCCAAAAGAATGCGCCCTCCTACGTGAACACTTGTTACTTGTTGAGTGCTTACTTGTTCTTTGGTTTTGTATTGTCTTTTGTGCGTTTTTACTCGCGATGTCTGGTCATATTGTGATAGGTAGCCTCACGGCACCCACCGGTGGGAATGTCCAAGGAGATGGAAACAACCACCCACCACAACAAAACATCACGCAACATGAAGTGGTCCCTCTCGCCAATCCTCCCCAACAAGACCCCATTCTGGAGCTCTCGGAGGAACAACGCGAGATACAAGAACTTAGGCGCCAAGTTGCCCAATTTCAAGCCATGCAACGCGCCGCGCCGGCACAACCCACACCAACTTTAATGGTCCCTATGGACACCCTGGGCGCACCGCGTCACACTGAAGCCGGAACAAGTCAACAACGCGTGGACAAGGGCAAAGGAGTGATGCCCTCCACTTCAAACTTGCAACCGCGACTTCAAAGGATCCAATCAGTGATCGAAAGCCGCGAAGGCTATGTGTCGCATCGCAAACAATATGCACCGCGGGCAACACCAGCCGGCTACGACAGCGACTCCGACCGCGACGGAGATGCCCATGGTGAGTACTCTGAACCCTTTGACTTCCATGACAGGTATGAAGCCAGAGGAACAAGATGTCGCGGCGAAATTGCCTCAACACCACTTACAGGCCGAGCCAAGCGAGAAGAACGCGACTCAGGTCTGCCGCATCGATCCAATCACGCCCCAGACGCTGAGCTGCGTCAGCGTCGCCATGATCCCACTCCAGTTCCTTTCGACGTCAATGACCACCTTGGCCATCAAAGTGCGCGCACTCCGCGTTATGGCTCTGATGGCTATGGTTCGACGACGCCGACTATCCATGATGACTTCCATGAGTTCGATGACGAGGAGATGGAGGACGCAGGGCTCATCAATCCAGGCTCCTTCCACCATCCCCTGGGTGATCCCATTGAACTCCAAGATAGGCCAGCGGACTGGATCCCACCTCCACTCCAACCAATCAGACAACAGCATCGCGTTGTGGGAGACAACACGCGCGACTTTCGTGGCCAACACCACGAGGACATAGCGCGTGAGTTTCGTCACCAACACAGTGCACCTGTTCAAAGAAGAAGACAAGGACGCGCTGAGTACAACGCGCATCCTAGGGACTTCGTCAATGAAGATGTCCTGGCTCGCCAAGCTCGCTGTCCTCATCATCGCGCTGAGGAGGCTGCACAACGCGCTTATGTGCCTCAACCTGCTCAACAAACACCAAGGCTAAGCCGCCATGAGGTAAAAGTCAAAATTGAGCATTTCTTTGGAGAATATGATCCCGCTGTGTTTCTTGAGTGGGTGCAGGCTACAGAGTACATGCTGCGATATTGTCGCGTTCCCACAGAGGAGCATGTTGACCCGGCAACCCTACATTTTAGAGGGGTTGCACGCGTTTGGTACCACAGGTTCGTGGATGATCGCGTTTGTCGACACCTTGCTCCCATCACGGATTGGCACCAGCTCGTGTATGTCATGACATAGAAGTACGTGCCAGCTATTGGGCCCATCATTCTCTAAGAGGATCAAACGAGCAAGTTGGGCCAAGATCCAAACGGAGTCGGAAGCCAAGAGAAACCAGGAGGAGGCGTCGAACATTCCTCAGACGCGTAGGATCCAACCAATTCCGAAGATCTCGCCCAACACATTAAATGCTCGAATCGATGGCAACGGCTATGGCATTAAACACAGAGATAATGTTGGCAATCAACAACAAATCTCGAAGATCTCGCCCAGAATTAATAAGAAATATTGCAAACGAAGAAGTAACGGACACAAGATGACAACTACCATATATAGATCACGATAAGGCAAGTAATGGACACACACGTCTACATCCTGCATTCGAGAACTTGCTCCAAAAAGAACTTGAGAGTGCACCCAGTCTAGCTCAGTCTCCTCGGAATATCTCTCAGTCACCACCGGTCGAGTCACAGAATCACTGATTGAACAGGATCCGATCTTTTGTCCTACAAGGATAAGTTGTACTTCGATCTGATTCAATCATCAATAGATCAATAAAATTACCTTGCTATTTCGTATCTATTCTTTATTTATTGATTGTCTGTTTGGTTTGGATTGATTTCTATTACCCGATCGACTCGTTACCCCATCTAAGGCGATTTAGGTCGTCCGATCTTTTCTCCCCAAAACAATTTGGCGCCCAATGTGGGGCAACTTGCCGATCACCATCTCAAAACCTTCCAACCATGACTATCAACCCACCTACCGGTACCAAGGATCCACGCCTCGAAGACGACACCCAAGCTCAAGGAAACACGACCGAAAATCCTACCCCAACCCAATTCCAAGAGCTTGCCCAAAAAATGACTGCCCTACAAGAGGAACTTGCCCAGCAACGCCAAAATACCGAAGCCTTGGCTACCTTATCCACCCAATCCGAGGCCGAAATTGCACAACTAACCCGTGAAAATGAGTCTCTTAAGTCGCAGGTACAATCATTGGCTTCTAGATCCAGGTGGATGCCCGTCCATAGCAGCGTCCAGACGCGCCTTAACATGGATGGCGTCGAACTGACCCCTCCGAGCGTACGGCGTCCCAGATATACTGAGGGTACATCTCGAACTTCTTTGGTTAATCCATTTTCGACTAACAATGTTACTTTCTCCACACCGATCGGGTCAGCAGGGACCCGAATCGACGAACCACAAGGTACCAATCCTCCCGACATCCTAGCTCTCATCCAACAGACGCTCAATCAACATATGAAGACGCTTGACGATCACATCGCTAGGATTCCCGGAGTTCTGCAGCCGATCAAGAAGGAGGCATCAGGCGGATTCGAAGAATCTTCGTTTGTCGAGGAGATCGCTAGGGTCGAGATCCCAAAGAAATTCCATCTCCCCACCATGGCGACGTTCGACGGCACCAACGACCCAGATGATGACATTTCTCTCTATAAACAAAAATTAATGACTGCGTCCATTCCAAAGGAGAGTCGCGAGGCTGTCATGTGCAAACGTTTTAGCACGACTCTCGCGGGTCCCGCATTAACCTGGTTTATGCGTTTGCCTCAGGGAGTGATCGCATCATTCGCAGACTTGGTCAATTCCTTCAAGATCCAATTCACTAGCAGTCGAAAGCTCGAAAGACAATCGAATGACCTCTATCGAATCACCCAAATGTATAATGAACCTCTCCGAAGCTATCTTAATAGGTACAATAAGGAAAAAGTCGCGATCCCCCATTGCGACGTCACCACCTCCATCGAAGCCTTCCGCCAAGGTTTGATCAAAGACAACAACCTCTACAACGAGAACACCAAGTACCCGTGCATAAGCTTTAAAGATGTCCAGGCCAAAACCATGGCCGAGGTACGTTTGGAAGAAGATCGTGAGTCATAAAAAGCCTCCCATGGACCTGACCAATCCGATCGCAAATCCTTCTCCGATAACCGTCATGACAGACGCCATCACCCCTATCCTCGTAATCGAAACGAGCAAAACCAGGTAAACTCTTTCCAAGACAGGTCTCAAGACTGGAGAGATGATCCGACGTTGCCTCTCCGGGTTCAATCTTACAACTTCAATGTTTCTGTGTCGGAGCTCGTCAAGAGTTTCGACAAATATGGAAAAGAGGTAAGATGGCCTCGAAAGAGCGACCAACTAGACGTCAAAAAGGACATGAGCCGATGGTGCGAATTCCACGGTGACCACGGTCACTCGACGGATGAGTGCATCGCCTTGCGTAAAGAGGTCGCTAGGTTGCTCGCGCAGGGGCTCCTGCGTGACTTAATCTCGGAACGAGCCAAAGCCACCATAGAGCGACGAGATCAGGTAAAACAAGACAAACCTCCGTCTCATGTCCACACAAAAATTGTCAATACTATTTCAGGTGGTTCGGACGTATATGGAAACACGTACTCCGCGGCCAAACGACATGCAAAGGAAAGCAAAGGCAGTAAGCCCGAAACGCCGGAGTTCAGACCAAACAAGGTCTCCGATCTCCCGACGATCACGTTTGACGAATCCGATGCCGACGGATCGGAAAGCCATCACGATGGTCTGGTAAGCCTCCCATGGACCTGACCAATCCGATCGCAAATCCTCCTCCGACAACCGTCATGACAGACGCCATCACCCCTATCCTCGTAATCGAAACGAGCAAAACCAGGTAAACTATTTCCAAGACAGGTCTCAAGACTGGAGAGATGATCCGACGTTGCCTCTCCGGGTTCAATCTTACAACTTCAATGTTTCTGTGTCGGAGCTCATCAAGAGTTTCGACAAATATGGAAAAGAGGTAAGATGGCCCCGAAAGAGCGACCAACTAGACGTCAAAAAGGACATGAGCCGATGGTGCGAATTCCACGGTGACCACGGTCACTCGACGGATGAGTGCATCGCCTTGCGTAAAGAGGTCGCTAGGTTGCTCGCGTAGGGGCTCCTGCGTGACTTAATCTCGGAATGAGCCAAAGCCACCATAGAGCGACGAGATCAGGTAAAACAAGACAAACCTCCGTCTCATGTCCACACAAAAATTGTCAATACTATTTCAGGTGGTTCGGACGTATATGGAAACACGTACTCCGCGGCCAAACGACATGTAAAGGAAAGCAAAGGCAGTAAGCCCGAAACGCCGGAGTTCAGACCAAACAAGGTCTCCGATCTCCCGACGATCACGTTTGACGAATCCGATGCCGACGGATCGGAAAGCCATCACGATGGTCTGGTAATCTCTTTATCTATCGGAAACTGTTTGATACGTAGAGTACTAATTGATACAGGAAGTTCGACCAATCTCTTGACCTTCGAAGTTAAACACTAGTCGGATTCAGTGGCGAAGTTAAACACACTATCGGCGAAATCGTTCTCACAACGTACGCCGGAGGAGTCAACCAACAGGTGAAATTTCTAGTCCTAGATTGTCCGTCTCCCTATAATTGCATTCTTGGCAGGCCATGGATACATGCTATGAAGGCGGTACCCTCGACGTACCACCAAATCATCAAGTTCCCTACCAAGTGGGGAGTCCAAGAAATCAAGGGAGACCAGAGGGCAGCCAAGGAATGCTACGTCGCCTCCATGAAAAGCGTCGTCGAGCATAGGGTCGCATAGCAATCACAGAGCGGCGAAGGACCTAATCGATACGTCGAACCAGAAATGGAAAAACTCGACGAGATCGTACTAGATCCTTCAAAGCCAAACCAAATGGTAAGGGTCGGGTCGGACCTGGACGACTCGACCAGACAACAAATTCTTGTTTTTCTCAGATCAAATACTGATTGTTTTGCGTGGTCACATGAAGACATGGTCGGTATATCTCCAAACATTATTACTCATAAGTTGAACGTAGATCCATCTCACCCCCCTGTAAAGCAAAAGCGTAGGAAATTCGCCCCAGAGCGAAACAAGATCGTCGACGACGAAGTCAAGATCTTGTTGGAAACAAGAAAAATAAGGGAAGTCAACTACCCTGAGTGGCTGGCCAACGTGGTCGTAGTCCAAAAGAAGAATGTCAAATGGAGAGTCTGCATCGACTTCACCGACCTCAATAAAGCTTGCCCTAAAGACTCATTCCCACTTTCTCACATCGACGCCATGGTTGATGCGACGCCAGGACACGAAATGTTAACCTTCATGGACGCGTTCAGCGGCTACAATCAAATCCTCATGGAACCCGAGGACCAAGAGAAAATGACATTCATCACAAGCCAAGGTATCTATTGTTACAAAGTAATGCCCTTCGGACTAAAAAATACAGGGGCTACTTATCAACGATTGGTCAACAAGATGTTTAAAGACCAGATCGGGACACGATGGAAGTCTACATAGACGACATGGTGGTCAAATCAAAAAAGAAGGATGATCATATCGACCACCTTCGCGACAGCTTCGAGGTACTAAAAAGATATAACATGAAATTAAACCCTATGAAATGCTCTTTCGGGGTGTCGTCAGGAAAGTTCTTGGGGTACATGGTGACGCAAAGAGGAATAGAAGCCAGCCCAGAACAGGTCAAGGCCCTCATCAACCTCCGATCCCCCCGATGCGTCAAGAACGTGCAAAAATTGACAGGTCGGATAGCAGCTCTGAATAGATTCATCTCGAAGTCATCCGACAAGTGCAAACCCTTCACGACGCTCTCAAGAAGAACAAATCCTTTCAGTGGACGGAAGAGCACGAAGGTGCATTTCAAGACCTAAAGAAATACCTTGCCAGTCCCATGTTGCTAACCAAACCCAAGGACGACGAGCCACTATTGCTATATCTAGCAGTATCGGAGTCCGCCGTAAGCGCAGTACTGGTCAGAGAAGAGGATGGCAAGCAATCGCCGATATACTATGTCAGTCGAACGTTACTGCTAGCAGAAACAAGGTACTCGTCGCTAGAAAAACTTGTACTATCACTGGTAATGGCATCGAATAAACTCAAACCATATTTCGGATCCCATACTATAATTGTCCGCACTAATCATCACATGAGAGCAATCATGAGGAAACCTGAGTTCACAGGACGAATGGCCAAGTGGGCCATACACCTCAGCGGCTATGACATCGAATACGAGCCCAGAACAACGATCAAGTCGCAAGCCCTGGCTGACTTTGTGGCATACTTCAGCCCGACCCTAGAGCAAGTAGCCACAAAGGAAGCAACACAGTTACTCGCGATGGGGGAAACAGTTAAATGGGAGCTCCACACAGATGGTGCGTCGAACGCTAGAGGATCGGGGCTAGGGGTCGTGCTGAAATCGCCACAAGGGGACAAGATAGCCCATGCCATAAGATGCGAATGGGACGCGACCAACAACGAAGCTGAATACGAAGAACTTATATTTGGGCTCATCCTGGCCCGTGACCTAGGAGTCCAGGAAATTGAAGTCATTTGCGACTCCCTCTTAGTCGTAAACCAAATACAAGGGTCGTACAATGCAAAGGACATCAGGATGATAGCTTACCTGGGAGTGGCCAAGAAGTTGATCGACCAATTCTAAACGTTCGACATCAGACAGGTACCCAGAGATCTTAACTCTCAACCTGACGCACTAGCCAATCTGGGGTCCATCCTGGATCCAAAGGAATTTCCGAACATCTCATTGGCACACGTCATGACACCAGCTATCCCGGAAAAACCCAAGGAGTCGATCACACCATTAGAGGAACTTGTCATGATGAAGATAGGTGACCGACTAGAAGAAGACATCGTCAGCGCTCATGACGACTGGACACTACCTTACATCAAATGGCTAAGAGACGACATCCTACCCAACGACAAAACAGAAGCAAAAAGGTTGAAGGTACAAGCACTTTCTTTCGATATCATAAATAACATCTTGTACAAAAGATCTGTCATAGGGATACTCCTACGATGCCTCAAGACTCCAGAAGTTGGACGTATCTTACAATCATTACATGAAGGAGAATGTGGAAACCACACCGGCGGACGAAGCCTCTCGGGAAAAGCCTTGCGAAACGGATACTACTGGCCCACAATGAATAGAGACGCGATGGAGTACACCAAGAAGTATGACGCCTGTCAACGACACGCACCCATTCCTCATCAACCCTCGGAACTCCTCCATCCGACTCTGGCGCCGTGGCCCTTCATGAGATGGGGAATGGACATCGTCGGGAAACTCCCACCTGCGTCGGGTCAACGAGTCTTCTTCCTTGCCATGACAAATTACTTCTCTAAATGGATCAAAGATAAAGCCTACCGAGAGGTAAAAGATCAACACGTCATTTCATTTATAAAACGCAATATCTTGTGCAGATTTGGCGTCCCATCAGAAATTGTATGCGACAATGGCTCCCAGTGCATCAGTCATAAGACTCGAGCCTTTTGCGACCAATGGAACATCAAATTGGTCACCTCTACCCCTCGGTATCCACAATCCAACGGAAAAGCCGAGTCCAGCAACAAAATCATCATCAACAACCTCAAGAAACGCCTCACAGGGGCTAAAGGCAAATGGGCAGACGAACTCTCATTCATTCTCTGGTCCGACAAGACCACTCCAAAGAACGCGACCGGACAGTCGCCATTTTCACTCGTCTATGGAAGAGAAGCAGTCATCCCCGCCGAGCTATTGGTTCCAACTGCTCGTTACAGCTTTCAGACGAACGAACAGAACGATGTCGAACTAGCACACAACTTGGACACAGCAGATTAGACTAGAGAAAAAGCCAGGATTAGAATGGTCAAGTTCCAACAACAGGTCACAAGAAGTTACAACAAGAACGTCCGAGCCAAAGTCTTCAAAGTTGGAGATTGGGTCCTCAGAAAAACATTCCAGAACACCAAGAATCCGACCGACGGAAAGCTCGCACCCCAGTGGGAAGGACCCTACCTAGTCAAAGAAGTAGTCGGACAAGGAGCGTACCAATTAGAAGACAAAGACGGACGACCAATCCCGAGAAGTTGGAACGCGACACACCTAAAGTTATACCACTTCTGAACTAGTAAGGTAAAACACTAACATCCTTTCACCTATCATACATTACCTGTTGACGCAAGCATGACTCTATTTCTTGAAACTGAGCATTTACATCAAGTAAGGACATTTTCCTTGCAAACCTAAGTACATGACGACATCAACATACACACTGGATCCAGTCACAAACAAAAGCGCTTACACTACATTTACACGATCGATCGAAACACGGAGAGATGAACAAACAGGCACGTCGGCACACCGTCTGTCTTACACAATACATAAGGTTAGGACACCTTATTACATTTATGCAATAGAAACATATTGCTTTTTCCTCCTCGGCTTAAAGTCATGACTCAACATAAACACATACATTTGCAGGCCTCCTTTTTCACATACATACGGCAAGCCCTACTCGACGGAGCACATGGGCAAACCTGACATACAAAACAAAGGCGTCATCAACAAACTTCTCTAGAAAAGTCTGACGAAACGTACGGACACACAAATGTACGATCCTTTATAAAAAACATATTGCATCAAATAAAAGTCTAAGCATTTTTTACAAATATGCGACCCGCGATGGTGGATGGGTCGCCAAAACACATTGTTCGCCTACACGCATGTAGGACTTCAAGTCAATCCACTAAACACATTCTGCGACCCGCGATGATGGACGGATCGCCAAAACAAACAATATCCTACCCACACACAGGTGGGATCGCAAGTCAGATTACAAAACAAACAAAAAAACCAATCAAGGATCGAGGTCTGCGGTGTTACCTTTAGCAGGGACCAAGTCAGGAGAAGGCTGGGGCTCAATCGGTTCGGTGTCGCCAGAGTGGGCCTCGTCCTCGCCGGCACTTTCATCCAAAGATTCCTCTCCGACACCGGCCAAGTGGAAGAGCTCCGAACCCGGATTCCCCTTTGGAAACAGGGTCTCCATGGTCTCCTTCTCTGCCTTCAAATCCCAGGTCCCCTGCTTGCCTTCTTCGAACTCCTCCATCATTTCGACACGCGACTTCAACGCGTAAAAAGTGCCTACGTCGCCTGCGATCCGAGCTTGCTTCACCTTTTCTTCGACACCCGATTGGATATTGCCAAACTCTCTCCGACACGCGTCCAAGTCATCTTGGCAATTCTTCAACTCCCTGACAAAGCGGCGCTCAGCCTCCCTACAACGGCTCTCAGCTCCTTCCAACTTGGTCTTCAAAGACGCAAGGTCAGACTCTGACCTAGCAGCCCTATCCTCGGCCTTAGCGACCATTACTTTGACACCAGAATATGCCCCCAAGAGGTACTGAAAAGTCTAGAAGAAAACAAAGCCAGTCAAAGTTTCATCCGACTGCGAGAAAGAAAAACAAAAAAGACACGTCAAGACGACTTACCCTCCACGCAGAACATCCCGCTTCACCAATACAGTCCAGGGGAGAGACGTCATCGACTTCAGACTTCAAAGTCGGGTCCTGGGCATGGAAAAGGTCGGCAATCGATCGACCGACCGCATCGATCTTCTCGACTCCTCGAGCAGCCATCCCCTTCTTCTTTGGAGTCTCCACCACCTTCACGTCGCCGGAAGAAGCGCATGCCTTTCTTTTCGAGCTGACTTTGGCCGGGAGCGACGACCCCGCCGGCGTCGATTTACTCGACGAGGCACTGGCCGCCGCCATCCTTTGCTCAATCAGGCCCTTCCCAGACACTCCCTTCAAATGGGCACTCGACCGACCAGCCGGGGACGCTGACACGACAGACAATACATGAATCATAAGCAGATGATAAAATAAAAAAGATATACAAGCGTCACAATCAAAACTCACACTTAACCCGAGAAGATGAAACAGTCGACATGACGTCCTGAGTAGTGGGAGAAGTCGACAACAAGTTGACGTTTACAAATTTCCGCTCCAACGCATGGATGCTAAGGATGATCTTCGTCAGGCCTTCTGACTGATTATTCACCTCCAATTCTTCAGCCTCAAGAACTACAAAAAAGAAAAGTTAAGCAAGGGGTTAAAACACGTAAAGCAGGCAGAGAGAGGTCGAACACATACTCTCGACTCGTCACTCAGCCAACAAGAACGAACAGTCACCCCCCTTCTCCAGAGATGAACGCTCGACAAAGAAAAACTTTGACCCCCAACCGCGGTCGTTTACCTCCAAATTGAGCACTAGAGGCTTCCGACCCGGGCAAATACGCAACTGGACGCGAGAAGAACTCTTCGACCCCAGCGAGTAGTTGTACCACAAGGCGTCGAAGTTAAAATCGGCCCCAGACTGAATATTCAACAAGTCCAGAACCCTAAGAATTTGCCACACTTGTGGCATGATTTGACATGGCACAAGCGCCAGAGTCGCTAAGAAGTCCCTAACAAGGGGGGGAGAAAGGAAACTTATGGCTAACCCTAAACGGGTAAGCGTAAAAACAAACCCATCCCTCGTAGCGAGCGTCGGCCCTCTCGTCCAGATGCGGCAGCCTCGCGACCGTCTCAGGAGGAAAGCCTCCGACTTGGAGGATCTGCTCCAACTCCGCCTCCGACAAAGTCCCCGTCAGAGCGTCTACCTCCTTCAAAATGAAAAGGGGGGGAACCTCGTTCTTGCTCGAGTTCGAGTGAGTAGTAGACGACTCAGAAGACTCGCTGGAGACCATTTCCAAAACGGAGAGAGGAGGAAATCAAAAAGCAATTTTTGAAAAACCTAAAGAGACCTACCAGATGAAGAAACAAAGGAAGAAGATGAAGTCAAATCGTCAAAAGGCTGATTCGAATTTATGGAGGGAGACGGCAGGTTGCAGCACATTAAATGCTTGAATCGATGGCAACGGTTATGGCATTAAACACAGAGATAATGTTGGCAATCAAGAGCAAATCCCGAAGATCTCGCCCAGAATTAATAAGAAATATTGCAAACGAAGAAGTAACGGACGCAAGATGACAATTACCATATATAGATCACGATAAGGCAAGTAATGGACACACACGTCTACATCCTGCATTCGAGAACTTGCTCCAAAAAGAACTTGAGAGTGCACCCAGTCTAGCTCAGTCTCCTCGGAATATCGCTCAGTTACCACCGGTCGAGTCACAGAATCACAGATCGAATAGGATCCGATCTTTTGTCCTCCAAGGATAAGTTGTACTTCGATCTGATTCAATCATCAATAGATCAATAAAATAACCTTGCTATTTCGTATCTATTCTTTATTTGTTGATTGTCTGTTTGGTTTGGATTGATTTCGATTACCCGATCGACTCGTTACCCCGTCTAAGGAGATTTAGGTTGTCCGATCTTTTCGCCCCAAAACACCAGCTGACTACAGAAATCAAATGTGAATGGAGATCACAATGGCGCGTCAAGGCTCCAAAACACATCTGGAGTTTTTCTCTCAGCTGGAGGACATGTACTACAAAGCCAGCATCAGTGTCGCCCCATCCACACTGCGAACAAAATTTCTGAGTGGCTTGAATGTGTCCATCCGTGACCAACTCGAGATATCACCCATCAAGGATCTGAACACCTTGACGCACACCGCGATGCAAATCTACAACCAGCAATCGCGTCGCCGACAACCCTCTTGGCAAGCTACGGGACAAAGAAGGTATGATTCTAACTCTGGTCAATCCCCTTCTACTAATGTGCGCGGTCTACCAACAGGAACCACCGCGTCAACTCAAAGCCGACAGGGGAAGATCGCGACAACACACAACAATGCTCGTCGCGCGACGCCAACAAAGGGCACATCACCAACTCCAGAGCGAGCGCGTGACTTGGAGTGTTTCAAGTGTGGAGGACGAGGGCACTACCAGAGAAATTGCCCAAACAACAAGAAAGTCCTCTTCTCAAGCATCGCTGCATGATATGAGTCTTATGAGGAGGAGGACACACCCCTTGAGACCATAGAGGAAGGATTCGAAGATGACGAGGAGGCTTACACCTGTGAAGCCACCGCGACACATGAAGGCACACCACTGAGCCTTGTCACGTGACGTCTCCTCATCGTCAAGGAAGCAACCCTTGTCGACCAACGCGAGAATCTATTCCACACGTGTTGCTTGGTCAAGACCGCGTCCTTGAGTGTCATCATCGATGGAGGCAGTTGTTGCAATATCATCAATGAAAAGGTGGTCAACCATTTCAACCTTCCAACCACTCCTCACCCACAACCTTATGGCCTACAATGGATTTCATCGAGTTCTGGTAACACTGTAACTCGTCAATGTCTTATTTCTTTCAACATTGGTCAATATACAGATTCGGTCCTTTGTGATGTCATTGCAATGGACGTCACATCTTTTGTTAGAGCGCCCATGGCAATTCGACAGGCGTGTTCTTTACGATGGCTATTTAAACACTTATGTGTTTACTTACCACGGGAAACGCATCACGCTCTTACCAATGTTTCCTCATGAGATTTTATAGGATCAGGTTGAGCGTGATCGACAGAAGGCTATGGAAGCAGAAAAGAATCCAAGTACAAGTAGCTCGCGTTCTTCCACTAGGCACGAGTTCGCTACCACCGACAATGCGTCCGATGCTCGAACGCGTTCCAATGAAGGCATAAATACCGCGCAAAAAAGCTCCAAGTTGAAAGGCACTTGTGAGCACAGACTGCTTCTGGCGCGGCCAAGCGACCTCACTGCCACCTTGAGCGGCAAGGCCCCATGTTTCCTATTGGTGCCAACGCCATGCATGTCGGAGGACCACATCACGGAAGCTTTGCCGAGCGCGATCTCCCAGCTGCTCGATGAGTTCAAGGACACATTCCCAGAGGAGCTTCCACAAGGCTTTCCCCCTTTACGAGGCATTGAGCACCAAATTGATTTGGTGCCTGGTGCCTCACTCCCAAATTGCACTGCCTATCGTGCTGGACCAGAAGAAACCAAGGAGCTACAACGCCAAGTGCAAGAACTTCTGGATCGCGGCTACGTAAGGGAATCCCTAAGCCCTTGCGTGGTCCCCATGATCCTAGTGCCAAAAAAAGATGGATCATGGCGCATGTGGATCGACTGCCGCACCATCAATCAGATCACAGTCAAGTACAGACATCCAATAATGCGCTTGGACGACATGCTCGATGAGTTGCATGGCGCGACCCACTTCACCAAGATTGACTTGAAGAGCGGATATCACCAGATTCGCATGAAAGAGGGTGATGAATGGAAGACCGCATTCAAGACCAAATATGGGCTTTATGAATGGCTAGTCATGCCGTTTGGTCTCTGATAGGCGTTGTCGTGACACCTAAACAAAATAATCCTAAACAAACCTAAACTAGTAGCAAAGGCAAGCAAGGGTCGAATCCCACAGGGAGGAAGTAATCTTTCTAAGTGCACAAGTGTATGTCAAAGGTAACAAAGGGGGTTTTGTTGATTTGTTTGCAAAGTAAATAACAAAGTAAAGTAAAACAAAGCAAAGATGTAATCAATTTGGGATACTTAGCCAAACAAATATTCACCATTCATTTGATTGGTTGATCCTAGATTCTCTCTAATTCCTTCCTATGAATGTTCCTATTCCTGTTCGTGAGTTATAAACAGGACAAACAGACTCTGAGAATACTAACTATTAAAAAACTATGAAAACCTCACGCTTCAAATCAATAGCAGCAATGAGCACAGGAATTTCGATAGATACATGCAAGAGTAGCAAACAGTCATACTATTGCATGTAATTAATTCTCCCTACAATAAACTAGTCCCAAACAGTTCTTAGAATATTACAGTTGCTACACATGAATTAGGTAACTCAAACAGTAATTACCAAACCCTAGCAATAGACAATTACCAATAACAACTAGTTGCGTCCAACAAGCGAAATCAATAATAATCAATGGGATGAAGCACAAGAGAATCAATACATTCAAAGGAAAAGAAATAGAATCAGAATCTCACAACTGTATATCAATTGAAGGCTTCAATCGTCGGACTAAGCAAAGGGTGCTTAGCTCCTCATAGTTCTTGGAAACAAGAAAAGCTTCAAAGGGAAAACTGCTGAATGCTAAAACGTGATAATCTAGATGATGAATGGAGGCTATTGGAACTAGGTTTAAATAATCTCAAACCTAAAACCAAAGATCACAAAAATAATCTAAAAGGAAACAAAATAACCTAAACGGAATAAAGAAATAAAATAAATAGGGAATAAAATAAAATAGAAAACTTCGGATGAAAACCACGCGGGGCCGCTGCCATGCCATTCCGCGATCGCGGAAAGAATTCCGCGGTCGGGGAAATTAAAACTTTTCTCTCGACTTTTGCAATGTTGGAATTTGCCGCGGTCGCGGTGGAGAATCCGCTGTCGCAGAAATGTCTTCTTTCGGCTCGCATTGTCGACTTCGCCGCGGCCTCTTCCCTTCTTCGCCCTTGGTCGCGGCAGCTCGCGGATCATCTCTTCTTTGATCATTTGTGTGGATCGTCCTTCTATTCTTCTGGTTGTCTTCAATTAGCTCCTCCAAACCACCATATCCACACTTCTTCTCTCCAACTCCATACTCCACAGTTGTGCTCTAAATCCCTACAAATGTCACCCTAAACATCGGTAATAACTCCTAGATAAGCACTACAAAGTAGAGCTGATCAAACTCACCAACGCGCCAAGCACGTTCATGAGGCTCATGAACCATGTGTTGAGGGAATATCTTGGGAAATTTGTTGTCGTGTACATTGATGATATTCTGCTGTACTCGCATAGTTTAGACAATCATGTAAAGCACCTTAGGCTTGTGTTAGAGTACTTGAAATGCGAACAATTGTATGCCAATCGTGGCAAGTGTCGTTTTGCATCTGACACTACAAACTTTCTAGGCTACGTGGTCTCCAAGGATGGACTCCGCGTAGATGAAGACAAAGTGAAGGCCATCCGAGATTGGCCAACACCCACAACACCAACAATGGTTAGAAGCTTCCTTGGCTTGGCAGGCTTCTACATGCGATTTGTTCGCGACTTCAGATCCATCGCCGCGCCACTCCATGAGCTCACAAAGAAAGGCGCCGTGGTGAATTGGAAGGAGACCCACAACCACGCGTCCAACGCGTTGAAAGAGGCCTTTTGCAACGCGCCACTGCTTCAACTACCAGACTTCACCAAGCACTTTGAAGTGGAATGTGACGCGTCCAATGTGGGAATTGGTGGAGTCCTCCACCAAGAGAAGAGGCCCATCGCGTACTTCAGCGAGAAGCTCACAGGGGCAACTTTGAATTACCCCACCTACGACAAGGAGCTCTACGCTCTTGTTCGCATACTCAAGACATTGCAACACTACCTCTGGCCACGCGAGTTCGTGATCCACTCGGACCACTCCGCCATCAGCTATTTAAAGAGTCAAGCCCACCTAAGCCGCCGCCATGCGCGTTGGGTAGAATTCATGGAGACGTTTCCATACGTCGTTATGCATAAAAAAGGTAAGGAGAATGTGGTCGCCGACGCCCTTTCTCGCAGGTATGTTCTCCTTACTCATCTTCAATCTAAACTCCTGCGCTTTACGTTGATTAAAGAATTATATTTGATTGATCCATTCTTTAAGCCATTGTAGAACACTGCCTCAAGGACCGCGAGTTTGAGACATATTTCTTTCATGAGGGGTATCTTTACAAAGTTGGGCGCCTGTGCATTCCTAGCTCACCCATTAGGAAACTCCTCATCCAAGAAGCCCATGAAGGACGCGGTCATTTTGGGCTAACCAAGACTCTAGTTGCTCTTCGCGAGCATTTCTTTTGGCCGCGCATGACCACTCAGGTGAAGCGATATTGCACAAGTTGTGTCATGTGTCAACGCGCTAAGTCTACTTCCCATCCCTATGGTCTCTACACGCCATTACCCATCCCATTAGGCCCTTGGGAAGATTTGTCTATAGACTTCATCACAGGTTTGCCTCTCTCTCGTAAGGGTAAAGATTCAATCTTTGTAGTGGTGGACAGGTTTTCAAAAATGGCCCATTTCATCGCGTGTAAGACCACACACACTGCTAGTGAAATCGCCGCGTTATTCTTTGACAACGTGGTCCGTTTACATGGGATACCTAGGTCTGTCGTGAGTGATCGCGATACAAAATTCATAGGCCTTTTCTAGAGAACACTTTGGGGGAAGTTGGGTGCCAAACTTTTGTTTTCAACTAGCTACCACCCTCAAAAAGATGGTCAAACTAAGGTGACCAATCGAACCCTAGGAGCCCTCCTTAGGACCATGCTCAAATCCAACCCAAAGCGTTGGATAGACTTACTTGCAATAGTTGAGTTTTCGTACAACAGGTACAGGCACTCTGCGACAAAGGTCTCCCCGTTCGAGGTAGTCTATGGAAGAAACCCAATGACTCCGCTCGACATGCTGCCGCGGCCTTTGAAGCACAATGAACACACTAGTGCGGTCAACCGCGTCGCGATGATCAAGGAACTGCATCAAAGAACGCGGGAGCAGCTGGAATGCTGCGCTGATCAGTATGCCACACAGCACAACCATGGGCGCCGCCGCGTTACATTTGCCCCAAGAGACTTGGTGTGGGTGCATCTTCGCAAAGGCCATTTTCCAGCAAAGCGAAAATCAAAACTGGCACCACGCGGTGATGGCCCGTTCCGTGTTGTGAAGGCAATTGGAGACAACGCATATGAGATCGCGCTTCCTCCAAACTACGGTGTCCACGCGACCTTCAACGTGGACGACTTGGAACCATATGTGGAGCCAGAGTTCGAGGATGGTGAAGCAGGGACGCTTCACAGCCAAGTGGGGGAGGGTGATGCGCTCCTACCCACCATGACTGTCACGGAGGAAGAGGAAGTTATGAGAATTCGCTCAGAAGGCCCAATAACAAGATCGCGTGCAAAAGCAATCGTCAATGTGACACAGTCCATGGTTGTCCGCGTCGTCCCAAGCCAAGGAACGTAAGAGACCGCGTTCTCCCTCAGAAGCCTCCAACCAAGTCTAGAGAACGCTTCTCTATCAGGATACTCTCCACGATCAAGTGAACGCGATCTTTCAGTGTTTAATCATTTTTAGAATAATAATGTTTAAATAGTTATTTCTTTTTGGGGCGTGTGTTCCACGCGTGTCGCGTGGGCTGGCCCATTTGGCGAGACTCGGCCCATCTGAGTCCCGCTATGTCCTATAAAAGGTCATCTCGACCTTCTGTACTAGGTTACGCTTCATTTTAATCTAAGACCTTTTGTCGAGAGATTTTACCTCCAATCTCTTAGATCGGCGTCACCCCAAACTCTTACTTCTCATCTCCATTCCTCCGCTGCCGACGCTACGGCCTCCACTCGATCTTCTCGAGTCTATCCCCTCTGCTGCCGATGCTACGGCCTCCACTCGATCTTCTCAAGTCTATCCCCTCCGCTGTCGATGCTACGGCTTCGCTCATCTCTTGAGCCTTCATCAACATCGCGTTATTCCACTCACGCGATGCGTTCCACTCATCCAACCACTGAAGCGACCCACGTGACTTCCCACCAAGATCATCGATCCGGCATTCACAAGCAGGAACGCATCAACTGGTATCAGAGTCTTTGATCTTGTAAGTCGCTTGTCAAGTCTCATTTGTTCATAATTTTTTTCTTCTCCATCATCTTTCTTCCACCATCGTCACAATTTTTTTTTCTCTTCAAACACATGCTAGTCTTTTTGGTTTCTACAAGAGAATCTCTTGGCCGATAATTGCTTGATCCACGCGCGAATATTTTGTGATTTGCTTTGCATGAAATCTGCATAATTAATTGAAAGATTTTCTTAATTAATCGCGTGAATTTCGCTAACATATCTTTCCATATTTTCTTGTGTTGACCGTCATAAATCTGCATTAAATCTTCTCTCTCCTATCGCGTAAATCTCGCGATTTCTTTCCATAAGTTACTTAGCCTTTTATTTTTATTTTGTTCATTTAATTCTTATCCGATCTTCAATCAAAGACTAAGATCTCGGATCTGAATTTCAAAAAAAAAGTCAAAGTCGCATTTCAAAAAAAAAAAAAAGAATGCGACATTCAAAAAAAAAAAGGAAAGCCAAAATAAGGCAACCTTCTTCCCTCAACGGCTAGGCTCATCTTCTTCATCTCTCCACCGTCTAGTGTCACACTTGAAGGTGTGTCTTGTGTGTACGCGTTTTTTACGCAAGCAGTTAGGACTTCTTTCTTTTGGTTTCGTTTGCTTTTGTGCTTGTATATCACACTTGCTTTGCTTGCCTTTAGCCGCCCTCACGGCCAAAAGAATGCGCCCTCCTACGTGAACACTTGTTACTTGTTGAGTGCTTACTTGTTCTTTGGTTTTGTATTGTCTTTTGTGCGTTTTTACTCGCGATGTCTGGTCATATTGTGATAGGTAGCCTCACGGCACCCACCGGTGGGAATGTCCAAGGAGATGGCAACAACCACCCACCATAGCAAAACATCGCGCAACATAAAGTGGTCTCTCTCGCCAATCCTCCCCAACAAGACCCCATTCTAGAGCTCTCGGAGGAACAACGCGAGATCCAAGAACTTAAGGAGGAGTTGTCTTTGTTTATGTAAGGTTGCATGCACGAGTAACAAAGGGGCGTTTTGGTTGATTGTTTGTAAGCTAGTAAACAAAGAAAACAAAAGCAAAGGTTTGTAATCAAATTGGGAAAAACACTTAGCCAAACAAATATCCACCTTTAGTTTGGTTGATTGATCATTGATTATTCCTAGTCCTCAATCCTCATGAATGTCCTAATCCATGTTCTAAAGTAGTTACCAGTTCAACTAGTCCTGATAACCCTAACTATTAAACAATCAAGAAACTATCAAGATAAATCTAACAACAGCAGTAGGCTCAGGAATAGATAGGCTCATGCAATACTTAACAACTTATCAGTACTCGACATGCAATCAATCCTCTTCACAATAAACATTCACAACTCGTTCCAGTAAATCGTGGTTGCTACTCTGAATTAGGTATGAACAATATTAATCTCAACAAGTTGACCAGATTAAGGTAACTAGCACTATAGATAATATCAATCTCAACTAATTTGTCAAGCTAGGGAAACTAATATTAATAATACTAATCACAACAATTGATGAACTAGATCAACCAATAGAATTCAAACCCTAATCCTTCAATATGAATAATATCAATAAAACTAGGTAGCTAATCTAGAGAAATCAATATAACTCAATGGAATGAAGCATAAGAGAATCAATAACATTCAAAGATAGAGTAAAGGAATAATCTCACAATCAAATTCAAACCAAGACTTCAATTGTCGGACTAAGCAAAGGGTGCTTAGTTCTTCATAGTCTTGAAAGAAAAACAATACTGAATGGAATAAACGATGATCTCGACTCAATATCTGAAAGTGGCTGGGAAAATTAGGTTAATAAACCTAACCCAAAACCTAATGCTAAAAAGGATAACAAACATAATCAAAAAGGAAATAAAATAAAGAAACCGGAATATAGGATTAAAAGAAAAACGGAAAATAAAATAAAAGTAAACTTCGGACGAAAACAACCGGACGCGCTTAGCAGGTTTCCGCGACCGCGGAAGAATTTCCGCGATCGCGGAAAATTCAATTCATGGCTCCTTTGCTCTCGACTTATCCGCGACCAGAATTCTTGCTCGTCCGCGATCGTGGTTTTGTCGCGTTCTTCTTCTCGCCTTTCATAGATTTCCGCGACCGCGGCCTCAGCCCCGCGATCGCGGCTTCTCGCGTTCTTCACTTCTCTTCTGAACTTCGTCCTCTCTTCGGTCTTCTCAAGTGGTTCTCTTCTTATCTTCTTAATGTCTTCTTTTAAGCTTCTCCAAACCACCATATATACACTTCTACTTCTCAACTCCAATTTCCACAATAACGCCCTAAACATCTCCAAATGGTACCCAAAACACCGATAATAACTCCTAGATATGCACTACAAAGTAGCGCTGATCAGATGTCCTGGCTCGCCAAGCTCGCCGTCCTCATCATCGCGCTGAGGAGGCTGCACAACGCGCTTATGCGCCTCAACCTGCTCAACAAACACCAAGGCTAAGCCGCCATGAGGTAAAAGTCAAAATTGAGCATTTCTTTGGCGAATATGATCCCGCTGTGTTTCTTGGGTGGGTGCAGGCTACAGAGTACACGCTGCGATATTGTCGCATTCCCACAGAGGAGCATGTTGACTCGGCAACCCTACATTTTAGAGGGGTTGCACGCGTTTGGTACAACAGGTTCGTGGACGGTCGCGTTCGTCGACACCTTGCTCCCATCACGGATTGGCACTAGCTCGTGTATGTCATGACACAGAAGTACGTGCCAACTGACTACAGAAATCAAATGCGAATGGAGATCGCAATGGCGCGTCAAGGCTCCAAAACACCTCTGGAGTTCTTCTCTCAGCTAGAGGACATGTACTACAAATCCAGCATCAGTGTTGCCCCATCCACACTGCGAACAAAATTTCTGAGTGGCTTGAATGTGTCCATCCGTGACCAACTCGAGATATTACCCATCAAGGATCTGAACACCTTGACGGACACCGCGATGCAAATCTACAACCAGCAATCGCATCGCCGACAACCCTCTTGGCAAGCTCCGAGACAAAGAAGGTATGATTCTAACTCTGGTCAATCCCATTCTACTAATGTGCGCGGTCCACCAACAGGAACCACCGCGTCAACTCAAAGCTGATAGGGGAAGATCGCGACAACACACCACAATGCTCCTCGCACGACGCCAACAAAGGGCACATCACCAACTCTAGAGTGCGCGCGTGACTTGGAGTGTTTCAAGTGTGGAGGACGAGGGCACTACCAGAGAAATTACCCAAACAATAAGAAAGTCCTCTTCTCAAGCATCGCTGTAGGACATGAGTCTTATGAGGAGGAGGACACACCCCTTGAGACCATAGAGGAAGGATTCAAAGATGACGAGGAGGCTTACACCTGTGAAGCCACCGCGATACATGAAGGCACACCACTGACCCTTGTCACGCGACGTCTCCTCACCGTCAAGGAAGCAACCCTTGTCGACCAACGCGAGAATCTATTCCATATGTGTTGCTTGGTCAAGACCGCGTCCTTGAGTGTCATCATCGATGGAGGCAGTTGTTGCAATATCATTAATGAAAAGGTGGTCAACCATTTCAACCTACCAACCACTCCTCACCCATAACCTTATGGGATACAATGGATTTCATTGAGTTCTGGTAACACTGTAACTCGTCAATGTCTTATTTGTTTAAACATTGGTCAATATACAAATTCGGTCCTTTGTGATGTCATTGCAATGGACACCACACATCGTTTGTTAGGGCGCCCATGGCAATTCGACAGGCGCGTTCTTCACGATGGCTATTTAAACACTTATGTGTTTACTTACCACGGGAAACGCATCACGCTCTTACCAATGTCTCCTCATGAGATTTTACAGGATCAGGTTGAGCGTGATCGACAGAAGGCTATGGAAGAAGCAAAGAATCCAAGTACAAGTAGCTCGTGTTCTTCCACTGGGCATGAAGTCGCTACCACCGACAATGCGTCCAATGCTCAAACGCGTTCTAATGAAGGCACAAAGACCGTGCAAAAAAGCTCCAATTTGAAAGGCACTTGTGAGCACAGACTGCTTCTGGCACGGCCAAGCGACCAAATTGTCACCTTGAGTGGCAAGGCCCCATGTTTCCTATTGGTGCCAACGCCATGCATGTCGGAGGACCACATCACGGAAGCTTTGCCGAGCGCGATCTCCCAGCTGCTCGATGAGTTCAAGGACACATTCCCAGAGGAGCTTCCACAAGGCCTTCCCCCTTTACGAGGCATTGAGCACCAAATTGATTTGGTGCCTGGTGCCTCACTCCCAAATCGCGTTGCCTATCGCGTTGGACCAGAAGAAACCAAGGAGCTACAGCGCCAAGTGAAAGAACTTCTAGATCGCGGCTACGTAAGGGAATCCCTAAGCCCTTGCGCGGTCCCCGTGATCCTAGTGCCAAAAAAAGATGGATCATGGCGCATGTGTGTCGAATGTCGCACCATCAATCAGATCACAGTCAAGTACAGACATCCAATACCGCGCCTGGACGACATGTTCGATGAGCTGCATGGCGCGACCCACTTCACCAAGATTGACTTGAAGAGCAGATATCACCAGATTCGCATGAAAGAGGGTGATGAATGGAAGACCGCATTCAAGACCAAATATGGGCTTTATGAATGGCTAGTCATGCCGCTTGGTCTCACCAACGCGCCAAGCACGTTCATGAGACTCATGAACCATGTGTTGAGGGAATATCTTGGGAAATTTGTTGTCGTGTACTTTGATGATATTCTGCTGTACTCGCATAGTTTAGACAATCATGTAAAGCACCTTAGGCTTGTGATAAAGTGCTTGAAACGCGAACAATTGTATGCCAATCTTGTCAAGTGTCGTTTTGCATCCGACACTACAAACTTTCTAGGCTACGTGGTCTCCAAGGATGGACTCCGCATAGATGAAGACAAAGTGAAGGCCATCCGAGATTGGCCAACACCCACAACACCAACAATGGTTAGAAGCTTCCTTGGCTTGGCAGGCTTCTACATGCGATTTGTTCGCGACTTCAGATCCATCGCCGCGCCACTCCATGAGCTCACAAATAAAGGCACTGTGGTGAATTGGAAGGAGACCTACAACCACGCGTTCAATGCGTTGATAGAGGCCTTCTGCAACGCGTCACTGCTTCAACTACCAGACTTCACCAAGCACTTTGAAGTGGAATGTGACGTGTCCAATGTGGGAATTGGTGGAGTCCTCCACCAAGAGAAGAGGCCCATCGCGTACTTCAACGAGAAGCTCACAGGGGCAACTTTGAATTACCCCACCTACGACAAGGAGCTCTACGCTCTTGTTCGCGTATTCAAGACATGGCAACACTACCTCTGGCCACGCGAGTTCGTGATCCACTCGAACCACGCCGCCACGCGCGTTGGGTAGAATTCATGGAGACATTTCCATACGTCGTTATGCATAAAAAAGGTAAGGATAATGTGGTCGCTGATGCCCTTTCTCGCAAGTATGTTCTCCTTACTCATCTTTAATCTAAACTCCTTGGCTTCGCATTGATTAAAGAATTATATTTGATTTATCCATTCTTTAAGCCAATTGTAGAACATTGCCTTAGGGACCGCGAGTTTGAGACATATTTCTTTCATGAGGGGTATCTTTACAAAGTCGGGCGCCTGTGCATTCCTAGCTCACCCATTAGGAAACTCCTCATCCAAGAAGCCCATGAAGGACGCGGTCATTTTGGGGTAACCAAGACTCTAGCTGCTCTTCGCGAGCATTTCTTTTGGCCGCGCATGACCACTCAGGTGACGCGATATTGCTCAAGTTGTGTCACGTGTCAACGCGCTAAGTCTACTTCCCATCCCTATGGTCTCTACACGCCATTACCCATCCCATTAGGCCCTTGGGAAGATTTGTCTATGGACTTCATCACAGGTTTGCCGCTCTCTCGTAAGGGTAAAGATTCAATCTTTTTAGTGGTGGACAGGTTTTCAAAAATGGCCCATTTCATCGCGTGTAAGACCACACACACTGCTAGTGAAATCGCCGTGTTGTTCTTTGACAATGTGGTCCGTTTACATGGGATACCTAGGTCTGTCGTGAGTGATCGCGATACAAAATTCATAGGCCTTTTCTGGAGAAAACTTTGGGGAAGTTGGGTACCAAACTTTTGTTTTCAACTAGCTACCACCCTCAAACAGATGGTCAAACTGAGGTGAACAATCGAACCCTAGGAGCCCTCCTTAGGACCATGCTCAAATCCAACCCAAAGCGTTGGGAAGACTTACTTGCAATTGTTGAGTTTTCGTACAACAGGTCCAGGCACTCCGCGACAAAGCTCACCCCGTTCGAGGTAGTCTATGGAAGAAACCCAATGACTCCGCTCGACATGCTGCCGCGGCCTTTGAAGGACAATGAACACACTAGTACGGCCAACCGCGCCGCGATGATCAAGGAACTGCATCAAAGAACACGGGAGCAGCTGGAACGCCGCGTTGATCAGTATGTCACACAGCACAACCATGGGCGCCGCCGCGTTACATTTGCCCCAGGAGACTTGGTGTGGGTGCATCTCCGCAAAGGCCGTTTTCCAGCAAAGCAAAAATCAAAACTGGCACCACGCGGTGATGGCCCGTTCCGTGTTGTGAAGGCAATTGGAGACAACGCATATGGGATCACGCTTCCTCCAGACTACGGTGTCCATGCGACCTTCAACGTGGCCGACTTGGAACCATATGTGGAGCCAGAGTTCGAGGATGGTGAAGCGGGGATGCTTCACAACCAAGTGGGGGAGGGTGATGCGCTCCTACCCACCATGACTGCCACAGAGGAAGAGGAAGCTATGAGAATTCGCTCAGAAGGCCCAATAATAAGATCGCGTGCAAAAGCAATCGCCAATGTGACACAGTCCATGGTTGTCCGCGTCGTCGCAAGCCAAGGAACGTAAGAGACCGCGTTCTCCCTCAGAAGCCTCCAACCAAGTCTAGAGAACGCGTTCTCTATCAGGATACTCTCCACGATCAAGTGAACGCGATCTTTCAGTGTTTAATCATTTTTAGAACATTAATGTTTAAATAGTTATTTCTTTTTGGGGCGGGTGTTCCACGCGTGTCATGTGGGCTGGCCCATTTGGCGAGACTCGGCCCATTCGAGTCCCGCTATGTCCTATAAAAGGTCATCTCGACCTTCTATACTAGGTTATGCTTCATTTTAATCTAAGACCTTTTGTCGAGAGATTTTACCTCCAACCTCTTAGATCGGCGTCACCCCAAACTCTTACTTCTCATCTCCATTCCTCCGTTGCCGACGCTACGGCCTCCACTCGATCATCTCGAGTCTATCCCCTCTGTTGCCGACGCTACGGCCTCCACTCGATCTTCTCGAGTCTATCCCCTCCGATGCCGACGCTACGGCTTCGCTCATCTCTCGAGCCCCCATCAACATCGCGTTATTCCACTCACGCGACGCGTTCCACTCATCCAACCACTGAAGCAACCCGCGTGACTTCCCACTAAGATCATCGATCCGACATTCACAAGCAGGAACGCATCATTAACCTTTCTCACTTTTACATATTCAACTACTAACACATTACCTGAAACACCATCGGGAAACCCCTTATGGTGTATCCTGCTTTGGCATTGTCTGAACGTGCAAGTGCAGCCTTAACTGACTCCATTCTTGTTTCCAAAGCAGAAGCCAGACTTTGATGGAGGTCAATATATGAACTCCTACCCCATGGGAAATTATTGAAACGATCCAAGTCTTGGGTCAATTTCACATGTAGGGGTTTGACCTTCCTCTTCTTATCACCCCCCAGTACAACACCCTCAAGAATTAACAACAAGGCCATCTTCGGCTTGAATACATTTTCCTCCCGATACGATAAGAACTTGGTTAAAAGGTAAGCAATGGTAATACTCCTCACACCAAAAAAAATCAAAGACTGCCTTTGTAATATCCCTCATTTTTAGTAAGGATATTTGGGTAATTTTCCCAACCTTCGTTCAATAACTATTTCGCTTTCAGTGGAGTTCAGATTTTCCGTAACATCCTTGATCTCCGTAATAATTCCTTGAGTGGTATAAAATACATTCGATGTATTTTCGGGACTTATAATATTTGTTTGGATACAAACATATAATTTCTCGGGTTTAAAACCCATACCAAACCTTATCCCTGTAACCATTTGCACGCGAGCCTCGAATTTCCCCCAACGTGCAGTTGTTGTCGGGCACCGCTTGATCTCCAGCATGCGTTGTCGGGGCTTCACTCGTTGTGTGGGCGGGCACGCCTTTCTCCTTGGCTTATAAAAGGGAGCCGATCGAAGGGTTGATGGGCACCACTTCTGTAAGCTTCAAGTGTTACTTATTCCTTAGATCCATTGTTAAGGATAATGTCTCTTCTTAGGGTCAATGTCATTTAAAGGTTGACATTTCCCCTAGAATACCCATTCTTAAGTAAGCAGAAGAAGATCATTTCTATGGTTAACAGTGGAGGGTTAGTCAGACTAATATAAAGTTATTAGTTGGACCCTTATAATCTGTATCATAACGTATTTGACTAAAGTGTCATGATCAAGTTGGAAAAGTTCTAAATTAACGTTATGATTCACCAACAGATGGTGAACACAAGAAACACGGTTCATGCTGGTGCAGAACCAAGTAATGACCCAAGGTTGAATCTGAGGAGCGCCGCTAATCAAGGGGGAGAGAACGAGTCTGTCTCTCACAATAACCCCGCAGGCGTTGGCCAAGAACAGGCAAATCCTCCAGTAGTGTGGGATACCGCAACCAAAGAAGCCATTCGTGGGTTTGTTATGCAAACGGTCATCGAGGAACTTCGGTCAATTCTACCGCAAGCACAAGGTGTTCCGATCCCTCAGGTCATTCCTGGAATTGAGGAGCCAGTGGAGCACGTACCTCAAGTCAATGTCGTCAGGGACAGAGGGACTTATAGTCGAGCTTTGAAGGCCGTGAGCTCAATGAGGCCTGACAGCTACGACGGTACTGGAGAACCGGTCAAAGTGGCATATTGGTTCTCGCATATGGAACGGTTGTTCAGAAACGTGGATTGCACTGAGGTTGAGAAAGTGCACATCGCTTCCTTCAACTCAAGGATGTGGCTAGCGAATGGTGGGAGAGCACTAGGTTAGCTAATCATCCCGAGTTGAATTGTAGTATGTTCAAATAAAAAATGACTGATCGTTTCTTTTCCCGTGCTATGAGGGATGAGAAGCATAAGGAATTTTTGTACCCTAAGACCGATGGGTTAAAGGTGACTGAGCTTGCAGCTAAGTTCAATCACTTGTTGCAATATGTTGGGCCAGAGGTGGTGAGCGAAGAACAAAAGATCTGGTACTTCCATGGATGGATGAATCCAGAAATCAAACCTCTAATGGTGCGTCACTGATGTTCTACGTTAGAACAATATGTGGCTGTGGCCTACAAGATAGAGGTCACGCTGGAAGAATCCGCCCAAAAACGGGAGAAGCAAGTTAAGGGAAAGGGTGGGCAACATGATCGCCAGGTTGGTTCATTCAAACGACCGGCATCGCCTACCAAGTTTGAGAAGTCTGGTCGTGCTAAGACCGAGACAACTCAGTCTGACTCCACCAGAGGCTCAGGTTGGAGTAGCGGAGTAATTCAGGGCCACAACTGTGGTGAAGTTGGGCATAAAAGTCTTAATTGCCAAAAGGAAAAGCGAGTATGTTATAACTGTGGGATAGAAGGCCACATGAAAACATACTGTAGAAAGAAAGGTCAAGGACCAACACAGTCTTATCAAGCCTCAAATGTTGGCCATGGACAAAATCCAAAGCCAGAGGTATCTGCTTCTGAGCAATCTATGGCTCGTAATAAAGGCAAAGCGCCTATAGAGTCTTCAGGTCAGGGGCAACGACTCTTTGTGATGCGTCAAGCCGACGGGGGAGAACCCTGATCGATTAATTGTACTTTTGTTAAGCCTCACCGTAGTTTCATAGTCTGTCTGTTTGACTTTTTGTCAGTTGCTTTAATATAAATGTTTGAATAATAAAGAAATGTTTCCTTGTTTCAGAAAATTTCTGAATTCGTTACCGTTACAAATCAATT
Organism: Rheum nobile; assembly: GCA_027886185.1. Taxonomy (NCBI): domain Eukaryota; kingdom Viridiplantae; phylum Streptophyta; class Magnoliopsida; order Caryophyllales; family Polygonaceae; genus Rheum; species Rheum nobile. The sequence goes on along the minus strand of WOAB01000308.1, from coordinate 748,162 downwards.
GTTCCTACTAAACCCCGTGAGTGCCGGAAATAGTATATATCAAGTATGGATAAAGGTTGTCGGACTCATAGGGGAAGAGTATCGTATGTAGCCTAGATGTTCATTCCCTACAGGGTTAATCCAAGGGTCGACTCTATTGCTTAAATTCTAGATCCATTCCTAAGAGTCTTTCTTCATTTCTGGAGTTATGTCGCATCAGTATGGCATTAATTACTTTCTTAACTAAGTTGGCAAGCGTTATCTCATAAGCTGAGTTCTTCCAGAATTTCTTAAGGTGTAAGAATAAATGTGTGGGGTTAATGCTCTATGAAAGTAAGAGTTATCTCTCATACGTGCACCCTGAATAGTTGCTCTGGTAAAAGTATATAAGGGTGGATTAATGCGAAGTCCAGAACATCTAGTTTTAAGTTCATGCAGTATGCATTATTGTGCATAGATTAAAAGGATAGTCCATCAGGAACTCGTTTCCTCTATTGTGATCTTGAGTAAAGTTGAGGAATCAAGAATTTTGGTTATGAGATCCATGAGTGGATACGACCAGCGTAGAACCGATGGTTAAAGTTTGCTTTTAAGCCAAGTGTGCAAAGTTGTAGGTATTTTGGAAAATCTAATCGAAGTTCGTTTTGAGGTTTCATAAGGAAACGATATGATTAAGTCTTGGATGGATAATAGATTGTGTGAGGAAAATAAGGATCTTAAGTTTAAAATAAGTTATTGGAGACAATTAAACAAACTTTTGGGCTATGAGTCAAGTAATGGACGTCTGAGCCAAATCTAATTGGGCCAAATGATTGAAATTGGTAAGTGGTACTTTCAGAGGATAAAGAGTTATGATACTTGGGAAAGTACAAGGTTTGATATTGGGATTCGAGGTGAGTGAGTCATCCATAAGGATTATGGACAACTCTTTTTGGAAGAAATTAAGTGTAAAGTTATCGTGTTGGGAATAGGCCACTTAAATGTGGAGATTACAGTTTAAGGATAAGTTATGTTGATGATTCCGATAAATTAAAGGATTTAGTGGAGAGAATTGTCTATGTACGCCTAAGGAGTAAAGTAGCAAGTGTTAATCGTATAAACTATTAAAGGTTCTGATATAAGTGACTGAGGCAGTCGGCAATGAATCATTTTCAGGATGATACCTTAAGGAATTAAGAGTAATATCTCGTATCATTCATTTCGAGGAACATAGGAATAAAAGCATGGTGATTGTGTCTGGAGAAAGTTTGGAATCTTAAAGGTTTAAGTTATAAAGTGATTAAAGGAATAGGCTAAGTCATTACTGAAAGGATACCAAGTTAGAATTTGGCATAAGGGACAAACCCGATGATGATGAGTAATGGAATTATGAGGTATACACTTAAAGGAATTAGGAAATGCGATGTCTCAAGGACCACTAAGTTCTTGTAATGGATTATGAGGAAGATAAGGTACGTACTCCGAGATAAGTTATAAATGGAAAGGTTGACAGAGAAAGGTATGTTCTCATGCTTAAAGAAAAGAAAGTTTGTTGCAAAGATTTAAGAGGGTATTATCATGAGATAATCATGACTTTGTGGGTGTAATTACGAGTTGCTACAAGTATAACATATGGAGATGTGAGATAGTGGTATGGTTGAGGAAACTGATCGTTTCCGGAAGCAAGTCAAGGGTAAAGTGATTAAGGATATCAAGTTCAGGTAGTAAGGTTAGTTGTAACCCGATCTCATAGATTATTCGGCCAAGTTTCGGGGTCGAAACTTCTTTTAAGGGGGAGGTGATGTAATATCCCTCATTTTTAATAAGGATATTTGGGTAATTTTCCCAACCTTCGTTCAATAATTATTTCGCTTTCAGTGGAGTTCAGATTTTCCGTAACATCCTTGATCTCCGTAATAATTCCTTAAGTGTTATAAAATACATTCGATGTATTTTCGGGACTTATAATATTTGCTTGGATACAAACATATAATTTCCGGGGTTTAAAACCCATACCAAACCTTATCCTTGTAACCATTTGCACGCGAGCCTTGAATTTCCCCCAGCATGCAATTGTTGTCGGGCACCGCTTGATCTCCCGCATGCATTGTCGGGGCTTCACTCGTTGTGTGGGCGGGCACGCCTTTCTCCTTGGCTTATAAAAGGGAGTCGATCGAAGGGTTGATGGGCACCACTCCCGTCCCTTGCTCGACCTCTCCAGTTCCCCTCTCGGTCGTCTTCCTTCCGGCAAACCAGAATTGCCGAGCTTTTGTGCTTCGCCGCCCCTGCTATGCTGTTGTGCTTCGCCGAGCTCCGCCGAGCTGTTGATGCTCCATCCTCGGCGTTGTTGTGTTGTCCAAGCTACTACCCTCCGCTGCGATGCGTCATCGTCGAAGTTGCTGTGGCTGAGCCGCTACTACTGCTGCTGCGTGGTACCGTCGTGCTGCCCTCTCCGACGACGAAGCTCCTTCCCGACGAACTGCCCTCCGTCGCCGCCCCGCCTAGCTGCGTGAGCAGCCATTGTTGTCCATTGTTGTTGTTCGATGTTGTTGTGTACGTGAGTGTAATACCCCTCATTTTGGTATGGGCTTTTTGGTAATTTTTCCAACTCTCGTACTGTAGTCGAATTATTTCAGAGGAGTTCGGATTTTCTGTAAAATCCTTGATCTCCGTAATAATTCCTTGAGTGGTATAAAATACATTCGATGTATTTTCAAGACTTAGAGTATTTGTTTGGATACAAATATATTTAACCCGGGGTTAAAACCCATACCCATAATTTTTCTCGGACAAAAGAGGGCGAAAGAGGCAGAAATTTGCCTCCACCGCACCCGCGGTCAGTCCACCGCACCCCGTGGTGGCATCATTGTTTTTCGGCTCCGCCGGCTTCGATCGTCGCACCGCCTGAGCTGCTTGTCCCATCCGGTCGGGGGCGAGGCGGTTTGGGGTGCTACTTGCTTGGCCTATAAAAGGAGAAGTCGGAGCCGGAGCTCTTGTTAGAAGTGGTGGTGCTCTCAAGGTGGTCCTTTGGAAGTCCAAGGAATCCAGAAGTCGGAGCCACCACGAGTCGAGCCCCCTTCGTCTTCCCCGGTGAGGTTTTCTTCCTCGTCGTGTCGTCGGAGTTCTTTGTCCCCGACGACCGCACCCGCGGCAAAGCCACCGCACCCGCGGTGTGCCTGGGCGCTTGTGGTTGTGGATCAGGTTTGTGGTCTCGATTGGGATTTCCGTTCTTTCGATTTTGCTCGTCTTTCCTTAGATTCGTATATTTTATTATCGAATCTAACTTAGGGTTTCGTTATGGATCGTTCCGTAGGGATCTGAAATCCGAGTTATGTCCTCGTTTCGGACCCGTAAACCCGTTGTCTTTGAGCTTCGTCTAATCTAAGGCAAGTGGAGGTTCGCTCTTGCTTATCATTCCATATTTATATTAATTATCAATTGTTTAATTGTTAATTAATTTGGGATGAATATTGTTTTCGTCTGGGAACAGTTTTGATAACTGTATGTGATTTAAAAAGGAATATTATAATAGGTTGTATTTACTGCTAGAAACAACGCTATTATATATATATATATATGATTGAAATACAGATATTATAATAGGTTGTATATATTGCTAGAAACAACGCTATTATATCTGTTATTTGCCTCGATGGCATTGATGTGGATTATGGCTCATATGTTTTAACTGTTTAGTTAGAACGAGTATTCGTAGGAACACTATGTACCTTGCGAGGTTTAGTTGTTTCTTTATAACTGGTGCTATGTGGATTTTTCCCTAGTACTCTCTCTGGTCATGACCATGCCCTTACTCAGAGTTGGATTATCTCTTGTGAGGAGATATCCCTTTCACATCTCTTGTGAGGAGATATTATAAAAGCTTATAATGTAAATGTACGTTTTGGAATTAAATAAGACAAGTGCGGTTATGCACATAATTAATGAACCTTGGGCGAGAAGTACAACGTGGAAACTCGTCTGGGCTTCGATTAGAGTAAGTCCACCTTCCAAATCTGAATTCGCATTACACGGTGAGGTTGGTCGTGGACCCAAATAGTCAAGTCGCTTTTAAACGCTTGTGTGGAAATATTATATGTTCCCAAACATTTCTCATGCTTTCAGATAAGACTCAATTCGTTGGAGTCTTCTCTTCATATGTTTCCGTAAGACTCAATCTTTTGGAGTCTTCTCTTCATATGTTTACATAAGACTCAATCTTTCAGAGTCTTCTCTTGATCATACCTTTTCGTATTTTTCAGTAGGGGTATGGTGGTTGACTATCGTCATCGACTTTTATTCGAGAAGCGATGAGTCTAACCTAATACGACTACTTAGAACCTTTCTCTTTTACCCTTGTATAGTCTTTCATTAGACTAACCAACCGGTTATATCCCTTGCATGGTTGGCTGGTGTCATCCGTCTCATACGGCACATCAGATAAACGTCCGTTCCATGAAGGCTAGAAACGACGATGGAGGCAAATGGAATTTTGAAGAGTTTTTATCAAGGTTAAGATCCTTGGCGGGTGATCGTTTCGATCAAGACCCTTGTGTCATTTATTTCTAAAGACTTCCGCTGTATTAAACATGTCTTATGTTAAGACTACTCTGTATTTCTGTTGTTTTTGGATTATGGATGTAACTTCAAGACTTTGATTTAATACGAAATGTTATGATATTTCGTATTATAAATGTTGTTTTATGTTTTGTATAAACTGGTTAAGCCTTGGGTGGCTTTAGATGTGGAATCTGAGGTCACTGACGGTAATGCTTTCAAGGAGATATTTGGGGGTGTTACACATCTGGTATCAGAGCCGAAAAATTTTTCGGGTTGGGTTTTAAAATGTTTTGCGGGAAACAAAACTTTTATAAACCGTTTACTCGCTTTGAAACTGATAAGTGCTATTTTGTAGCACATATCTAAGGATTATTACCAGGTTTGAGGCGCCATTTGGTTGGATTTAGAGCACAATCATGGATTATGGAGTTAGAGTGGAAAAGTGAAGAAATCATGGGATTTATAGAGGTTTGAAGTGTATTGAAGAGTAGAAGAACAATGTGCTGAATTCAAATGGTTATTTCTCTCTAATCAGATGTCCAAATGAATTGATTCCAATTCTAGGAGTTAGATCTTGAAGTTTACTGCAAGTCCTCAAAATATGAGCGCAATCCGAGTTGGGAATCAAAAGTTATGGAATTTTTACTAAAGTGTCGCAGAAGCTGAAAAAGGCACCGCCGCCCCGCGGTGGAACTCACCGCCCCGCGCCAATAGCCACCGCGACCCGGCGGTGGATCTCAGAGAAGACTGACGCCCCGTGGTGGGCACGTAGCGCCTCGCGGCCAGAAGACTTTATTTCCTTATTTTTGCTATTTCGGATTTCCTTATTTTCTATTATTTTATTTCCTTTGTTATTTTGCATTAGGTTAACTTTATTTTCCAAAGCCTATTTAAGATCTTTTCCAGGTCTTAGATAGGAGACTAGTTTTCATTCTGCCTCTAGGGTTTTTAACCCATGGAGAGCTAAACACCTTTGTTCTGCTAGACGTTTGAAGCAATACAGTTGATTCGGTTGTGAGATTTCTATTCCTTGTTCTTATTCTTATGTGTGTTGGTTTGATTATCTTGGTTATATTGATTATTGATTTATCATTGTTCTTCATAGTCTGGCCAGCTAGGTTGAGTAATATTTATCAATTGCTAGGATTGCATATAGGGGTTCCGAGTGCATATCTAGTAGCAAACACAATTGTGCGTATAGGGGTTCCGAGCGTACAATTGTGAGTGAGAGTCAGTTGCATGCGAGTATTAATACGTCTTTCTATTTACATGTATCCTATATCCTTGTGTGCATTGCTATTGCTGTGTTAGTGGTAAAGTATACCGACAACTGTGAGAATCGGAGGTATTTTACCATTGGCATAGTGATAAGTCTATCGACAACTGTGAGAATCGGTAGTACTTAAGATCAGGGTGGGAACAACCATAAGAATAGTTAAAGAACTTGGATTGAATAGATTTCAGTGATCAACTTATATCTCTGTATTGTGGATCTCGTTCTAGTGGAACTACTTTTCCCATCATACTTATTCTTTCTTTAAAGCCTGCATCTTTGTCACTCTATTTGATACTCAAAACCCCCCTTATTACCTTGCATGCTTATAAACACATAGATTGATTACTTCCTCCCTGTGGGATCGACCCTTGCTTGCCTCTACTACTTGTTTAGGTTTGTTAGGATTATTTTGTTTAGGTGTCACGACAACACCTTATCAGAAACTGAGAAATATTTTCGAAGGCTCTGAATTTCCAAATAAAATGATATTCTGTTGTTGTAGTCGTGCCTTCTTTAGTCTGATATGGAAGCGAACTTCTATATTTAGAAAGACTAAACTCTCTTCTCGTCGCCCGTAGATTATGGGTGCATGCTTTTCTCTTCAGAGGGACTCGGAAAAAGCCGAGGTGGCTCCGCCATCTCCAATGAGGCTTGAGTTTCCAGATCCCCTGTGATGCTTTGAGATCGGATAATCTAGTAGTCCACCCAAGGAGATAAAGACCATACTCCCTGAGTCGGTAGTTCTAGTGTCCAATAAAACCGAGGTTCTTGTGGTAGAGCCCGAAGAGGAGCCAAGGGAGGACACTGAGGATGAGGGTTATCCGTCACAGTACGCAAGAGGGTACTATGACGATGACTTTATGATCGATTCGATTCCCGAGGAAGAGGATCCTGAAGAAGATCCAGAGGAGGACCCCGAAGAGGACCTCGAGGATTAGGGCCACGAGTCCGATGGCTTAGAGCGCTTATTGGTGGGCAACGAGGACCCGGGGATGGAGTTTATCTATCCAAGTCCGGAGTTGCCGCCTGAGCGAGAGTACTCGCCATTGACTCCAGCCGATTGGGAGACACTCTATGCTGAGTTTGGCATCAGAAGAAGTAGTGATCCACAAAATGCATCTGAGGACTCACAGCCTATTCCTGCTCAGATGAGGCTGAGGTTGAGCCCTGACTCGCGAGAGGCACTTCGCCTGAGTCAGATGATTTCCCCTGAAGAGCGTCGTTAGATGGATGAGGTGGTTGAGCATGCTCGAAGAAGGGCAAGGCCAAGGAATGAGCCATGTGCTCCAGGGCCGAGCAGGGTGTGAAGTCCATCACCAGATTCCGATGGTAAACCCCGTTCGAAGAAGCCATGTATGAGGAGTTGTGATTACAGGAAATGTTTCAGGGCTCCATGATTGGGCCAGTGCTGATTAGCAGTTTGTTTTCTTGTATTTCAGTGTTCGTTTTGTTAAGAACCTAAGTCTCCGAGCAATTTTGTCTTAACGCTCGGGAGATCCCTTTTGTAGAACTTATTAGCTCAGTTTGAGCTTATCAATGAAAATTACCAAGTTTGATCTATTCTAAGTGATTTTATTACATTGAGTACATTGGAATGATATTAATGTTATAAAATACTTGGAATTTGATCGGTAAACAGATGGTGAACACAAGGAACACCATTCGTGTTGGTGCTGGGCCAAGCAATGACCCTAGACCAAATGTGAGGAGTATTGCGAACCCTGTGGATGAACACGAGACTGCTTCTAACAACACTCCAGGGGGCAATGACCAAGCTCCGGTCAACGCTCCAATGGTATTTGATGCAGTAGCAATAGAGGCTATTCGGGGAATTGTGATGCAGGCATTCACCGATATCATGCGACCAATTGCGCCTCAGGCACAAGGCATGCCAGTTCCTCCATCGGTTCCTAGATTCGAGGAGCCAGATATCCATGTACCCCGAGAAGATGCGGTCAGGAATAGAGGTGACTATGGCCGAGCACTGAAGGCCATAAGCTCTATGAGGCCTGATAGCTATGATGGGAAAGGAGAGCCAGTCAGGGTGGCACATTGGTTCTCGCACATGGAGCGATTGTTCCGCAATGTTGAGTGCACTGAAGCTGAGAAGGTGCATATTGCTTCCCTTCAGTTGAAGGAGGTAGCTAGTGAGTGGTGGGAAGGTACCGGCCTAGCTGATCACCCTGGTTTGAACTGGGGGATGTTCAAAGCCAAGATGACTGATCGTTTCTTTTCCCGAGCTATGAGGAAAGAGAAGCATAAGGAGTTTCTCTATCTGAAGATGGATGGATTGAAAGTGACTGAGCTTGCGGCCAAGTTCAATCACTTGTTGCAGTACGTTGGGCCGGAAGTGTCCAGTGATGATCAAAAGATCTGGCATTTCCATGAGTGGATGAATCCAGACATTAAGCCACTGATGGTGCGCCATTGATGCTCTACTATGGAGCAGTACGTGGATGCAGCCTATAAGTTGGAAGTGACTCTGGAAGAGTCGACAAAGAAACGTAATCGCCAGAGGTCAATGCAGAATCAACCTCAGGCGAGTGGATTCAAACGTCCCGCGCCACCGTCTAACTTTGCCAAACCTGGCCGAACGAAAACGGATATGACTCATGGAGGGTCTACGTAGTTTTCGGGTCAGGGCAAAAATCTGATCCAGTGCTACAACTGTGGTACGCACGGGCACAAGAGCAATGAGTGCCCGAAGGAGAAGAAGACGTGTTTTGGCTGTGGAAAGGTGGGGCACATGCATACATTTTGTCCGCAGAGGAGGCAGAAAGGAGCTGAATCACAGCAAGGGTCTGTTAGTCAGAACAATCGACCTAGGTTTAGACCAATGGAAGCTCCTAGTCCTTCAACGCAGACGACTGCGCAAAACAAGGGGAAAGCTCCAGCTGCTTCTGGAGGTCGAGGTCAACGCCTTTACGAGATGCGTGAGGCGGATGGACCCAATGCTCCAATTGCTTAAGGTACTTTATACCTTCATTCTACTTCAGTATGTATATTGTTTGATTCGGGTGCTACCCATTCTTTCATTTCAGAGAGTTGTGTCAGTAAGTTAGGCTTAGTATGCAACGAGTTTTGTAAACCTTTTGTTGTAAATCTTCCTAATGGTGAACATTTAGTGGGCACCAAGCGTCTGTCAGAATTTCCGATTACCATCCAGGGTAAGAAGTTTGAAGCAGATTTGATCTGTATAGCCATGGCTCCATACGACATTATTCTCGGTATGGATTGGCTAACGCGTCATGGGGCGGTAATCGATTTTAGCTTAAGAACTATGACGGTGTCATCTGGGGGCCAGTTTGTATGCAAATTCAAGGGTCGTAATGACGCTAATAACGGCAGGCTTATCAATGCGATGGCTAGGTTTAAGCTACTTCGACAAGGTTGTGTCGAGTACCTGTGCTATCTGGACGAGCCTAAGAAAGATGAGCCATCAGTTCTTGATATTCCAGTCATTCGTGAGTTTTCGGATGTCTTTCCAGAGGAAATTCTTGGTTTACCCCAGTATCGTGACATGGAGTTTACCATTGATCTCGAGCCTGGTACCGCGCCGATCTCTAAGGCACCGTACCGGATGGCTCATGTTGAGATGCAAGAGTTGGAGAAGCAACTCGAGGATCTTCTTGAGAATGGCTATATAAGGCCGAGCGCATCACCTTGGGGCGCTCCGGTCTTGTTCGTCAAGAAGAAGGATGGATCGTTCCGACTTTGTATCGACTATCGAGAGTTGAATAAAGTCACGATCAAGAACAAGTATCCGTTGCCGAGGATTGATGATCTGTTGGATCAACTGCAAGGAGCTAAAGTCTTTTCCAAAATCGATCTGAGATCTGGTTACCATCAGCTCAGAATTCGTGAGGAGGATATTACGAGGACTGCTTTCCGGACGAGATATGGTCACTATGAGTTCGTAGTCATGCCATTTGGACTCACCAATGCTCCAGCAGTTTTCATGGATCTAATGCATCGATGTTTCCACCAATACTTGGATAAGTTTGTAGTGGTCTTCATCGATGACATTTTGATCTATTCCCCGAGCGAGGAAGCTCACGAGGAACATCTTCGGATTACCTTGTCAGTCCTTAGACAGAATCAGCTATATGCAAAGTTGTCTAAATATGACTTTTGGATCAAGGAAGTGGCTTTCTTAGGCCATGTGATCAATAAAAATGGGGTTATGGTTGATCCCCAGAAGATTGAAGCGGTAGCAAATCGGATGCGGCCTCAAAATGTGAAAGAGGTGTGAAGTTTTCTTGGACTTGCTGGATATTATAGACGGTTCATGGAGGGATTTTCTAAGATCGCTCTACCTATGACCGGTCTGCTCCGCAAAGTCCACAAGAAGTTTGTCTGGGATGACAAGTGTGAGGCCAGTTTTCAGAAGTTGAAGCAGTATCTGACCTCTGCACCAGTGTTAGCACTACCGGAAGGAAATGATGGTTATGTGGTCTATAGTGATGCTTCGAAGCATGGGTTAGGATGCGTACTGATGCAGAAAGGCAAAGTTATTGCATATGTATCCCGACAACTGAAGACTTATGAAGCAAACTATCCGACGCATGATCTGGAACTAGCAGCCGTTGTTTTTGCACTGAAGATTTGGAGGCACTATCTCTATGGTGTGAGGTGCCAAGTCTTCACTGATCACAAGAGTCTCAAGTACGTGTTCACTCAGAAGGAGCTGAATATGAGACAACGTCGCTGGTTAGAGCTACTCAAAGACTACGACATCGAGTTGATGTATCATCCGGGAAAGGCTAATGTAGTAGCCAATGCATTGAGCCGGAAGACGCCGCACGAGACTGTAATGGTTGTACTTACTGCTCAGACCAAGCTGAACCAAGAGTTGTGCGAGATTGAAGTCTTGTACGATCAACGTCGAGGATACCTGAGTATGCTTAAGATTCAAGTTACGCTACTTGATCAAATCAGGGAGAAACAGGTTGATGATGTAGTCATGGTGAAGCTAAGCAGTGAAGTGATAGACGGGAAAGCTCCCGGTTTCGTGATTCAGGAGGATGGATCACTCTGGTTTCAGGACCGGATTTGTGTGCCTGACGTTGATGGTCTTCGCCAGTTAGTGATGAAGGAGGCCCATTCGTCCGCTTATTCTGTACATCCAGACCTTGGAAGACATGCTGAGAGCTTGTGTACTCGATCGTCCGACTAGCTGGGAAAACAGCCTGAGTCTGATTGAGTTCACATACAATAACAGTTGGCATGCTACCATTAAGATGGTTCCATTCGAGGCTTTGTACGGTTGAAGGTACAGATCTCCGATTTGTTGGGATGAGAATGCCGACAAGGTTCTGCTTGAACCGGAGTTAGTCGAAAGGACTGCCTCGGACATTGCTTTAATTAGACAAAGGATGTTGACAGCTCAGAGTCGACAAAAGTCTTATGCAGATCTGAAGCGTAGGAATGTTGAGTTTGAGGTTGGTGACAAAGTATTTGTCAAGGTGTTGCCATCCAAAGGTGTGTTAGATTCGGTAAGCATGGGAAGCTTAACCCTCGCTACGTGGGACCGTTTGAGATCCTTGACAGAGTTGGGTCTCTAGCGTATCGATTGGCATTGCCGTCGTCGGCACATCCAGTGCATAACGTGCTCCACATATCTTTGTTGAGGAAGTACGTGCCAGATGAGTCTCATGTGCTGAGTTATGAAGACATTGAGATTCAGGCAAATGGTACCTATGAGGAGATACCGGCGCGTATTCTCGAGCGCCGTGAGAAGCAGTTGCGCATCAAGGTGATACCTTTGGTACGGATTTTATGGTCCAAGTCAGGAACTGAAGAGGTTACTTGGGAAACCTGGGAGACTGAGGCGGATATGCTTAGTCGTTTTCCCGAGCTATTTTCGGCCTAGTTTTGGGGTCGAAACTTTTTTTTAAGGGGGAGGTGATGTAATACCCATCATTTTGGTAAGGGCATTTTGGTAATTTTTCCAACTCTCGTACTATAGTCGGATTATTTCAGAGGAGTTCGGATTTTCTGTAAAATCATTGATCTCCGTAATAATTCCTTGAGTGGTATAAAATACATTCGATGTATTTTCGGGACTTAGAATATTTGTTTGGATACAAATATATTTAACCCGGGGTTAAAACCCATACCCATAATTCTTCTCGGACAAAAGAGGGCGAAAGAGGTAGAAATTTGCCTCCACCGCACCCGCGGTCAGTCCACCGCACCCCGCGGTGGCATCATTGTTTTTCTGCTCCGCCGGCTTCGATCATCGCGCCACCTGAGCTGCTTGTCCCATCCGGTCGGGGGCGAGGCGGTTTGGGGTGCTGCTTGCTTGGCCTATAAAAGGAGAGTACCTAGAGGCTGGGAAAGGCACCTAATCTGAGCTCTCTCTCTCTCTTTCTTCCTCTTGTTCCATTGACGCCGGAAAGCTCAAGCTCTCGCCGGAAAAGCTTCGTTCTTCGCCGGAGCTCTTGTTAGAAGTGGTGGTGCTCTCAAGGTGGTCCTTTGGAAGTCCAAGGAATCCAGAAGTCGGAGCCACCACGAGTCGAGCCCCTTCGTCTTCCCCGGTGAGGTTTTCTTCCTCGTCGTGTCGTCGGAGTTCTTTGTCCCCGACGACCGCACCCGCGGCAAAGCCACCGCACCCGCGGTGTGCCTGGGCGCTTGTGGTTGTGGCTCGGGTTTTGTGGTCTCGATTGGGATTTCCGTTCTTTCGATTTCGCTCGTCTTTCCTTAGATTCGTATATTTTATTATCGAATCTAACTTAGGGTTTCGTTATGGGTCGTTCCGTAGGGATCAGAAATCCGAGTTCTGTCCTCGTTTCGAACCCAGAAACCCGTTGTCTTTGAGCTTCGTCTAATCTAAGGCAAGTGGCGGTTCGCTCTTGCTTATCATTCCATATTTATATTAATTATCAATTGTTTAATTGTTAATTAATTTGGGATGAATATTGTTTTCGTTTGGGAACAGTTTTGATAACTGTATGTGATTTAAAAAGGAATATTATAATAGGTTGTATATACTGCTAGAAACAACGCTATTATATATATATATATGATTGAAATACAGATATTATAATAGGTTGTATATATTACTAGAAACAACGCTATTATATCTGTTATTTGCCTCGATGGCATTGATGTGGATTATGGCTCATATGTTTTAACTGTTTAGTTAGAACGAGTATTCGTAGGAACACTATGTACCTTGCGAGGTTTAGTTGTTTCTTTATAACTGGTGCTATGTGGATTTTTCCCTAGTACTCTCTCTGGTCATGACCATGCCCTTACTCAGGGTTGGATTATCTCTTGTGAGGAGATATCCCTTTTACATCTCTTGTGAGGAGATATTATCTCTTGTGAGGAGATATTATAAAAGTTTATAACGTAAATGTACGTTTTGGAATTAAATAAGACAAGTGCGATTATGCACATAATTAATGAACCTTGGGCGAGAAGTACAACGTGGAAACTCGTCTGGGCTTCGATTAGAGTAAGTCCACCTTCCAAATCTGAATTCGCATTACACGGTGAGGTTGGTCGTGGACCCAAATAGTCAAGTCGCTTTTAAACGCTTGTGTGGAAATATTATATGTTCCCAAACATTTCTCATGCTTTCAGATAAGACTCAATTCGTTGGAGTCTTCTCTTCATATGTTTCCGTAAGACTCAATCTTTTGGAGTCTTCTCTTCATATGTTTACATAAGACTCAATCTTTCAGAGTCTTCTCTTGATCATACCTTTTCGTATTTTTCAGTAGGGGTATGGTGGTTGACTATCGTCATCGACTTTTATTCGAGAAGCGATGAGTCTAACCTAATACGACTACTTAGAACCTTTCTCTTTTACCCTTGTATAGTCTTTCATTAGACTAACCAACCGGTTATATCCCTTGCATGGTTGGCTGGTGTCATCCGTCTCATACGGCACATCAGATAAACGTCCGTTCCATGAAGGCTAGAAACGACGATGGAGGCAAATGGAATTTTGAAGAGTTTTTATCAAGGTTAAGATCCTTGGCGGGTGATCGTTTCGATCAAGACCCTTGTGTCATTTATTTCTAAAGACTTCCGCTGTATTAAACATGTCTTATGTTAAGACTACTCTGTATTTCTGTTGTTTTTGGATTATGGATGTAACTTCAAGACTTTGATTTAATACGAAATGTTATGATATTTCGTATTATAAATGTTGTTTTATGTTTTGTATAAACTGGTTAAGCCTTGGGTGGCTTTAGATGTGGAATCTGAGGTCACTGACGGTAATGCTTTCAAGGAGATATTTGGGGGTGTTACACATCTGGTATCAGAGCCGAAAAATTTTTCGGGTTGGGTTTTAAAATGTTTTGCGGGAAACAAAACTTTTATAAACCGTTTACTCGCTTTGAAACTGATAAGTGCTATTTTGTAGCACATATCTAAGGATTATTACCAGGTTTGAGGCGCCATTTGGTTGGATTTAGAGCACAATCATGGATTATGGAGTTAGAGTGGAAAAGTGAAGAAATCATGGGATTTATAGAGGTTTGAAGTGTATTGAAGAGTAGAAGAACAATGTGCTGAATTCAAATGGTTATTTCTCTCTAATCAGATGTCCAAATGAATTGATTCCAATTCTAGGAGTTAGATCTTGAAGTTTACTGCAAGTCCTCAAAATATGAGCGCAATCCGAGTTGGGAATCAAAAGTTATGGAATTTTTACTAAAGTGTCGCAGAAGCTGAAAAAGGCACCGCCGCCCCGCGGTGGAACTCACCGCCCCGCGCCAATAGCCACCGCGACCCGGCGGTGGATCTCAGAGAAGACTGACGCCCCGTGGTGGGCACGTAGCGCCTCGCGGCCAGAAGACTTTATTTCCTTATTTTTGCTATTTCGGATTTCCTTATTTTCTATTATTTTATTTCCTTTGTTATTTTGCATTAGGTTAACTTTATTTTCCAAAGCCTATTTAAGATCTTTTCCAGGTCTTAGATAGGAGACTAGTTTTCATTCTGCCTCTAGGGTTTTTAACCCATGGAGAGCTAAACACCTTTGTTCTGCTAGACGTTTGAAGCAATACAGTTGATTCGGTTGTGAGATTTCTATTCCTTGTTCTTATTCTTATGTGTGTTGGTTTGATTATCTTGGTTATATTGATTATTGATTTATCATTGTTCTTCATAGTCTGGCCAGCTAGGTTGAGTAATATTTATCAATTGCTAGGATTGCATATAGGGGTTCCGAGTGCATATCTAGTAGCAAACACAATTGTGCGTATAGGGGTTCCGAGCGTACAATTGTGAGTGAGAGTCAGTTGCATGCGAGTATTAATACGTCTTTCTATTTACATGTATCCTATATCCTTGTGTGCATTGCTATTGCTGTGTTAGTGGTAAAGTATACCGACAACTGTGAGAATCGGAGGTATTTTACCATTGGCATAGTGATAAGTCTATCGACAACTGTGAGAATCGGTAGTACTTAAGATCAGGGTGGGAACAACCATAAGAATAGTTAAAGAACTTGGATTGAATAGATTTCAGTGATCAACTTATATCTCTGTATTGTGGATCTCGTTCTAGTGGAACTACTTTTCCCATCATACTTATTCTTTCTTTAAAGCCTGCATCTTTGTCACTCTATTTGATACTCAAAACCCCCCTTATTACCTTGCATGCTTATAAACACATAGATTGATTACTTCCTCCCTGTGGGATCGACCCTTGCTTGCCTCTACTACTTGTTTAGGTTTGTTAGGATTATTTTGTTTAGGTGTCACGACAACACCTTATCAGAAACTGAGAAATATTTTCGAAGGCTCTGAATTTCCAAATAAAATGATATTCTGTTGTTGTAGTCGTGCCTTCTTTAGTCTGATATGGAAGCGAACTTCTATATTTAGAAAGACTAAACTCTCTTCTCGTCGCCCGTAGATTATGGGTGCATGCTTTTCTCTTCAGAGGGACTCGGAAAAAGCCGAGGTGGCTCCGCCATCTCCAATGAGGCTTGAGTTTCCAGATCCCCTGTGATGCTTTGAGATCGGATAATCTAGTAGTCCACCCAAGGAGATAAAGACCATACTCCCTGAGTCGGTAGTTCTAGTGTCCAATAAAACCGAGGTTCTTGTGGTAGAGCCCGAAGAGGAGCCAAGGGAGGACACTGAGGATGAGGGTTATCCGTCACAGTACGCAAGAGGGTACTATGACGATGACTTTATGATCGATTCGATTCCCGAGGAAGAGGATCCTGAAGAAGATCCAGAGGAGGACCCCGAAGAGGACCTCGAGGATTAGGGCCACGAGTCCGATGGCTTAGAGCGCTTATTGGTGGGCAACGAGGACCCGGGGATGGAGTTTATCTATCCAAGTCCGGAGTTGCCGCCTGAGCGAGAGTACTCGCCATTGACTCCAGCCGATTGGGAGACACTCTATGCTGAGTTTGGCATCAGAAGAAGTAGTGATCCACAAAATGCATCTGAGGACTCACAGCCTATTCCTGCTCAGATGAGGCTGAGGTTGAGCCCTGACTCGCGAGAGGCACTTCGCCTGAGTCAGATGATTTCCCCTGAAGAGCGTCGTTAGATGGATGAGGTGGTTGAGCATGCTCGAAGAAGGGCAAGGCCAAGGAATGAGCCATGTGCTCCAGGGCCGAGCAGGGTGTGAAGTCCATCACCAGATTCCGATGGTAAACCCCGTTCGAAGAAGCCATGTATGAGGAGTTGTGATTACAGGAAATGTTTCAGGGCTCCATGATTGGGCCAGTGCTGATTAGCAGTTTGTTTTCTTGTATTTCAGTGTTCGTTTTGTTAAGAACCTAAGTCTCCGAGCAATTTTGTCTTAACGCTCGGGAGATCCCTTTTGTAGAACTTATTAGCTCAGTTTGAGCTTATCAATGAAAATTACCAAGTTTGATCTATTCTAAGTGATTTTATTACATTGAGTACATTGGAATGATATTAATGTTATAAAATACTTGGAATTTGATCGGTAAACAGATGGTGAACACAAGGAACACCATTCGTGTTGGTGCTGGGCCAAGCAATGACCCTAGACCAAATGTGAGGAGTATTGCGAACCCTGTGGATGAACACGAGACTGCTTCTAACAACACTCCAGGGGGCAATGACCAAGCTCCGGTCAACGCTCCAATGGTATTTGATGCAGTAGCAATAGAGGCTATTCGGGGAATTGTGATGCAGGCATTCACCGATATCATGCGACCAATTGCGCCTCAGGCACAAGGCATGCCAGTTCCTCCATCGGTTCCTAGATTCGAGGAGCCAGATATCCATGTACCCCGAGAAGATGCGGTCAGGAATAGAGGTGACTATGGCCGAGCACTGAAGGCCATAAGCTCTATGAGGCCTGATAGCTATGATGGGAAAGGAGAGCCAGTCAGGGTGGCACATTGGTTCTCGCATATGGAGCGATTGTTCCGCAATGTTGAGTGCACTGAAGCTGAGAAGGTGCATATTGCTTCCCTTCAGTTGAAGGAGGTAGCTAGTGAGTGGTGGGAAGGTACCGGCCTAGCTGATCACCCTGGTTTGAACTGGGGGATGTTCAAAGCCAAGATGACTGATCGTTTCTTTTCCCGAGCTATGAGGAAAGAGAAGCATAAGGAGTTTCTCTATCTGAAGATGGATGGATTGAAAGTGACTGAGCTTGCGGCCAAGTTCAATCACTTGTTGCAGTACGTTGGGCCGGAAGTGTCCAGTGATGATCAAAAGATCTGGCATTTCCATGAGTGGATGAATCCAGACATTAAGCCACTGATGGTGCGCCATTGATGCTCTACTATGGAGCAGTACGTGGATGCAGCCTATAAGTTGGAAGTGACTCTGGAAGAGTCGACAAAGAAACGTAATCGCCAGAGGTCAATGCAGAATCAACCTCAGGCGAGTGGATTCAAACGTCCCGCGCCACCGTCTAACTTTGCCAAACCTGGCCGAACGAAAACGGATATGACTCATGGAGGGTCTACGTAGTTTTCGGGTCAGGGCAAAAATCTGATCCAGTGCTACAACTGTGGTACGCACGGGCACAAGAGCAATGAGTGCCCGAAGGAGAAGAAGACGTGTTTTGGCTGTGGAAAGGTGGGGCACATGCATACATTTTGTCCGCAGAGGAGGCAGAAAGGAGCTGAATCACAGCAAGGGTCTGTTAGTCAGAACAATCGACCTAGGTTTAGACCAATGGAAGCTCCTAGTCCTTCAACGCAGACGACTGCGCAAAACAAGGGGAAAGCTCCAGCTGCTTCTGGAGGTCGAGGTCAACGCCTTTACGAGATGCGTGAGGCGGATGGACCCAATGCTCCAATTGCTTAAGGTACTTTATACCTTCATTCTACTTCAGTATGTATATTGTTTGATTCGGGTGCTACCCATTCTTTCATTTCAGAGAGTTGTGTCAGTAAGTTAGGCTTAGTATGCAACGAGTTTTGTAAACCTTTTGTTGTAAATCTTCCTAATGGTGAACATTTAGTGGGCACCAAGCGTCTGTCAGAATTTCCGATTACCATCCAGGGTAAGAAGTTTGAAGCAGATTTGATCTGTATAGCCATGGCTCCATACGACATTATTCTCGGTATGGATTGGCTAACGCGTCATGGGGCGGTAATCGATTTTAGCTTAAGAACTATGACGGTGTCATCTGGGGGCCAGTTTGTATGCAAATTCAAGGGTCGTAATGACGCTAATAACGGCAGGCTTATCAATGCGATGGCTAGGTTTAAGCTACTTCGACAAGGTTGTGTCGAGTACCTGTGCTATCTGGACGAGCCTAAGAAAGATGAGCCATCAGTTCTTGATATTCCAGTCATTCGTGAGTTTTCGGATGTCTTTCCAGAGGAAATTCTTGGTTTACCCCAGTATCGTGACATGGAGTTTACCATTGATCTCGAGCCTGGTACCGCGCCGATCTCTAAGGCACCGTACCGGATGGCTCATGTTGAGATGCAAGAGTTGGAGAAGCAACTCGAGGATCTTCTTGAGAATGGCTATATAAGGCCGAGCGCATCACCTTGGGGCGCTCCGGTCTTGTTCGTCAAGAAGAAGGATGGATCGTTCCGACTTTGTATCGACTATCGAGAGTTGAATAAAGTCACGATCAAGAACAAGTATCCGTTGCCGAGGATTGATGATCTGTTGGATCAACTGCAAGGAGCTAAAGTCTTTTCCAAAATCGATCTGAGATCTGGTTACCATCAGCTCAGAATTCGTGAGGAGGATATTCCGAGGACTGCTTTCCGGACGAGATATGGTCACTATGAGTTCGTAGTCATGCCATTTGGACTCACCAATGCTCCAGCAGTTTTCATGGATCTAATGCATCGATGTTTCCACCAATACTTGGATAAGTTTGTAGTGGTCTTCATCGATGACATTTTGATCTATTCCCCGAGCGAGGAAGCTCACGAGGAACATCTTCGGATTACCTTGTCAGTCCTTAGACAGAATCAGCTATATGCAAAGTTGTCTAAATATGACTTTTGGATCAAGGAAGTGGCTTTCTTAGGCCATGTGATCAATAAAAATGGGGTTATGGTTGATCCCCAGAAGATTGAAGCGGTAGCAAATCGGATGCGGCCTCAAAATGTGAAAGAGGTGTGAAGTTTTCTTGGACTTGCTGGATATTATAGACGGTTCATGGAGGGATTTTCTAAGATCGCTCTACCTATGACCGGTCTGCTCCGCAAAGTCCACAAGAAGTTTGTCTGGGATGACAAGTGTGAGGCCAGTTTTCAGAAGTTGAAGCAGTATCTGACCTCTGCACCAGTGTTAGCACTACCGGAAGGAAATGATGGTTATGTGGTCTATAGTGATGCTTCGAAGCATGGGTTAGGATGCGTACTGATGCAGAAAGGCAAAGTTATTGCATATGTATCCCGACAACTGAAGACTTATGAAGCAAACTATCCGACGCATGATCTGGAACTAGCAGCCGTTGTTTTTGCACTGAAGATTTGGAGGCACTATCTCTATGGTGTGAGGTGCCAAGTCTTCACTGATCACAAGAGTCTCAAGTACGTGTTCACTCAGAAGGAGCTGAATATGAGACAACGTCGCTGGTTAGAGCTACTCAAAGACTACGACATCGAGTTGATGTATCATCCGGGAAAGGCTAATGTAGTAGCCAATGCATTGAGCCGGAAGACGCCGCACGAGACTGTAATGGTTGTACTTACTGCTCAGACCAAGCTGAACCAAGAGTTGTGCGAGATTGAAGTCTTGTACGATCAACGTCGAGGATACCTGAGTATGCTTAAGATTCAAGTTACGCTACTTGATCAAATCAGGGAGAAACAGGTTGATGATGTAGTCATGGTGAAGCTAAGCAGTGAAGTGATAGACGGGAAAGCTCCCGGTTTCGTGATTCAGGAGGATGGATCACTCTGGTTTCAGGACCGGATTTGTGTGCCTGACGTTGATGGTCTTCGCCAGTTAGTGATGAAGGAGGCCCATTCGTCCGCTTATTCTGTACATCCAGACCTTGGAAGACATGCTGAGAGCTTGTGTACTCGATCGTCCGACTAGCTGGGAAAACAGCCTGAGTCTGATTGAGTTCACATACAATAACAGTTGGCATGCTACCATTAAGATGGTTCCATTCGAGGCTTTGTACGGTTGAAGGTACAGATCTCCGATTTGTTGGGATGAGAATGCCGACAAGGTTCTGCTTGAACCGGAGTTAGTCGAAAGGACTGCCTCGGACATTGCTTTAATTAGACAAAGGATGTTGACAGCTCAGAGTCGACAAAAGTCTTATGCAGATCTGAAGCGTAGGAATGTTGAGTTTGAGGTTGGTGACAAAGTATTTGTCAAGGTGTTGCCATCCAAAGGTGTGTTAGATTCGGTAAGCATGGGAAGCTTAACCCTCGCTACGTGGGACCGTTTGAGATCCTTGACAGAGTTGGGTCTCTAGCGTATCGATTGGCATTGCCGTCGTCGGCACATCCAGTGCATAACGTGCTCCACATATCTTTGTTGAGGAAGTACGTGCCAGATGAGTCTCATGTGCTGAGTTATGAAGACATTGAGATTCAGGCAAATGGTACCTATGAGGAGATACCGGCGCGTATTCTCGAGCGCCGTGAGAAGCAGTTGCGCATCAAGGTGATACCTTTGGTACGGATTTTATGGTCCAAGTCAGGAACTGAAGAGGTTACTTGGGAAACCTGGGAGACTGAGGCGGATATGCTTAGTCGTTTTCCCGAGCTATTTTCGGCCTAGTTTTGGGGTCGAAACTTTTTTTTAAGGGGGAGGTGATGTAATACCCATCATTTTGGTAAGGGCATTTTGGTAATTTTTCCAACTCTCGTACTATAGTCGGATTATTTCAGAGGAGTTCGGATTTTCTGTAAAATCATTGATCTCCGTAATAATTCCTTGAGTGGTATAAAATACATTCGATGTATTTTCGGGACTTAGAATATTTGTTTGGATACAAATATATTTAACCCGGGGTTAAAACCCATACCCATAATTCTTCTCGGACAAAAGAGGGCGAAAGAGGTAGAAATTTGCCTCCACCGCACCCGCGGTCAGTCCACCGCACCCCGCGGTGGCATCATTGTTTTTCTGCTCCGCCGGCTTCGATCATCGCGCCACCTGAGCTGCTTGTCCCATCCGGTCGGGGGCGAGGCGGTTTGGGGTGCTGCTTGCTTGGCCTATAAAAGGAGAGTACCTAGAGGCTGGGAAAGGCACCTAATCTGAGCTCTCTCTCTCTCTTTCTTCCTCTTGTTCCATTGACGCCGGAAAGCTCAAGCTCTCGCCGGAAAAGCTTCGTTCTTCGCCGGAGCTCTTGTTAGAAGTGGTGGTGCTCTCAAGGTGGTCCTTTGGAAGTCCAAGGAATCCAGAAGTCGGAGCCACCACGAGTCGAGCCCCTTCGTCTTCCCCGGTGAGGTTTTCTTCCTCGTCGTGTCGTCGGAGTTCTTTGTCCCCGACGACCGCACCCGCGGCAAAGCCACCGCACCCGCGGTGTGCCTGGGCACTTGTGGTTGTGGCTCGGGTTTTGTGGTCTCGATTGGGATTTCCGTTCTTTCGATTTTGTTCGTCTTTCCTTAGATTCGTATATTTTATTATCGAATCTAACTTAGGGTTTCGTTATGGGTCGTTCCGTAGGGATCAGAAATCCGAGTTCTGTCCTCGTTTCGAACCCAGAAACCCGTTGTCTTTGAGCTTCGTCTAATCTAAGGCAAGTGGCGGTTCGCTCTTGCTTATCATTCCATATTTATATTAATTATCAATTGTTTAATTGTTAATTAATTTGGGATGAATATTGTTTTCGTTTGGGAACAGTTTTGATAACTGTATGTGATTTAAAAACGAATATTATAATAGGTTATATATACTGCTAGAAATAACGCTATTATATATATATATTATTGAAATACAAATATTATAATAGGTTGTATATATTACTAGAAACAACGCTATTATATCTGTTATTTGCCTCGATGGCATTGATGTGGATTATGGCTCATATGTTTTAACTGTTTAGTTAGAACGAGTATTCGTAGGAACACTATGTACCTTGCGAGGTTTAGTTGTTTCTTTATAACTGGTGCTATGTGGATTTTTCCCTAGTACTCTCTCTGGTCATGACCATGCCCTTACTCAGGGTTGGATTATCTCTTGTGAGGAGATATCCCTTTTACATCTCTTGTGAGGAGATATTATCTCTTGTGAGGAGATATTATAAAAGTTTATAACGTAAATGTACGTTTTGGAATTAAATAAGACAAGTGCGATTATGCACATAATTAATGAACCTTGGGCGAGAAGTACAACGTGGAAACTCGTCTGGGCTTCGATTAGAGTAAGTCCACCTTCCAAATCTGAATTCGCATTACGCGGTGAGGTTGGTCTTGGACCCAAATAGTCAAGTCGCTTTTAAACGCTTGTGTGGAAATATTATATGTTCCCAAACATTTCTCATGCTTTCCGATAAGACTCAATTCGTTGGAGTCTTCTCTTCATATGTTTCCGTAAGACTCAATCTTTTGGAGTCTTCTCTTCATATGTTTACATAAGACTCAATCTTTCAGAGTCTTCTCTTGATCATACCTTTTCGTATTTTTCAGTAGGGGTATGGTGGTTGACTATCGTCATCGACTTTTATTCGAGAAGCGATGAGTCTAACCTAATACGACTACTTAGAACCTTTCTCTTTTACCCTTGTATAGTCTTTCATTAGACTAACCAACCGGTTATATTCCCTTGCATGGTTGGCTGGTGTCATCCGTCTCATACGGCACATCAGATAAACGTCCGTTCCATGAAGGCTAGAAACGACGATGGAGGCAAATGGAATTTTGAAGAGTTTTTATCAAGGTTAAGATCCTTGGCGGGTAATCGTTTCGATCAAGACCCTTGTGTCATTTATTTCTAAAGACTTCCGCTGTATTAAACATGTCTTATGTTAAGACTACTCTGTATTTCTGTTGTTTTTGGATTATGGATGTAACTCCAAGACTTTGATTTAATACGAATTGTTATGATATTTCGTATTATAAATGTTGTTTTATGTTTTGTATAAACTGGTTAAGCCTTGGGTGGCTTTAGATGTGGAATCTGAGGTCACTGGAGGTAATGCTTTCAAGGAGATATTTAGGGGTGTTACAGTGAGATTGAAGAAGAAAGAGTGGTGGGCCACCCCACTTAATTAGTTCTTGTTAGGCCGAGAAGCCCAAATCACATTCGGTCCAGATTTAACCCGAAATCAATCGAGCGATATAATTTCAACCCACTTTTATCCGTATTTTTCTTTAGGAAAATTTAATTAATATTTTTATGATTTAAAATCATAAAAATTTATTAAATTTAATTCCTTGAGTTCGTCCAGACAAATTAATTGATAATAACTAATTTGTCAGTTGTAACGTTATTTGCTGGATCACGTGTGGACCCATAACCTTGCTAGAGCTATCTGAAGCATAAACCATATCCTCGGAAAGGGTATCTTCAGTAGTCGTCTCGTCTAGATTCATCGCCGAATCTACTTAAGACAAGTGGCGGTTCGCTCTTGCTTAATCATTCCATGTTCTATTAATTATCAATTGTTTTAATTGTTAATTAAATTTGATTGAACTGTTGTTTTCGTTTGGGAACAGATTTTATAAATAACGTGATTAAAATATGATATTATAATAGGTTGTATATATTGCTAGAAACAACGCTATTATACTTGTTAATTACCGTAATGGTTTCGTTGTGAATTTAAATGTAAACTTTAATGTTAGATTAGCACGAGTATTCGTAGGAACGCTAATTCCTGGAGGGGATTAGTCGTTTCTTTATAACTTGGTATTAGTCGGATAATTCTCTAATACTTTTAACGGTCATGACCATTGCTTCCTATCCACCGTTAAGGTAAGAGGTGTTAAGCACCTTGCTAGTGCAATTTGGGTGGACATAAATGTCACCTTGTGTATTAAAGGCTCGTAGTTACTCGAGATAATATTAAAAGTCTTAACAGTAATATACGTTTTGAAATTAAATAAGATAAGTGCGGTTAGGCACATAATTAATGAACCTTGGAAGAGAAGTACTACTTGGAACCTCGTCTGGGCTTCGGTTAGAGTAAGTCCTCTTTCCAATCTGGATTTGCACTAAGCGGTGAGGTTGGTCATGGACCCAAATAGCCAAGTCGCTTTTAAACTCTTGTGTGAAATTATAACGTTCCCAAACAGTTGGCATAATTTCCCGTAAGACTCAATCTTTTAGAGTCTTCCCTTCATACGTTTCCCATAAGGCTCATTTCCTTTGGGAGTCTTATCTTCAGTGCATATCTTAATATTAATCATTCCGTGAAAGTTCCGGGTTATATATCGTTCCTTCGGTTATCATTCGAGGGACAATGATAGTAAACGGTTACAATCACTAGAACCATTCTGTTTTCACCCTTGCATAGTCTTTCATTAGACTAACCAACCGGGGTTTTTTCGTTGCATGGTTGGCTGGTGTCATCCGTCCTATACGGCACATCAGTGGTTAGTCCCCGAAGTCAAAGTAACCAGTTGAAGAAGAAGAGGCTTGCATACGAAGATTTAAGTGTCAGTGTTTTAAGTTGTTAAGTATTACTTTAATATATCTTTATAACCTAGCCATGTTATAGGTTGATTCTTAAAAGTCTTCCGCTGTGTAAATTAAAGTATTCCGCTGATATGTTTACTCTGTTGTAAAAATACTACTCTCGTTTGATGAGAGATCTTTTAATAAAAGAATTGGATTTCACATATGAATGTCTTCCGCTGTTTAATCTTTCATTTAATATATTTACGTATTTAAGTTTAATTGTTCCGATTAAAGCCTGGGGTGGCTTTGGACAGTAACGTCTGAGGTCACTGGCGTGTGGCACAACCGACATAAGTCGGGGGTGTTACAGCCTTCTTATCCTCCACAGTGTCCTCCTCATCGGGCATCCCACAATTCAGTCTTGTTATTAGCCTAAACTCCTCTATTGAAAACCTACATGGTTGTCCACCAAGATCATACCATGTCTCAAACTGCTTCTTTGGGTCCAGTTGCCTAAACAATACATGGTGAATCAACTGTGCAGACAGTTTCAAGTTTTTCATAATTTTTATAATTGGGCCAAAGGGGCCCTGCAGAACTGTCTGCCAGTCTGTTCGAGTTACGGTGTTCTCGATACAATTAAGATGTTGAAGCCTTGAGTTCTGATTTATTCGATCATAAAACAACTCTTCAGAATACCACTTGTACATTATCTGCAAAGAATGACATTCACAAATACATGACAGGTAAGAATGACTTTCATATTCACATAAAAGAAAGAAAGGCACCATCCTACTTTGTTAGGTAAAAATATATGTTTTTTAGGATAAAAAGTATTTTGTCAGACTACATTTTTGTTTATCAGGCCAAATGGAAGTTGTTCAGACAAGTCTTTACCCTAGACTATAACTTACAATCTTGTATCAACATGAATCAGGCTACTATGACATTCTAACACTCTAACCACACAACAAATATATGACATTCATATTGACATAGACCTGAAAACTTACTTTGTCAGGTAAGATAATTGGTTTTGTCAGAACACATTTTGGTTTGTCAGGCCATATGGATGTCAAGAGTTTAGGCTACTATGACTTTTCCAGACCTCTTCATGCTCTGTTTTTTTACAGACTAAATCATGCTCTGTTTATCCAGACCCTAAACCTAGCATGCATCACAAATTTCAGACAAAATATTGTTTTTTTCAGGTAGGTCAAGAGTTAGAGAAGACCACTAACCCCGCCAACCGACTTCGATGGCTCCTTCCTCGACCTCTTGGCTTTTGGTTCTTCAGCCTTCGAGATTCTCGGTTTCTTCTTCTGCACCGAAATGACTGGACTCGGTGATTCTTCTTCCTCCGACGAGCAATAGGCTCTCTTCACTCGGGCACTCGACACAGTAGCGGCCTTCGCATTCGCCGGATGTTCTTCGTTTTCCTCAACCCTCTTTCTCCTCGAAAGTGTAGAAGCCTTCGCCTTCGCCTTCTCGACTCTGGCTTTCGCAGACTGCAAACCTCTTGTCTTCACCATTCTCGATCTGCGGATTTAGTAAAGGCTTCAGAAATGGGTTCACAAAGGGCTTCACAAAGGGCTTCGCCTTCTCGACTTTGGGGATTTAGGATTTGGTTTCACGAATACGATTCGGGGATGAAAGGAAAAAGCGAGAGCGCCGAAAAATTTTTGGGGAAGAAACGCATGGAAAGGATGAACTGCTATCGGTTGAACAGGTACTTGATTACGCTACTGATACAACCGTTTGAAATTAACTGCTTCTTTAAACTTTTCCAAAACACTTTTATGTTTTTTGAAAAAGTTTTATTCGTAATTCATTTTACCTTTTTAGTTTTGAAAAGTTTTGCAGCTTTATAATACTTTTGTAATACTTTTTAAAAGTTGATATTTTTGCAAAGACCTATGCAAAAGTTGGTATTTTTTGTAATTCCACCTAATTATAATATAGAAGAAAGCCTAGGCTCTTTCACAAGCAGAATAAAGAATTTGAAAATAAAAGAATTTCCTTTAATTTTGGAGAAAAAATGTTATCTACGCAACCATAAATATTTTAGAGACTTCTCAAATATTTACAATACGGAAAAATACCAAATAAACAATGCATTGCAAATTATTGCACTAAATCTATAGGAATTATATGATCAATAAAGAGGGATAAAAATCAACTAGGGCTAAGCACAACATTGCTGGACTGGGGGCTAAAATGTAAGAGATCAAACAAAATCCACCTAAACTAAAGACTATGAAAAAAATCCCAACAATTGAAACCAACAATCATGTGACAGAACAATTCTTTTATCACTACTTCCAAAAAATTATAACATATCCATCCATCAAACATCCAATTATCAAGCAAATCATGTTATGAAAGCCATGAAGTATGACTCCAAATCAAAAGACACTCAAGCACTCTCGAATCAAAATCTAGAAAGAACCCTAATGTAGAATACAAGCATAATGTAAAAAGTCAAAAATACTTAATTAATCAAGATTATAATCTCACGTACAACTCCTAAATATTTTAGTCTTATAACTTCAACTCTACACTTTCCCTCCTTTAAAATAATTGTATCGATCATTACTCTCTATATAGCATGATGTATTTCTATATATGCAAATCTCTAATATGCCATGCATTTTAATTACATGTAAAATCATGTTAATGTCAATGTCATGATGCAGATTTTTTTGCTCACTCATGCATGCATATCAAAATGATTAGGCATGAAACTTCAACTTTGACAGTTGGAAGCTTAGAAAAACACTTCATCGATCGGTTTTTTTATTTGTTAGATTTTCTCCATTTAATTTAATTTTATTAATGTACTAAATTAATTTTATATTTTAAGTTACACATTTATAATGAGGAAGTCTAGTGAATAATTTGTGCAATGGTTTTAATTGATTCCATGCACTCAAAAATCCATCTAAATTGTATTGATTTCAATTCATTGCATGCACTCAAACTCCATCTTAATTGTATACATATGCATGCATGAACTGGTTCAAAGACATTTCATATTATTAATGCTCTCGAATTAATATACTACTAACTTTATTTTCAATCATATTGAAGTAGATTGGCTACAAATTGTACCGTTATACTTCTGTTACACTATTTAACATTTATATATTCTTGTAAAAATAGACATTTTTTTACGTAAATTAAAATTGTCAAACAAAAACTTTTTAATGTAATATATTTGACAATGTATGTGCGCGCGTACGATAAATCGCCGATTGTTTGTTGTAATTTTCTTCTTTTATCTTAGAGGGATTTGCAGAAAACCACCCGTTAAATATGTCAATTTGCCTACAACCACCCGTTATACAAGTAATTACTTGTGACTATCTCTTAAATCCATTCCGTTAGCAAAGAGTCACCCATCAGCCCATTCCGTCCATTTCCACCGTTAACCCTTGACAAATTATAAATATGCCCCTTATTTTAATTTTCCTTAATTGTTTTTTATTTTGAATGGTCAGGTACGGGTTCGGGTCGACCCAGTGGGTCGAGAGCGCCATTTCAAAATTTTATAAAATAATTATTAAAATAATATTTTAATAAAAACAAAAAATATATATTTTTTTTATTATATTATTTTAACAACAAAATATATTATAATTATTAATATATAAAATAAAAACACATTTGTAATGACCCAACGGGTCAATGACTCAACCTAGAAATTTTCGGGTCGAACGGGTTGGGTCACTTTTGATCCAATATTTTTCGGGTCGGGTCTCGACCCGAAAAACGCGGGTTGGGTCGGGTTAAAAATTGACAGCTCTAAATCGGACCAAACCGGTTTTAATATTTTAAAAACCAAACCAGTGGAAAATTAAAAGAACCGGGCAAACCGAAAAAAAATGAGGGGCATATGAGTAATTTTATAGGGGTTAACGGTGGAAATTGACGGAATGGGCTGATGGATGGCTCTTTGCTAACGGAATGGATTTAAGGGATAGTCACAAGTAATTACTTGTATAACGGGTGATTGTAGGCAAAATGACCTATTTAACGGATGGTTTTCTGCAAATCCCTCTTTATCTTAATCATATTTAGTAAAATTGTTTGACAACGACTCAATGAAGCAAAATTGACACTATAATATCATATGTTTAGTTACCGACTGGTTATTGGCGTAATTTTTTCCCATATTTGATTTTACTAGTAACCATATAAAGAAAAATGTTTATATTTAAATTGAAAGTGACTCCGACCTATTGGAGTAACATTGAAAGTATGTGTAAATGTTAATGTTTTAATATCTGTGACCATCTCGTACATCACGTAAAATGGTTAACGAAAATCACTCCTAGTTAGACCCGACAAATCTGGATTGGCCCACCCGCACGGCCCACCGTTCACAAATACGGGCGGGCAAGGAAAATATAAAAATCTGATCCGTATCTGGCCCAAACCCGCTAGTCATCTGTATCCGAGTCAAGCCCGAACCGAATATAGCCCGAGTACACTTTTCCCTAGATCTACTCTTAGTGGAGTATGATTGGTGCATGGTATGCATGCATTAAGTGGTTGAATGGTTGTCAGAGTAATTTTTCCTATTTTATCAGTGCATATACAGATAACCTCGCATAAAATTTCGATCTTATCTACACCGATAATTTTTTCAAACCCGTCTATAAAGTAACTTATTCACGTAGAGAAATAGGTCACAAACCCTCGCAGTCACAATAATGCATAACTTCTTTCCCATCAAGGAAGTGATGGATGCGCCGCAAGACAATCGGCGTTACGCTTGCCCTATATGTGACCATCCCCTCATCCGCATCGACGACTACATACTCCACCACCCCAACAACCAAGCAAGCCTAATTCCAAACATCCGGATTCGGAATCCGACTCACCACCAAAACCCACAATGCACTTGTGGCCCTCACACTAGGGCTGTGGTGTTTCATTCAACAGGCCCAGTAATGGGCCCAGCTGTTTATCGCATGCCACCGCCGCCTTATCCCCACTTTGTCTTCATGGGTGCACCTCCATCTCCTCCTCCTCCTCCTCCACCACCAGGGTAATGTTTATTACCAATTCCCCTCATTCTAGATTTTTTTAATCATTTATTGATCAATTTTTCCTCTCTTGTTTACACAATATATTTATTTCTCATATATTTTGATTTTTTATATGATACATTATATTTGAAATTGCCCAATCATTCAAGTGCTACTATATATAAATTGCCTTTTTTTTATATATAATGGGTACATCTCAAGAGGGCCTATTACAATTGTAAAGTTTCAAATGGAATCTAACTTTGTTGGTTATTTCACGTTCACGGTGCTTTGGTTAATGTTAAAGTCTCTTCGAATTGATTTTGAGTTGAATAGTTTGAATTAATGGGTAAACGAATTTGAATTGGGTCTGATCTACATGAAGGAGTCCAAATCCATGTCCAAATATGCGTTCAAATATGTATTAACTCGATAATGTTCTAATTCTAGATCTTGAATGATCAGATTTGATCAGATCTAACATTTTTTTTTTTTTTTAATTATTATACAAGCTAATTTCATCTTCGATCCAATCACCCGGCTCTCGGCTTAACCTAACAAGAAAAAACTTCTAATTAATTTTGAATTTATTTTACATCTTTGTCATGAAAATTAAATTTGTTTTGCGGGTAGGTATGTTGCCAATGAAGACGAAGAATATTTTAATCTGACCAATGACGAATGGGGTGATGTGTATGCATTAATTATGCAAAAAGTCAATGCTAAAAAGATGCAAGGTTTACTTAATTACACCTTAAACACCTCTATTGATCACTCTTCTATTTTGTATTGCACTAAACGAAGTTTCTAATCATACGATTTTATTTGTTGGCAGGGAAGAGGAAGCGAGGGAAGAGAGGCGCGACTGAGAATCAAATGGGAGAAGTTGAGAATAATTAAGCAAGATTATCAATATAGTGTACTCTTATAACTACAAACTTTCACTTTCTATGTTTTGGTCAATTTCCGCAGTTTATGTTGTACCGGTTACTACTATGTATTAGGCCGGTTTTAAATAAAGAAATTAATAGAAAGTGTGGTTATAAGAGAAATGGAGCGTGGCATCTTCTTATTCTTAATCTTTTTTTTTATTAAACAAGTTTAGTTTTCGTGTCATGCACGGATCTTATATAAAATTTTATATTGATTTTTTTTAATTATTAAAGATATATTTATTTTATATTTAAAAAATATTAAATAAAAAAACATTTAATTAGTGATAATATATATGAAATTAAGATCAGTACGATAATATAAAAAATATTTATTAATAATGACCAATATAATTCGGAATTTTTGCATGGTACCCTTGAATTTTTACAATTTTTGCGAAATACCCGAAGGTTTGAACAATTTTGCGTGGCACCCTTGAGGTTTTGACAAATTTCGCCAAATACCCTTGACGTCAAAAGACGTTAAATTTTGGGATTCACCGTTAACTCCTAAAAGAAAATAAAAGTAAAAGATTATTTATATATATATAAGTAAGCACAAGACCACCAAATTTGATATAATTCTTTGAAAAAATAAAAACACACATCCCTTCCACTGTTTACATTTATATAAAACAAAATACATAATTTATTTAGGGAAATTTCTGTTGGTGCCCCTGAGTTTAGGGTTATTCCTGTTGGTGTCCCACGATTAAGTTTTTTCCTGTTGGTACCCCTAAGGTCTTGGTTTGTTCGCTTTGTAACCGAAATTTTTCATATCCGTATCATTTCGGTTCAAATTGATCAAATAGAAGCTCATCACTATGTTTATTGACCTCAACTTAGTAGGATTCGACTCCTAAAATACTCAAATCCATACTCGAACCATTCCGATTTGAATTCTTAAGGTCGAAACGGGTTGTTGCTTTGGAATTCAAATCGTTATGGTTCGGACATGGATTTGGGTATTTTAGGAGTCAAATCTTACTAATTTGAGGGCGAGGAACACAATGGTAGACTTGGATTTAATCAATTTGAACTAGAATGGTACAAACATGAAAAAGTTTGGTTACGAAGCAAACAAACCCAAACCTTAGGGGCACCAATAGGAAAAAACTTAATCGTGGGACACCAACAGGAATAACCCTAAATACAGGGGCACCAACAGGAATTTCCCATTTATTTATAGTTAGGATGATTTTTCGTTCATATTTATTCTTAGATATTTTAATTTCTGAATAGTTTTGTACACATTCATCTCAGCTTAATTATTTGTGATACAATTATATTTGAAAAGGGGATGATATAAGTAATTTAGGATTTGTTTAAATTGCATATTTTGATATATTTTATTATATTATAATGCAAAATTAAATAAATTTATACTAAATTCCATGTTATAATTATAAATAAAATACGATCCAAATAGACCTTGATTTTTCATATTATAATTTAATATATAATTTTTTTTAGGAGTTAACAGTTGAAACCCAAAATTTAACGTTTTTTGACATCAAGGGTATTTGGCGAAATTTGTCAAAAACTCAGGGGTACCACGCGAAATTGTTCAAACCTTCGGGTATTTCGCAAAAATTACAAAAACTCAAGGATACCACGCAAAAATTCCGAATATAATTTCATACATACGTAATTTATTGAATCCAGTATTATACCTAAAAATAAATGAATTACAAGGAATTTGAAGAAAATGTGACGAATTAAATAAAAAAAATATTCAAAAATCTCAAATATTTTATATCTAATATGAAAGTTATGATCAACTGTGAATAATTTGTATCTTGAAAAGGAAATCACGATCATATCTTAAATATTTTATATTATTACAATTATAAAAATAGAAAATGAGATAATAAAGTGATGTGACACGATATAGAATAGACATATGACAAAAAATGTAGTGCAATGTCAAAACGACAAATGATCTTAGCTAGGTTTTACTTCAGTATTGTATAGTAGATTAAAAAATCAAAATTTCAAATCAATCATATAAATGGGTAACCTTGTAATTTTATAAATATAAAGATGTGACTAACGATATGATAATACGTACTATTCAAATTAATTTTGAAATAATGCTGTTCCACAAACAATAAATATCTACTTAGAAATCTTGAGATATTTAAATACTATTAATTAAAGCAACATTTAAATTATCTACTATATATAATTTAGATGAGATATTTATAATTAGATTAATTTTAAATCCAGAAAAAAATAAAAATAACAAAAATAATTTTGATTTAGATATTGTGCCGACAAAAAAATGTTAATTTTAAAACCGCGTGAATTTTGACATGGTTGATGTGACAATTTTAATGAGGGGTGTCATGTGGTTTAATTAGATTCTAGTTTAGTAAGTATATATTAACTAGCATATGTCCCCGTGTCTTGCACGAGTCTAGTTATTAAATTTTTAAATTATAATATTATTAAATATCTAATTACTAAACTGGTAAATTATAAGCTTAATCTATTGAACATATAGTGATAAGGAATTTCATACAAATAACTGAATAAGAAAATATATAAATCAGATTTAAGTAATGAGAACGATTGATTATGTATAATTGATCAAAAGAAAAAATAGTTAAATCATATTAGATAATTATTTCAAATACTTTTAATATATATTACCACTTTTGCATCATGAATCATACTTGACCAATTATATTTTCAATCACATGTTATCAATTATATATATTTAAGCATTAAAACTATAAGTACATTACGTTTTTTGGTACATAATTTTGAATAACGTACCTTTTACATGGTTAAAACGTATATTTTAATTTGACTCTATATATTAATTTATAAATAATTTTAACGTATTGTAAAATTTTGTTTTACTCACATATATATTATAAATAGCTTTAATTAAAAATAAAAAGTAACATAAAAAAGGTAAAGTATATCTTATGAATAATTTCATTCACAAATAAAAAGAAACTAATAAAGTAAATAGATATCAATAATATTTGCGATGATAATATGTGTATAATCAAGGTAAGTTATTTTAAGTAAATAAATAAATATATAAGAAATAGAAAAAGTAGATATCAAAATTAGAGAGGGATAAAAGCGTAATTATATATTGAGATTTGCCTATGTGGCATAGCTCATGGGTTGACACGTAAAAAGGATAATTAGGACTTTAATATAGTATATAGGTTTTCCATATTATATATATATCGTATTCTTTATTTAAAGGTGATGAAATTCAATAAATATATTTAATAATTCAGTTATTAGAAAAGAGATTGTCGGGTTGTTAGCTTATTTTTAATAAATTGCAGCAAAATCATATAGTTATTACGTGTTTCACCAATTAACCAAAGAGGGAGAGTACTAATTGTATTTGACTTTTGCCTTTATTCGTGTTTAATTATGGAAATAGGAATATATATTCAAGTTAGATGTTTTTGATTGACATGTTTAGTTTTGGAATTAGAATATTTTTATATATAATTATTATATTAAATTTTGAAATAAAAAATCTGTGCACATCATTCTTGTGAAAAATGAAAAACTATTACGTTGAATTTAAAAAAAATAAAAATTGAGAAAATGCAACGTGACAGAAAGAATAAGAGAATGTCATGTGACAAAAGGAGGGAGTGAATTTTATAGGGGATGCCATGTGACATAGATGAGTTTTAGTTTAGTAGATATATAGTAAATTATTTTTGTATATTTTTGTTACCAAAATATGTTTTTATTGACGTCAACGTTTATTTAGGTCAAAAAGCAAAAACATAATAAAATATTATCACTTTTTAATCTTTCTTATTTGTTGACCTTTAAAAAAAATCTTTCTTATCTTTTTTTAGGGAAAACAATATTTCTTATCTGCTTACCCTCGTCAATTACTACCTAGAACAAATATTAAGTTGAAAAAAGTTTATGATGGTCCTTTTAATAATGCAAAATTGTTTTCTTATAAGGATATCACTTACCATAATTTGTTTTTGTTAATACATATCATAAATATTTTCAAATGCTGCTACAAAAAATATTGTCACTCCTAATATTTCCTTTTAACCATGTTTAGTTTTGGATTGACATATTTAGTTTTGGAATAGAATATTCTTATATATAATTATTATATTAAATTTTGAAAAAAAGGATCTTTGCATATCATTCTTGTGATTAACATCTTTAGTTTAGAAAATAGAAGAATCTGATATATATTTATTATGTTGAATTTAAGAAAATGAAAGAATAAGAGAATGTCATGTGACAGAAAGAATAAGAGAATGTCATGTGATATAAGAAGAATGTGATATTAATAGATGGATGTCATGTGGCATAGAGGGGTTTTAGTTTAGTAGATTTAGTAGATTAATATAGTATATATCTAAATGTATAAAGAAGCAAAATTAAAAGGCACGAAACAGACAATATCGGCTCACAATTGATGCTATATACTCTCTAGAAAAGATGAGATTTTGGTAGTCTGACACGTTGAATGATATGACTTATAATCATATTCTAGTATATCAAACCCTAATATTATGCTGAAAAGACAATACCATGATAAAAAAAAAATACTATCTAAAAATATACAAAAAGATTTGTTGATTATATATAATATTCTCATAATCTTTTCTTTCATAATAAATAAAAAGATATGGCTTGTTCTTTACACTTTATGGTTATTGATAAACTATCTAAAAATAAATAAAAAATATTTCATATATTTAAATAATTGATTAATAGATATATATATATATATATAATCTTTTTCCAATCTTTTATTTTCTAATGAACAAAAAGATTTTTCTTGTTCTTTAAGCTTTATGGTTGTTGATAGTGTACCCAATTTGGAAACTTCTTTCTACAAATCTTAATCATTTTTTTTCTAAACTTTACAATAATACTCTATATATATAGCACCGTATGATGATTTCTACGAAGAAGTACATGAGATGGCTAATCTAAGGGAGTCACCTTGTACTAACGCTTGTGATATTTTCTTCTCTTATGCACCACACAACATAATATATCAAATAGTAAATTATGGTTTGCTAACTTAATTATCAACTTCCTAAGATAAAGAAAGTCTACACAGGAATCGTCGAGTATATTTTGTTGGAGAACCAACATAAACTCAAATGGCGTTCCGTATATTTTGTTGAAACAACAAAAATAGTAAGTAAAATATTTCATTTTTTAATTTATAATCTTCCTAATTGTTTGATTTGTAATCTTCCAAATTGCCTAATTGATTTGTAATCTTCCCAAATGATTTTTGTTTAGATGAGGAAAGATTAGTTATAGATTTAGTATATAAATCTTTAATATATAAGTTATAATCTTTCCAATTGATTTTTATTTTAATAAGGAAAGATTAGTTTTGAGGTTAGTATATAAATCTTTAACATATAAATTTGTAATCATCCCAAATGATTTTTCTAGAAACGTTTGTAAGATCTTGTTTTCGGTATTAAAAAATTTGTTCATAAATACGGTTTTGGTTAGAAAGAGATGCATATATTATAGATTTATAATTTACCTTCTCAACAGACAATTTCTAAAATATCCAATAAACCTGCAGTGCAATAACAAATTGTAGATTTTTTAGAAGGAAAATTATACATCGTTATTTCATAAGTCAAACAACAATTGTAGAATTTTTATTGAAAAATTATAATCTAGAATTATACACTTGATGTATATTAACTGAAGTCGTCATGAAATCTTGAATAAATGTCCTAATTATTGTAGAATTTCTATTGTGAGTTACAAGAAAATCAGATATCTTCATAAAAGATTTAGGTGAAATATATATATTCTTATTTATCATCACCATATATAGAATTATATATATTTTTACATATATTAATTTATGATCTTTTCCATATTTAAAAAATAGTTTCTAAATACGATTTAGATTAATATAAATTAATTATGTATACAATATTTATTGTTTAACTCTTATTTTATTTATAGAAGGTAAAATCTACTATATATCTACTAAAGCATAATACCTACTACGCCACATGACGCCCCTAAAATGAGCCAAACCTTTCTACTGCCATGTGGCATCACCGCCATCACGCCATTGATTTTGCCACGTGACAAGCTCTTCTTTCTTTCGTTGTTTTTTTCAAAAATAAAATAAAATAAAATCTTTGCCCATATTAACAGGATATGCATACAATATGAATATTTTTGTAATCTATTCTTTCCAAAATGTAACAAACAATATTATCAGCCATATATTTATTTTGTACGTAAATATATATGTAATCATAAATTATCAACCATATTTTTTTTTGTAATCTATTCTTTCCAAAACGCACCCAAGAATCTACTATATATCTACTAAAGTAGAATACCTACTACACCACATGGCGCCCCCAAAATGAACCAAACCTTTCTACTGCCACGTGGCATCACGCCATTGATTTTGCCATGTGGCAAGCTCTCCTTTTTTTTATTGTTTTTTCAAAAATAAAAAAAAATAAAATCTTTGTCCATATTAACAGGATATGCATACAATATGAATATTTTTATAATCTATTCTTTCCAAAACGTAGCAAATAATATTATCAGCCATATAATTATTTTGTACGTAAATATATCTATAATCATAATATATCAGCCATATATTTATTTTATAATCTATTCTTTTCAAAACGCACCCAATAATCTACTATATATCTATTAAAGGAGAATACCTATTACGCCACATGGCGCCCCCAAAAGGAGTCAAATCTTTCTACTGCCACGTGGCATCATGCCATTGATTTTGCCATGTGACAAGCTTTCCTTTTTTTCGTTGTTTTTTCAAAAATAAAATAAAATAAAATCTTTGCCCCATATTAACATGATACGCATACAATATAAATATTTTTGTAATCTATTCTTTCAAAACATAACAAATAATATTATCAGCCCAGAAAATTATGTTTCTCATTGGTATTCCATAGAAATGTATCAAAGAACATATTCGACTAACTATAGCCCCGTTCCCGATGAAGAACAATGGGATGAAAATGACCTCCCAAAAATCATCCCTCCAAGTATGAAAAGGGGAGTCGGAAGACCACCAATGAATAGGAGAAGAGCAGAGGGCGAAAAGGCAAAGGGAAAAAGATCTCGCACTGTTCGATGTGGAAAGTGCAAGGTATATGTTATTTAACTCAATTTATAACATCACATTGGCATTTGGCAATTGGATATTTATGTTGTCTGTTTGTGTATATATATATCGTGTATGTTTTTTTATGTTATACAAGGCGTTCGGACATAACTCCAAGACATGCAAGGGTGGATTGACCGCGAAAGAGATCAAGGAACAACAAGGAATACGAGTTGTAAGGAGAGCAAGGAAGAAAAGAAAGGCCGACACAACAACTGAAGAGCAACATGATCATGTGAATGACGTAATGGGTTCGGTACCATGGGTTCCTGAAAGTCAATAGTCTATTTGGCCTAATTATGAATCTTTAGCGCTTTTGATACTTGGAGCTAATTTTAATGGATGGATATGAATGTTGTGCTAATTATGATACTTGGAGCTAATTTTGATACTTGGAGCTAATTATGAATGTTGTGCTTTCATATATGCAGATTGATATTAGCTGTCCTAGTCGTTATAGACATGCCAAATGATAATGTTGTTCCTGTTCAGTTATAGCATGTATTTTGATAATGTTGTCCTCCAGGAATTTATGGATTTACTGGGTGGAAAAAGCAGAGATGCTAATGATAATGTTGTCCCTGTACATGTAATGAATTGGCTGCCTGTGAACATAAGATTAACTAATAACATGGCTACCCTAATTTCCATCTTTTTATTTGCGTTTCTTTCTTTCACTTAATGAATGAAACAAATCAGAGAGAAAAAAAAATTGATTTTC
This sequence comes from Rheum nobile, assembly GCA_027886185.1. Classification (NCBI taxonomy): domain Eukaryota; kingdom Viridiplantae; phylum Streptophyta; class Magnoliopsida; order Caryophyllales; family Polygonaceae; genus Rheum; species Rheum nobile. The sequence goes on along the minus strand of WOAB01000308.1, from coordinate 709,561 downwards.
TCCTGGAGAAGGATATACAAATAGATGCATTTACATGCACCGTCTTGATTCAGCAGTAGACTGTGATGTAAATTATAATTCAATTTGCATGCCTGGAAAAAAGGATGAACTAGCCTAATGCTAAAACAACAAAAACAAGGCCAGAATCAGTGGTTTCCGGTGTACAAAACAACATGATAAGCACCACAAGAGAAGCGGACTGAACAGAAGCGGAAGCAGAATCAGTGGTTCCCGAAGTCGCATTAGTACATCAATGGTTCCCGAAGTCGCATTAGTACATCAACTGGTTCAAAGAAGTCGCATTAGTACAACTTGTAGAGTACATAAATTAGTTAAACAAGGCAACATAGCCTAATGCTAAAACAACAAAAACAACCCAAGAAAGTAGAAGGATCCTCATCAAAGTCGAATTTTCAGCCTTCAACGTACAATTTTCAGTCGATAGTGCCTTCACCTCCACATTTAAGGTATTGTTCTTCTCCTTTATCTTATCAACCTTCTTCTCTAATGCCTTCACGTGTGTTTTCAAGTCCTCGTACACATTATCCATATTCGATACACTCACCGATGAAGAAGCATCATTCTCACACCATTTGAAAAATTTATAATCATCCTTCCCCTAAAATCAAAACAATAAAGACGGATAATGAATTAGGTAAAATGCTTCAACAACTATATCACTATCCAAAATTTTATAGAACATGTATAAATACCTGCCACTTAGAGCACCTATAAAAGCGTTTCCCGAAATTATGATTTGGCTTCGACACCTTAAGCACCAAGGTGGGCAATTGGTGAAAACAAAGGATCTTTGTACAATTTTTTTCGTATGTTCCCCAACTTGTTGAAGAATGGTCACTCATGCTACGACAAGAAAAACCACGTTTATGCTATCAATTTTTTTTGTATGCCCGAAGTCATCATTTGCATATTTGATAGTATTGTCTGCATGATGGTTCCAATCAATTTGTTGTATAAACTTATTTTGTACGTAAATATATCTGTAATCATAAATTATCAGACATATATTTATTTTGTAATCTATTCTTTCCAAATTGCACCCAAGAATCTACTATACATCTACTAAAGCAGAATACCTACTAGGCCACGTGGCGCCCCCAAAATGAACCAAACCTTTCAGCTCTCCTTTTTTTCTTTGTTTTTTCAAAAATAAAATAAAATAAAATTTATGCCCATATTAACAGGATATGCATACAATATGAATATTTTTGTAATCTATTCTTTTCAAAATATAGCAAAAATATTATCAGCCATATATTTATTTTGTATGTAAATATATTTGTAATCATAAATTATCAAGCATATATTTATTTTGTAATCTATTCTTTCCAAAATGCACCGAAGAATATTAAATAAATCTGCATTGGACGTTGGAAACAAAAGATTTGTTCCAAAAACTAAACATGGAAATTAATTACAAAGACTGGATTGCAATAAAACTAAACGAGTTGTGCACCCAATAATATTCAATGGCATGATGCAAATGCATATTTCGTTACAAAACCTATAATAAATACTAGCAACATACTAATAAAACTAATGGCATGATGCAAATGCACATTTAGTTACAAAACCTACAAGAAATACCAGCAAAACAGTAACTGAACAAAAACTTGATGTACTTGTTGGGCTCTTGTCTCTTCTCGGACAAGTCCCAACACAAATTGCCACTGTACTATACGAGATTTGTGGATGATCACTCGTGCACTATGGATTATTCATGGGATGCTGGCGTTCTTGCCCACGTGTACCGCAGCTTGGGCGAGTGCACAAGAAAAGATGCGAGATTGATGTCCACGTGTTACACTCTAATTCAGGTATTTTTTTAATTATAAAAACTATTGTTTATACCAAATTTTATTGTTGTAAATGTAATTATTCAATAACATGGATTGCTTACGAAAATTGTCTTCCAGGCGTGGATATACCAATATTTCATCATGTTCAGACCTGCACAGAGTAGAGATTGGGACTCTGAACATGCGATCCCATACGCTCGTAGATGGGACCTTTCAGTGAAACCCAACCCAATGAGAAATTACAGATTGGAGCTCGATATGATGACTGCGGACATGGTATGTGCATATATTTATGTTTAGGTTGATTGGATGCCGTTTGATACGATTGATAGGTATGTTTAGGTTGACGTTGATTTATAAATATTTTTCATCCTATTACGTTTAGGTTGATTGGATGCCGTATGGTACGATTGACTTTAACTATGTGAGCTTCGCTCCATTGCACTTCCATGGAGTTATCTCGTGTCTTTGGATAACCGAGCCGTACATGCCAGACTGTGTGGCGAGACAGTTTGCCCGTGTACATCAGGTTCCAAGAGCGTCTATAGTGCCTAAAAGGGCTTGGAGAGGAACAAAGATCAGCAACTACACGGTGGAGTACGACAGAGCTCGATTTGCATGGGATGCGCAGAATGTACATTCCATGACCCTAGATGCGATGGGCCCTCCTATCCAGCAAGGCCATGACTGTAGCGCTGATTACATGGGCTGGTACCTCCCACGTACACACCCATTCGTCAACCCCCCGACCATTGAAGACACGACACAGGTATAAAATTGACAAATTGTAGGTTGTTTAATGTCCGGTTAACTCTATCTATATTTATTATACATATCAATGTTTTTGTGTTGTGTGCAGGACTTCGAAAATTGCTACAATGATCTTGAGCCACATCGCAACCATGAATGTGAAGATGTAGCAGAGGCGCTACACCGGTCATTGGAGCGAATGTATCCCTTCCTTCCCAATCATTGAGGAAGCTGTGGAGACTGTTTTATGATTAAACTTGTTTCGTTTTATGGATTTCATTGAACTTTGGATTATGGCAACAATGAATGTTATGACTTCTATTTGATTGTTTGTTATGATATTCTTGAGAGTGTATTCCCAAGTTTAAGATGTCTTCATTTTGTATTGTGTATGAGACCGTATTTTAATTCACGTGAAGCTAACGAACTAGATGTCGTAATTATGTGTAAACCGCCATCACGATAAACAATAGATCATACAGATAGGTTTAATTTTTCTTATTTTCCACAAGTTTCAATTTTACAGAAGGCACATAAACCGCCAGAAACCACATTCTGGTAAAGCGCACGGTTTGTGACAAACCATGCCACGAACCGTGCCATTTTACAGAAGGATCAAAAACAGCCAGAAATAAGTTGAATTCCACACATTATGTGTGGAACTGCACCACACGTAATGTGTGGTCTGTCTCCACATGTTACGTGTGGTTTGGATGTAGTATGTGAAACCGCACGGCCGTGCGTTGCTCTCGGCTTTTCATCTAAAAAAATATCAAAGACCGCACGACCGTGCGTTTTACCGCACAGGCCGTGCGGTGCTCTCGGCTTTTCATCTAAAAAAATATTAAAGACCGCACGGCCGTGCGTTTTAACGCACAGGCCGTGCGATGCTCTCGACTTTTCATCTAAAAAATATATTGAAGACCGCACGGCCGTGCGTTTTACCGCACAGGCCGTGCGGTGCTCTCGGCTTTCCGGTAAGCAAAATTACGAGGGATGAGGGAAACATGTGTCTTGGTATTTCACCAACAGCTCATAAATACAACGAACATGTGCCGATCTACATCAAAGTTATTGCATCATACATATGTCTTAGGATAAAATAGTTTTAACTTTCTTCTTTCCTCTTTGCTTTTTTGGGGCGGCTGCTTGATACTCCATCAATCGATCAAGGATTGGATCTACCAAATCACTCGCAGACGGGTCATGATTTCTCACCCACGGCCCGTAAAGGTATGGCAAGGGCGAGGTTTCGGCAATGCCAATCTACATCAAAGTCAATGCATCATACATATGTTTTAACATAAGATAGTTTCAACTTATTTGATTGTATTAACGTATTGCAATGAAATGTTGCTCTTTTTGGACATGGCAAATGCATATCGTCTTCAGCTGCTCTCCAACCGCTTGGTTTGGCTTCGCCCTCATAGGCATGTATGGGAGGTCCAACTTATTTGAATGCAGTTGCCACCAAACATCCCATATCCGGGAGGTCCAACCACGTCTCCCATGGGACAGGCATGTTGGGCGAAGGAAATCATGCAAGCTTCGCCTCCATTGCCTCAAGTGTCATCGTAGACATCCAAATTGGCGCGAATAGCTCATACTCTTGTTTCAACATAGCGATCATGGTACGTCAAACAAAAGCCCACTGCCCATACTGAGACGATTATTTCCCTGTACGGGTCAAGCCAGTTTTTTTGTACGTACTGGAGACATTTTGGATATTTCCTCCAATCTTGCTGAATCTTCTTCAGTGTTGCTTCATACCCTTCTATGGTTGTTTCCTTGAATAGTTTCATGTAAGAGGGATTTGCAGAAAACCACCCCTTAAATAGGCCTATTTGCCCACAACCACCCGTTATACACGTAATTACTTGAGCCCACCCTTTAAATGCATTCCGTTAGCGCTGAATCACCCATACTCCAAATCCGTTCATTTCCTCCGTTATCTAGTGTGTAATTACCATTATACCCTTCATTTATCCGGTTTTTTAGCGGTTCTTTCATTTTTTGTTGGGTTAGGTTTTTATTTATTAGAAACCCGGTTTAGTGCCCCTCAAACCCAATTTTTTACTATTCACCTTCTCCCACTTCCAGCCGTCCGCGCAAACCCAAGCTCGTTCATGGCCGATTTCGGCCCAAGGTGGAACGCGATTTGGGAAATTAGGCCATTGGCAACTCCATTAGGCAGAAGCAATTTGAGCTAGCTTCATTCAAACCCTCTTATTTGAGTGAGAGTTTGAATCGGTGCGGTGGCAGCGGTGCGCGAGTCAACGGTGAGAGGAGAGGAGAAGCGGCGCGGCAGCAGCGAGGACTCGGACCCGGATGCGGGTCGAGCAGCAGCAGGGGCGTGAAGGAGTGGGTCGCGAGCGGGTAGGGCGGTGGTGGATCGGTTCTGGGCCTGAGGGGTAGTGACTCGATGGTTTGCGGGGCTGGGTTCGAAGGTCACGAGCAGCGGCATGGAGATGGTGGCTTGGTGTGGGTGAGGGCTGGTGGTGTGGTGGCTGGCGGGTCTGCGCTCGGCAGCGGATACGGTCAGGAGCAGGTCGCGTGGAGGTCTGGCGAGGTTGTGGTCGGCGGTGAGGGGGGAGATGGTGAGAGAGGAAAGGGGTACGGCTCGCAAGCAGATCTGGGCGCGGGCTCGGTGAGTCGGGGTGTGGTAAGGCGTGGGTTCGGTGGTGGTTCGCGAGCCAGGCGTGACAGACGGCGGGGAGATGCAGAGGGGAACAAGAAATGAGGAGGAAAGAAAGGAAAAAGCAAAAAAAAAAATCGGCTCAAAAACCCCAAACCGGGCACTAAATCGGGTTTTTAATTAATAAAAACTTAATCCTTGAAAAAATGGAAGAACCGCTCAAAAACCGGATAAAGTGAGGGTATAATGGTAATTGCACACCAGATAACGGAAGAAATGGACAGATTTGGGGTATGGGTGGTTCAGCGTTAACGGAATGAATTTAATGGGTGAGCTCAAGTAATTACGTGTATAACGGGTGGTTATGGGCAAATAGACCTATTTAAGGGGTGGTTTTCTGCAAATCCCTCTTCATGTAATCGTTGGAAATCGTTGTGCCCCTAAACTTGTCCATGGCCTTCTTCCCGAAGTCTTCAATATTCTTCCTCACATGGCGCCTACATAGAAGGAATTTTGCTTCTGGAAACTGCTTCTCTAAGGCGTTCATCAACGCCTTCTCCCGATCTGTGACCAAGCATGTGGGTGCTCGTTAGACCTTGACAAACATTTTTAAAAGTTGTTCTATGGCCCACTTGTAACTCTCTTCATCCTCATGCTCCAGAAATGCCCCGATAATATTGTAGTTTTTCCAAACAGATGTGATGCCGACAATTTTAAGGAAGGGCAAATCGTAATTGCACACATAATGATATGTTATGGCATGCTAATGATTACATGAACAAGTGAATAATATAATAGATATGTGTGTTACTAACCTGTTAGTTGCGTATGTAGACTCTAGCAACACAATGTACGGGAATGCCTTCAGCAACGATAACTGGCCCGGGCTTGCGAAGAAGATATATGTGATCTTATTGGTCTCCGTATTGAATCTATGCTCCATGAAGTATCTCTTCTCATTGCACTCATAGAAGAACTGTTGCACCACTGTTCTTCCTTCCATGCCCTTTTTTCGTATCTCATGCATGATGTTGTACACTTGCTTCATCTTGGTCAAGTTTCCTGGGGACGACTTGATTGTAGTAAAAATCTTTTAAGGCTTGCAATGATTAACTGTCATCACCCTAATAATCTCCTTCTCTTCAGAGTTTGGTCGCCCAGCTAATGCATGACCATACAAATTCTCTTTTATCACATGATTGTGAGTTCCATGTTGTACACTGATCTTCCATGATCCCTTCGGCCCTTCTTTCAGCCTCAACATGAATGGACACCCACACTTCTTTGACTTTGTGGTGTCCCTCACTTGGTCAGCTTGTTTACGGATGTTTTGTCCATGCCTATCGCACGGTAACCAAGTCCCCCAAGGGCTCTATACGCGGAAGGTTTATTCCTCCCCTTTATGATGCAGAACTTGTGACACATAGCAGTCTCCCGCGCCCACATAAATGCTTCTTCTCTAGACTCCCAGATTTGGTCTATTGTGAAGAACTCTGAATAATCAGCAGAGACGAAAACATCCTCTTCTGGTGGTACACTAAATTGAGGCTGTGTGTGTAGGGATGAAAAGCAAAATTGTGGGTTAGCAGAAGCCGAATTCTTAGTCTCTTCATGAGATAAAGATGCTTTTGGAGACGGATAACTATAGTCAAACAATCCAAGTGAGAAGGATGGTATATCATTTGGTGTTTTACACTCGGATGGTGTGTTCCATTCCGGCAACGGTTGATGAGGTGTTTCCCAAACAGAAAATGATTTTTGTGGGGTGCTCCAGTCATCAAGGGAAATATTGTTTAACCCCTCGTACAAATAATAGTTTGCCTGCATACACATGGAATCGTCTCATCAAGTAGTGAACTAATTATCAACTGTGAAACCATAATTCCCTTTAAGGAAGCATTCTTAGACATCAATTTAAAGGCACAGAAATACTCTCTATATAAATGTGTAATAACCCACCAGAAACCACATTTTGGTAAAGGGCATGGTTTGTCACAAACCGTGCCCTTTTACAGAAGGCATAGAAACCGCCAGAAACCAGAATCTGGTTGTGGTTTCACACGTAATGTGTGGACATGTTGCACACGTTAAGTGTGAAACATGTCCACACATAATGTGTGAAACCACAATTTGGCACATGTTCCACAAGTTACGTGTGGACATGTTTCACACGTTACGTGTGGACATGTTTCACACGTTACGTGTGGACATGCATAGGGCATAACGTGTGAAACTGTTCTTCAATGTAACGTGAATCTCGCTTTCTTACACACGTTAACGTGTGAAACCACAATATGCACACGTTAAGTGTGAAACATGTCCACACGTAACATGTGAAACCACAATCTGGCACATGTTCCACACGTTACGTGTTGACATGTTTCACACGTTATGTGTGGACATGCATAGGGCATAACGTGTGAAATTGTTCTTCAATGTAACGTGAATCTCTCTTTCTTACACATGTATCCCTCAAATCTAGCATGTAAAACTTGGTTTCTAATACCTAAACAACAAATATCAAGTTCAAAACTTTGAAAATCTAGCATGTGAAACTTGATTAAACCCTAAACAACAAATATCATGTATTGTTTTCTAAATCCTAAACAACTAAAGCTCAAAACTTTGAACATGTCCCAAACAAAAAATGAAAACTTTAACTTTAAATAATGAAAATTACCTCATTCGGAAGTGGATCATCTTCGACATTGTTGTTCCAATAATCATTGTTGTTCATATTGTCCATTTTTTTTTACAAAAAATGAGAGTGTAAAACACAAATTTTTGAGTGTTTCAAATGAAGGGTTTAGGCTCTAAATTGGGGCTTAGCCGGAGAAGATGGAGAGGGGACCATTAATTCAGTTAGGTGGGGACAAGACGGTTAATTCAATGCGTTTTACAACAGCCGAAACCCCACGTTACGTGGGATGTTATCCCACACGTTACGTGTGAGCATCTACCACACGTAACGTGTTGAGTTTATTCACATGTAATGTGGTACTTCTTTTTCCCTTAAGGGTTTAGGGTTTAGTGTTTAGGGTTTAGATTTAGGGTTTAGGGTTAGTGTTTAGGGTTTTGAGGTTTAGGATAAAATACTCGTGACTACAGCTGTATACAACTATATACAACAGTTGGTTATTAGCTGTCAAAGATTTGTCAATCAGATTTCTCATTTTTGAGGCTGGTTATTAGCTGTCAAACACATTGCATTTTCACTATATAAGAAGCATTAAGGTTGTTTGTTCACTACAATAATTCCAACACAAGCGGCGCCTAAAGATACACTTTTGGGTAAGCTTCTTCTTCCAGTTTCTATCGATTTAGTAACCCTAATTTTTTATATTAACGGATTCATGATATTTGTAGGAAACCAAAACTACAACAAATAATGGCATCTTCATCCAAATCATCAACAAACGCAGATAGGCTATGCTATTGTAATTTGAAAGTCGTTGTCCGGACTTGGGATTTGCAATGGAACTACGGAAGGAGGTATTGGGGATGCCCATAAGTGGGGTGTCGTTTCAGTGAGTGGATTGATCCAATGTACGAGGACAGGAAACACGCGGTTATTCGACAACAATGGCAAGAAAAACAAGATCTTGTTAAGAAAAATCAAGATCTTGTTAAAGATCTTGATAACGTAGGTATAACTTCAATCTACTAAATGATATACATCGTAGGTGATTAATGTCATATCTTTTGTGTAATGTTGTTTATGTACTATCAACCTTTGTAGGGAGCAAGCAAATTTAGCAAAGCAGAGATATCATATGAAGCGAACGTTTACCAGAGACTATCCTAATTTCTTCAAACGCTAAAGCAGTGTCATATATAGGGTCACACGTAACGTGAGGAAGAGGTCATGAGTCGAGACTCAAGAGGAGCATGCGATCTCTATTTTTTCTATTTTGCTTTCTCCTTAGCTTTACACGTTTACTTTTTAACGCATAAGCAAAATTGTCTTTCAGCGCATAGGATCCTCACATAACGTGGTGAGTCATGCACCACGTTATGTGTGGAAAAAATAGGGTCACACGTAACGTGTGGATATGGTCCACACGTTACGTGTGAAGTGTCTCCACACGTAACGTGTGGATTATCTCCACACGTAACCTGTGGATATGGTCCACACGTAACGTGTGGAGTTGCCACATGAAGAGGAGAGACTTAACGTGAGGAGAGTGTCCCCACGTTAAGTAGACCTTTTTTTATTATTAAATAACGTTATACGAAGTATTTCGGTCTTCTTCGCTTAGTATCGAGTTTTACAATAAGATTGAAGTTATGATCGTATTGAGTCATTTATATTGCTATGACCATTATGCTCTTCCAATGTAAAGTTCTCGATCGAGCCACCCAACCGCTTTCAACCTAAAGATAGCATATGTTTAAAGTTTATGGTTTATGACATGTAATAGTTGTAGTATTTATTTGTGTTTTAATGTTGTGTATGAACCATAAGATTGTTTCTTAATAGGCATTAGGGGAGGACTACCCCCGTTGTGTAGCCCAACTTGTATTAATCTTTATAAGAACAATACAAAATGATCATCAACCTAGAAGACAATACAAATTGTTCATTATGCTGGTTGACTACAACCACATTTAGCACACAATACAAAAAACAATACAAATTGATCATAAACTTAGAAAAAATTAGAGAAAAGATATGACACTGCTTTAGCGTTTGAAAAAATTAGGATAGTCTCTGGTAAACGATCGCTTCATATGATATCTCTGGTTTGCTAAATTTGTTTACTCTCTACAAAGGTTGATAGTACATAAACAACATTACACAAAAGATACGACATTAATCACCTACGATGTACATCATTTAGTAAATTGAAGTTATACCTACGAATGTTATCAAGATCTTGATTTTCCTTAACAAGATCTTGTTTTTCCTGCCATTGTTGTCGAATAACCGCGTGTGCCCTCTCCTCGTACATTGGATCAATCCACTCCCTGAAACGACACCCCACTTCTGGGCATCCCCATCACCTCCTTCTGTAGTTCCACTGCAAATCCCAAGTTCGGACAACGGCTTTCAAATTACAGTAGCATAGCCTATCTGCGTTTGTTGATGATTTTGATGAAGATGTCGTTATTTGTTGTACTGTTTGGTTTCCTACAAATATCATAAGTCCATTAATATCAAAAATCAGCGTTACTAAATCGATAGAAACTGGAAGGAGAAGCTTACCCGTCTATCTGTAGGGGCCGCTTGTGTTGGAATTGTTGTAGTGAACAAACAACCCTAATGCTTCTTATATAGTGAAAAAAAACAAGCAATGTGTTTGACAACTAATAACCAGCTGTATACAGTTGTAGTCACGAGTCTTTTATCATAAACCTCAAAACGCTAAACCATAAACCCTAAATCCTAAACCATAAACCGTCAACCGTAAACGCTAAACCCTAAACCCTTAAGCCTAAATCGTAAACCCTAAACCCTAAACCATAAACCCTAAACCATAAACTATAAACTATAAACCCTAAACCATAAACGCTAAACCCCTCATTAAACCCCTAAAACCTAAACCTAAACCCTAAACTATAAACCCTAAACCATAAATCATAAACCATAAACCCTAAATACAAAACCCTAAAACGTAAGGGGGAAATATATCACCACGTTACGTGTGCGCATTGTTCAATCTGAATTCACGTGATGGACAAGGACAACATCACCACTGCACAATACATGTATATTTAAAGACTTTAAAAAACTAAACACAAAACCCCCCATTAAACCCCTAAACCCTTAAACCCTAAAACCTAAACCATAAATCCTAAACCCTAAACCCTAAAACCTTAAGGGGAAAAGAATCACCACGTTACGTGTGAGCATATTTCACACGTTACGTGTGGAAGATGCTCACACACAACGTGTGGGATATGCTCACACGTAACGTGGAGATATGGTGGATGTAAAACGCATTTAATTAACCGTCTTGTCCCCACCTAACTAGATTAATGGTCCCCTAACTTCATCTTCCCCGGCTAAGGCCCCAATTTCGAGCCTAAACCCCTCATTTGAACACCCTAAAATTTTAAACACTCCCAATTTTTTCAAAAAAAAAGGACAATATGAACAACAATGATTATTGGAACAACAATGTTGAAGAGGATCCACTTCCAAATGAGGTAATTTCCGTTATTTAAAGTTAAAGTTTTCATTTTTTTGTTTGTGACATGTTCAAAGTTTTGATCTTTAGTTGTTGAAAATAATACATGATATTTGTTGTTTAGGTGTTAGAAACCAAGTTTCACATGCTAGATTTTCAAAGTTTTGAACTTGATATTTGTTGTTTAGGTGTTAGAAACCAAGTTTTACATGCTAGATTTTGAGGGATACATGTGTAAGAAAGCAAGATCCACGTTACATTGAAGAACAGTTTCACACGTTATGCCCTAAACATGTCCACACATAACGTGTGAAACATGTCCACACGTAACGTGTGAAGCATGTGCCAGATTGTGGTTTCACACGTTATGTGTAAAACATGTACACACGTAACGTGTGCAACATTTCCACACATAACGTGTGAAACATGTCCACACGTAACATGTGAAACATGTGCCAGATTGTGGTTTCTGGCGGTTTATGTGCCTTCTATAAAAGGGCACGGTTTAGGGCACGGTTTGTCACAAACCGTGCGCTTTACCAGAATGTGGTTTCTGTTCCTTCTGTAAAATTAAACCTTGTGGAAAATAAGAAAAATAATGTGTGGAGAGTTGATGAAATTAAAGGTTTGAGGGATGGGTTATTACACATTTATATAGAGAGTATTTCTATGCCTTCTGTAAAAGGGCATGGTTTGTTCACTTTAAATTGATGTCTAAGAATGCTTCCTTAAAGGGAATTATGGTTTCACACTTGATAATTAGTTCACTACTTGATGAGACGATTCCATGTGTATATAGGCGAACTATTATTTGTACGAGGGGTTGAACAATATTTCCCTCGATGACTGGAGCACCCCACAAAAATCCTTTTCTGGTTGGGAAACACCTCATCAACCGTTGCCGGAATGGAATACACCATCTGAGTGTAAAACACCAGATGATATACCATCCTTCTCACTTGGAGTGTTTGACTTTAGTTGTCCGCCTCCAGAAGCATCTTTATCTCATGAAGAGACTAAGAATTCGGCTTCTGCTAACCCACAATTTTGCTTTCCATCCCTACACACACAGCCTCAGTTCAGAAATGATCCAGAAGAGGATGTTTTCGTCTCTGCTGATTATTCAGAGTTCTTCACAACAGACCAAATCTGGGAGTCCAGAGAAGAAGCATTTATATGGACGCGAGAGACTGCTATGTGTCATAACTTCTGCATCATAAAAGGGAGGAATAAACCTTCCATGTATAGAGCCCTTGGGGGGACTTGGTTACCGTGTGATAGGCATGGACAAAACATCCGTAAACAAGCTGACCAAGTGAGGGAGATCACAAAGTCGAAGAAGTGTGGGTGTCCATTCATGTTGAGGTTGAAAGAAGGGCCGAAGGGATCATGGAAGATCAATGTACAACATGGAACTCACAATCATGTGATCAAAGAGAATTTGTTTGGTCATGCATTAACTGGGCGACCAAACGCTGAAGAGAAGGAGATTATTAGGGTGATGACAGTTAATCATTACAAGCCTCGAAATATTTTTACTACAATCAGCTCGTCCCCAGGAAACTTGACCAAGATGAAACAAGTGTACAACATGATGCATGACATACGAAAAAAAGGCATGGAAGGAAGAACAGTGGTGCAACAGTTCTTCTATGAGTGTAATGAGAAGGGATCCTTCATGGAGCATAGATTCAAGAAGGAGACCAATAAGATCACATATATCTTCTTCGCAAGACCAGACCAGTTGTCGCTGCTAAAGGCATTCCCGTACATTGTGTTGCTAGACTCTACATACGCAACTAACAGGTTAGTAACACACATATCTATTATATTCTTCACTTGTTCATGTAATCATTAGCATGCCATAACATATCATTATGTGTGCAGTTACGATTTGCCCTTCCTTGAAATTGTCGGCATCACATCTGTTTGGAAAAACTACAGTGTTGCCGGGGCATTTCTGGAGAATGAGAACGAAGAGAGTTACAAGTGGGCCATACAACAACTTTCAAAAATGTTTGTCAAGGTCCAACGAGCACCCATATGCTTGGTCACAGATCGGGAGAAGGCGTTGATGAACGCCTTAGAGAAGCAGTTTCCAATTGCAAAATTCCTCCTATGTAGGCGCTATGTGAGGAAGAATATTGAAGACTTCGAGAAGAAGGCCATGGACAAGTTTAGGGGCACAACATTTTCCAATGATTACATGAAACTATTCAAGGAAACAACCATAGAAGGGTATGAAGCAACATTGAAGAAGATTCAGCAAGATTGGAGGAAATATCCAAAATGTCTCCAGTATGTACAAAAAAACTGGCTTGACCCGTACAGGGAAAGAATCATCTCAGTATGGACAGATACAGTCTTCACTCTTGGAACTACCACAACTAACAGGTTTGTTCATTATGTTTTTTAAATTTAACTGGTTATTTGAACTTAGACTTTTACAACAACATACTGACTTCGGATTCTTGATTGTAATACAGGGTTGAAGGGGCTCATTCCAGTCTTAAAAGCTTCATCACTAGCAATGATGGCAACCTTTGCACTGTATTCGATCAATGTGATGCACGGTTGCGCATTCATATTAATGAGATAAGGGGGGCCTTGAATGAGAGCTTAGAAAAGCGATTTACGCTGATAACCAAATCACATCTTTTCTACAAGCTGCACTACAAGGTCTCTGCGATTGCCCTAGCACGGTTGATTGAGGAATACAAGAAAGGCGAAGATCCATTGTGGAACACTATATGCAGATGCCAGATGAGGGTGAAGGATGGCTTGCCTTGCGTGCATGACATGGCGCGGAATGTGATGAACCAGGAACCAATTGAACCTAGCTCATTGCATCCGTTCTGGAGGCAATTGACCTTGTCAGAAGTGCGAACAGAAGAAGAAGAAGAAGAAGAAGAAGCCACAGAACGTAGAGTGAATAGGTCCTTGCTTGATGAATTTGTTGCAAGCGTCTTCCCCACATTGTCAGTGCATGATCAACACAGAGTTGTCTCTGCACTAACAAGTATAGCACATCTAGAGCGGACTACTCTGCAAGAGCCAACTAAAGTTAGGAATAAGGGACGGCCTTAAGGAGCTCTAAACATTCCCACCAAAAGGCAACCGTCAGCATGGGAGTACACTGACCAACAGATGGAGGGAACACCTCCGAAGAAGTAAAAAGCAAGACCACCAAAGGAAGCTTCAACCATGTCATGGAATTCATGGGAGCCTATGCCTTCGGGTTACACGACATTGATCAAAAACCCTAGGCGATATATTACCCAGTTTCCAAGTGTATGAAACAACACGTGGGAGGATGGTGGGAAATAGGTGGTGATGGAAACTGTGGATATAGATCAATTGTGCATGGTCTAGGTTTAGGGCATGAGCAGTGGGCTTTTGTTCGACGTACCATGATCGCTATGTTGAAACAAGAGTATGAGCTATTCGCGCCAATTTGGATGTCTATGATTACACTTGATGTAATGGAGGCGAAGCTTGCATGGTTTCCTGCGCCCAACATGCCTGCCCCACGGGAGACGTGGTTGGACCTCCCGGATATGGGATGTTTGGTGGCTACTGCATTCAACTGTGTGTTCGTCTCCATCGGTGCTGGTGTAGGCATGACATACATGCCTATGAGGGCGAATCCAAACCAAGCGGTTAGAGAGAAGCTGAAGACGATATGCATTTGCCATGTCGAGAAAGAGCAACATTACATTGCGGTACGTTAATACAATCAAATAAGTAGAAACTATCTTATGTTAAAACATATATATGATGCAATGACTTTGATGTAGATTGGCCTTGCCGAAACCTCGCCCTTGCCGGACCTTTACCCCGCATGGGTGAGATTTCATGACCCATCTGTGGGTGATTTGGTAGATTCAGTCCTTGAACGATTGACGGGGTACCAAGCACACAAACCAAAGGGTCGCGGAAAGAAGAAATTTGAAACTATTTTATGTTAAGACATATTGATGTGACCCTGCTTAGGGTCAATCATGAAACTCAAGCCATGACACCTCCAATGCCCTCGCTTGCACCAACCCCGACACTGCTCCCTGCGAGCCCTTCTCGGATCCCAAGCCCTAGCAAGGCCACAGATCCTTCAAGCCACTTTCCTTTGGACAAGTCGGCGTCCTTGGACCTCCCTATTCATATCTCCACCATCCAACCCAAGTGTGCCAAGGGAATTGCACCGGTGCTCGAGCCACACCTCACATGTTCGCTGGCTCGCGCCACTGCTAGGCTTTCTCCACCACACCAAGGACATGATCATCCTCTCAGGGTTATCACTCGGGCCCCAACATCTAGACTCCAAACCAGGCTCATGGAGGGGCTTATGACTCAAGGAGTGCCGAGAGAAATTGAACTTGGCTCGGTGACATTGCTTATGGCTCATCCGAACGGTGGTTGAAGGCTAACTCTCACATGGATCGGGCGTTTTGACTGATATTTTAGTGAGGACTTTAATATGTAGTTATTTAAGTTCTTTCAAAAATTCAAGTCATTCCGACTTGAATTGCGTAGTTTAACTGGTGGAACTCTTCGGCTTGCCTAGGGTATTTGAAGAGTTGTTTTGTGGCTCGTTTTTGGTCCTATAAATAGGGCCTTCTCCTACCTTTTGTAATCATCTTTCAATCAACAATCAAATACAAAGAAAGCTCTCAAGCTTCAGTTCTCTTTCTGAGAAAAGCTTCCTAGATCGTGTGTAACATCGATCTTGTTGTGTTCATCTTCTTGGGTGAGTTGTATCCCTTGAACTTGATCCAACTTGTCTCCAACGAGTGGTGTGTTATATATACTCCAAGGAGTCACTTATCCTTCCACTTCCACCGCCAAACCCATCACCATCCATTCCCCTTTTCACGATCTCCAACCAAACCACTCATCTCGCTGAACTCCTTCTTAGATCCCTCTGCAAACCCTCAGTAAATTCGCCATAGCTTTCGACTCCTAGATCGGTTCACGTCAAATTTAGAGGATATAAACTAGACTTCAAGATATAACGTTTGGAGTTGGAATCATCCAATTTGGAGTCCGGAGCAAAGAGAACGACCCAGTTGAAAACGGAACAGAATTCTGGAAAAATACTGTCTGCGGCCGAACAAGTTCAACCTTACTTGGAACTCACCTTGGCGTCTACCTTGCACCGAGATTGAGGGGATCCTAGTTCATATCACATATGTATGATGCAATGACTTTGATGTAATACCAAGACACATGTTCGTTGTAGTTATGACATGTTGATGTAATACCAAGACACATGTTTCCCTCATCCCTCATCATTTTGCTTACCGGAAAGCCAAGAGCACCGCACGGCCTGTGCGGTAAAATGCACGGCCGTGCGGTCTTTGCTGATTTTTTTTGTGAAAAGCCGAGAGCACCGCACGGCCAGTGCGGTAAAACGCACGGCCGTGCGTTTTACACAGATTACATCAGAACAACACGTCACGTGTTGAAAGGTTCCACACATTACGTTTGGATTACATCCACACGTTACGTGTGAAACATGTCCACATGTAACATGTGAAACATGTGCCAGATTATGGTTTCTGGCAGTTTTTATGCCTTTTGTAAAATGGCACGGTTCCTGGCACAGTTTGTCACAAACTGTGCGCTTTACCAGAATGTGGTTTCTGGCGGTTTATGTGCCTTCTGTAAAATTGAAACTTGTGGAAAATAAGAAAAATTGAACCTATCTGTATGATCTACTGTTTATCGTGATGGCGGTTTACACATAATTACGTCATCTAGTTCGTTAGCTTCACATGAATTAAAATATGGTCTCATACACAATACAAAATGAAGACATCTTAAACTTGGGAATACACTCTCAAGAATATCATAACAAACATTCAAATAGAAGTCATAACATTCATTGTTGCCATAATCCAAAGTTCAATCAAATCCATAAAACGAAACAAGTTTAATCATAAAATAGTCTCCACATCTTCCTCAGTGATTGGGAAGGAATGGATACATTCGCTCCAATGACCGGCATAGCGCCTCTGCTACATCTTCACATTCATGGTTGCGATGTGGCTGAAGATCATTGTAGCAATATTCGAAGGCCTGCACACAACACAAAAATGTTGATATGTATAATAAATATAGATAGAGTTAACTGGAAATTAAACAACCTACAAATTAGTCAATTTCATACCTATGTCGCGTCTTCAATGGTCGGGGGGTTGACGAATGGGTGTGTACGTGGGAGGTACCAGCCCATGTAATCACCGCTACACTCATGCCCTTGCTGGACAGGAGGGCCCATCGCATCTAGACTCATGGAATGTATATTCTGGGCATCCCGAACAAATTGAGCTATGTCGTACTCCACAGTGTATGTGCTGATTTTGGGCCCCCTCCATGCCTTTACTGGCACTATAGGCGGTCTTGGAACCTGTTGTACACGGGCAAACTATCTCGCCACACAGTCTGGCATATACGGCTCGGTTATCCAAAGACACAAGATAACTCCATGGAAGCGCGATGGAGCGAAGCTCACATCGTTAAAGTCAATCGGACCGAATGGCATCCAATCAACCTAAACATAATAGGATGCAAAAGAATTAAAAATCAAAGTCAACCTAAACATACCTATCAATCGTACCGAACGGCATCCAATCAACCTAAACATAATATATGCACTTACCATGTCCACAATCATTATATCGAGCTCCATTTTGTAATTTCTCATGGGGTTGGGTTTCACTGAAAGGTCCCATCTACGAGCGTATGGGATCGCATGTTCAAAGTCCCAGTCTCTACTCTGTGCAGGTCTGAACATGATGAAATATTGGTATATCCACGCCTGAAAGGCAAATTTTGTAAGCAATCCATGTTATTGAATAATTACATTTACAACAACAAAAATTGGTATAAACAATAGTTTTTATAATTAAAAAAATATACCTGAATCAGAGTGTAGCATGTGGACATCAATCTCGCATCTTTTTTTGTGCACTCGCCCAAGCTACGATACACGTGGGCAAGAATGCCAGCACCCCATGCATAATCCATGGTAGACGAGTGATCAGTCACAAATCCTGTATAGTACAATGGCAATTTGTGTTGGGACTTGTCCGGGAAGAGACAAGAGCCCAACAAGTACAGCAAGTACCCAGACGCACACTGCTCGTCATTCAGCTCTCCTCAATGCCCCTTGAACCACTGAGCAGTTATGGTACCAGATGTTACCTCCTCAGCAGGCAACTAAAAGAATTCATCTGCCTCCTCCACCAAGGCCTTCTTCAAATCATTCACCCCTAACTGCTCATGCCATTTCTGTGGAGTTGCCATGTCTTTTCCATGTATGCTTAGCCCAAGGATCAACAATACGTCATGGAGAGTTATGGTCATCTCTCCCCATGGCATATGGAATGAGCTGGTTTCAGGTTGCCAACGCTCAACGAACGCACCAATCAGCATCTCGTGCACATGCTCATGCATCACATCCGGTATATGACACAGCCCTGATACAGATGCCATATGACCCCATACCGTTTCCAACTGCAAAGGCCATGCGCGTATCTGTTTGTCTCGTTGCTGAAACCTCAACGGTGGAACAGGCTATAAATATTTGCATTTTGAAACCAGTGTAAGCAATCCATTTGACATACTTATAATAAAATGTGAAATTTCAAGAATAAGGTTTTCCATGCAACTTACAATGCGCTGGTAAAGGGTGTACGCCACGTGATTGGCAAAACCCTTCAGAAGTTCAGGCCTCTCCGGACCTCCAGGTACTCTAACCTGCAATTCAGGGTCATATCTGCCCTTTTTCTTCTATTGGGGCGGTTTTGCCCGCGAAGAGGTGGCTTTCTGTGGCTCCTCGTCCGCATAATCAGGTTGACCTCTTGGAGCCCAAGCCTGACTATCCTCGTCCTACATTTTTTTATACAAATGATAAGTAATTACATTTTTATCATACGCTCATATTTTCATATATTAAGGCTACTTACCATAGGATGAGGTGCGTTTGCGTTGAGCCCCGGGTTTTCCCATGGGTTGTACCCCATCTGATCATCTACGTTGCCCTGATAATAGACGGGGTTGTGATGATGGATGTGAGGGCTCTGATGGAGGTGAGGGCTGTGATAGGACAGCGGGCTATGATGGAGGTGAGGGCTCTGATGGGACGGCGGGCTCTGATGACGGTAAGGGCTCTGCTGGGGCGGCGGACTAAATGGAGGGCCATAATAGTTATTCTGATCCATCGTATCAGAATAACCATGGAGCGGGATCGCGTTGTAATCTGGGTACAACTGCGGGTCCGAGTCCGCACGACCACCCGCCATAGGAAACGATGGCGATGACACAAACGGCAACACAGGGGGGGTCAACATTGCTCACCTGCCCGTATCCTCCCGCATCCTGACTACCGCTCGTAAACCTATGGGTTACCTTCTCCTCGGTCCGAAACGAAACGTCCCGGACGAGGTTTCTTCTGCTTCTACGCTTCGTTCTCTCACCGGGCTCCATCTACAACAATAAATAATTTATCTCAAAAAATATAATTCCGGGTATACCAAAAATAAAAAATTCAATTCCGAAAACAGAAAATACAATTCCGGATACAGAATTGTATTTCATACAAAAAAAATTATTTCTGGCAACAGAATGTAATCCCCAAGTTAAGTGTGGATTACATCCACACTTAACGTGGGGACTGTATCCACACGTTATGTGTGGATACATTCCAGACGTAACGTGGAGACAGTCTTCACACGTTACGCCTGGACTGTCTCCATACGTAACGAATACAATTGCATAACCCCTTTCCGATAAGATTTCCGACGAGAATTCCAGATTTCGACGACATTTCTAGTTTTCGGCAAACCATTATTTCATCATATTTTCCCCAAAATCCAACAAAATTAACACTAATTAAACAAATCCAACAAAACTACCACTTGCATTTGACTATTTTCATACAAATCCAACATAAACTCTTTCATACAAATCTATCAAATTTCTACCATTGAAAGATATGGATCTACAATGCAAATAACTACTTCGAAATTACACAAAAGCAACAAAAACACTAAAACACTATGGATCTACAATAACCTAACAAAAAACAAAAAAAATAAAAAATAAAAATTAACAAGAATGATTATTACTAACCTTTGAAAGATATAGATCTACGTAACGTGCGGACTTTGTTGATTCGTAACGAGGAGACAAGCAATCGACATAACGTGGGGAGGGAGGACGAAGAAGAGGAGAAGCAAGCGGCGGTTTAGGGTAGAGGAGGAGAAAGAGGGAGAAAATTGGCTTTTAAAGCCGAACAGGCTCTCCACGTTGTAATACCCCACCACATTGGGCCGGCCCATCATAGGGCTGCAGCCCATATACCCCAACCCATCCTTGGTAGCTCCTCCTAATTAATTAGGAAGCTATTTCCAAGTGCAACACAATTGGTAACAAGTGGGCGTTAAGCCGCTTGTTAAAGCGGGAGGTCTCGAGTTCGAGCTTTGCGAACAACCTCTTGGAAATAGCTTCCTAATTAATTAGGAGGAGCTACCAAGGATGGGTTGGGGTGTATGGGCTGCAGCCCTGTGATGGGCCGGACTGCTAAGTTGTCGAGGTATTACATAAAAGTACACTTTGAATGAGCAGCACAATTGGTAACAAGTGGGCGTTAGGCCGCTTATTAAAGCGTGAGGTCTCGTGTTCGAGACTCACGAACAACCTCCCAGGCATGGGGATTTGGTTGGGGTACATGGGCTGCGGCCCATGGATAGAGAAATGGCTGGCCCGATAAGGTCGGAGCCCCTCTCATTCAAAGTATACTTTTATGTAATACCTCGACAACTTAGCAGCCCGACCCATCACAGGGCTGCAACCCATACACCCCAACCCCTCACTGGCCCATATTAAATGGCGCACAGCAGGTTGTTCGTGAGTCTCGAACTCGAGACCTCACGCTTTAACAAGCTGCCAAAGCATCACTTGTCACCAATTGCGCTTGGGCCGGGCTGCTAAGCTGTCGAGGTATTACACACGTAACGTGGGGAGCATGTTCCCACGTAACGTGGGAAGTTGTCTCCCACGTTACGTGTGAAGCCTCTCCTCACGTTACGTGAGGACCCTATGCGCTGAAAGACAATTTTTCCTATACGTTAAAAAGTAAGGGCCTAGCTTTAATTACCCAAACACACATGAATATGCAATAATGATAATTATAAATACATATTATTTATCTTTGTCCATAATAATTACAATTTTGGACAGTTTTGTCCGATAAATACATATTTTTATTATTATTTATCTTTCTTGTTTGACAGTCATGTCAAACAAGGAAGAATATTTCAGGCAACAATATCAGACAAATTTTGATTCCTCGCGTGCTCATGTCACCATCTGACACTTCATATCCGTTCATGTTCCAATGAAGTCAATTTCCCTTGAGTGTCTGTTTTGCTATGACGATAAACAAGAGCTGGGGCCAATCACTTGCAAATGTTTGTTTGTGTCTTTCACGCCCTGTTTTCACTCATGGTCAGTTTTATGTTGCATCATCAAGAGTTAACAGCAATAAAGGTTTGGAGATTTTAATATGCGACAAAAAACAAAAAAGATCTAATACTACAACCAATGTAGTATACAAGGAAGTTTTTCATAATTTATAGCAATTTTGAACATCTTACGAGATTTTATGTTTATGGTTTCATTTTCATGTATTAGATGAATATTTTGATTATGCTTTTTCGTTTTAGTAGTATTAATGTTAAGGATGTGGCTAACCCCACTTCAAAATTAATTAGCCAATTTTTACTATATATAAAGTTTATGGATAGTTTCGCATCTCTTTCGATAATATTTTGTCAATCTCTTTAATACTTTTTATTCAATTAGTTCTTTTTTATATCATCATTCATCTACTTCTATAACAATTCTATATCGATTAAATATATAATTTTAATATACTATTTTTTAAATGTAAGAAAAAATAAACAAATCTCGTGCAAGGCACGTACGAGTACTACACTAGTAATCTCTAAAAGAGAATAGATAAACCCTTAATAAAAAAAATTAAACTAATGACTAAAAAAAATATTACTAAAAATGAAATTTTTAGAGTGTGTTCATGGACACACTAGAAAAAACCTTTTACAATATAAACTTCGTCTCACATTTACATGTAAACAAAAGAATTTTTCAGCCATATGGGTGTCGATATGTTTAAATAAAAAAGCGGATGATGTGGAAAAAATGAACTTTAATTGTGTATAATAATGGGCAATTTTGGTCCTAATTGACCACCTAATAACTCCATAGATTTGTTAAGCAAATAAGATAGGGGAACTATGTTGCACAAGCTGCCATGATCAATTTTTTATTCAACATTTTGAAGGAACGCTAAAAAATATTGGAACAAACTAGTGTGTTCCTAAGATTCCTCAAAGGTGTCAATTTTGGATTAATTTTGTTGGAAGTTCCACTAGTACAGGGGCCTTATCAATGACACATACACGATGGAACTTGTACTCATTCATCCGCCAAATCTCTTAAGTTGAAGCAAATAGAGAATATAGGAGAACCTTTAATGTTTTGCCCCTAAAGGTTATAAAAACATGGTACTTAACGATGTGTTAATTATAAAATTTTCAAACGGAAAACATATCTTAAAAAATTATAACTTTATAATATGGAAAAAATATTTATCATATATACATGACTATTGACTATCTTAATAAAGTAGGTTCTTAGCGCTTCATCTACATGTCGATGATTATGTTTTGTAGGTGTCCACTAAGGAGAGTGTGTGGAGGTGTATGTAGCATTGTTGTTAAAATCCCGATTCGATTCTACGATTTTAGCGATCTTACAATCTAAAAATGGGTTAACGATCCTGATTTTAGATAGAATCTTATTGAAAGTAGGATTTAAAATTTTTGATATAAAATCAGTAAGATCTTGTGTACGATTCCGATCTTGCATACGATTCTATGAACGATTCTTACGATCCTCTAACATGTTTGTTATGTAACATAATTTTATTATGAGATGAAAATGTATACTTAAATTATAAAATATATACATTTTTCTTTTATCTACTATAATATAATAAATTCGTAAATCACCACCAAATTATTGTAGAAAATATAATGTTTTAATATCATAAGATCACTAATATATTATTTTCTTTACGTTTTTGCTTCAATTATAAGACATTTATCGTTTTTAGGTTGATTTATACTATATTTAGGTTGATTTATACTATATTTAGGTATTTTGTACAATCTTACGATTTTACGATTTGATTTTACTACCCGATTCATAGAGTAGCTTACGATCCGATCCTGGAATCTCGATTTTAACAACATTGGTTTGTAGAGTTGTATACGGAGTACATAGGTACTGCATTGTGAATGACATATTCAAGTATGTGCATTTACAAGAAGATAGCAAGCTTTGATTATTCCAACAGAAAAAGAAGAAGTTTTTTTTTTGATAAGGTAACAATTCAAAGTTATAAACTTTGAGAGGCCGAAAACATCGGTTGTCAGGAAGACTGACAAAACACCAAACAAACAAACACAACACACCAACAAACAGAAAAAAGACAAAACAACAACAAGAGAAACACACTAGAGGAAGAAAAGAAAAGAACCCAGAGGAGAGGTGAGTAAAGCACAAACGAAAACTGCACCGCCGGAAGGATGAACATCCTTGATCTAACCCGGAGCTACAACTCGATTCACCGTCTAGGAAGCTCCCTTCACCAAAGAATGCATCTCATGAAGTCAAGACCAACGGAAACCACACAGACAAAGAATCTGGTTGATAAAAGCAGAAAAACCAGATCTGAACACAAAAGAAACAAAGAACTTAAAAAAAAAAAAAAAGAAACGGACAGACAAGAGAGGGGCATCGGCGCCGCCTCCATCCTTCTCCAAACGTCACCGGCGGCGGCGTCGGGGTCGGTCGGAGCTGAAGCTCAGAGCGGAGCCGGGACTCGGTCGGAGCGGGGGGAAAGGATCGGACCATGGCTGGATCTGGGCTAGGAGCACACGGACCATCCTTGTCCTCGGCGGCGGCGGCGGAGGCTCGGTGCAGAGCGGGGCTCGGTCGGAGCGGCAGAGGTAGGACTCGGTCTGAGCGGCGGGGTAAAGGCAGCCTTCGTCAGCCCAGCCAAGGGCTAGGGCCGGCTCCCTACTCCCATTGAGAGCGTTTTCTCTCTGAAAGAGAAGAAGCTTTGATTATTCCTTCATTGAAGCATTCCGCTTTAGAGGGTGGTCAAGAAATTGCTTTGCTTCAACTGGGAAAAAGTAGACTATGTAAAATAACATTTAATCGTTCCCTTGAAGTTAATGTATAGCCTTTTAATTAAATGAATATCTATTTATTTTCTATTGAAATTGGAATGGCTATAAATTGAGATCCCAGAGTTCACCTCTCCGTGATAGATATTTCTTCTTCCGCTTAGTGTAGTTATACATTTCAAACACCCAAGAATTGTGATATCCTATGGAATGAATTAATTAACCTTTTTAGACGCATGAAGATAACACACACATGAGTTACTTTGCAACTCTAAATGCATACTTGACTCCAAAGCCTTAAGTTCATATCTATCTGTGAATGTATGTGAAGCCAATCCAAAGTTTCATGAAGCTCTCAAAATTAACGTCCATATTGGTAGCTCCTTTAACGGGAATGTTACCTCCATCGTACACCTATAATTTGCACTTTTTTAAATGAACTATTAAGAAGATTATGCCTTCAACTTTCAACTTGTAGGAACTGAGCACACTCAGGAATATATACTTTTGTTTCAGCTTCTAGGTGTGAGATTTGTCACATTAAATTCATCTGTAACGTTAACTACGAAAGAATTGGATATTTCGTCATTAGAAAACTATGTGAGTCTATAATCTCATACCCTCAGCCAACCCCTTCGTCAAGAATTGGGTACAATTAACTTTTGGGTTACAAAACTTTAGAGTAATAAAAGTTTATCGATCCGTTTCAAAGAGGGATTAGATGACAATTTTTTTTTTTTATATGTAAGTAGGGTGACTAACCAATAAATTCGTTAATTTGGTCACTTGTCTCAGTTGCTAGTTCTACTAATAAAAATTGCATCAAAAAAGATGTTTGTATTACAAAAGCAAAACATCCTATTAATATATGGAAAAGTGTTTGAATGGGTGCTCACTAGAGCTATCGATCGGGTCGGTCAAGTCGGGTTCGATTCAGTTATTTCGGGTTCGGGTTGAGAACGGGTCGGGTCATTTCGGATAATAGGTCAAGCCGATCGAGTCATTACAGGTCAGCGGACGGTTTGGGTTAACCAACGGGTCAAGAACGTCATTTTTTAAATATTTTGTTTACTATTTAAATATTATTAAATAGTTAAAAACTAATTTAAATATGTCAAAATGAGTTGAAATGAATTAAAATAATAATAATATTAATAATTATTTTAATGTAATTGATATTAGTAGACCAAAATCATAATTTATTTTAATTTATAATTTTTATTATATTAATTTATAAATTTCTACATTATAAAAAATTATATAAGTATAACAATGTTTTTTTTTAGGATATTAAGCATATTATCATTATTTATATGTCATTTATCATATATATTTTATGATATATTTTATTAATACTCCACATTTATTCGTTAACCGGGTCGGGTTCGGGTTGGTCGGGTTCGGTCTCGGTAAATTCGGGTTCGGTAACTTCGGGTTATTAAAAATTTCGGTCAGGTCGGGTCGGGTCCAAAAACGGGTCGATCAGGTCGGTAAAACGGGTTTGGTAACTTTTTGACAGCTCTAGTGCTCACGTATAAAATGTGAATGTATATGTATAGGTAAAAGTTTTCTAATATATAGATAAAATTTTATATACTTTATAAATTCATACACATAAGCTAAAATTCATACATTTTAGAATATCATTTTTTTATTATATGTGTGACTTTCTAAAGTGTATATAATTTTTGTCTGTATATATATAAGTTTTAATATTAGTCTTTTTTCTAAATATATATAAATTTACCTATATACGCATATTTTTTTTCTTCTATATACATTATTCTGATGCGATTTTCACCTGATCCAGGATATATTTATGTTGTTTTCATAGAAGTTCACATGTCTCATTGTAAACTACAGGCTTGACCCTTATCATTGATGTAGACTTGGGGGAAAAAAATCTCGTTAAACGAATAATACTCTTCGTATATATAAACACTTGTTTGATCTCTTACTGCCAAGTATTTCCTTGGAAATTTAGAGCTAAAATATACCATATAAATTGAAATATAGTTATATGATATAAGAGGGCTTAAGTATGTATGACTCTTATTGTGTAAAATAAGGATAAATATAGCTAGATCAAGAGGAAGCCACCTAGTGGTCTTAATATTGTTCTTGAAATTGACTCCTTTATGAGTGAGTATATGTAAGCTCAAGTTTATTTATTGAATAAAACGGGATATACCCTCCTTTAGTACCAAAAAAAAACCATGCACCTTTTTGAGTTTAATATGCAGGTTATTCCTATAAAAAAAAATACAGGTTATCAAATGTGAATCTTTGGTATATTAAGTATGAGTCTTGAGTAACTAAATATGAACATTGGTCTATGTAGTTCATATATACAACTCTGAGCACGTTCATGTTTGAACACGTTTTT
Source organism: Rheum nobile (assembly GCA_027886185.1). NCBI lineage: Eukaryota > Viridiplantae > Streptophyta > Magnoliopsida > Caryophyllales > Polygonaceae > Rheum > Rheum nobile. The sequence goes on along the minus strand of WOAB01000308.1, from coordinate 682,562 downwards.
CATTGATTTATGAGGTTCATATGTTATATGTACAATGTTCATGTAAAGTCATATAAGGTTCATATTAAAGACCAATACATAATTAATTTGTACAAAAAATAAAAAAAAATAAAAAAATTTATTGTGAAAATTGTAATTATTTTGGAAAAAGATAAATAATAAAAAAATATGTATTTATAATTGTCATTATTGCATATTCATGTGTGTTTGAGTAATTAAAGCTATAGAGAAAGCAAAATAGAAAAAATAGAGGTCGTGTGCTCGTCTTGAGTCTGGACTCATGACCTCTTCCTCCCCCACAAGCTTCTACCACTGGACTACGCACTCCATCTTAAACAAGCAACATTATTTTTTTTAAAGATATGTGCGTTTCATCTGGGCCGTAAGATTCATTTGAACGTACAACCCATATTCGTCTGCATTAAATACATTAATAATCGTCCGCATTTGGTCCCCTCTCCATGATATAAACCGAAAGCACCAAATATGTTTATTAAACTTTTTAAAATGTGACTTCACTTGATAACTTGATAATTGACTTAAAGACATAAGTCACATAATTATTTATAAAATAAAAAGTATAGAATATATGTGTTTTCTGCAGAGTTGGGATCATGTGAGAAGGGGTCTTAGGGTGCGAAATACGAAGTGATCTCAGTCATCCGTTTTTTTTTCTTCGGTCAACAAGTTTTTTTTTTTTTTTTTCATTCTCATTCCCTGATTATTCTAGAATAGCCTATTATAGATGGTTCACAAATAAGCACTAAATATTCATTTATTTGTGTATTGAAGTTCACAAATAAGCATTGAATGTTCAAAGACATGACATGAACATGTTATATATGAACTTGCCGGCATAGAATAATGAACATGTAATACTTATATGTGAACGCCAGTAATTGTCTATTCCAGAACGATCAGAGACAATAAATAAATAAATAAATAAAATCGTTGACCGAAAAAAAGAAAGAAAAAAACTTCGCCGTATTTACGGTTATGCCACCGCATCACTATTCACTCTCCCTCCCGTTTTTTCTAACAGTACAGTCTCTTGAATATTACCCCTCAAATAATAAACACTACCGCCCAGATAATGAATATGTAGTGTCAATTTATGAACGCGAATGAACGCGATCGCTTCACACTTCGTACCGTAAGCATAATTTACACCTGAACCCCCTCGTTTTTTTGCATATGTATGACTTGAAGGGATAACTGTAATCATGGGCCCGAGCCCAGTATCGAAACCAAACTCCAATTGAGCAATTCCAACAAAAAAAAAAAAAAACAGAGCAATGCATAAGTGTTTATTTTTTTCTGGTCAGAGCAATGCATAAATTGTTGACCAGGTGCTGTCAAGTGGACTATTTAAAAAGGTTGATCATTGATGCTTTGAAAAGTACCTATGGGATCTTCTGGGAATTAATGATTGCACATTCATTAACACTGGTATTTGAAGGTCAGTACTTTTCAATCTTTATGTTCAAAGTCTATCAAATATCTTATGTAAGAACAATATTTTTAGATCCAACCTAGAATTACAATAAAACTTGTGATACAAGTCAAACTGATGCTTATAGGTCCAAGTTTTAAACTTAAAGATCATTTTGTGTGTGAATATAGTATTTTTTTGTTACTCCATTTATTGGAAGTATTCTTAAAACAACATGTTATCGTTTCGTGAAAGACTACAACTCACGGTACACCTCTCAGTACATTTAGGGACAAATGTATGATTTTAGTTCAATGAAGGTTAAAATCCTGAAGAGTAAATATTTACAAAATCTTAATTTTAAAGTCTATCGTCTATTTAAGTTTAACGTCTACCTTAAACAAACAACTCCAATTTAAAATAACAAACCATATATTCGAATTCCAAATGGAACAAATAATAATACATAAAAGTTAGTTTTTTTATGCAATAATGTACTCATCCATTATCAAGCATATTTTTGTTTTTCTATAGTAAGCATTTTAGAAATTGGGGGCGGAACTACTTGAGGCCTAGAGGGGGCTATAATAAATTTAAGTTTTTTTACCTTTATTTAATCTGAAAATGTAATTTCAGTCAACCCTAATAAATTTAAGCCATGAAAATGAAATTACCATAAAATTTCCCCCATCATCTCATCTGAAAATGCAATTTCAGCCAATCCTAACAGATTTAAGTAAAAAAAAAAATTACTGAAGTTTTTTTCCCTCATCTCATGTGAAAATTATCTCAAGCTTCATAAAAAAAAAATTGCGAAATAGGATTTAATTCACGTTGAATTTAAGCCACACAATATTTTTATCGTGCAGGATTTTAGCCCCCTCTGGGGTAAAATCCTGGTTCCGCCCCTGTTAGAAACAATAAATTTATTTAATATCAACCAAATTTTATAAGTCTCATATATTTAAAGATGATGAGACTAAACAAATGTCAATTCAAAAATTTGTAATTTTTATATTTGAATATATTATATTTTATTAAATGATCTAAAGACAAAAAAAATCTAGAATATTTTTAAATTTTAGTTAATATGATTTTGTTCATAAATAAGCAATTTTAACCCATACTAAGGTATTATAATTTTCTAATTTCATTGTATATAAACATTAATATTTTTTACATGTCACGTATCATAATATACATATATTTGTTGTTTTGTGACAACATCTCAAAAAAATGTTAAAACCTCCTTCATAATCAACTATTTCACAAAAAAAAAAAATATTACATACCTGTCAATTGAGAATATATAAATAATTTCTATCATATAATAAAGGTACATATATTGATTCTTAAAATAACTCTTAAATAATACTTGAAATTAAACAAAATATAGAAATTTATACTAACTTATAAATACAACGTAATTGAATACGAGATGAAATATACAATTTTTGTGACCTGATGATATATTGACTATACATAATTTTATAAAATTATACTAATATATCAAAAAGATCAACCAATCTAATCATAAACAAAAATAAAAATTTAAATTTTGAATAAAACATCTTAAATGCATGGTAAAAATCCGTTAGTTTCTTATATGAAATCAACTCTTTAAATAACACTTAAAATAACACCTAAATAGTGAATGTTTAAGCTAATTATGAATAATAATTTGATATGAGATAGAATTATACAACGGTTGTTATAAAGTTGACAAAATGATTTTATTTCATCTTATTTTATATTAATAATATCATAAATAGTAATGTATAATGGAATAACTCATATATATATATATTATTTTATTATTTAGAAACATATCGTAAATTTGTATAGATTTGCCTATACAAATTTTATGAAGTACACTAATATATTAAAATATTAACTAATCTAATTGTAAATAATAATAAAATATATTGAATTAATCATGCCACGGATCCGTGCATAGCACGGGCGCACATATAGCTAGTTTTACTCAAAATTGATCCAAAAATTAAACAGTTTAAATAAATTTCATCATTACATACTATTTTTACTGCGTAATTTCAACAAATTTGTATAAAAAATTGATTTCGAAATTTTCAAAATCATAAAACCCAAAATTTTTAACTTTTTAACACAAATAAGGATAGATATAGAGAAAATATTTCACTTTTATTGAAAGATTTATGCGCAAATTTGGGTAAATTTGTGTTTTTTTTAGTATTTTTAAGGATTATGCATAATAAATTCTATATAAAAAAATAATTGAAAAAAATACATTGATTTTTTGATTTTTTTTTGAAGAATTTTCCAAAGAAAAAATAAAAAATTGTTTGAAAAAATAAAAAATATATTTTTCATTTTTTTGATCCCAATGTAGCCTTCACTAGGCCCCACTTGGATCCGTCCCTAGGTACATCACTCAAGTGCATGTGAAAACGGCATGTTTGTTCATACGAAATGCACTACGTGCTATGTGTGCATGTGAAACAACGTAGGTGTGCATGTGTGCATGTGTGCACATGAAAATAACATATGTGTGCATACGAAATAACATGTATGCATACATGAAAACCAACGAAAATAACTTACGTGTCCATACGGAAATGACATGTGTGTGCACATGAAAACAACGTGTGCGTGCATGCAGACTAGAATGCGGACGCGTTTTTTTCGCGAAAATTTCGGTTGTGCCGAATTGTATTCGAATTTTTTCCTCGACTGATTTGGGCGCTCTTTTTCTTGATTCAACGGTCTTGGAGCGTCCTCACTCCTCTCCTAAGCCTCTATCCTCACCTTATCTTTTTTATTTATCATATATATTTGAGTGATATACCAAAAAATATATTAAAGAATATATTGTGCGTTGTAGAGAATTTCCCTCATATTCAATACACTTAATAACCAATAATATATCTTGGTCTTCTTGGACCAAACTGATCCTATTAAAAATATTCAATCTTGTAAGTGGTAAATCAATATCTCAGCCTTACCTATGTATGTTAAAATTATATCACACTAACTTTTTAAGGTTAAAATCAAGGCTTTGTATAAAATATCAATTTTTTTTAACATTTTCCAGATACAACTTCTTCTAATGTTTTGTATACAAAGTCGCCCTTTATTTTTCTATACATTAATTATTCCTTCTATAATATATTGGTCACCATCAAAAAACATTATGTACTGACCAGTGGCGTAGCCAGGAATTGACCCTAGGGGGGCTAAAATCTTGTGCGGATTTTTTTTTTTGATTTAAATCCAACGTGACTTAAATCCTATTTCGCAAAAATCAATTTTAATTTTTTTACGAAGCTTAAGGTAATTTTCACGTGAGATGAGGGAAAAAAAACTTAAGTAATTTTATTTTTTTGACTTAAATCTGTTAGAATTGACTGAAATTGTATTTTCAGATGAGATAAGGGGGAAAGATTTAAGATAATTTCATTTTTATAACTTAAATTTATTAGGACTAACTGAAATTACATTTTCAGATTCAACAAGGGTAAAAAATGCTTAAATTTTTATTTTATTTTTGAAAAAAAAAAGTTTTTTTTTTCAGGGGGGGCTATAGCCCCTCCTGGGCCTGAATTGGATCCGCCCCTGGTACTGACGTCCAGGGACAGATCCAAGTGGGGTTCAGTTAGGATTGTAGTCCCACTGAAATAAAAAAAAATTACTATTATTTTTTAAAATCAGAATAATTTATGTATGCTTAAATTATTATATAGAATTTGTTATGCATAATCTTCAAAAATACTAAGAAAAACCCAACTTTACCCAAATTTGCGTAATTATCTTTCAATAAAAAATGAAATATTTTATCTATGTCTATCCTTATTTGTGTTAAAATTTTCAAAATTTAGGTTTTATGAATTTGTAAATTTTGAAATCAATTTTTTATACAAATTTGTGGAAATTAACCATAGAAAGTAGTCAGTAACTATGAAATTTGTTTAAATTGTGTAATTCTTTGATAAATTTTGAGTAAAATTCCATTTGGGGTTCAAATATAGGGTTTTGTTGTTTGAAATTTGGGTTGTTTGTGTAAGGTAGACGGTAGACTTACATAAACGATATACTTTAAAATTAGAGTTTTATGTAAAGTAGACGGTAAACTTTTATTTTTCAAGATTTTAACCCCTACTGGACTAAAATCCTACCTACGCCCCTACTCATTTCCGATCATCGAAAATGTAGTGCGTTGTTGGGATTGCGCTCATGTCAAGCGCTAATAACAAACCTAATTTTTTCCTGATTTGAGAGCTTGACCGTAAAATTTATCCAAGAGTATTTCACAAATAAACTGAAAAGCGATAATATTTTAAGGCAGCTTCTATATACATTACGAAATTCGCCTTTTCGCACTACAATTTTCTACGCAAGAATATGGCTTCTTATAGTTATATCCAGTTTGGTTATATCTTATGGTTATATCCTATAGTTATATACTATGGTTATATCGTATAGTTATATCCAATTTGGTTATATCATATCGTTATATCCTATAGTTATATACTATGGTTATATCCTATATTATATTCTATAGTTATATACTATGGTTATATCATATAGTTATATACTATGATTATATCTTATAGTTATATCCAATTTGGTTATATCTTATGGTTATATCCTATAGTTATACTATGGTTATATCATATAATTATATACTATGATTATACAGTATAGTTATATCCAATTTGGTTATATCATATAGTGATATAATTATAAGATTTATGATATAACCATAGTATATAACTATAGAATATAACCAAATTGAATATAAGTATATAACTATAGAATATAACCAAATTGGATATAACTATAAGATATAATCATCGTATATACTATGGTTATATTATATAGTTATATATTATGGTTATATCATATATTATATTATATAGTTATATTATATCTTATGGTTATATTATATAGTTATATATTATGGTTATATCATATATTATATTTTATAATTATATACTATGGTTATATCATATAGTTATATCCAATTTGGTTATATCTTATGGTTATATCCTATAGTTATATACTATGGTTATATCATATATTATGTTTTATAGTTATATACTATGGTTATATCATATATTATGTTTTATAGTTATATACTATGGTCATATAGTTATATACTATGATTATATCTTATAGTTATATCCAATTTGGTTATATCTTTATAGTTATACAACTATAAGATATAAGTATATAACCATAGTATATAACTATAGAATATAACCATAGTATATAACTATAGAATATAACCAAATTGGATATAACTATAATATTATATCTTATAGTTATATCCAATTTGGTTATATACTTATATTCTTAATAATCAAATTGGATATAACTATAAGATATATAATCATAGTATATAACTATAGGATATAACCATAGTATATAACTAAAGAATATAACCAAATTGGATATAACTATAAGATATAACCAAATTGGATATAACTATAAGATATAACTATAGTATATAACTATAGGATATAACCATAGTAAATAACTAAAGAATATAACCGTAACATATATAACCAAATTGAATATAACTATAAGATATAATCATAGTTATATGTGATTTTCGAGAATAATAATAACAATCAGTTAATATCAAACGAATTGGTGGAGAAACGTACATGAATAAAAGTATATTGAAACATCATGATACAAACGAATTTATTGCCATGTAACCCTGATTACTTGAAAACGTCTATTACTAGAGTCAAATGCAGTTTTTTTTTTGCGCTAGTATTTGACGTACATCAGATTTTGGCGTAAGAGCCAAATTTCAAAAAAAAACCAACGGTCATATCTCCAATGACCATATCTCCAACGGCCATATCTTAGCCCTACGCAGATATATTGCGTACGCAATATACATGCGTAGGGAAATTTCCTCCTCTACGCATGATTCATGCGTATATGTTTGTAGTGCGAATGGGCAAAAAACGTAGTGTATATAGCGGTTTCGTATTTTAAACTAGTAATTTTTTAAAAAAAATTACTCTAAAATATTTGGTGACACTTGTAAATGTTGAGATATATATTTTCCACCTATACATTGTGTTATTTGGTTTAATTTTTTCAAAAAACATATAAAATCTAGATTTGGGGCTATCAAGAATAATTACTAGGGCTATAAAAGGGGATATTAAATTCTCATTAAAAATCAGCCTCGAGCAATCACTAAGAGTAAGGCATTTATGAAATTTAAGAAAGAATAGAAATATAGTCCAACAAATGGAAAACGAAAGAAAAAAGGAGGAGGTGGGTGGTAGATGCATGAGCAACAGCAACAACAATACCCATCGCTCTCTTTCTTTATACCCTTTCTTTTTTGCCACCTTCACTTTTCTGTTTATGATTCCCGATTCATCATCATCTGCCCAAAAATTTCCATCAGATTCCGCTTGATACTCCCTCGTTTTCACCTTTTTCAACACACCAGCCGCCTTCACTTTTGTGACTCTCTCTCTGGTAACCTTCATAATCCCCCTTCTTGTTTTGTAATATGGTGCTTTGCTCTTCGATTGAACCAGTTTTGGGCGTTGAATTTGGCTTCTCTTTGACGGGCATTCTTCAAAATCATACCTTTTTTTGTTGATTTGCGTGGGACCCTTGATTTCCTTACGATTTTTTTTTCCCAGAGTTTTCATGGAGTCTTAGCCGCTCTGTTAAAGTCTGGGGCTATTTGTATTGCTGCTACACACGCCCTCTTCTATTGCTCTTTGGGTTTGTGTGGGTTTGTTAATGGAGTTCTAATTTCTCTGCTGGGTTACGAGTTTGTAGTTTCTAACTCTCGTTTCACGGCTCTTCAAGAAGGTGGTAAGTTGATTTAGGGGGTTGACTTGTGGTGGACTTGGAATTGGGTGAATGAAGTGTTTCTAACTCTCGTTTCACGGCTCTTCAAGAAGGTTTTTTGGGCTCTGACCAAAAAAGAAAAAGAAGGTATTTTGGGTGATCAATGTGTCTCATTACACTTGGTTGTTCTGTGTGTTATGTTTTGAGGTGGTACATTATAATAAAGTGGATGGTCATTGTTCTCTTTAGGGATGTCCTGAAGAAGTGAACTTGGTTGAGTTCAGAATGAGAGTTTCTTAGTCTTTTTTTAGTCTTTGGTGGAGCAAGAGAGTGATTGGAAATGTGGATGATATGAGAACTGGTAATAAATGTTGTTTTACCATGTCAGGTAGAGTATTTTTTGGATCTAAGTGTGGACAACTCATCCACATTGGCTTGTTTCCATGAACTAGTGATGGGAAGACTGGATCCTTACAAATACATTGAGAACTTATGATGCTCTCTTACAATTGCAGCTAGGATTTTAGTTTCATAACACGCTGCTGAGTCTCCATCATATGAGTGGGTAGTGCAGGAAGCTCATAGCTTGAACTTCTCTTATCATTACTGTGAAAAATTGTGCTACAACTATAGCTCTAGTTGTGAGTTAATAGATTGCTCAAGCTCTGTTGATTGTGTCATTAGTTGCACAATAGCATTGTGACTACAATATGCAGTTCTTTCCATTGTTGTTCTTGTCAGATTCATTATCCTTTTATGAAGTGTTTGTTGTATCCTATTTCCTTTACTGATATGTTTAAACATAGTTCTTGTCAAACTACTTGTACTTTCTTACACTACTGATAAGAAGTATGCTTTTCAGATCAAGTATGGTGAGCTTAAGGCGACGCAGGCTCTTAGGGCTATGTTCAGGTATATTTTCTTCAATCCAAAACATTGTCAATTTGGTTCATTAGAGCCGTTAAAATGGAAAACTTGAATGTCAATAATCACTTACCATAAGAGAATATCCTAACCTTGCGGCTTTCGCTCTTTCATGTCTCTTCATCATAGGACTGCCAGACTCTGCTGTTGTTCCATCTCCTATGTACTTTGATGATGAAGGTGTTGCTCAATTTGGTACACCTCCTGCAAATCGGGTCAATGCACATCCAATCCCTTTGACTGATATGAAGAAAAGTGCTGAGGTATGCACCTTTATAGCTTCTCAAAACAAAACTTGTTGACATAGTCACTCTTACTTATGTACTCACTTCCTAGGACTAACTCTTCCTGTGTGCCATATTTTGAGTAAGCCGTTGAACATAACCCAATGAATTTTAAATTTCATACCAGTTAAGAAGGTGTTTAGGAAAGAGATATTTATTATGAAGGTAAGCCCTAGTTGACCTAAGCCTAATTAACACCTAGCAAAAGGCAGATGAAACTTTTGTCGTTTTCGGTTGTTGTGTTATCTACCATTTGTACCTCTAGACTTTCTCTTTTTGGAATATTTTGCTGCTGATTTATGGAAGCATGCGTATCTACTAGTCATGCACAAGACTCTTGCTTAAGAGAGAATGATTGGGATAAATCAAGATGCCTTTGTCTTTTGCTGGAATGCAAAAACTATCATTTTGTTCTATATTTAGCTTCATTGAGATTCATTACTTCTTTTTGTGTATTCATACATAGAACTTCTTTATTGAATTTCTTCTATTTCATGCTACAGATTGCTAACTCATCGACGGGACCAGATTCTTTGAATATGCTTGGTTCTAACTCATCAAAGCAAGAGCATGACAAGCCATCTCCAGGTTTGTCTGTTTGTACTTCTGGACAAAGTAGTCGCTACGGGCTATGATGAATGACAAGGCACATGTTTCCTGTTTGTAGGTCAACAGGCGAAACATAGAAACCGAGATAGAAAGAGTAGTGTACATGAGCAAGAGCTTTCTTCAGTAAGGGGAGTATATTTAAAAAATATGAAGTGGCAAGCGGCAATCAAAGTCAATAAGAAGCAGATTCATCTGGGAACTTTGGAAACTCCAGAAGAAGCTGCTCGTGTATATGATAGGTATATCTCTGTTTTGCGCCACTCTACATAAGGAATGCTGTATATGTCAATTTGTCACGTCTCTAATAAACTCAGTGTGTCTAATATTGTAATTCATTGTTACAACTTAGTGTAATTTTCACTTTTGTATGTCTACTGCCTTTCACTGTATCCATTTATATCTGTCAACTTAGTGTAACTGATCATTTTGTGCATGAAGTCCATGGTACTTAACATGCATTTATTGTATATTTCATCCTGGGGAGTGTAATCCTTTTGTCAAATTTCATTTTATTCTGCACAACCAAACATTGGTATTGTATAGAGCTAGGAACATAAGATTGTATCTAGGGTTTCAGATAGATGGGAATGAAGGATTAATACATCATAATGACACTCTTTTACTGCTTAACCTTCCTTCCAAGCCATGATTACCTGGAATGTATAGTATTCTATAAGTTGGAGTGCAATAGATTGGTAATGACTAATGAATGTAATAGGGTGAGGATTAGGCTTCTTCATAATAAATACTCGGAAAGATATTTCCGAGTAGCATTAGTGTGTCATGTACAATCAAATACAGTATCTTCAGTTATAGAAGGTAGCCAAAGTTTGGAAACTAACGTTGTCTTTAACGCCTACATTTTTTTTCTTCCAAATCTAAGTTGCATGATCATGTAGCATCAGATTCTACTAATCTGTTAAAAGTTGTTTGTTTTCCATTACTGACACTAACTTTACCTAGGGTTAAGCATATTATATGATATGTTCCATTTTGTAGCATTCTTTCCTTCTTCTGATAATCGGTATTCTTGCGCTTTGGTTGCTAGAGCTGCTTTTGTCCTGGGGAGAGCACCGAATTTTGAGCTGCCAGAGGAGGATAAAGTAGAGCTTAGGAAGCTGGGGTGGGAGGAGTTCTTGGAAAAGACTAAACTTGAAATAATTTGCAAGAGTAAGCCATCCAATCCATCCTATTGCTACTCTTTTTTTTTTTTTGTTAAAGAATTATTCCTCCTGTTTTCATATGTGAATCCTTGAGATTCTGCTCTTAAATAAACCTTATTCAGGAAAGAGGAAGCAGCGTGACGAAGTTGGATCAGAAGACAAGTCCCATCCGGTTGAGGACTCTCAGAACGAACCTGGTGAAGGAGTCGAAGTTGCCTCTTCCTCTGAGGTAGCCGAGCTGGAGTAACTCACCTCTATATTGGCGCTTATTGTCTGTTAATCCGTATCCCTCATTGTCTATGCTCATTGGTGATACAACTCAAGACCCTTAGCCTAAATTGCTATGGAAAGAAGGATTTCTATGGTACATAATAGTTGAGATAGTTTACAGAGTTACATTATAGTTGGAAGCCTCGTTTGCTTGAAGGAGGCTATTCTTATAAGTTAAAACATTGATCAACCTTTACATAGAGTAAATTCATATTTATTCAGCTTTGACAGGAGTATTGTTTGATCTTGGTTCTGAGAATTAGTCATTTAAGGCAAAATCTTGTTGCAGTGCACAACAAGGGCTCTCTGCAGCTTCCTTTGTCACACCAGTCTTTCTTGCAGTTATAGGATATGGGCATAAAATGGTTATTTCTTGTTTCAGATTTAAGATAACAACATTCTAAGTTTCCATTCAATAAATGAGCATGGCTTAAAAACCCTAGTAACTAGCTTTGTAATTACCAAGTCTTTTTGGGTATGTTATATTCACTTGTACCTAAAAGAAAAAGTTCATATTGGACATGGATAATATTACATCTTGTAATTAATTTGGGAAGAGACATGTTTGTTAGAATTTAAAGTCCATCTCACATCGAAAATGGGTAAATATCAATGTTTAGTATATAAGGTGGTCTATTCCTCATATTACAATTGGTTTGAGGATGGAAGTCCACCAGGCTTATCTATTGGGCATACATGCGCCTATGCACTCGCATGTGCCACGTCCCCAGTCTCTCGACCCACGAACTTTCACAATGTCAATTAAGTCACTTCGGCTAGGGTCATGAACTTGTTAGATACTTTTGGACTAGATGTTGACTCGAGTAATCTTATTAGGTCGAGTACTCGAGTGAGTTGGATTCGGGTCATGAGTTGGTTTACTTCGGATTATAGGTTGATATCTTGTGGAAATACCACCTCTCACCTCAAATTGTGTAGCAAGTTACCGCCAAGGTTCCTTGAAGTCTTGAACCACCTAATCTATATATGCAAAGCCTAAGTAAATGCCAGTGCTACTATTAGTTTTTGAGTAACTTGAGATTATGGAATTTGCCTCCTTTGACACCACCAGTCCACTGTTTACCCATTTATAGTTGGTGGTTGTAAGAAGCAACCTAGATTTCATGCCTTGTAGTGTTAAGACTTCTTCCCACTTGCTCTATAAATTACATGTGAGGTTTTTTATGATTTCCTAAGTGAATCATTTGTATCCGGACTTGACTTAGGCTATGTGTTAGAAGCTTATACTGTAATTGGGCCGAGTGGCCCAAGCCCAAAGAAGCTTCCTTGTATCCTTAGCTGAATGGTGCGCTCGTTGCCCGGATCCGACCGAGAGGCTTCGGAGCTCCGCGTGTTGATTTGAGGCCATGGTATATAAGCCCTCTTTCTCCTTTGATGAGCTTATTCACTCACTCTCTCTCCGTCTCCTACAAACCCTAGCAGAGCTCTCTTGTGAGTTGAAGAAGATTGTGATCTTCTCTGGTACTTGCTCGAGATTTCCTAAAGCTTGTCGGTTGCTTCTGGTGTGGTTCGAAGGCTGTGGTGCTTCGTCAGATTTGCTTGGTTGTGTTGGATCTCTAGATTTGGTGTTTGGATCTCTGGAGCGCTCGGAGGATCTCCGCTGGCGACGTCGACCTAGGGCTTGGATTAAGGGAGTTTTCTTGCCTTGAATCTCGTGTGATTCTGTGGTTTGTTAGCTTCTGTTTTTAGCTTTAGTCGAGTCCGGATTGTTGTTGTTGAACTCTTGTAACCCTAAACTCTTGCATAGTGGAATCGGTCTCCATCTTGAGGCCCGCAGACGTAGGGGTTTTTTCCCGAACTGCGTAAACAAACGATTGTGTCCGATTTCAGTTTTGTTTCTGTTTTTGGTTTGAGTTTGCTTGCATCAGAATATCAGATTTACAAAGTGGTATCAGATCAAGGTTCTGATTCTTGTGTATTTGTGATTCTCTGGGGTTCGATTTCTGAGTTCTTGGCACTAATTGTGACTCTTGGTTTTTAGGGTTACGATTTGTGTGTTCTTGGGTATTCCGCTGCATGATCTTGATTCCTGTTGGTAGCATTGTTCTTAGTCCCTTGTGTGGTTATGTTATTAGCGTGTTTATTCCCTTTGATTGAGATTCTGTGTGCTTGAGTTCAGCAGATTGTGTTACTATCTCTTGACTGATCGTGCTATTGCTATTTTTCTACTCTTGATCTTGAAACTGTTATTTTGAGAATTGTTTGAGATTCTTGAATATTCAGTTTGTTGGATATTGTGGTGTGGATTATAGTGTTTAGCTTTGCTGGTGGTTTTCTTGAGAGTTTCTGTTTTTGGTCACTTGTTTTTCTTTTCTTTGATAGGCTTATACTTTGGATATAGTCCTATTTTTAAGAACTGATTTGCTGTGTATCTTAAATGGCAGAAAAGTCTAGCAAAACCAAGCCTTTTGATGGCTCTACAGATTTTGCTATATGGCAAATGAAGATGAATGCCATCTTGATTAAGGAGAAGTGTCAAAGGGCAGTGACTGGGAATTATCTGGCTGAGACTTCAACTGCGAGGCAGCTGGAGATGGATGAGCAGGCACACAGTGAGATCTTCATAAGGCTGTCTGATGAGGTTGCAAGGCAAGTCATGGGAAAGAAAACAGCTAAGGAGCTTTGGAAAGCCCTCGAAGAGATGTATTTGGTAAAATCCTTACCTAGCAAAATTTCTCTCTTATGTCGTCTATTCACTTTTAAGATGGATGTGAGTATATCTTTGCAAGAAAATCTGGATAAATTTCTTAAGATGACTCAAGATCTTGAAAGATGTGATGAAAAGATTAAAGATTCTCACTTGGCTATTCTTTTGCTTAATTCCTTGCCTGTTGATTTTGATCATTTTAAGGATGTTATTCAGTTTGGTAGAGAGGAATTGACTAAGTTTAAGATTGTGGAATCTATTATTGAAAAGAATGAAATTTTGAAAGTGTTTAAGCATGCCAAATCTGATGTTAAGGATGAGAATAAAAATGGTTCTGTCCTAAACACTGAGGGTAAGACTAAAACCAAATGGAAAAAGGGTAAGACTGATGCTAAGGATAACAAGGATAAAAGATGCTTCTATTGTGATAAAACTGGCCACTTTGTTAAAGACTGTAGAAAGAAAAAATCTGATAAAGAGAAATCTGATGATAAACCTGAAATTGGTGCTAGCTATTCTTGTGAGCTTCTTATGCTTTGTCTTGAGTATGATGATGATTGCTGGATTTTAGATTCTGGATGTTCTTTGCATGTTACTCCTCACAAATTTATGTTTTGAGTCTTTGCATGAATTTGAGGGTGATCATGTGATGCTTGGTGATCATACTCGGCTGGATGTTAAAGGTATAGGAAATATACATTTGAAAATGCATGATGGAAGGGTTAGAATGTTGCAAGAGGTGAGGTGGGTTCCTAGTTTGAGAAGGAGCCTCATCTCTGAAAGCATGTAGAAGATAAGGGCTGCAGAATTACATCCCATAAAGGTGTAAGAGAGGTCACTAGAGGTGGCAAAACTCTTATACGAGGTATTAAGAGGGGTAGGATGTACTATGCTATAGCCCAACCTTGCTTAAGCACCTCAGCTGGGAAAGGTAATGTGAGCTCTTTTCAATCCAAACATGTTTTTGAAAGTAATCTAACTTGTTTAAATGAGAATGTAGCACGGGTATCTTCAGGTATGCAGTCTAAAACAAGTGAAAACAGCAAGGAGAAGGCTGTGGGAGTGCCAGACAGTTCAGTCAAGGTTGGACTGAATGAGGAAGCTAGGTGCCAACCCCTGTAGTGCTCAGAGTCAGAAAAAGGCTCTCTGAACCAGCTAAGTGTGGCTGAAAATGGTGGAAGAGCTACTGCAGAGATGGAGGGGCACAAGGAGGTGAAGTCAGAAAGCCATATACGCGAATTAAGTAAGAGAGGGAGTATCTCTGAACCCAAGCTAAGTACTTCTGAAACTAAAACTGAGTTGCATGCTAGATTGAGTGGTCTTGGTGATCCTTCACATGTGTGTGAAATATCTGAGCATGAACATGTTTTTAGCTGGAGTTTTCATGTGGGAAATTTTCAAAAATTGGCTTGGTTAATTGGTATATGTGCTTATCTGATTTTTGGTGGCATGGTCTTTGCTAGCATTCATTCTAATATGCATGATTATGAGATTTCATGTGGTCATATGATGGTTCATGCTATTGAGATTGTGTTTGCTGCCATGTCATTATTTGGTACCTTGTTTTTCATGTGTTGGAAACTTGGTAAGGTGAGATGCTGTCATGACTTATCTATTCCTAGGATTGTACCCTTGGGAGGGCATGTATCTAGGAGTATGGCTAAGTGTGATGAGGCAGAATTGTGTGTCATATCTGAATGTACTGTTTCTGCTACTGCTTTTGTTGATGAGACTAACAAAGCACTGAGTTGCAGGAACTCCCCTTGTGATGGGGCATTCTTCTGAGGAGAGTCACGGCAATTGGTCGACGATGGAGGAGACCTAAACTCCACTCCCTCCTGGTAAAGGGTTGTGTTCTACAGCTTGGGATGGGTAATGCAAGACTTAGAAAATCAAGAGGGGAATTGTGAGGGTTTTTATGATTTCCTAAGTGAATCATTTGTATCCGGACTTGACTTAGGCTATGTGTTAGAAGCTTATATTGTAATTGGGCCGAGTGGCCCAAGCCCAAAGAAGCTCCCTTGTATCCTTAGCTGAATGGTGCGCTCGTTGCCCGGATCCGACCGAGAGGCTTCGGAGCTCCGCGTGTTGATTTGAGGCCATGGTATATAAGCCCTATTTCTCCTTTGATGAGCTTATTCACTCACTCTCTCTCCTTCTCCTACAAACCCTAGCAGAGCTCTCTTGTGAGTTGAAGAAGATTGTGATCTTCTCTGGTACTTGCTCGAGATTTCCTGAAGCTTGTCGGTTGCTTCTGGTGTGGTTCGAAGGCTGTGGTGCTTCGTCAGATTTGCTTGGTTGTGTTGGATCTCTAGATTTGGTGTTTGGATCTCTGGAGCGCTCGGAGGATCTCCGCTGGCGACGTCGACCTAGGGCTTGGATTAAGGGAGTTTTCTTGCCTTGAATCTCGTGTGATTCTGTGGTTTGTTAGCTTCTGTTTTTAGCTTTAGTCGAGTCCGGATTGTTGTTGTTGAACTCTTGTAACCCTAAACTCTTGCATAGTGGAATCGGTCTCCATCTTGAGGCCCGCAGACGTAGGGGTTTTTTCCCGAACTGCGTAAACAAGCGATTGTGTCCGATTTCAAGTGGTGATACAAGGTGCATGGATTTGCCCTTGTATCAAAGGTCGGGGGTTCGAAACCCGCCGGTAGCAACCCGCCTGGTATTTACCAAGAGAGGGGTTGGGGTGCCAGGTCTGCAGACCTGAGGGAGGGTTGAGCGCCAGCGGTCCGATCGCCGACTCGAGGCAGGCCGTGGGCTGGGACGCTGGGTCTGCTGGGAAGACCATGGAAGGCGGTCTCAGGTGGGCTCAAACCTCATCATTACAAGCTAGTCATCATCCCCTCTCAACAATCTCATAGTGAAACAAACACAAGCTACTATGAAGAAAGCAAGCAAGGCATTGCTCTTCTACACTCTGGCTCTCATGGCACTCCTCTCGAGTGTGCAAGAGAGTCGCCCTCAAAAGACAAGCATGTGGGGCCCTACGACGCTAAAAAATGGGGCTGGTTTCCTTGGTGGGGAGGTTGGGGACCGTTTGGCAACGACAAAGCCGACGCTGGTAAGCTCAAGGGTGGCCATGTGCCTGCTTCAAAACCAGCTAGTGGAGCTCTTTGATTAGATTGGTGAATTGTTGCTTGATTGCTTCCAACCTGTTGGAGAGTCCCACATCGATAGTTTGGGGCTTTTTCTCCTAGTATATAAGCAAGTGGTCTACTCCCCCTATTGCCAATTGGTTTTAGGTTGGAACCCCACTTGGGCTTGTTGCTAGGCCCGCTCGTCTTGGCCCATTGTGATCTTTCACACAACCTTATGAAGTAAATAAATGTTGGTTGGTTTGTTGTAAGCTTACTTTCATGTATATCAAAAACAAGTGTTATGTATAGCCGTTGGCTTATCACATTATATATATGCTAATGAAGTCCAACCCGTTAGTGTCAAATATCTGTGCAATTCAATTTAGGTGTTTGTAGCTCAAAATGGTGTTGAATCCACCACACCAGATCATCTAATCACCAGTTAGAGCAGTTTATAGATAAAGCAAGTTTAGAAGAGAATGAAACTCTACAGAGTTCCCTTATTGTATGGCACTCAATTTATTTTCTGGTAAGAGCCGGTGTTCACTCGGCTGATTAACAACTAACATTAGAATACTCATTATGATTCCGGATCATGTGCAATCAGAGCATACCGTGAGATATGCGAAGCACTGTGAGCCGTGATTAAACCGATCCAACGGATGAGATATAACAAATTTTCATTAAAGTGAGGGTGTTTTGGTAATTTTGTAGGTATGAAGCCATCTTCAATTTGTCTCCCTCTTCACCATCCCTCTCCGCCGCGCCGAAGCTTTGTCTTCAATGGTTGCTGCAATCCCAATTCAATCTCTTTAGGATTCTCTTCTTGCCAACTCTTTTTAAGAGAAGCAATCAGACCTTCAGATGTGCACTAACCTCGGTTATGCCCTCCAAATACACTCCTCGAGTATTTCAATTCGATCTCGACGACGTCTACTTCGCCATTCCCAAGCTCATTTTCGCTTTCTTCCTTTGTCTAGAAATGGCTTTGTTTTCTAGGATTTTTAATTAGGTAGACCGATTTGTTGGTTTAGATGGTTAATTTCCACTTTGAGAAGTTTGATTTTGATTATGGGGGATGAGTTGAGACACACCCACAAACTGTTCGATGAAATGTCTAAGAGACAAATCGTGAGCTGAACATGGATGAAATGCCCTCGATGATGAATAACTCAGTTTCTTTTACAATTCTATGGACAAATGTCATGAAACATTTAAGAAAATCATGATAAAGGCAACAAAATGAACTAAACTATAATACGCTTAAACCTTGATTTTATAATATATGAACCTAATATGACTATATATGAACTAAACATAACATATGAATACCTAATTTATTTATATGGTGCATGACATAAGAAAAATTATGTGAGGTTTTTAAAGGAATAAGTATGAACATTATATTATTATATATATATATGAACATTGACACCTCAAAAGTTTATATTGTCCCTAGAGTATGAAAAGCAATATCAAGTTCTTAAAATAATAAATATGAACCTTAAATGACTATATATGAACATTGACATGTAACATATACACATTAGGGTGTGAGAATTGAATATGATGAGTATGAACATTAGATGGTTATATATGAACATTGACATGTAACATATGAATATTACGGTGTGTGTGGATTTGGTATAAGAAATTGATAAGAGTAAGTATGAACATTAGATGTTTATATATGAACATTAGATAGTTATATATGAACATTAACTTGTATCATATGAACCCCAATGTTTCTATGAACCAAGGAAAAATAATTCTCAAACACGAACGTGCTTAAAATATTATATGTGAACATTTACACACATAGAATGAACCTATGTTACGCAGAGAGTGAAAACATGTACGAATATTTTCATGAAAATAAATATGAACATTAAGGGAATATATATGAACGCGAACATGATACACGTGAACCTAACTCAAACTGAAAGTTTTCATAAACACAATACGTAGCATATGTGAGATTTGAACCCACAACATGTTTACCAACACATTGCTTTACCATTTTGAGCTAATAGGCTATGACAAATACAATTTTTTGGACATTTAACACATGACTCTAGTATTTTTTGTCTTAGAGGCATTTCTACAAACAGGTGGTGTGCACTCTAACTCCTCAATCTTGAATGTTTGATTCCAAAGTCGAATATCAAAACAAGCTTCAAAATTATCATAGAAGACAATAGTTACCGTCAATTTCTTCATCCCTATCGTCGCCATTCATTAGAATTTCAGCAATTCTTCAACTCAAATTTGTCCTTCAGAATGGATACTTTTACTTGGTTATGGAGATTGAGGGATTTGGTCCTCGAGAAAAGAACGATTTGCTATTAAAGATGATGAAGACTAATGGAGTTAGAGGTATTTAATCCCACTCGAGAAAAGGATTTCACTCTGTCTTCAATGGAGATTTTGCAGATCTGGAAGTGATTTGGGAGGAAGAAAGAGTTGGGAATGCGGGGGTATTTTTGGACAAAGTTAGACTTTTGAATTTATTTACAAAAATGCCATTAAATCTGGGAGAATGGATGTGCGTCCCTTTTTTTTTTGTTTCTTTTCGGTTTTAAATCTCGTCCGTGCATCCTCTGATCCAACGATCCTAGTTGCTTTGTATATTGTACGGTAAGTACGAGTTGTACTCGAAACCGACTCATTATTCATAATTGTATACTTGTAAAAGGTGGAGACGATAATTTGCAAACATAATTTTATTCTTCTGGTAAGTATCAACTTATAGTTATATAAGCTTCATCTATGAAGCCATGAAGCTATTGTAGAGGATGTGAGGTTCTTATTTTTACTAATTGTGAATATATAATATTTTTCACTATTATATTAAAACTACTTTCTTCAAACACTACACATCCAAGTGAAATGCAAAGCTAAGTGAAAATAGTTAGTAATTGCATAGGAGTTAGGACACAAACTGTCATTGTTCATTTAGTATTTGTTAGGAAGTGGATTTTTGGGAACTCCAGTTCCCTACCTAGTTCCCTTCCTCAGTTTTTCTAGTTTTGATAATGACAAACACCTTTGCTATTAATATTTCTATTAGTGTGACAAACAGGAAACTACGGAATTGGAAAGCACAAGACAGAACCACTGACGCCAGACTTGGGAACTGGCGGAAGGAACTGAAGCTCGCAGACGCCAGAAACACTTGGATAAATCTGTGAAGGGCGGCGGCGAGCTGCTAGGGTAGATCGTTAGTTATGAGAGAGAACTATGTGATCTTATCCCGTTTCCATATATTTTAGGAGTTTAAAAGATTATCTTTATGGAAACAAAATATGTAAAATCGGTAAAGATTATATTTGGTAACAAATGTTATCTTTAACGATTACTTTTGATTATTTTATTTGTGTGATTCGATTATTGGAGATTTGCTTCCTCTAGTAATTAAATCATATAAATAAAGTAATTGAAACTCTCTCATTCTTAACACACATTCACGAAGTTGAAGATTTCCGAGTGCTGTGAAGAATTTGTGCCGAGTTCTTTGAAGAAGAACTAAGTAAGTTGCTTGCTTGTTGTTACTTGGTTAGGTTGAACTAGGTAGAGAGTCTTTAGTGTGTCTAAGACTTAAATCTGTGTGCTCTATTCTAGTTGATTGTAACCGAAGTATTAATACAAGAAGTAGACTTTGAAATTCTCTTGCAAGAGAGGTAGTGGATTTTATCATGAATAACTAGTTGGTTATCAAAGATTCCCACTCTAAGGAACTTGCCTTGAATCTGCTATTGTTTTACTTATTCCGTTGCTTAGGAACTGGACTCCCAGTTCCCTCGATAACTAACAAGTACGATCCTACATTATTGAAATTTGTGTCATGTCCTAATTTGAGAATTAATTTATGTCCTAATTTGAGAATTAATTTATGTTGATGCAAATAGCGAGTAGTTGTGTACGATTGGTCAACTCGAATTTTGTAAGAGGGGAAATTTTGTTTTATAAGGCTGTGTTTTCGTATGTAAACTTGTTAGAGCATTTTTAATGAAGGGGGCTTATTGGGAGGTTTATTAGGGACTTTTTGAAATTAAGACTCGTAATAAGCCTCATTCATTTATTTAATTTTAGTGGAAGGTTTATTAGAGAGGTTTATTGGAGTATATTAGATTATAATTATACTCATTCATTCATATCAAATTACCAATATATTTATTATATTAAATACTTAATATATCCTTTATATTAAATACTTAAAATTGAAAAAATTATAAAATGTATTTTATTTCAAGTATTTTGTATATTTATATTAAATTATTAAATTGGTTTATATTTATATTTTAGTTAGTACATTTTTATAGTTTAAACTATCCACAATGTCATTTTAATGCAAATAAATTAAATTAGTGTATATCAAAATTTGTCTAAATAATCTTAGTTAGTACAATTTTTTAGTCTTGACTATCCACAATGTCATTTTAATGTAAATAAATTAAATTAGTGTATATTTATATTTTAAATAACCATAAATAATATTAAAATGATTTGTTTTCAATTAATAATATACAAAATACAATAAAAAATTTCAAAAATATTAGAAATATAACCATAATGGGTGTTTATGGATAGAGAAAAATGCAATTAGAATTATAGTAATTTTTATCATATTTTTTAAGGTAAGAAAATAAAAATAAGACATTTTTTTATAAAAAATAACGGACGACAATGAAAAATTCATAGCCGTCCAATTAGACGTCACGTGTCGCCCACTGGACACGCCTAATAATCTGGCGCCACGTGGCGCTGTGCCTTACAATAAACCTCTCTTAAGAGGCTTATTTTTTTTGCCTATTTTTAAGCCCCAAATAGAGGCTTACTGGGAGCTTCTATTTTTTTATTCAATAAGCCATTCCAATAAAACCCCGGTAAAGATGATAAAGATGATTGAATATGCACTATTTTAGCTTATTTTCTTATGGCTATATAAAAAGTGGAAGAGTAAGAACTTGGACTTAGTAAGAACGTATAATAGCAATTAGTGGCTATAGTTGACCAGCTAAATTATGACCCAGAGTTGCTTACATACCTTAATATTGTAGGTTTGTTGCTGTAAGAAGATGTTTCTGATCGGGTGTTTATGAGATTGTCTAAGGTATTTGATTGACCTGTGGACTTATAATACAAATTGTTCAGTAAATTATCAGAATGCATGATAAATCCAATTATGATAAGCTATCCTACACTCAATTTATCCATACAAGTTTCCTATATTTTAAAACTCAAACTTCAGATTATGTGTAGAATGTAAAAAAAAAGGTGGAATTGCAAAAACTATCGATTTTTCAATAGTCATTTGCAAAAATACCGACACTTTAAAAGAATTGCAAAACTATCAAAAATCTGCAAATCTTTTCAAAACAAAAAAGGTAAAATAAATTTTGAATAAATTTTTTTCAAAAAACAAAAAAAAATGATTAATGGAGGTTTATAATAGCAGTTAATAAAAAACCGTTTAAACTTTTGCCTAATCCTCTTATATGTTCAACCGGTAGACAAAAAAACTAACCTCCTTTTTTTTGCAGCAGTTCATCATTTTCATTTTCCCTTTCTTTCCCAAATCTTTTCAACTCTCAAGAACAACAGGTCCATTTATCACCTGAACCTAACCCCCCAAAGCTCTGTTTCCTTAAGCCGTAAATCGATCGATTTTATTTTAACCTAAATCCTCAAATTGAGAATGGTGAAGACAAGAGGCTTGAAGTCGGCGAAAGCCAGAGAAGAGAAGGTGAAGGAGAAGTCGTCTACTGTTGCGAAGAGAAAAAGGGTTGAAGACCCAGAAGAACAACCGGCAAAGGCAAAGCCGTCTATTGTGGCGAGTGAAAGAATGAAGAGAGCCTACAACTCTTCAGAGGAAGAAAAATCACCCAGTCCAGTCGTTCCGATACAAAAGAAGAAACCGAGATTGTCGGAGGCTGAAGAACCCACAACCAAGAGGTCGAGGAGGGAGCCATCGAAGTCGGTTGGCGGGGTTAGTTGTTGTTGGATTGTTAGTGTAATGTCCGAGGAAACAAATGCTTTGTTCCACATAAGGTGCATTTGAATAATATAGCAAGAAAGACAGTAATTAGAACTCACGATGTATAGTGGAAACCCCAATCAGTCAAATAACTAACAAGGGAAAAACCACTATCTTCAAGCTTCTCGCTTGAGAGGATTTTGAAGAGTCTACTTGTCTTATTGATTTCTTGATCGGTTACACTTGTAGCCTAGACTTTAAACTCTAGACTTCCCATCTAGATTTGAATCTCTTCTACAACGAGAACACGAGCTCACTCTCTAATACTCACATAAATTTTTTATGTGAGTCTTAGAGAATTTTTACGAGAATTTTTAATAATGTTTAATCATGAAAGAGAGGCTCCCAGTTGTGGATGATTAGAAGTGCTCATAGGAAGCATCAAGCATGATGGCCGGCTATGGTAAGCTGTAGAGTCAACAATCATTTGGGCTTATAATGAGGGATCAATGCATCAAGTTGACTCTTTTGGGCCGAAAGAAAGTTGTTCCATGTATTATTATGAACGCATAGATGATCATGTAAGAAATTTTGCAAATTAGTAAATCACAGGCAACATGCTAAGCATGTTGTTCATACAATGATCACGCGAAAGATTGCCAATCAAGACGCGACACTTACACAACCACAAATTACCAAGTAATTTATCCAATCATTGAGGGAACATAACTGGTAGACATTCAGTTAAGAGAGATCATATCAAGTTCCATGCAAAACTGTTCAAAGGGTTCCCTATTGAGTGTCTTGGTGAAAATGTCGGCGATTTGATCATTGGTTCCACAGGAATCCATGAAAACCAACCCTTTCTCCATACAATCACGTAGGAAATGATGTCTTATCTCAATATGCTTAGTACTAGAGTGATGTACAAGATTCTTGGAAATATTTATAGCACTAGTATTGTCACATAAAATGGGAATAGATTCAAGAAGAATATCATAGTCACTAAGTTGTTGCTTGAGCCATAAGAGTTGAGTACAATAAGCTGCGGCGACTATGTATTCTGCTTCTGCAGTTGACAAGGCAATTGAATTCTGCTTTTTCAACCCCCAGGAAACCAAACATGGCCCAAGGAACTGATCCATTCCAGATGTAGATTTTATGTCCACTTTGTTCCCTGCGAAGTCAGCATCTGTGTATCCAACTAAATCAAAGTTGTCACCTCTTGGATACCACAGACAAAGATCGTCTCTTCCCTTCAAGTATCTCAGAATCCTTTTCACTGCTTTGAGGTGTGTCTCCTTGGGATCAGCCTGAAATCGAGCACACCGACATACACTATACATAATATCAGGTCTACTAGCAGTGAGATAAAGAAGCGAACCTATGATTCATCGATACAATGTTGGATCAACTCCATTTTCATGCTCATCCTTTCCCATTAGATTGTTGAGAGATATGGGAGTTGTGAAGGGCTTGGCATCGTTCATTCCAAACTTCTTGATACACTCCATGAGATACTTCTTTTGATGAACCCTTGTTCCATCTTCTCCCTGAGAGACTTGAAGACCCAAGAAGAACTCCAGTTCCCCAACCATGCTCATCTCAAATTCATTGGCCATCAGACTTGAGAATTTTTGGACCAGTTTGTCATCTGTAGACCCAAAGATGATGTCATCCACGTAGACCTGTACAACTAGAGTGTGTTTTTCTTCCTTCAGAAGGAATAGAGTCTTGTCTACCTTCCCACGAACGTATCCATAAGACAGAAGGAACTGAGAGAGCCTATCATACCAGGCCCTGGGAGCCTGCTTAAGACCATACAATGCCTTGTCAAGAATGTAGACATGATCAGGTTTGGATGCGTCTTCAAATCCAGGGGTTTGCTCCACATAGACTTCCTCCTTGAGAACTCCGTTCAAGAAGACAGTCTTTACGTCCATCTATTGTTGTTTAAATCCATGGAAAGTTGAGTATGCAATGAGTAGTCGTATGGCTTCCAAACGAGCAACATAAACAAACGTCTCATCATAATCGATCCTCTCTTGTTGGTTGTATCCTTTCACTACCAGCCTTGCTTTGTTCCGTGTAACATGTCCTTGATCATCCAACTTGTTTCTGAACACCCACTTGGTTCCTATCAATGTTCTATTCCCTGGACGAGGAACTAAATGCCAAAATATGTTTCTTTCGAGCTGATGAAGTTCTTCTTGCATGACATTTATCCAGTCCGGATCCTTCAATGCTTCTCCTACAGTTTTAGGTTCTTGCAGAGAAAGAAAAGCATTGAAAGCACACAAAAATTGCAAAGAAGAACGAGTGCTATGTGGAATTCTCTTTTGAAAGTCTGTTAAGATTAGGTGCACTGAATGATCCTTCTTTTGCTGGTAATTCCTTATTTGTAGATTGTTGATCTCAAAATCATCAGAATCAACATTACCCGCAATCAAGCTTTCACCAACTGTCCTTTCAGCAACGGTACCTTCACTAGTAGTTTCTTCAGCAACATGACTTTCCTCAGATGTCTCCACTGAGTCGAGACTTGGGCTTTGTTCCTCCTGAGGGACCAGAGAAGAACCAGACGACCGAGCACCTTCATCTGACTCAATGTTGTCGACAAAGTCTTGAGTTCTTGGTGTTGATGGGTCATCGTGACTGCCTTGATTAGGAGGGACCACATCCACACCACCATTTGGAGCAACATCCATACCGCTGTTTTTCACAAGCTGAAAACTGTCATCTTCGGAGGGACCGATGTTCGAGGGAACACTAGTCGTTTGTGCCTGCACATTGTTATCAACTATGACAGATTCATCGAAAACCACATGAATGATTTCATCTACCTTTCTAGTCCTCTTGTTGAACACTTTGTAGGCCTTGATGTGGAGAGAATATCCTACAAAGGCTCCTTTTCATCACTTCTCGGATCAAACTTTCCAAGAGAATTTTTCCCATTGTTGTGGACAAAGCACTTGCAACCAAAAGTCTGCAGATGAGATACATTCGACTTTCTTCACCTTAAGAGTTCATAGGGAGTCCTGTTCAACAGTGAGTGAATGGTTGCCCTGTTCAACACATAAAATGCAGCATTCAAAGCTTTAGCCCATAAGCTCATAGGAAGACCACTAGCAATAAGCAAGGTGCGCGTCATTTTCTCCGGACCTGTTCTTCCTTTCCACAACACCATTTTGTTGCGGAGTCCTGGGTGCTGAGAAGTTGTGACTTATGCCATTGTTCCTACAGAGGGATAGAAACTGAGAGTTCTCAAATTCTGTCCCATGATCAGTGCGGATGGATCCCAGAGACTACCCTACACTCTTCTCAACTGACTTGAGCCAAGATTCAAACTCAACGAACACTTCATCCTTTGATGACAGAAAGATGGTCCATGTGTACCTGGAAAAGTCATCAACAATAACAAACACATCATAGGCCCACAAAGATCCATGTGGATCGGTTCCAGAGGACGAGTTATGCTTACCTCTTTCTTGGATTTGAAAGAAGACCTACTTTCTTACCTTTGGTACAAGCATCACAAACTTCATTACTTGTTGCTTCGATCTTAGGAAGACCATTGACCAGTTCTTGTCTATGAAGTTTGGAAAGAAGTTGGAGACTTGTATGTCCAAAACGCTTGTGCCACAAGTCTGTCGTCGCAACGATGGACGATAGACAAAGGTCCTTCTCAGGGATAAAAGTAGGATCAACTTTGTAGACATTATTATCACATATCTCTTTGAGCAAAACTCTTCATGTACTAATACACTCAACATAACAATCATCAATAGTAAAGACTACCTTATTTTTCTTGTTTTGACACAGTTGAGCAACACTAAAAAGATCAAATTTAAGATTGTTCACAAGAGTCACGTTATCCACAGTTATGTGACTAGACAAACTTACCTTACCGAGACCACAAACTTCTCTCTTACTCTTATTTTCAAAGGTTATTGAACCTCTGGAGGCCTGTTGAAGTGAGATAAACCAGCTTTTGTTCCCTGTCATATGACTTGATCATGCACTATCGAAATACCAGGAACCTTTCCTCACTTCAACATGTATTGAAAATATTAGTTCTTACGAACCCAAACAAGCTTAGGCTTTCTGGGTGTGGGAGCAACATATTTTATCTTAGCAGGTTTTTCATTCATATTCTCCCTAGCAATATGAGCAATTTCCTCATTGTGTTTCTTCAGGAGACACTCTTGTTTGTAGTGACCAGAGTGACCATAGTACCAACAAATCCTATGTAATACCCCTCATTTTTAGTAAGGGTATTTGGGTAATTTCCCAAACCCTCGTCAATTATTCGGGACGTGTTAGGCGAAGTTCGGATTTTCTGTATCATGTTTGATTTCTGTATTATTCCCAGAGCATTGGAAAATACATTCGACGTATTATCGAGGTTTAGAATATTTGTTTGGGTACAAATATTTAAGATCTGGGGTTTTAAAACCCATGCCAAACCTTTTCCTGGGTAAATAGACGCGAACAGGGCAATTTCGCGACCGCGGAAGAATTTCCGCGACCGCGGAATAATAGCTCCCAGAGGAGCTGGGCTTGAATTTTCCGCGACCGCGGCAGAACCCACCGCGACCACGAAAATGTGCAGAGTGCACAGTCGGGCATGCGAGCCACGCGTTCATCGTCGCCGTTGATCTTGTTGGGGCTGGCTCTCCTCCTTGGCTTCAAATAAAGGCCGAAATGGAGGGTTTTGAGCACCCAGATCTGAGATCTCCCCTCTCACTCTCGTTTCCATAGTCGCCGGAGCTTCGAGCTCTCGCCGGAATTCTTGAGGAGTCGCCGGAGCCCTCGACGGAGGTGGTGGTGGCCAAGGAGCAGTGCTTTGGAGGCGCAAGGTGCCCAGGAGTGGTAGCCGCCGCGAATCGAGCCCTTCCGAGTTATCGCCGGTGAGTTTTTATCATTTTGGGTCGCCGGAGTTCTTAGCCGCGATCGCGGCTATGAACTACCGCGACCGCGGTAGTGACAATGTCGGCCGCGTCCGCGGCCGCTGTCACCAGTGCTCGCGGACATTCGTCCCTGACGACCGCGACCGCGGATTGCCCGCCGCGACCGCGGATTGCATTAGCAATCGCGATCGTGGCCTTGGGCGATCCGGTCTCGGTCGGGACTTCCATTCTTTCGTTTTCGTTCGTCCTTTCTTAGATTCGTACATTTTAGTTGTCGAATCTAACCTAGGGTTTCGTTATGGGTCGTTCCGTAGGAATCTGTAATCCGGCTTCCGTTCCGTTCCGGACCCAGAAACCCGTCGTCGCTCTATCGTTCGTCTAGGCTAAGGCAAATGGCGGTTCGCTCTTGCTTATCATTCCATATTTCTATTAATTATCAATTGTTTTAATTGTTAATTAAATGGGATGAATATTGTTTTCGTTGGGAACAATTTTGATAAACGTATTTGATATGATTAAAAGAAATATTATAATAGGTTGTATATACTGCTAGAAACAACGCTATAATATCTGTTATTACCATGATGGTATTGATATGGACTATTGTGTGATCTGAACTGTTTAGTTAGAACGAGTATTCGTAGGAACGCTATGTATCTTGCGAGGTCTAGTTGTTTCTTTATAACTAGTGCTAGGAGAATTTTTCCCTAGTACTCTCTCTGGTCATGACCTTGCCCTTACTCAGGATAGGTGCACACAGCTGGTGCCGATTCTCGGGATTTATTCCCTTCGATATCTCTCGCGATGAGATGATATCTTAAAAGCTTATAACGTAAATGTACGCTTTGTCACTAAAATAAGATAAGTGCCGCTATGCACATAATTAATGAACCTTGGGCGAGAAGTACAACTTGGAAACTCGTCTAGACTTCGATTAGAGTAAGTCCTCCTTCCAAATCTGAATTCGCATTACGCGGTGAGGTTGGTCGTGGACCCAAATGGTCAAGTCTTTTTAAACGCTTGTGTGAAATTATTATTATGTTCCCAAACATTTGTCATACTTTCCTGTAAGACTCAATCTTTTGGAGTCTTCTCTTCATACGCTTTCCCGTAAGACTCAATCTTTTGGAGTCTTCTCTTCATACGCTTTCCGTTAGACTCAATCTCTTGGAGTCTTCTCTTTATATGTTCCCTATAAGACTCGATCTTTAGGAGTCTTCTCTTGATCATTCAAACTTTAATCATTCCGTGAATGTTCCGGGTTATATATCATTCCTTCGGTTGTTATTCGAGGAACAATGATAGTAAACGGTTGCGATCACTAGAACCATTCTGTTTTCTACCCTTGCATAGTCTTTCATTAGACTAACCAACCGGGTTTTATTCCTTGCATGGTTGGCTGGTGTCATCCGTCCTATACGGCACATCAGTGGTGGGTCATAGAAGTCTGAAGTAACCGTTGAAGAAGAGACTTGCAGTTGTAGATTTCGGTGCCGATATTTCAAAGTCGTTGAGTATTACTTCAATATGTATTTTTATAACCTAGTCATGTACTAGGTTTATTCTTGAAGTCTTCCGATGTGTAATTTATGAGTTTTCCGCTGTAATTTCACTCTGTTGTAAAAACACTCCTCTCGTTTGATGAGAGATCTTTTAATATAAAAGGATTGAGTTTCATATTCAAATGTCTTCTGCTGTTTAACCTTCCGTTATTTAACTGTGTTTATTTAAGATTAATTGTTCCGATTAAAGCCTTGGGTGACTTTGGACGGTAACGTCTGAGGTCACTGGCGTGTGGCACTATCGACAATAAGTCGGGGGGTGTTACAATTATGGTATCAGAGCAACAGTTTTAAAATTCTTGGCCTATTGTTAGGTTTGAGAATTTTCGAAAACTAATTTTGAAACTATTTTTCAAACCTATCTTCGATTAAAAAAAAAATTCGAGTGTTTCAATGTTGAATTTAAATGTTAAAAGTAAAAGTTTTAATTATTTCTTGTAATTTAATTTAAAATAGTGATTTAGCTATTTCTAACTTCAAAAGTTGTTTATCGTTGTTTTATAAAAGGCGTGTTATATGCAATAAAAATAAGTTTATGATTGTAACCTTAAAAGTGCAATTTTTTTTTCTTAGTAAGAGTTTTGTGATAATCATATCACTAGTTTGATGAACTAACTTTATAAATAACTATTTTTATTTATAAGGTTTAAGGATATAATGTATGAAGTTGAAAATATAAGATTTAAGAGATTTTTCAAACTTCTGCAAGATTCAAGTTGTTACTTATTCCTTAGAGCCATTCTTAGGAATATCATTTCTCCTTAGATAGAATGTCATACAAAGGTTGACATTTCTCCTAGAGTTCCTTTTAAGTAAGTCAGAGAAGAAGTCTTTTCTGCGGTTAGTGGTGATGGGCCAGTCAGACTAATATAGAGTTATTAGTTTGGACCCTTATAAATCGTAACATAACGTAATTGACTCAGTGTCAAGTACAAGTTGGAAAAGTTCTAAACTAACGTTATGGTTCATCAACAGATGATGAACACCCGATCCACCAACCGAGCAGCTAACGAAAGTCCTAGCAACGATTCTCGAATTCGGCTGAGAAGTGCTACTCCACAAGGGGAAGACGCGGGATCTGGATCACGTAGTAGTGACCCGACCTTGCGACAGGATGTTCATCAGGGACAAGCGGACCCCCAAGCTGTAAGGGGAATTCCACCTCCTGCCCCGATTGTGCTAAATGCAACGACCATTGGGCAGATTGTGGGGCTAATGGTCGAAGTACTAACGGCCCAGATGATACCACAAGTCCAAGAGGCCCCCATACCTCAAGTCGCAGCTAGTGTGGAGGCACAGATTAAGGCAAAGAATGGGCAACAGAATCGCAGGGCTGGCTCGTTCAAGCGCCCGGCGTCGCCCACCAAGATCGAGAAGTTTGGTCGTACTAGGATCAAGACGACTCCGTCCGATTCCGCCAAGGACTTAGGCTGGAATAGCGGCGGGATTCTATGCCACAACTGTGGAGAAGTTGGGCATAAAAGTTTTAGCTGTCAAAAGGAAAAGAGGGTATGCTACTATTGTGGAAGGGAAGGCCACATGAAGGCATACTATAGGAAGAAGGGCCTAAGGCCAACTCAAGCTGATCAGGCCCCAAAAGTTGGCAGTGGACAGAACCCATGAGCGGAAGTATCTGTTCCGGGGCAGTCTGCTACTCGTGATAGAGGCAAGACGCCTATGGAATCTCCGGGTCAAGAGCAGCGACTCTTTGTGATACGTCACCCCGATGGGAGGGAAGCTTTGTACAAGTGGTAGTATTTTGTAAGACTTTTTAGAATATGGAGCGTGGACTTGTGTCGATAGTCTCCATAGCTTAGTAATCTGTCTATTCGACTTTCTATCAGTTGTTTATGTAATGTTTCGAATAATAAATAAGTGTTTCCTTGTTTCGTAAATTACTAAATTCGTTACTATTGCAAATTGTTTGTTCATACGAGACTCTGTGAGTGCCAAAAACAGTTATGTCACGTATGGATAAGGGCGGTCAGGACTCACACAGGAGGGGTAACGTATGGAACCGAGGTGTTCGTTCCCTACATGGTTAACACCAGGGGCGACTCCATTACTGAATTGCTAGATCCATCCTTAGGAATCTCTCTTTATTCTTGGGGTAATGTCGCATCAGTATGACATTAATTACTCCCTTCGTTGAGCGGACGAGCGTTATCTCGTGATTTGAGTTTTTACCAAATTTTTTTTTGGTATAGGAAACAAATGTATGTGGTAAATGCTCTATGGGATTAAGAAATTTGTTCTTCTCATATGGGTACCCTAAACATTTGTTCTGGTCAAAGCACATAGGAATGATCTACATGAAGATCAGAATGCCTAGTTATGAGGTCATGATGTAGGCATTGATGTGGATAGATTGTTGAGGAAGGAATGCTTGTATAAGAGGGATAGTTCATAGGGAACTCGTTTCCTCTATTACGACCTTGAGTAAGACTTTATAGTTATGGGTTATGATTATGAGATTTATAAGTGGGTACGACCAGTGTAGGACCTATGGTTACAGCTTTTTGAAAAGCCGAGTGTACAAAGTCATATGTATTATTTTGGAAGATCTATTCGAAGTTTCATTTTGAGGATCTATAAGGAAATTGTATGATTAAGTCTTGGATGGATAGTAAATTGTGTGAGGAATGTAAGGATCTTAAGTTAGAGATAAGTTATTTGAGCAAGTTAAACAAACCTTTGGGATGTGAGTCAGGAAAAGGGCGGCTGAGCCAAATCTAAGTGGACCAACTGATTGAAATTGGTAGGTTGTACAATCAGGGAATAAGGAGTTATGATACTTGTAAGCTTGTAAGGTTTGATATTTGGATTTTATATGAAATTGTCAGTTAGAAGGCTTATGGTGCAATTCTTGGAGAAGACTAAGTTGTGAAGTTACTATGTTAGAAGGAGGCCACTTAATTGGAAAGATTACAGTTTGAGGATGGATTATATTGATGATTCCGATAAATTAAAGGATTTAGTGGAGAGATTTGTCTATGTGCACCTAAGGAGTAAGATAGCAAGCGTTAATCGTATAAAGCTATTAAAGGATTCTGATAGAAGTGACTGATACGGTTGGTAATGAATCAGTTATCAGGATGATACCTTAAGGAAATAGGAGTAATATCTCAAGGGATTTTGGTTATGGAAGTTGTAAGTGAGAATGTTCATTGTGGACCAGAGGATTAGACTTTCGAAAAGGCTAAGGGTGTGAAGTCATGTGTATTGTCTTGGAAGATTTATCGGAGGTTTCATTATGAGGCTTTCTTAAGAAACGACATAAGGATTGGATGGAAAGTGATTGATGTCTGTTAAGGCGATTTGATGTCACATTTTGGGGGGAAATCGAGTGATTGGTCACAATTGTGCTAATGGATTTATCACAACATTGTTTTGAGGAAACTAAAGGTTTTGAGTTGGAAGTGAGCTTTAGGGCCAAACTTATTTGGGCCAAGGAACTGAATCAGTATTGTACCTTCAAGGGATATAGAGATATGATATCTGGAGATTTACAAGGTCTGATATGTGGATTGTTAGAGAGTGTGACGTCTATAAGACCGATGATATAGCACTTTTTTGGGAATTAAGTTGTGATCGATAGTTTTGGGAGAAAGCCCACTTGAAATTGAAAGGTTATGGTGTAAGGCCTAGTTATTCGGAGGATATCGATAAACAAAAGGATGTAGCATGGGGAATTGCCGTATGTGCATTTAAGGAGTAAAGTAACATTTGTTACTCGTATATAGCCATTGAAGGATTTAGGACGTGAAGTGATGAATTTTGATGGCAAGGTATTGTTCATCCATATGGTATTTTTGAGTAAATAGAGTTGAAGAACCTTAAAGGTTTAAGTTAGAGATTGAATAAGGAATACGTTAAGTTAATCTTGGATAAATGGTAAATATCCGTAAAGCAAAATGGTGTTTGATTTGGGATAATAAATCGTATGAGGAAAACTGATTGCCTAAGGATTTTTGGGTGAATAGCAAACTCGACCGGTAAAAGTTGTTACGGTTTTGAAGGTCAATAGTGTGGCATAAAGTAAGTAGGTAGATGATATCAAGTGGACTTGAGGAAAAGGTGATCCACGTTTATTAAGGTGATCGTATGACACGTTTAGGTAAGTCGAGAGTATAATCCTATGGAGAGGATTAGTAAATCATGCTGAGATAATCGGACATAGGTTATGGTGTGATTAATGGTGGAATCACATGGGTAAAGATTTTTGAGCTAAAGATATGGCACAAGGGCCAAATGCGAGTAAGGAAACCAATGTAGTAGGTGAGCCGTGTATGCAAGAAGTAAGGTCTATATGACAAAGGGAAGTACTAAGTTGAGGTATAGTTGAATTCTATGTATGTACTTGAGGATTGGATTGTCGAAAGGAAGTTAGTAGAAAGAGGTTGTATTCTTCTAATTAAGGAAATCAAGGTCTTTAGGAAGAATAGGTCATAACAATGAGGTTATATTGGAGATTGTATTAAGTTGAGGTATAGTTGAATTCTAAGTTGAGGTATAGTTGAATTCTATGTATGTACTTGAGGATTGGATTGTCGAAAAGAAGTTAGTAGAAAGAGGTTGTATTCTTCTAATTAAGGACATCAAGGTTTTAGGAAGAATAGGTCATAACAATGAGGTTATATTGGAGATTGTATTAAGTTGAGGTATAGTTGAATTCTATGTATGTACTTGAGGATTGGATTGTCGAAAGGAAGTTAGTAGAAAGATGTTGTATTCTTCTAATTAAGGACATCAAGGTCTTTAGGAAGAATAGGTCATAACAATGAGGTTATATTGGAGATTGTATTGGATACTCTGAGCGAGACAATGGAAATCTTGTGAATGATCAACATCTGTTCTAGCAAGAGTAAGGAATGTATGCAGTATGTTGTAAGTGGAATCAAGATCGAGTAAGTAGTTCGATTTTGGGATACAGGTTTCGGAAACCAAATTTATTTAATGATATCGACTTAAGGAAGATAAGGTGCATACTTTGAGGAAAGTTTAGAGAAAGTGAAAGAGAAATATGTATAATCTCATGCTTAAGGTATAGCGAGACTAGTGCGATGATTTTAGGAGACAATTATCCTAAGATAATTATGACCTTGAGGATGGTCACGAGTTAGTACAAGAATAGTACGTGGAAGTAGGTTGTGCAAGATAGTAGCATGGTTGAGGAAACAGATCGTTTTCCTAGGAAGCAAGTACAAGAATGAGATGATTAAGGATACTAAGATCAGGTAAGGAGATTATGGTAGAACCGGTCCCTTTAGCTTAGCGATGCTAGTTCAGGGTCGAAACTCTTTTAAGAGGGTAGTATTGTGATAACCCTTATATTTCATAGGGGTAATGTGTTGGAATGCATGTCTGGTGAAAGCAAGTGTTAGAATTCTTTTGAGGGTGAAGGGTCTTAATTATGGTTAACCTGACGTTAACTGTAATTTGAACCAACTTATGGATCTTAACCTAGAAATGCCTGAACCAATTTACAAAGTGTGAAGTGGGTTAGACATGGTTAAACTTATACGATTGGATATCTTAGATTGAGGTCGCTTCTCTGAGCTGTTATCGGCCAAGTTTCGGGGTCGAAACTTCTTTTTAGGGGGAAGTGATATAATACCCCTCATTTTTAGTAAGGGTATTTGGGTAATTTCCCAAACCCTCGTCAATTATTCAGGACGCGTTAGGCGAAGTTCGGATTTTCTGTATCATGTTTAATTTTTGTATTATTCCCAGAGCATTGGAAAATACATTCGACGTATTATCGAGGCTTAGAATATTTGTTTGGGTACAAATATTTAAGATCCGGGGTTTTGAAACCCATGCCAAATCTTTTCCTGGGTAAATAGACGCAGAAAGGGCAATTCCGCGACCGCGGAAGAATTTCCGCGACCGCGGAATAATAGTTCCCAGAGGAGCTGGGCTTGAATTTTCCGCGACCGCGGAAATGCGCAGAGTGCACAGTCGGGCATGCGAGCCACACGTTCGTCGTCGCCGTTGATCTTGTCGGGGCTGGCTCTCCCCCTTGGCTATAAATAGAGGCCGAAATGGAGGGTTTTGAGCACCCAGATCTGAGATCTCCCCTCTCACTCTCGTTTCCATAGTCGCCGGAGCTTCGAGCTCTCACCAGAATTCTTGAGGAGTCGCCGGAGCCCTCGACGGAGGTGGTGGCGGCCAAGGAGCAGTGCATTGGAGGCGCAAGGTGCCCAAGAGTGGTAGCCGCCGCGAATCGAGCCCTTCTGAGTCATCGCCGGTGAGTTTTTATCATTTTGGGTCGCCGAAGTTCTTATCCGCGATCGCGGCTATGAACTACCGCGGCAGTGACAATGTCGGTCGCGTCCGCCGCCGCTGTCACCAGTGCTCGCGGACATTCGTCCCCGACGACCGCGACCGCGGTAGTGCCTGCCGCGACCGCGGATTGCTTTAGCAATCGCGATCGTGGCCTTGGGCGATCCGGTCTCGGTCGGGACTTCCATTCTTTCGTTTTCGTTCGTCCTTTCTTAGATTCACACATTTTAGTTGTCGAATCTAACCTAGGGTTTCGTTATGGGTCGTTCCGTAGGAATCTGTAATCCGGCTTCCGTTCCGTTCTGGACCCAGAAACTCGTCGTCGCTCTATCGTTCGTCTAGGCTAAGGCAAGTGGCGGTTTGCTCTTGCTTATCATTCCATATTTCTATTAATTATCAATTGTTTTAATTGTTAATTAAATGGGATGAATATTGTTTTCGTTGGGAACAGTTTTGATAAACGTATTTGATACGATTAAAAGAGATATTATAATAAGTTGTATATACTGCTAGAAACAACGCTATTATATTTGTTATTACCATGATGGTATTGATGTGGACTATTGTGTGATCTGAACTGTTTAGTTAGAACGAGTATTCGTAGGAACGCTATGTACCATGCGAGGTCTAGTTGTTTCTTTATAACTGGTGCTAGGAAATTTTTTCCCTAGTACTCTCTCTGGTCATGACCTTGCCCTTACTCAGGGTAGGTACACACAACTGGTGCCGATTCTCGGGATTTATTCCCTTCGATATCTCTCGCGATGAGATGATATCTTAAAAGCTTATAACGTAAATGTACGCTTTGTCACTAAAATAAGATAAGTGTCGCTATGCACATAATTAATGTATCTTGGGCAAGAAGTACAACTTGGAAACTCGTCTGGACTTCGATTAGAGTAAGTCCTCCTTCCAAATCTGAATTCGCATTACGCGGTGAGGTTGGTCGTGGACCCAAATGGTCAAGTCTTTTTAAACGCTTGTGTGAAATTATTATTATGTTCCCAAACATTTGTCATACTTTCCCATAAGACTCAATCTTTTGGAGTCTTCTCTTCATACGCTTTCCCGTAAGACTCAATCTTTTGGAGTCTTCTCTTCATACGCTTTCCGTTAGACTCAATCTCTTGGAGTCTTCTCTTTATACGTTCCCTATAAGACTCGATCTTTAGGAGTCTTCTCTTGATCATTCAAACTTTAATCATTCCGTGAAAGTTCCGGGTTATATATCGTTCCTTCGGTTGTTATTCGAGGAACAATGATAGTAAACGGTTACGATCACAGAACCATTCTGTTTTCTACCCTTGCATAGTCTTTCATTAGACTAACCAACCGGGTTTTATTCCTTGCATGGTTGGCTGGTGTCATCCGTCCTATACGGCACATTAGTGATGGGTCCCAGAAGTCCAAAGTAACCGTTGAAGAAGAGACTTGCAGTTGCAGATTTTGGTGCCGATATTTCAAAGTCGTTGAGTATTACTTCAATATGTATTTTTATAACCTAGTCATGTACTAGGTTTATTCTTGAAGTCTTCCGCTGTGTAATTTATGAGTTTTTCGCTGTAATTTCACTCTGTTGTAAAAACACTCCTCTCGTTTGATGAGAGATCTTTTAATATAAAAGGATTGAGTTTCATATTCAAATGTCTTCCGTTGTTTAACCTTCCGTTATTTAACTGTGTTTATTTAAGATTAATTGTTCCGATTAAAGCCTTGGGTGACTTTGGACGGTAACGTCTGAGGTCACTGGCGTGTGGCACTACCGACAATAAGTCGGGGGGTGTTACACCCTATGGCACTTTAGATCCACATACTTGCTTTGTCCAGGTCAAATTGGTTTGTTAGCAACCCTAGAATGAAAATCAATATTGGGCTTACCGTTTTGTGCTTGCCTTATCCAAATGGAATGAGCCTTCTATCCATGGTACCAAGGTTTGTTCCCATTAGTCGAATTCACATAGTTTTTATGATTGTTCCCTCTAGAGGAACTTTTCCATGTTTCTCGCACAAACTGTTTTCCTTCAGCTTCAGGGCTTTGAGACTTGGTGCCATCAACAGAAAGCTTAGGTTGGTAACCAATTCCAAAGCAAGACACGGGTTTCTTCCCTTTCTTCTTTTCATCCTTGGCTGCTACAAACACAATGCCTTTTGACTCTTCCTTCTGTTCCTCGTTGAGCTTAGACAAATCACTAGACAGCTTGCCATTGCTCAGTTTTAACATTAATGACTCAGATTCTAGTGAGGAAATAGTGGGTTCTAGAGACGTAATCTTTTCAATGAGTTTAGGACATTCATTACAAGGACTTGGAGAAGATGAAGAAACTTTCTCAAGATTGGTCACTTTTTCTGCCCAACCTTTGTTTTCATCGATCAAACTTGAGATCGAATCATCATTTTCTTTAATATGCTCACTGAAAAGACAGTTCTCGTGAACAAGTTTCTTAATGAAGAAGATTAGTTGTTCCTTAGACTTGTTCTTCAAACTTAAGATGAGTTCAGATTCATTTACCTCAGAGTCATGCAGACTACCTTCAGTTTCTGAGTCATTAGATTCTTCTATGGCCATCAGGCAAACATCCCATGAATGAGAGGATTCTTCATCATCTGAGTCAGAATCTCTCCAAGTTGCAACCATTGCTTGCTTTCCTTCACGAAATGGAGGAAGACCTGCCTTTTTCTTGAAGCAGTTTTTGGCAAAGTGTCCCTTGTTTTAGCAATGATATCAAATGACATCTTCCAGGTCTTTGTTCCCTTCGGGGGAATGAGGGATGCCCTTGTTGCGAGACCATATCTTTTTCATTGCTCTGGTGATGAGAGCCATATCTTCATCTCCGTCTTCATCTTCATCTTCAACTTGAGACAAGTCAAAGGCACGTTCAACCTTTAGAGCAATGCTTTGAGCCTTCTCTACTCCTTTCTTGTTCATTCTTTGATTATAGACAGAGGCGTTGCTTTCAAGTTTGGCAACAACCTCTTCCATAGTGAGAGTTTTGACGTCATTCTAGGAGTAAAGGGCGAGAGCAATCACGTCCCACTGGGAGTTGAGGCCTTGTATGAAGTGATGAGTGAGCTTCCAGTCTAGCAACTCTTCACCAAGGAACTCCAGTTGACCAACTATCCCCTAAAACCTGGAGTAGAACTCTTGGATGTGTTCACATTTTCCTTGGGAGATTTGATCATACTCCTTCATCAGTGAAAGAATACGATTCTTTTTGACATCTTCATTTCTGTGATGGAGGCGTCTTAAAGCATCCCAAATCTCTTTGGCCATTTTGTAACCAATGACCTTCTTGAGATCTGCAGGGAGCAAAGCCATATGGAGTATCTTCTTGGCTCTGTTGTTTTTCTCCAGCTTTTTCCAGTCTTCATAAGTATAGTCAGTCCTTGGTTTTGGCTTTGTAGCATCCTTCTCATTTGGGATAGCAATAGGACCAACTTCAATGATTTTCCATATTTGACCATCAAGGGAACAAATATGGCATGTGATTCAATTTGCTCAACCCACCAGTCATATTCTTCAGTCTTCAGCATTGGAGGCTTCCAGAACGAATCACCAATAGCGTTGCTTGACGACATCTTTCCTGCAAAGTCTTAACGAAAAACAATCTAGAGACCAGGCTCTGATACCAATTGTTGAATCGTTAGTTTTACGTCTGAGGAAAAAATGCTTTGTTCCCACAGAAGGTGTAACGGAATAATATAACAAGAAAGACAATAATTAGAACTCACGATGTATAGTGGAAATCCCAATCAGTCAAATAACTAACCAGGAAAAAACCACTACCTTCAAGCTTCTCGCTTGAGAGGATTTTGAATAGTCTACTTGTCTTATTGATTTCTTGATCGATTACACTTGTAGCCTGGACTTCATACCCTAGACTTCCCACCTAGATTTGAATCTCTTCTACAACGAGAACACGAGCTCACTCTCTAAGACTCACAGACGCTTCACTTTTCTTTTTCTCTTAATGACAATGATCAGAGTTCGTACCTAAGAAATGAATCTCACACTTCTATTTATACAACTCGGAAATCCCACTAACAAGATCTAGGTTAATTTTGTGGTCATAATTGTGGTTTAATTTCAATTATGTTTGTCTCAGATATGGTTGTATGAGGCAGTGCCCCATATTGGCAGAACGTTTTCCCAAAAGCTTAATAAACCTGTGCAGCCCCGAGGTGTGCGGTGACTGAAAATGAGTAGGCCAAGCTTTGATTCGGTTACGGATGCCCTAGAGGGAACTTATGCTTGTAAACAGATCCTTGCTGAGGAGGACGGAGAGGACTTGGGAGAAAGTTGTTACTTTCCAGAGGAGGAAGGACACAAATCCTTGGATCAAATTGTTAAGAAGCTGAAGCCAAAAAGAAAGAGGGCTGATAAATATGATAAGGGAGTTGGTAAGGGAGGGCAAGCTGTAAATATTGAGGGTTTGGACTAGAGGAAATTGATGTGTTGTTTGAATGAATTGCTTGAAATGATGCATAATATGAATGAAAAGCACGATATGTTAAGGGGGGAAGTCCTTGAGTTAAAGAAGGAAAAAAGAGGCAAAGCTCATACAAAAGTGGCATCTTCATCCAGTGATGATGAAGCAAACATTAGAGAACATCAGGAGCCAGAGTCTAGGGAGGGTCAAAGTGATGATGAACCCAACATTATAGAACACCAGAAGAGCATGATTAGGAAGGTGAAGTCAACAGATGAGACTGATGAGTCAGAGCATGAATGTGACGAATGGAATGAGTCCGAAGAGGGAGAGTATGAAATGGGATATTCTTGAAATACCCCACTTTAGATTAAAATAGTTATTATATTATATATTCTTCAAGGTAGATATGTGGGTCTTATTTATTCAGCAAAAGGCAGAAAAGTGGTCAAAACCCTTGCCTTCTTCTTCCGGTGTGCACCACTCGAGAGAGAGAGAGAGAGAGAGAGAGAGAGAGAGAGAGAGAGAGAGAGAGAGAGAGAGAGAGAGAGAGAGAGAGAGAGAGAGAGAGAGAGAGAGCTGTTGCTGTGCCATTTCCTTCGGTGAGCTCAACCCAGCTGCTACCTGCCATCGTCGTCTCCCTTCCACAGTCCAGATTCCGCGAGAGCTGCTGCGGTGCGAGCCGATGGCGGCTGCTGTGCGAGCCGATGGCTGCTGTTGTGCGAGCCGAGGGCTGCTGCTGTGTGAGCCAAGAGCTGCTGCGGTCCGAGGCTATGAGTTGTTGCTGTCTTCTGTGAGGCCTACTGGTGGCTGCTCTTCCCGGCGACGAAGAGCCAGTCCCGGCGGCGACAACTCGTTGGACGACAAGGTAATTTGGGGGTTCCTCGATCTGATTTTGGGACACCAGATAAAATCGTTGCTGAATTTTTGTGTTGGCAGATTTGGGTGCTTGGACAGAATTGGACTTGGGCAAATTCAGTTGGGAATTTTCAGGAATTTGGGCAACCACAAAATCTGTTTGGCTGGTTGCGTTAATTTTGTGCAGCCCACAATTTGTTTTTGGGAGTATTTGGTTGAATTATTGGGTTTACTGAAGTTGGCAATATTGGAGGTATGAGTACATTAGGGGCTGAATTGGGGGTTTGTAAGTAGTGGCATAGTATGAGTAATTTAACGCAAGAAATTGTTCGATTTGTCGTCGTAGGTTCGTCCGGGATTAGTTTGCAAAGTTGGTGAATTTCTAAGGTCGTTGCCATTAAGTTTAAGGCAAGATGATTCTTGCTCACACTTTACATATATCTTTGAGTATAATTATTCTCACTTATTAATGTTCAGTAATTGATTTTTATACTTATCTGTTATATTGATCTAGATTGGTAGTCGTAGAATTAAATGGTGGAATGTGTGTTGGTTGGTTGTTGCCTTGTGTGAGGATTAATGTTGGATCATTATATGTGTTGTTTGTTGTTTATTGTTGATTGTTGGTTATTGATTGGTTGTTGGTTATTGATTGGTTGTTGGTTGTTGTTGGTTATTGATTGGTTGTTGGTTGATTGTTTGTTTCGGTTATAAGGAGGGCATGACTCCTTATAGATGGGCCGGGGTGATGATAGCCTCACCTGACCACGTGAGGGTGTGACCTTACGTTGGTTCAAGGCCACAATTGGATGGTGAGTGTCCCATATTTAGTCTATCCATAGATAGTATGATTATCTAGGGTGATAATAGTCTCACCCGTTCCTCCTCAGTCTGATTATCTAGGGTGATGATAGTCTTACCCGTTTATACTTGTTGTGTGATTGAGATTGGATTGAATGTATTTAGCACATTGAAGAGTTGGGTAAGGATGGTTAAGTAAAGGTTATGTGTTAGTAATGGTATACTTTTTGATGTGTTATTATTTGGTATTAGATGGACGGTATAATGATAACTTTACTATGTCCTAATTGTTTTGCTTGATGATTCTTGCTAGTCTTTCATTAGACTAACCAACCTCGGTTTATGTTTCCGCGGTTGGCTGGTGTATCGGGTCCACCAGTCAACCTGTCTTTGCAGGTCCAGCGACAGCAAGGGGGTTCTTGATCACATTTTCGTCTTCACTGTTAAAGACTTAGTTTTTGCATCGGATTTGAAAACGTTGTATTAGCTACATGTTTTGGATATAAATTGATATTCTGAGCTTGATGCAAGGTTTGAATGTTGTTTAAACTTGAAATGGAGATTTTGGATGTGGTTAATTTTTTCATGTGGATAGTTTTTGCGTATTTTGACATGTTTTAGGTTCTCCCTTTCAAAAAAAAAACGCCTTATAGACCTTCGGGCCTATGGCACTGTAATACCTCTAGTTCGGGATATTACAGAAATTGGTATCAGAGCCATTCAAAAATGTGTTTCCAAGTGTTTGACGTGGAAGAGACTATTCTCTAACATTGTGAAACAATCGTGTGATCAGAGACCCTTGCTGTTACTCATAGGTAAGTTTGTGTTTGATAAGTTTTATATGCGATGTTTAGTATTGATGAGTAATTACATTCTGTATGCCCCCGGAAGCGGGATGTGTTTGAGGTCGAGGAAGAGGATGAGGCCCTCGGGCTTATCGTCAAGGGGTAGACGTAGGTAGTCTAGTAGCTGATGATTCTATAGGAAGTTGACGTATACTACTGTTATTTTTAAGGATGGGAAAGACAAGATTAAGCACTTTCATAGATGGTTGTATCTTGAGATGAAACCTTTGATGGCGATGCATAGTTGTACGACCCTTGAGCAATATACTGATGAGTGCTTGATCAGGGAAGCTGCTATGGATGATTCTAATCAGACTATTGATGCTTGAGGTGGTAAGAAACAGAGGACTCAGTCTACACCGGAAGAAGTGGGATTTCACAACAATGGGTTCGGCTGGGTTGAGGAGTAAAATGCGTATGTGACTACATGTACGATTTTTATTCGGTCTGAGCCGATCCGTTTATTGTTTGATTTAGGTGCTACACATTCATTTATTGCTGAGAATTGCGTTGATAGACTTGGACTAGTATGCGATTTGGAGTGTGAACCTTTGTTGTCGGTTTGCCTAAGGGTGATAAATTAGTAGGGACTAGGGGACTTAGAAACTTTCCAATCATCACAGGTGGTCAAGAATGAATGGTCGATCTTATAGCTATCCATATGTTGCACTACGATATCATTCTAGGTATGGATTGGTTCTCTCGCCATGGTGATGTTCTTGATTTCAGAAAGAAGACAGTTACTGTAACGACAAATGAGGGTTTAATGCATGTGTTCGAGGGTCATGATCCTAGAGACTCGGGCAGAATCATTAGTGCGATGACAGCTGCAAAACTATTAAGATAGGGTTGCGCCGGTTATGTGTGTTATGCCTTAGAAGAGAGAAGGGATGAAGTAAAGTTAGAAGATATCCCCATCGCTCGCAAATATCCAGATGTATTTCCTGAGAAACTGCTAGGGCTAGCACCGAGACGTGATGTTGATTTCACTATTGAACTAGAACCAGGAACCGCCCCGTTTTCCCGAGCTTAATACCGGATGGCACCAGTAGAAATGCTAGAATTGAGGGAACAGTTAGAGGAGTTTGTTGAGTAAGGCTTTGTTAGGCCAAGTGCATCTTCTTGGAGTGCGCTTGTGTTGTTTGTTAAAAAGAAGGATGGTTCCCTTCGACTTTGCATCGACTATAGGAAGTTGAATAAGGTGACAGTCAAGAATAAGTATCCGCTCCCTCGTATTGATGACTTGTTGGATCAATTGCAAGGAGCTACTGTATTTTCAAAGATTGACTTGAGATCAGGGTATCATCAGCTTAGGATTCGAGAGGAGGATATTCACAAGACTGCCTTCAAAACAAGGTACGGTCACTATGAATTTGTGGTGATGCCTTTCGGGTTGACTAATGCTCCTGCAGGTTTTCAAGGACTTAATGAACCAATGTTTTAGAGAGTACTTGGATCGTTTTGTAGTGGTTTTCATTGATGACATTTTAGTATACTCTCGGAGTAAGGGGGACCACAAGACTCACCTCAGAACTGTACTCGAAGTGTTGAGGCGACATAAACTATTTGCAAAGCTGTCTAAATGTGACTTTTGGTTACCTAAGGTAGCATTTCTTGGCCATGTGATATCTAACGAGGGTGTGATGGTAGATCTGCAGAAAATCGAAGCAGTAGCAAATTGGAAACAATCTCAGAATGTTAA
The DNA here is from genome assembly GCA_027886185.1 of Rheum nobile. NCBI lineage: Eukaryota > Viridiplantae > Streptophyta > Magnoliopsida > Caryophyllales > Polygonaceae > Rheum > Rheum nobile. Next base: position 637,955 of record WOAB01000308.1, on the reverse strand, counting down.
AGAAGTTAGGAGCTTTCTTGGACTGGCGGGTTATTACAGGCGGTTAGTGGAGGGATTTTATAAGATTTCCCAACTGCTAACCAATCTGTTACGTAAGACTAAGAAGTTTGAATGGGACGGGAGAGGTCAGAAGAGTTTTGAAGAACTCAAGAAGTGTTTGACTGGTGCGCCAGTGTTAGCTTTATCGCAGTGAATAGAAGGGTTTGCTGTCTACAGTGATGCCTCTAAGCAAGGTCTAGGTTGCGTTCTAATGCAGAATGGGAAGGTCATTGCATATGCTTCTCGTCAGTTCAAACCGTATGAGGTGAATTATCCCACACATGATCTTGAACTTACAGATGTATTCTTTGCCCTTAAGATTTGGCGACATTACTTGTACGGGTTAAGTTGTCTAATTTTCACCGATCACGAGAGTCTGAAGTATATTTTGCTTAGTAGGAACTGGAATTGAGACAGAGGCGGTGGTTAGAGTTGATTAAGGATTATGATGTAGACATACCCTATCATCCAGGAAAGGCCAATGTGGTAGCAGATGCCTTGAGTAGGAAGTCGATTCCTGAACATATGGTTGCTTGCCTGACAGTTCAGCCGAAACTGCATCACGATTTAATGAGGAGCGAAATTGAAATTTGGTTTGGGAAGGAACGGACGCAGCTGAATGCAATGGAATGTTGAGTAAGATATGCAGTGAGATTGCACAGGGAAGGGCGCCCGGATTTCTTATTCATGAGGATGGAATATTGCGATTTCATAATCGATTATGTGTGCCAGCTGACAAGGAGCTCAGAGAGTTGATTCTGAAAGAAGGTCACTCTTCAACATATTTCGTACATTCTGGAGCCAGTAAGATGTACAAGGATTTGAGACGGAGTTATTGGTGGAGTGACATGAAGCGGGATGTTGCTGAGTGCGTGTCGAGGTGTTTGACGTGTCAACAAGTGAAGATTGAACACCAGAGGCCAACTGGAGAACTACAACCGCTTCCTATCCCTGAATGGAAGTGGGAGAACATCGCAATGGACTTTGTTGTTAGTCTTCCTAGATCACGAAAAGAGAGTGATGCTATATGGGTCATTATGGACCGGTTAATGAAATCTTCACATTTTGTACCCATCAAGATTACTTGGGACCCAAAGAGGTTAGCTGAATTATTCTCGAGGAAAATAGTTAGATTGCATGGTGTTTCCAGGATTATTGTGTCTGATAGAGATAGACGATTTGTGTCTCGTTTTTGGAAGTTCTTGTATGTAGCAATGGGAACGCAACTGAGATTCAACCTATCCTTTCATCCTCAAACTGATGGTCAGTCTGAAAGAACAATCCAAACCATGGAGGATATGCTTCGAGCTTGTGCTTTGGAGTGGCTAGGAAATTGGAAAGACAATCTGCATCTGGTGGAGTTTACCTACAATAATAGTTGGCATGCGTCGATTCAGATGGCACCTTATGAGGCTTTGTATGGTCGTCGGTGTAGATCGCCACTGTGTTGGGACGATATGACCGATGCCGTTCTAGTTGCTCCCAAACTTTTGCAAAAGACTAAGGCGACATTATAGTGATTCGTCAGAGATTGTTGTCAGCTCTGAGTCGACGGAAGTCGTATGCAGATATTTGTAGACGACCCTTAGAATTCAATGTTGGGGACCACGTGTTTGTTAAACTCTCACCGACTAAGGGAGTGTTCAGATTTGGGAAACGAGGGAAGTTGAGTCCTCGTTATGTTGGTCCCTTCAAAGTTCTGAAGAGAGTTGGTGTTGTAGCTTACAGATTAGCGTTACCGCCGAAATTGAGTGGAATGCATGATGTGTTTCATGTGTCACAGTTGAGGAAATACGTGTATCACCCGACCCATGTTTTGAGATTTGAGGAGATAGAATTTCAACCTGATGGCACATTTGAAGAATCACCCGTAAAAGTTCTTGTTGTCGAGCAAATGAAGTTAAGGAATAAGGTCATTTCTTTGGTGAAAGTTTTATGGTCTAAGCACGGTACAGCGGAAGAGACATGGGAACTGGAGTCGGTTATGAGAGAGCGATACCCGAACTTATTCTGATCTTAGTTTCGAGGACGAAACTCCTATAAGGAGGGGAGAATGAAATACCCCACTTTAGATTAAAATAGTTATTATATTATATATTCTTCAAAGGTAGATATGTGGGTCTTATTTATTCAGCAAAAGGCAGAAAAGTGGTCAAAACCCTTGCCTTCTTCTTCCGGTGTGCACCGCGAGAGAGAGAGAGAGAGAGAGAGAGAGAGAGAGAGAGAGAGAGAGAGAGAGAGAGAGAGAGAGAGAGAGTTGTCGCTGTGCCATTTCCGCCTGTGAGCTCAACCCACCTGCTACCTGCCATCGTCGCCTCCCTTCCTCAGTCCAGATTTTGCGAGAGCTGCTGCGGTGCGAGCCGAGGGCTGCTGTTGTGCGAGCCGAGGGCTGCTGCTGTGCGAGCCAAGAGTTGTTGCGGTCCGAGGCTGCGAGTTGTTGTTGTCTTCTGCGAGGCCTACTGGTGGCTGCTCTTCCCGGCGATGAAGAGCCAGTCCCGGCGGCGACAGCTCGTTGGACGACAAGGTAATTTGGGGGTTCCTCGATCTGATTTTGGGACACCAGATAAAATTGTTGCTGAATTTTTGTGTTGGTAGATTTGGGTGCTTGGACAGAATTGGACTTGGGCAAATTCAGCTGGGAATTTTTAGGAATTTGGGCAACCACAAAATCTGTTTGGCTGGTTGCGTTAATTTTGTGCAGCCCACAATCTGTTTTTGGGAGTATTTGGTTGAATTGTGGGGTTTACTGAAGTTGGCAATATTGGAGGTATGAGTACATTAGGGGCTGAATTGGGGGTTTGTAAGTAGTGGCATAGTATGAGTAATTTAACGCAAGAAATTGTTCGATTTGTCATCGCAGGTTCGTCCGGGATTAGTTTGCAAAGTTGGTGAATTTCTAAGGTCGTTGCCATTAAGTTTAAGGCAAGATGATTCTTGCTCATACTTTACATATATCTTTGAGTATAATTATTCTAGCTTATTAATGTTCAGTAATTGATTTTTATACTTATCTGTTATATTGATCTAGATTGGTAGTCGTAGAATTAAATGGTGGAATGTTTGCTGGTTGGTTGTTGCCTTGTGTGAGGATTAATGTTGGATCGTTATATGTGTTGTTTGTTGTTTGTTGTTTGTTGTTGATTGTTGGTTATTGATTGGTTGTTGGTTGTTGTTGGTTATTGATTGGTTGTTGTTGGTTATTGATTGTTGGTTGTTGGTTACTGTTTGGTTGTTGGTTGTTGTTGGTTGATTGTTTGTTTCAGTTATAAGGAGGGCATGACTCCTTATAGCTGGGCCGGGGTGATGATAGCCTCACCCGACCACGTGAGGGTGTGACCTTACGTTGGTTCAAGGCCACAATTGGATGGTGAGTGTCCCATCTTTAGTCTATCCATGGATAGTATGATTATCTAGGGTGATGATAGTCTCACCCGTTCCTCCTCAGTCTGATTATCTAGGGTGATGATAGTCTCACCCGTTTATACTCGTTGTGTGATTGAGATTGGATTGAATGTATTTAGCACATTGAAGAGTTGGGTAAGGATGGTTAAGTAAAGGTTATGTGTTAGTAATGGTATACTTTTTGATGTGTTATTAATTGGTATTAGATGGACGATATAATGATAACTTTACTATGTCCTAATTGTTTTGCTTGATGATTCTTGCTAGTCTTTCATTAGACTAACCAACCTCGGTTTATGTTTCCGCGGTTGGCTGGTGTATCGGGTCCACCAGTCAACCTGTCTTCGCAGGTCCAACGGCAGCAAGGGGGTTCTTGATCACAGTTTCGTCTTCACTGTTAAAGACTTAGTTTTTGCATCGGATTTGAAAACGTTGTATTAGCTACATGTTTTGGATATAAATTGATATTCTGAGCTTGATGCAAGGTTTGAATGTTGTTTAAACTTGATATGGAGATTTTGGATGTGGTTAACTTTTGCATGTGGATAGTTTTTGCGTATTTTGACATGTTTTAGGTTCTCCCTTTCAAAAAAAATAAAAATAAAAATGCCTTATAGACCTTCGGGCCTATGGCACTGTAATACCTCTGGTTCGGGGTGTTACAATTCTGATGAGGTATGTCCAATTTTTTCAGTCCATATATGCACATTTCAGACCATATATGCATATTTCAGTCCATATATGCACATTCCAGTCGATATATGCACATTTCAGTCCATATTTGCTTATTTCATACCATATGTCATCGTTTTCAAGAGACAATAGAAAAAGAGCAAGATGATGGTGCAATTGTGTTAACTGGTGGAAATTGGGAGATGAAGAATGTTGGATCACCCCCATATGCGGATGCTCAAGATGATGTAGGTTGTCAGGAAAAGGCAGATGAAGATGTTGCAATGGTCACTTCTAAAAATAATATTGTGGTTTCAGATGAGTAAGAAGTTGAAGGGGATGTAATAGATTCACTGTCAATTCTTATCCAGACGGCTACAATACTACGGGGGTTAACAACTGAGGTGGTGAAAGAAGCAAATGAAAAGGGGGTAAATGAGGAAACACAACTTGAGGTGGTGAATGATGGGACTGTGGTGGTGACACAAGATGAGGTGGCAACAAAAGTAGTGTCTGATGAGGGTGTAGATAAGGTTGATCAGGGAGTTATGGAGGATGGGACTGAGGTACAAGTTGATGAGGTAGCAAAGGGAGATGGTGTGGAGGGAGGAAGCAAGGTTGATCACGGAGTTGTAGAGGATGAGACTGAGGTACATGTTGAGGAGGTAGCAAAGAGAGATGTTGTGGAGAGAGGAAGCAAGGTTGATGAGGGAGGTGTGGAGGCTGGGACCGAATTACAAGTTGAGAAGGTATCACAGGCAGAGTCTGCTTCTCTTCAAAAAGAAGATTGTGATGAGATGGGTGAGGAGGAAGGGGAGACCAATAAAGGGAAGGTGCCGAGGAAGGGGGGAAAGGACAAGGGTCCCGAAGTGCAGAAGAGGAAATATCCAACTCGCATTCGCAAGGTAGATGCGGCGGCAAAATCACCCTTCCGCAATTTGGATGAGCATAAATTTGCGAAAAAGATTACCAAAAATAGCAAGGTGGAAGGGATGACAGACCTGGTGAAGTGGATGCAAGTGAGAGGTTAGTGAGCCAAACCAATCTACTTAACTTAATAATGACCTGAAAATGCTTTGCTATGGACTGACAAACTGTTATATGGCCTGACTATTAGTATAATGTCCTGAAAATGCTTCCTTATGGACTGACAAACTTATATATCGCGTGTATATGTACCATTTTGTCCTGAAAAAGTCTAAATGTTTACTTGTTTGCCTTGTTTTTTATTCAAATGAATGTATGTGTAGTATTGAACCCCGAAATGGACCGAATGGGCATGAAGTGGATAAGAAATTCTTTTGAGAAATTGTTTGCCTCCAAGGACTGGTTGCAGAGTGATGTAATATTCATATGCATCCTTTCAAAATATTATGCAATTGTAACATCGTTTTTAGTGGATACATTAACATTGTTACACCATTACAGCATCTGGAGCAAATGATGTTCCTTTATCATCAAAGGATTTCAGAGGATCCGGAGCGGTTTTTAAAGGTGGTTGTGCTTGACACCTTCTGGACAACCTTTGTCACCTCTGAGTTCAATCGCTTCTAGAAAGACTTTCCACGTAAAGGTGAGGATGCAGTGATGAAGTACATGAAAGGTGAATGTCAGGCAGATTTTGGCAAGAGATGGGATGATGTCGAACGCATATATGTGCCCTTCAACATCACAGAGACCCACTGGTTTGTCATAGAGATTGAACTATGTGATTGGTGTGTGACGATGTACGACTGCAATGTGGATCTGTACTCAGATAAGGAGATTTTTGAGATGATCCAACCCTTCACTAATACTATTCCAAGGTATGTCAAGATGTATGAGCCACTGACAAAGAGATGTGAAGCATTATTGGACAAGCCAATGTCGGTGTCTCGTCGGGATAACCTAAAGCAGAACAAGCGCGGGTAAGTATATGTGTATAAATGCAATGATAAATCCTTGTCAAACTACAATTGATATACATACATTCTAACTTCTTTGGTACATCTTGCAGAGGAGATTGTGGGGTGTACACACTGAAGCACATTGAGTTGTTGATGCTTAGGATGACAAACTTGGATCTTGAGTCTGACAAATTCATAGATGGACACAGAAATCAAATGGCTCATAGTAATTTTAGATGTCATTGGGATGATGTTTAAAGACATTTGTTTGATTTGTTTAATGTAGCTTGTTTAGGGAGTTTAAGTGTGTAGGGTACCATTTGGAAAGAAAGACATTTGGTTATTGTATTTTAATTTAGAAGCTCATGTTTTTAGGATGTTTACAAACTCATTGTGTTTACAATTTCCAGGATGTTTACAAACTCATGGTATTTAAGTCATGACATATTCTCGTTTTACATGCCAAAAACCCGGTTTGTCAAGTCATTTTCAATACATAAACCTAAGTTTTTCAAGCAATTTTCAGACATGCACATTTCAATCAAGATTCTCCTACTTTTGCATAGCTAGAGCAGGATACACCATAAGGAGGATTAGGAATTATTTTACGGCGAAATTGCAAAAACTACTGACTTTTATTGAACGGTTTAAAAATTGTTCATTAAAACCGTTTAAAAACTTCTGACATTAACCTAAGCTTTCCGACATTAAAACGGTTTAAAAATCGTTTAAAGTCTTAAAACGGTTTAAAAATCGTTTAAAGTCTTAAAACGGTTTAAAAACCGTTTAAAATGGCGGGGTTAGTTCTCTCGAAGAAGCCTTTAATTTCCTAAATTTTGGATTTATTCAGGCCATATTGAAGTCTTACATGCCAGACCACCCTAGTTTGTCAGGTCATTTTCAGCACATAAACCTAAGCTTTTCAATAAAGATTCTCCAAAGTGATCCTTTCCAATGCACATTCGATTTGATCCCTCTGTATTTCCACTGAAAAACCCTTAACCCTTACTTCCCCAACTACCCGTCATTAACTCTACTCTCCACTCATCTTTGTGTATAAATATCGGGCCTGCCTTGTGCAAATCCCTCACAAATCTTCCCACACTCTCAAACTCCCAAATCTCTCTGAAACTCCTCTCTCAAACTCCCAAAACTCTTTCTCAAATGCCGGATTCATTCATTAAGGTCTATCTACAAGTGTACTCAGATGGGGAATTATCCCCCAGCACCGGTCAAATGGCGTTGTTAACCACGCATGTTTACACGGGCGGGAGCACAAAACTCATCAAGGTGCCCAAAAATAAGATGGAGATTTGGTCCTTGACTGGCAGGATCATGAGCATGTCCATGTATGAAGGTAGTAAATCGGTTTTTTTTACATGTCCTAGAGTCTGGGCAACGGTACCTTCAACCACAGCAGACCGATGACGACGTCGCCAATCTCGTCCGCCTCGGCGAGAAGATTGACGACGTCAAAGTCTTTGTGGTTCGTGATGCCAGCGATGTCGTGCCGCCACAGTGATGCCCGCCGGGATGCCGTGATGCGTGATGCCTTAGTTTTTTAATGTTGTTCCTGTAGTTTTAATGTTGTTCCTTAGTAGTTTTAATGTTGTTCCTTTTGTTTTTGGGTGTATACTTATGACTTTCCATGTAAACTTTTTCATGGAAAGTCAATACCAGTAATGTTATGTGTTGTTTTGGAATATTAAGAAGTATGAATCATTTGTCCACTTGAAGTTTTGACCATATTCCAGTTTTTTTCAAACGCATTTATAAGTTTTGACCATATTCCAGTGTTTTCAGGAGGTATGTAACTTTTTCATAACGCAGAAACAGATATTCATGACAAATACTGTTATATTTCAGAGTAATAAAAACATCGAATTTGTCAAAACTTATTACTTGGTACACTTAAATGCTATCAACCACCAAAAAATCTTATTATTTTTTCCCTTAAATGATCTCACCCAAAAAATCACATTCACAATATTTCATACCATGCTTTCTTCTTTTAGGGAGGCAAGTTCTAAGACAATATGAATTGTCAAAGATTTACATTCGCAAGCGTCAGGACAAATATGTAGTTTTACAGGGCTTATTTCAGTTTTACAAGGCATATTTTACTTTTATAGGCTTTTTATGCGGAGCAGTATTCACGTAGAAGAGAGCGTCGGGACATATTAGCAGTTTTACAGGGCGTATGTGAGTTTTACAGGGCGTTTATGTGAGTTTTACAAAAAGAAGAAGAAAAATGAGCAACTGTTAAGGAAAGATTGAAATTATCAAGTTTATAACCCAGCCAAAAGTGGATCCCAAACAGAAAGAGGTCTGGTTTAAGACTATAGATACTTAAACCATACATCTTTTCAAGCACCAAACAACAACAGACAAAATATTTACGCGACGACGTTTACTAGCATAAACCCCCAAAAAACACCAACAAGGTGACAATTTTAAACAAAAAAAGCTAACCTAGCAGATGTCACCCGTCAGTCCTTCTCCTCCTACAGTACTGCTTGTTGTGTCCTCGGATGCCGCAATAACACCGCATCTTCCTAGAATAGTTCGTCTCCCACGTCGCCCTGTATCGGTTAATATGTGGTCTTACAGGAAGACGCTTTACCTGTGGTAGAGAGCATTTGATGGATGACACAACTTCAGGAACTGACCATCGGTTTCTTGGAGGAACAAGATGCATAGTTTCCGTGTACACTTCTCTCACGAACTCATTCTTGAACATGGGATGGACGAGATCAGTGAGTGACACTCCTCTATCACTTGCAACCGCTATGGCATGAGCACATGGAACTTTATCAATCTAGAACATGTTACAATCACATGTACGAGCATTTAGGTTCACAGAGTATCTGATAGTTCCTTGCATAACCTCTGCTTCAAACTGGCTAATTCTTCGAACACTCATCTTAGTTGACTTTCTGTAGTTCACTTCTACATGCGTGTACACAAAGGGTGACAAAACTTGGTCCCTTTTTGAAGATGTTTCCCTTCTTTCACAAAACCATTTAGAAATGGTCCCCAGAATGGCATCAGACAGGGCAAGAATAGGCCACTGACGCTGGATTTGCCACTGACCATTAAGACACTCAGCGTTGTTGCTCGTCATGATGTTAAACTTGTTCCCATGAAAATGCGCTCTCGCCCAGTTTTTAACTCCATCTTTTTTGAGATATTGACCAATCCTTGGAGATGCAGCTGTGAGTTTAGCAAACTAATGATTGAACTCAACCACAGTGTAAGCCTTCGCAGCTTTTTTGAAGATGCCACAGAGGTTTGGCCTGCCATACTTCCTCTTGAAGTTTTGGTAGATGTGATAAATGCAAAACCCATGCTTGGCAAAATAATAGCTATTTCTCAGGGCCTTCCCAATGCTAACATGACGCTCAGACACAAAATACACCTCGGGATGATCTGGAACAACAACCTTCAATTCACTGAAGAAAAATCACCATGCATCACCGTTCTCACTGTTAACAACGGCAACAACAAGTGGATATATTTGGCTATTTCCATCTTGAGCCATAGCTAGGAGAAGTATGCCCTTGAATAAGGCAGTCAAGTGAGTGCCGTCAACTGATATTACCTACATATGCGAAACTATGTTGTAAAGAGTTGTCCTGAAAAAGTACTTATATGTCCTGAAAAAGACAACTTATGGCCTGAAATATTTGTTTGTTCAGTTTTTCACACTTGCAGTCATATAGATGTTTGTCCTGACATTGCCAAAATATGTCCTGAAAAAAAGACATATGGCCTGAACTCTGAACAATTGAGCTGACCTATTTGACTGCATGTGTTTTTCACACATGCAGTCATATTGGTGTTTGTCCTGACATTGCCAAAATATGGCCTGACAATAACAACATATGTCATGAACTTTGAACATTCGATCTGACCTATTTGATTGCATTAGTTTTTCACACATGCAGTCATATAGGTGTTTGACCTGACATTGGAAACATGTGTCCTGAAATTAAAGCTCTTGTACTAATCTTTTTAAGATGTGGCGCTGCCCTTATCCATGGACCTAAAGCCCAGAAGAAATACTTGAAGCGTTGGTCAACATCTCTTACTATTCTCGTGTATGTTTCAGGATTTGATTTCTCTAACATGTGCATGTAAGAGTACATGGTAGTATAGCTTTCCTCAGTTGTACCATGTGCCATATCCTGGGCGAAGAGCCGTGCTCGATTGGCTTTGTAGTAGCTTGTCCTTATTCCCAACTCTAACATGAAATCCTGAATCTCTGTAGCACGGAGGCCTTTACGGCCGTTTAAAAACCTGACATAACACGAAGTAATTGTATTACCAAACGATATTGGCCTTTGATAAGAAAAAGTGATCAAAGGCAAGAAAAACTACTTGTGAAGTATTTTATCTGCAATCAGTCGAGAAGTTGTTCCTCTGTGATGATTGTGCTTTACTCTCATGCCACAGCTATGATTCGGCACAAATTCTCGCACCTTAAACAATGACGTTTTGCAATAGACTGAGCCACGACAAAGGAAGGTGCAATTGTCGTCAACACATGCAACGTCATATGACGACTTGCCAGACCTCTTCACACGCATCTCAAAGCAATTTTCCATTGCCATCATAGAAAGTGCAATTTTGAACTCCTCCTTAGAATTGAAGTACTATCCAACCTTCACTGTTGGATATGAGGACTTGTTTTCAACGTTATCATTTGTATCTTCATCTTCAACCAATATTGTTTGCATGTCCCTCTCTGATTGATAGTACCTCTTTTCAATATCTCTAAGCATGTCTTCATCAACATCAAAATCTTATTGGTCCTCCTCTATTTTCTCCTCGTTGTATGTTCTCTAATTGCCATATATTTCATCCCACACATCATCAAGACCAAAATGACATACATCATCACCTGAAGCATACCCTAAACCATCAACAGGAGCATCATCACCTGATTGATAAATGTCCCCGTAATCAAAACCATCTCCTATTTCATCCTCCAAAAAAATCTTCACAATTGGCATAATCAGTCATTTTCTCATTTCCTTTGTTTCTTGATGAAGCAGCTTCAATGTCCTCATCATCGCTGCTCACTGATATAATGCCTTACACTATCATGGGACACTTTCTTTTGTTTTTTGCCCTCACTTCTTCCCTGTTTAATCTTCTTAACTCTGCTTCGTTGTCAGCTTCAATAATTTCATCTACTGACGTGACATCAATGTTTGTTGCTCTGACTTTCTGGAAAAATGACATGAAAAAGTCTTTATTGTCTTGGCTCTGAGCGAATGGTGGAGCTATTGGAAAAGGAAGAGTATGATGTTCAGCCCTTTCACTTGGAATATCTTCCTTCATTAGGAGATTGGTGTACAGCTCAATTTTCCACTCTAATGCATTTTCTCCACACTTGTTCAAGAACTTAAACGCCTCCAGATCGTCGTCATCATTTAAAACGATCGGAGGAAGTTCAGGTTTGTTTGGATAAAGGTATTGCATCTGCATAAAGAACTTCTCTTCATCAAATGGGTTCTTCTGAATCTATTTCCTCCGCGGTGCCAAGTCCATGTCATGTGAAATCAACATGGCTTTTACTGTTCTATCACCCTCATACAATCACATTTTCCCTTGTTCTTTCCATTGTCCATCACTTATGAACTTCACATATACTATATTTGTACCTACAAATAAACAAGGATTTCAACTTCTCACTGTTCTAAGTAAAAAACAAAGGGTTTCTATCAAATAAAAAAAAAGGTAAAAAAACAGAGGGATAACCTAAGTAAACAACGAAGGGGGGAAAACGAAGGTTTGTCAGGAGAATTTACGTACCCATTCAAGCTTTAATGAAAGGCGTCAGGTGCGAACTTGAAAGAAGGTGGAGTAAATATTACGAACTTTGTCAGGTAGCGTTGAAGTTTCTTCAGGAATTAAACTTCGAGGGAACGTTGTCAGGCATAATGAATGTTACGGTGGAGAGATTAAGGGTGGAAGGAATGAGATTACTTTTGTTTTGGAGAAAAAGTTGTCAGCTATTTTTGAGATAATACACTAGGATGTCATAGTTTGGAAGCCATAGCAGGTGATAAAATGGGACTGTCACCGGAAAGGAAGAAGATTAAGGAGAGAATATGATTTTATTTTATCTTTTTTTTTAAAAGATTTATCAACTTTTTAAAGATATTTTGATTAACAAAAAAGATAAAATCATAACCTATCGGTAACAAAAATACCCCAAAGTACAAAAAATTAATACTTTTATCATTCTTTTTAAACTACGATTTTTTTGCAAGCACCTATTAAAAATTCAATACTTATGCAATTACGCCTAAAAAAATTAGGGAAATTCCTCTTGGTGCCCCTGAATTTAGGGTTATTTCTGTTGGTGTCCCACGATTAAGTTTTTTCCAGTTGGTACCCCTAAGATTTTGGTTTGTTCTCTTTGTAACCGAAATTTTTCATATCCGTATCATTTCGGTTCGAATTGATCAAATCGAAGCTCATCATTATGTTTATTGACCTCAACTTAATAGGATTCGACTCCTAAAACAATCAAATTCATACTCAAACCATTCCGATTTGAATTCTTAAGGTCGGGATGGGTTGTTGCTTCGAAATTCAAATCGACATGGTTCGGACATGGATTTGGGTATTTTAGGAGTCAAATCTTACTAATTTGAGGGAGATGAACACAATGGTGGACTTGGATTTAATCAATTTGAACTGGAATGATACAAAGATGAAAAAGTTTGGTTACGAAGCAAACAAACCAAAACCTTAGGGACACCAACCGGAAAAAACTTAATCGTGGGATACCAACAGGAATAACCCTAAACTCAGGGGCACCAACAGGAATTTCCCAAAAAATTATTAATTCTTTTAGCTATCCTATAGCTCTTTAATTTGCTCAGAAAGTTTTGATTGATTGTGCATGTATTCTGGGCCAAATTGATGAGCATTTGACCAAAAGACCTAACATTATTTGTACATTATAATAGATAGAGATTAGTCACACTATGCAAAGGGGGAATTTTCAGTAAATATGCACTGAGTGAAGTGAATCAATCACCCATAACGCAGAGAACAGAGACACAGTCACAAGACAGTCACAAGCTGGGTCTAATCCCAACAAACTAAAACAAAAACAAAAATGAACTTCCTAACAATGTCAAATACCCTGGATATGGCAACTACAAAGCTGCCTATCACCATGACAAATGCAATCAATGTGTATTTCAATCTGCTCCATTTTACCAATGTTCCTCTATGCGTCTTGTACGTCAAATTTAGCACCAAAGATCTTTGCTAGCCTGCTTAAATACCATCCAGAAGAAACCTCTGTCAAAAGTCGTTAATATATTGTCAGATAAATACCCATTAAGTTAATACATGTACAATAAGCCATCTTATCATTCATAATTTTAGCTGAGCACCATTTCGTTGTCCCGAATTTCAAAACAACTTCAACCAAAGCATCCCCTTTTACACTTAAGGCAAACCACAAAGTTTGATATAAGATGCTACAGAGAAGGTTTGTACAATACAAGTGCTAAAAAGCAATTTAACAAACCAAATTATGTAAATTTCATATTCTGAACCTTTTGAATCAGTGTCCTGCAAAGAAGGTATCAGCTGAGATTCCTACTATCTTGATTGTTTTAGCCTTTAGCTTAATGAAATTAACAACAATCTAATGACTGATACTGGTGATATCCCTTTTTATTGCACAATCACAAGACATTTTTATTGTGTATTTATACTCTGTATCAATTGACTGACCCAGCAAACATCACAGTTCGTTTCTTGGAGACCTCAATACATACAATATGTTATTTTCTTCCAGAACAATAGGATAGAATACAAATCTTTGGCACATCAATGTAACATTGGAACATCAATTTTCACTGAGGAAATCTGGATAGAATAGCAACGCACCTCGGATTAACTTGCTGATGGGAGGTATACTCTCATGATATCCTTGGCGGTAGTCTTTCTCCGACATGTAGGACATTTCTTCTGCACAGATATTGCAGTCTTGATGCAAGCCTTGCAAAAAATATGGCCACACTTGGTTGACATTTCTTCAACCAGTGGGCCCATGCAAACCGGACAGCTGAATGTAAGTTCTTTGGGAGGAGGAGGAGGAGGTGGCGGCAGCTGATATATCAGTTCTTTAAGTCTACCATCATCTCCTTTCTACAGGCAAGATAATAAAAGGTACAAATCGTTAATCTCTCAAACATATGGAGAATTGGAAACATGCCTTATACTCTACTGATCTATTCAAATTGTAGATGTCATAACTAAGGCAAAAAGAATACTAGCACATAAGAAGAGATGATATAATGTAGACAACGAACTATTGGAAAACCACATATAGAATATAGACAAGGTCAATCATCAGAGTTATTTGCCTAAAAACAATGCTGTGCACAGCTAACAGACATCAGAACAAGTATCTCACCGAATTTGAACATTCACATTCCAAATTCACATATGATTCACAATTGATCACTTGCTGGTTTCCTGGTACTCTACGACGCTTGCTACGGTTGTTGAAATGGCTAGATGAATAGTCTTCTGCATAAAACAAACATAAGACAGTTATTTGAAAAGCTCAATATAGCTAATTACACATGGATCATTATATTGAGCTTAGGAAGGAAAGATTCCCCAATAGATTAACCAGCAGAACTTACAATGCAACCCTAATGATCCAGAAATATCAAGAAGAAGATGTTAATCACATCAATGAATCTTCCTAAAATTGGGAGAATTCCCACCCAGCTGAACTAAACATAGTCGTAACTAATGTTTGAACCCATATATCATAGCAACAATATGTTTCTATTGTAATAGATATAAGCAGATCACTTAACCAAGATCATAAAAGAGACCACAACACTGCAGATAATTTTTTTAATGTATGAGAAGGTGATAACAGCAAACTGTTTGTAGGACCTATTTAATTTCTGTCACATTATGCCACCATAACAACCCCCAAGAAGATAATTTTTTGAACGAATGAGAAGACGGTAACATCAAACTGTGTTTATAAAACAGGGTTCAATGAGCAACAATAATATCCTCACCGGCATCAACACCAACCACTCTTCTCCTACTATTTCTTCTTGACTTGTCCTTTGCCTGCCACAGAACCCAAAGTTAAGAGAAAGTAAGCTCTATGTTAATCAGAGTTCAGCCACCATAGATTTCAAAATTTTGCCAGCATATAAATAAGAACCTCAGCAAATGCCCTTGGTGATGAGAAGAGGACATCATCATCGTCATCAATTAAATCAACGTCAATTGGCAACAGCGGTGGTGGTACCCTCCGTGCATCTGGCACCATAGCAGGTCTGGAAGGACAAATAGAAGTCCCCTCGTCATGGGTCTCGATTGCAGGCACATTGAGATCAACATTCAAAACCATCTTCTTGAGATGAGAGCTTCTTGCAGGAACCCTTGTTACCCTGGTAGCCATTCTATACACAGAACAAGAAGTTAAAAGTGGACTTGAACTCCACCACCCCCCCAAAAAAGAAACAATCTAGTGCTACAAGGAGCTCTTTGACAACGTTCACCCTCATTCTCCCTTGGGAAGAAGAGAAATTCAGGTCAGCTTGATATCCTGTAGAGCACAAGCTCGCAGTTAAAAGAACTATCAAGCTTGATCTGTCAATTAGGGAATCTCATATTCAATAGCTCACCTAGTTCAATCCTTAAACCGATCGCACATCACTGGAAACCTATTTCGCCTAAGAAAAAAAACATCAAATTGCAGACAATCGCAACCAAAATCGAAGCTTGAAACCACAAAAACCTAAATAAATCAAATCTAAAAAACGAAATCATCCGAGCTCGTACGCTCCTCGATCAAGTGAAAAACAAAGATTCAACCTTGAAATAAAACCTAAACATGATTATCCAGCAAAATACAAAACAATGAGAACACCGGTCAAAAGCCTAACCGGCAAAGCAGAAGCCGAAAATTTCCAAAGCAAAGAGACGAAGAGAGAGATCTACAAGACGGTACCTTTACCACGCGCTCGGATGGCTGCTGAGGCGATGGAAAGTACAGGGATTTAGGAATTTGAAACGGATGAAAACGATTGGGATTCTAGGGATTTTGAAGTCCCAAATGTCAAAAGAAATTAGGATTGGGATAAAAGCTTCTTCATGCCGGGTTGGAATTTATAAGTTCATGGGTTCGGGATGGTGTGCAAATCAATTTTAAAGTACTTCAACATTTTTGTTTTGGCGAGAAAATATTTTTTTTTTATAGGAAGTAAATTATATCTCTTTTTATAAGAAAAGAATTTGAATTACCCGACATAGTAACGTAGGATAACTCGAGAGGTCGATAAATCGGCGTCAGACACATCGGACATGATACAATAATCAAACAAGTAAGAAAATTACAACAAAGCAAATAAAGAACCAAATTGACCTAGGGAGAAAGAACAACACAACACGATCGAAAGAAAGCATTGCCGAGAACCGGGTCAGACAAGATCAAACATGTGAAAGTGTTGAATGGACCACCATGACATTGTTCCCTCTTCAAAGAGAGATCTTCAGGAATCTCAACCATGACGTTCCCTCACAAAGGGAGGGATCTTCAAGAGGCTCGAGCACGACCACGACCACAACCGGAATAACTCTAACTCCACCCTAGATCAGCTCCATAAAAGCATTGAAGAATTGACACCAAGCTTGAATCAAACATAAATAACAAAGTGAGTAATGCTAAGTAAAGGAGTAATCACTTATTAATTTGTTTTTGTGTGTAATGGTAGACCTTGGGATTTAAAAGACTCGTATTATTTATATTTTTAATTTATTTGATGAGTTTTAAGGCTCATTTATATAAAATGAGATGAGAATAATTAAAAAGGATCTTATCCCGCCAAAATACTTTGGTTTATAAATTAAAATAATTTTGTGGTTTAATTGTCAGTTGTAATGGTTGTTAAATGGAGTGGATTCGATAATTGAGAGTTAAATGGGAGTCACCCATTATAATTTGTAACTTTTAAGATTATGGTGTCGGTAAGACTCAAATCAAATCGAATGTATCTATTAAGTACTCGTTTAGTTGAATAGGGAAAGTGTAATTTCTAGGAAATTACTTCATCTGAAAACAAAATCTATAAAAAAAAAATGAAAGGGAACCTAAAACGCTCTCTTCTCTCACCCCTCATCCCCAAACCCTTGAACTCGAACGGCCGCCGCTCACCGATCTCTGGATCTCGATTCTTCACCTTGACTCCTACTGCAACCCCAACCATGACCATGTCGATGACAACCTGCAACCTATCGATTCCCCGGCCAACCGCTCCTTCCTCGAAGGGGTTGCAGTATTCAGGGAGAAAATCAAGAAATTTGATCTTCTGAGAAGCTTCCCCCTCTTCGTGATTTCGGTGTTCACGGAGATTTGGAGCTTCGATTGGAGTCGGTGGGGTGAAGGATGCTTGGACGAGTGCTCTGTTGCTCGTCATAGGGCCTCTGAGATAAATCCTTTCCTGCGTCGAGTGGAGGAGTGGATCTTCTGCCCCTCTGGTGTCCCAGATCTCGTTTCTGCATCGAGGAGTCGAGCGAGTAAACCTCTCTGCCTCCCCAATCCAAGGTGTCTTCCTTCCTCTCTCTTTCCTTCTCGTTTCCTGAATTTGTGGTATGTGCTTTGCTCTTTTTTTTCTTATTATCTGGCTTGTTTAAACTTGAAATTTCATCCTGTGAAATCCTTAACTCCTCCTTTCACCACCTTTCTTTGGTGCTTCCTTTGGTTGTTCTTGTCTGTGTGTGTGTTTAATCTGTATCTTGTTAGTCATTGTCCTATTTATTGGTCCTTTGACTGCTTTCATGATTACTGGACTTTGAACCTTTTTGTTGGGTGGTTTAAGTACTTGTTGTGCCTTTTCCATTTATGTGATAATCATATTTACATCAAAATTGATCTTCTGACCTCTTGTGACTTGGTGCTTCCTGAAGGGACTACAATCCCCATTATTGATGAAAATAGTCTATGCCTCAAGGATTTTAAAGGAATATGGTATCTTGATAGAAATCATTTTCTGGATTATCAAACCCTGAACAATCCTCTCTGGAGTTTTGACTCACTGAACAAGCTCGATCGAAACATAGATGGAATTGGGGGTAAATTGGATCACTCTGGCCAAATTACTTTTGACAGAAATAACTCGTGGTGTATTATGACTGATTTCCTACCTTTCTTGGTCTTCAGTGTTGATTACTTTGCTGGTGGCGACACTTTAGGTTTATGCCCTGTCAACCCATACAATGGTAAGGTTAGTTTTTTTTTTTTCCTTGAAAAATCCTCCAATAATTCTACATTTTCCATGGATTACAATCCTGGAAACAGAAATCACAAGACCTCATGAACAATCAGATATGGCAATATGGAGTTGACTATCAAGACAATAAACCAGCACATTTGAAATCCATGGAAATAAATCAAGAAATGTCAACCTACCCCATGAAAATTCAGCTATGGAGGTTAACCTCATTGTGCAATTATGTTTTCTGGATTATTGTACGATGTCTGGTATTGATTATCGAAGTGTGGGATGAAAACTGGTTTACCCATGTGTTTGACCAGGTATGGAGATGGGCTTCACAAGCTAAGGCCTGGAGTGCCTGGATGTTTACCCCTTGGCATTTACAAGCAAGCAATGAAATTCTTAAAATTCAGTTTCAATTGAATGAAGAAAGCACCAAAAAGCTCAGAACTTGGCTCCAAGGAACAAAGAAGATCACAATCTCATGGATTCAATGTTGTAACAACATGAAACGATATTGTACTTGGTTTCTGTATTATTTGTGGAGTGCTATCAAAAATATAAACTTACATCAATGCTACTTGGGTTTTGCCTTTTGTAGATGGCACCTTATAACTGAGCCCTACCAATTGTTGTTTAAGTACATAACGTTTGTGGATTGTTCTGATTACAGGCTTTATATGCTGAGATATATGTTTAATCAACTTTCCATGACCAGTATTTGTATAAACTTGAATTTAAGTTATACACTGTTGTTGGTTGATATGTTTAAACCACAATTTCACAAACTAGAAACTATCAACTGCTATATGTTGTACTCTAATATTTCCTATTACGAACACTCCTACAATGTAACTTCTAGTAAGACCCCTAACTGTCTACGGATATGGGTCAACATTACAGATGGTTTTTTATGAAGATTTCCACTTGGAACTATCGTGGAATTGGTAAAACAACTATCTGGATGAACTTAGAATCCTTTTGTAAGATTGAAAGGATCCACTTACTAGCTCTATTTGAAACACGAACAAATAAAGTACCAAGTGAAAAAGTATGGAAAAAAACAGGATTTGACCAATTCCACTGTGTCCCGGCTATTGGGTTTTCGGGTGGAATCAGTGTTATGTGGAAAACATATCAACTCGTAAATGAAATACTTGAAATAGATAAGATTGAAAAAAGGTTTGTTAGTATGTTGTACACCAACTTGTGTACCAATACTAAACTACTAATAATCCTAACTTATGCTCCCCCGAATGAATCAGGAAAAAACGAATTATGGGAAGCAATAATCACCTTTATTAAAAACAGTGCATATCTGTATATTGTTATGGGTGATTTGAATGAAATACAAGACTCAACTGAAAAACTGGGAGGGTCCTCACCACCTTTAACCAAATTCACTAGACTCTGACACTTCAAAAATGAATGTGAATTATTATATATCCCTTTCCAAGGCAATGCATTTACATGGAGAAAAAACAAAACGGACATAGACAATATATATATGAAAAGCTGGATAGAGTCTTAATTCATCACCAAATATTACAATGGTACCCAAATATATGTACTAAACATTATGCTTTTACGAGCTCTGATCATTGCCCTATATCAATTGAACTAGCTTCAGCTAATTCATTTAAAAATCAACCTTTCAAATTCGAAAAGATTTGGATGACAAGAAAGGATTTTAGAAATGTTGTAAAACAAGCCTGGAGAACAAATTATCACGGATCAAGAATGTATGATCTAGTCTCTATGACAAAATTACTAAAGAAGTTTGCCAAACTTTGGAATAAAACAATGTTTGGAAATGTATTTACTCAACTCAAAGAAATAGAGAAACAACTTTCTGAAATACAAATTAATATTTGTACAAATGGAAATAACAATGAAATTCAAAAACAAAAAAGACTCATTGAAAAAAAAAACTACTCAACTTCCAAAATATTTTTTGGAATCAACGAGCCAAAGTAAAGCACATTAAACTAGCGGATACTAACTCGAGTTATTTTCACAAAATAGCAAGTGGAAGACGAAACATAAAAATTATCAAGGAAATAAAGACACAAGAAGGAACTGGTATTATTGGAGAAGAAAATATTAGAAACGAAATCAGAAATGACTTCATCAAAAGATTTAGAAGTGAAGAAATGAATGATGCTCTACTACAAGAAAATCTGGAACTTATAAACCCTGAGATATCCATAGAAGACAATGAAGAATTAGTTAAAAATATCACTAATGATGAAATTAAGAAGGCAGTTTTTGATATTGGTACGGACAAATCTCCAAGACCTGATGGCATGACATCAGAATTCTATAAAAAATATTGGGATATTGTGGGACCCTCTGTAATTCAAGCTGTGAAAAGCTTTTTCCTTTCAGGAAGATTACTCAAACAAGTCAATCATACATTCATATCTCTAATACCAAAATATGATAATCCAAACTCAACAAACCATTATAGACCAATAAGTCTATGTTCAACAATTTACAAAATTATTTCCAAAATTTTAACAAGTAGACTTAAAAAGACTATGGAAAAATTAATCCACCCTCTTCAGGGTGCATTTGTAGCCAACAAAGCTATTCAAGATAATATCTTAATAGCTCATAAAATTTTCCACTATTTCAAGTCTAAAAAAGGAGCTGAAGGATTCATTGCTCTAAAGTTAGATATGGAGAAAGCGTATGACAGAATTGAATGAAACTTTATTTTAAAAATCATGGAGAAATTTGGATTCCATTCTAAATTCATAAACTGGATAACAGAATGCATCACAACAATATCTTTTTCGGTACTTGTTAATAATGGGCCAACGGAAATATTTAAACCAACTAGAGGACTCCGACAGGGAGATCCACTATCCCCATTCCTTTTTATTTTAGGATCTGAAATTCTAGCCAGGAAACTACAAAAAGCAACGGATAGACTAAGAAAACCTATTGGTTTTCAAATGTCAAGACTGGGAACTCGAATCCCGTTCTTGGCCTTTGCGGATGATATTATGATATTTTCCAAAGCAAAACAAGAAAATTGTAAGGAAATTAAGGATATTTTGGAAGTTTATTGCAAAATATCCGGCCAAAAAGTGAATTATCACAAATCGGCATTCCAGGTAACAAAAAAAGTAACAAACACTACAAAACTAGCAATACAAGGAATTCTCACAATTACAAATATGACATCGCTAGATAAATATTTGGGTTGCCCAATCATTAATGGGAGGGTGAATTCTAATACCATTGCTGATCTGTTAATTAGCACACAACAACAACTAACAAAATGGAAGGCTAATTCTCTATCTCAAGTAGATAGAACAACCCTCATCAAAGCAAATCTTGTATCAAGACCTAATTACCTGATGCAAAGTTGTATGCTTCTCACACAAACACACAATGAACTTGATAAACTAAATAGAGGATTTTTCTGGAACAAAGAACCTTCGTATAAACCTCTGATAGGATGGAAACAAATATGTAAACCAACTGAACAAGGAGGACTTGGATTGAGAAAATCAAAGGATATGAATAAAGCCTTATAATTTAAATTATTATGAAAAAATTTGGTTGAACCGGATAATTACTGGGTCAAAATTATTACTGAAAAGTATTTGAAAACAGAACATATTCTACACTATCAGAAAAAAGGACAGTGCTCTTGGCAATGGTCCAAAATGTGTGAAATCATTGACGGATTCAAATCATGACTTATTTGGCAAGTGGGGAATGGTGGAATCATTAGATTTTGGACTGATAAATGGCTTTCTACGATTCCTCTTTGCAACATGATTAACATGCAACCAATACCAAACAAAAATGCATTAGTATCAGATTTTATGCTTCCAAATCGCAACTGGAATAAGGAAATGATTGAACAATATCTACCAACGGACTTAGTTAAGAAGATTATTTCTATACCAATACCTTTAAAGAATATACATGATAAATTTACTGGGAAGCAAGCAAAAATGGTTGGTTCTCAACTAGATCTGATATGGATATGCTCGTTAAAAAGAAAAGATACACATCACATGATACTTCCTGGATTTGGAAATTGGACACTTATCCTAAAGTGAAAAACTTTATATGGAAAATCATGAAAAATGGATTACCAACAAAAGCAAGACTAGCAGAAAAATGTATTGCAATCCCACCAGGTTGTATCAGATGTAATACACAAACTGAAGATTCTAATCATCTTTTATTCCAGTGTATTCATACGCTGAAAACGATAGAAAAAATGAACAAACAAACGTACAGAATCATAAGGTCCCTAAACATTGGAACACAAAAAACCTATGAAATTATTGAGGAAATCCGAAATAAATTAGACCGATCACAATTTGTTGAACTAACAGTGTCATGGTGGGGTATCTGGTTTTATAGAAACCAACAAAGCTTTGGCAGAACTAACAATGACAATAATACAATTAAGGATGTACCACTTTATATTAAGCATCAAATTGACAATTGGAATCATACCAAAAAATGGAATCCAGACTGTCTGGCGGATACTAAACAAAAGAATACAAAGTTTACAAAAAAGAAACGACAAATGAGAAAATGGAAAAAACCACCTGAAAACATCATTAAAATAAACACTGATGGATCTACAAAAATGAATGGTGAATCTAGTTACGGATTTATCTTTCGTAATAGTAATGGTGAACCGATTCTAATCTTTGGAGAAAAATGTGGAATCTCAACCCTCCTCAAGATAGAAACCATAGCGGTTAGGAATGCTTTAATCAAAGCATATGAACTGGGTATTACTAATATTCAAATGGAATGTGACAATCTCACTATTGTTAACGTAATAAATAAGATCTGGCATTGTCCTTGGGATATTGAAATTTTAATTTCCGATATCCTTTATCTTTTACAACTGTTTTCTTCAGTGCAGGTCTGTCATGTCTTCCGAGAAACTAACATTGCGGCCGATTGCATCGCAAAGCTGGGTCAGCAGAGTTCTTTGGAAGACATTCAAGCAAATTTAGAACTTTTAGTTCTCATCCGTAAGGATGCTATAGACTGAGAAACCGTATCTTTTGTGGTTTCCGGTCTAATTTTTTCTGTATAAAATTTTTTTTATGAATTTGAAATCATGGTAATTGGTAAATTGTGTTTGGTTAAAATCTAAATCATGGGACATATGGCGGAAGAAAATCTTACGAACCCCTCCCTAGGTGATTGTACTTCCTATGTTTTGTAGGAATTGAAAATCTCAGGAATTCGAATATCTCGATTAAAAGATTTTGTTATTTTTTTATTTTATGGCTTAATATTAATAGAAAAAACATTTTAAATTAAATTATTTCGTGTGCATCAACTACATTTCTGTTTAAAAATCAATGTATGTGTCTTATTCTTACTTTTATAAATATTTCAATATTTAAATATAATATATATTAACTAAACTTTATTAACATTTGAGTATTCCAACTATTATTTTTCATTGATTATTAAATGTCTATAATTTTGTAGCGAATTAGAAAAGGAAAGTATTACAATATATATGTGGAGAGATATGCTAAATCATATATATTCTCATCATGAAATCTTTGTGATTGATTTGTAATTAAATTAGAAAGAGATTACTAGTAGGTTTATGATTAAATTTAGGAAGAGATTAATGTTGGAATTAGGATAGAAATCTTATATTTGTATTTAAATATATTAAAATAAAGTTAAATAGGAGAATCTGACACGTCACAGTTGATGAAGTAGCTTAACTATGAGATGTCATGTGGCAAATTTAGGTTTTATTTTAATATATATATATATATATATAATAGATTACTAATTGTTATAAGGATAACACCTCTTAATTTAAGATCATATAAAATTTTCTTAACTTACAGTTTATGTTTCATCCAAAAAGAAAATCATAATATAGAATACAAATTATAACAAGGGTTAAGATCATATGAGAACAGACGCTCAGAAACGGACGTGAGAATGACTACTTAGGTGTGAACATGAAAACGACATTTTCACATGCATACATAGGTAGAAAATGTATGCACACGTAGATCGAAAGTGTATGCGCACGAAGATCGAAAGTGTATGGGCATATAGTAAATATATGCACACATAGTGAATATATGTGCACACTTATTATGAAAATGTATGAACACATATTAAGCGTATGTACACTTACTAAGAGAGAATATGCACACATAGGGTCCAGTTAGGAGCATATAAATACATGCTAAGAAAGTATATGAACACATACTAAGAAAATACATGCACATATAATATGAAACGTACATGTGAGCATACACTTTCTCATTATGTGAACATACATTTTCTACATATGTGTTCATATAAACACAACATTCTTACATAGCATCTAAGCGGTCGTCCGCACAAAATCTGTTCCCTTATAACCATTTATTATGTATAGGTTACCATTAGACTTGTCAAAAACCGGCCCGACCGGAAAACCCGACCCGATCCGTTTTTTTTTGTCGAGACCCGACCCGAAAGTCAATGGGTCAAGAAGGACCGGAACCCGTAGGACCTGAACCCAAACCCGAAGGACCCGACCCGACCCGAATAGTGAATTCGAGCTCGAGGGACCCCGTTATTTCATATATTTTATTTCATTTATATTAAATATTATAAAATAATTTATTAAATTATTACTCCCTCCGTATAGAAAAGATTGTCATTTTAACCCAAATTTTTTGTAAAGAAAAGATTGTCATTTTAGGTGTTTAAGTAATAATTTATTGGTGAATTACGAGGTTTGGCATCAGAAATTGTATTTTTTTGGCTCTTTTTATACAAATTCTCTATGTTTATTGGCTATAATTGAGATGAGTTATTAAATAATTGTAAAATTTAAGAAAAATTTATGAGAATATAGGGTAATGATTGTATTTCTTAATAAGTGTGTCAAACTCTAGAATGACAAACTTTTTTTTATACAGATGGAGTATATAATATTAATTTTTTAATATAATTATTTTATTAAATTTAAAAATCATAATATCAATCATAAAAAATAGACACCTCCGACCCGCTGGGTCAACCCGAACCCGACCCGCCCAACCCGAAAATTTTAATGGACCCGATCGACCCGAATCTGATTTGACCCGAACCCGACTTGACCCGACCCAAACCCGACCCGCCCGACCCAGTTGACAGGTCTAGTTACCATCATATCAAATTATCGTAACTTTACAGTTTATTCCAAAAAAATATAATATCAAATACAAATTACAATAATTCATATATTAATTATAAAATAATATAAATTATTTGGAAATTTTACCTTGAACTCGAAAATATAAAACTACGGTGTTTTCATTGGATTTATATTAGGGCTGGAAATCACCCAGGGTGACCGACCCACCCAAAAAACCTGACCCGAATATATGGATGATCACCTGAAGTAAATCGGGTGATAGATGGTTGGTGGGTCGAGTGAAACAGATGACGGGTGGGTGATGGGTCACCCATCACCCACACTTCACCCACCCATCCGCTCACTCGTCGACAATTGTAGTTCTAATTCTATTTTATTAAAATGTATTACTTTAATTTTAATTTTTTTATGTTTAAAAGTTTAATATTTTATGAATATTTTCTATTAGCATCCATCAAATCCTATATTTAGAACAACTATTTTCATATATTGAAGAAAATTAATTATTTTTTACACTTAATCATGTATTTTATTACATTTAGATAATTATAAAATATTAATAAAAATATTATACGGATGATCCGACCCACCTGAATCACCGTTGGGTGATAGATGGACGGATGAGGGTGAAAAGTTTCGCGATTGACAGGTGGGTCGGATGAAGGATTTAACTTCATGAGTCGGGTGATAAAATGATTCTCCATCACTCGGTGAACTAAAAATTATACTAAGTCATGCTTAATTTACCTATTAGTTTCTATGTGAACGAAAAATAAAGCTATAAAACACCTATTTGTGATTTTAAGTTTTGAGTTATCAATTTAAAATTTAAGATAACAAATACAATGATATCAAACAAATTATGGTAAGGTATAATATTCATCTAGTTCTTATCTAATAAAATCAAAACTAATAACAAAAAGAACTTTATATAAGTTGAACATTAACATCATTAATAATGAAATACATAATATTGATGTTTTGAAATTTAAATTAAAATGCATTTGAATTTGTCATTTAGATTATTTTTCTAATTTTATGAGGCAATTAAATTATTAATGTTGATGCAATTCGTAAAAAACAACACAAACTTGTAAATGAGTTTAGTCTAATAAAACGAATTTACTATATTATTATAAAATTGACAAGTTTGATTGGCTACCTTTAGTGATAAAAAGAAAACGAGTGAAGAAGGTTAGAAAAATTCATTGTGTCAAGAAAATAACCTCTTTATTTTTTTTTTATTTTTTTTTTGTGATAAGGTAAAAATTCGAGTACCGAGAACAACGTCGGAAAACTCGAGAGACCGATAAATCAGCAACTGGAAAACCGGTTAAGAACAACCAAGCAGACAAAGGAAAATACAACAAGTAAAAGCGAGCCAAACGAACTAGGGAGAGAAGTTAGTTAAGCACAAATCAACCGACAGTGCCACCAGAACAAGGGTCAAACATGATGAATCCTGGGCAGGTGCTGAATGGACTACCATGACGTTGTCATCACCTAGATGATGGATCTTCAGGAGTCTCGACCACCCCGACGTTGCCTACAATGGATCTTCAAAAGCCTCAACACAGCCACGACCATAACCCGAACAACACGGTCTCCACCTAGATCAACTCAACAAAAGCAAAGAAGTACTAACACCCAAGCATGCAAAACAACAACATAACCAAACAAGATCAAACAACAAAAAACAGGTTCAAACAACAACAACAAGCAGCGGTGCAAGATTGATGGTGCACTGGTGCGTTCTTGAGGGGGGGCTCAGTATGGATCGGGGGCTCGGTGCGGAGCGGGACTCGGTCGGAGCGGGGGTTCGGTGCGGAGCGAGGGCGCAACGCAGAGTGGAACTCGCTGGTTGGTTCAAGGTGGAGTGGTGGTGGGTTGCTAGATCGTGAACCATCATGAAGCAAAACGCATAGCAAGAGCCACGTTAGACCACATAGTCCCCACCAAAGAGTCCAAACCCGCCATCTATCTCGATCAAACTCGAGATCTGTTCAAGCATAGAAAGTTTCAAGGAGTGAGTCGAGAACCATTATCCGGACAACCAATAAGATATGAGTACTTTTAGGATTTGGAGGTTTGGAGTTCAAATTGGGTAGTAAAAGAGCTAGAATGAGGCTAGCAATTTGCAAAGCAAACAAAGTCAGAGCAGAAAGGCAATGATTCTGCCATAGATGGGTGAGATTAGAGGGGTTTAGTTTGAATTTGGTCGAGAGGCGGCGTGAGCGGCTTTGGGAGCGTTTTAGAAAATAACCTCTTTGATTAATGTAATGGTACAGATTATGTGAAATGACAATGAGTTTTCCTCACTAGCAAGTGTTCGTATAAAAGTCTATGACCCGATAAATGAGGGGGTGGGAGTGTATCAGCGTAATATGCGAAAAAAGTCTAGTATGTAAATATATAAATTTTATTCTAAACTCAATTGATAATAAGAGGAGTGGCTCACCAACCTTATATACTATTTATGTCTCAACTATTAGGTATTTCAATACGCTTACTCAAATGTAATTGGTCTGATCCAGTTGACACTTAGACAAATTACGTACTCCCTTTGTTCACTTTTACATGTCTTATTAGAGTTTTATACATATATTAAGAAGTCATTGAATATGTTTTGAAAATACAAAAAAATTCTCAATTTAATCATCCACCACCCTATAGAAGCAATAGATGAAAAGAAAGTAATTAAAATTATCAAGTTTCAATACAAATTTTATGATTTATATGTGATAATTTGCCTTGGAATCCTATAAGAACAAATATTTATGAACAAATTTTAAAGGCTAAAAGGACATCTAAAAGTATATGGAGGGAGTATATAGTAAGTGGTTGGGGATAGCATCCGTCGAGCCAACCCAAATAAACCAAGAAGGAGACCCAAGACAAATGTTGTTTAAATCGGGAATCTTGGATCAGATCGTAAGAGGGGTGCAAAATCGGATCGTAAAATCATATCGCAAGATCATAAGATCTTACCGAGTCAATGATTTATAACAATTCTAATTTAAGTATGTCATATATTACTCAAATGTAAGGTTATATAAAAATAACATTCTCATTAACCATCAATTATCACATATTATCATCCGTAAATGATAAATTTACCCATAATTACATCATAGCAACAACAAAATCGAGTATAAAGTAGTAATTTTAGAATGATTACATTTTAAAATAATAAAGTTATATAGGAAAAGAGAATCAACACAATTAATCATGTCTTCACCAAAGAACACATCATCTGACGTAATATTAATATCATATTTATTTACGCCCTCATTTTCATTGGATCCAACACTTTAGGGGTGTTCAAATCTCGATCGGATCGAAAAACCGGACCGGATCGGAAATGACCGGACCGGTGAAAATACGGTCCGGTCTCCGATCCAGATAATTTCCTTAATTCGGTTCCGGTCCGGTCCAAACCCGGAAAAAAACCGGTTCGGACCGGTGGACCGGATTTAAAAAAAAAAAAAAAATTTAGATATTTCCATCAACCCTATATCTCCATCAAACTCACAATCCAATCTCCATCCACAAGTTTCTGGAAAATTTCTCAGTGAGGAAGATAGATAGCAAAATGGTTGTCACTCTAGGCCCCGGCAAGTTCTACGGCAGCAGCCTCCCTAGTCCCCAGGCCCCGGTTCTACACACACGTCAAATTCAACGACGAGAGGGTCGATCCGCCGGCGCCGATGCTAGATCCACTTCTCTCGTGGACCACCGACGCTCACTGGTCTATGGGAGGCCTCGGCAACAAGCGCCTCCGTCTCTAGGGCCGGATCGAGGGAAACATCAAGAAGCTCCAGAAGGAGAGGGAGAAAAGCCTGAAGAAGCGCAGCCAGAGCCTCACCCCAATCGCCGCCGTCGGAGACGACGAGCCGGAATTCGAAGACTATCTCTCCGATTCACCTCCTCTGACTCCGATTGTGACGAAGAGGAGGAGCAAGCTCGTTCTGTTGAGGGAGGAAGAAGAGGAAGATGATGAGGTTAGGGCTGTAGAAGAGCCCGTTGAAGGCGGAAGCAGGAAGAAGAGAAGGTTGATTAGGAAGCTTAAGGATGTTTTATAGATATTTTTTATAGATTTTAATAAGAATTGATTTTTTTTATTTTTTTTTAAATAAAGTCCGGTCTAATCCGGTCTTAGACCGGACCGGAATCGGATCGGACCTATCCGGTCCGGTCCGGTCTTCGATCCACCCTTTTCAAAAAATTCGGTTCGGTCTGGACCGGATAAACACCCCTACAACACTTCCATCTCTTGATTAATAATATGTGAAATCTTAGGCTTAATAAAAACAAATTAGTATTACTTGGAAGATCTAAGATTCAAAATTATCCATTATAGAGAATGTCCAAACACTTAGTAAGATATATTTCACATAAAATCTAAACAACTACTAACTCATTAAGATATACTATCAATTGAATATTATAAATACGTAATTAATGTTCATAATTAACTATGTGATGTAAGGTTATTATTATTATTAAAAACTATGTGATGTTTTGACAAATAAAAACTATGTGATATAAGATTAGTTGAAAAACTATGTAATATAAGATTCCTTAGAATATTATGTGATGTAAAACTTAAACATTATGAATACGAAATAATTAAAAAGAATATATTACGTATCATCCTCATCTTTTTAATCCCTTCCAAGAACATTGAAAATTCCCTCATTGGTGGAAAGAAGAGGGTTTTCTACTTCAACGAGCAATCATCCGCACATTAGGACGAACCGATTTCAACCTTTTAAACTTTTTTCTTAAAATTGATAAAAATATGTAAATGGGTTAAGTAAATGTCTTAGTGAGTCCAATGTCTATCAATAAGATGAGAAAATTATCCCAAGTTCACTGAACAACCCAAAATTTGAGAAATTAAAGCAAAAAAACAAGTTTTCCTAGGATCTTACGATTCTAACGATCCTAGTGCGACTGTTTCCATACGATTTGAGTCATTTTATTTGTTTTGGATCGTATAATCGTATGACTCTACGACTCGGATCACGATTTTAACAACATTACCCAAGACCAAACTTGGCGTTGATACCATGTGAAAGTCTGTTAACTCATAAGTATATAGGTAGAATAGGGGTCGTGCACGTATGACCGCACATGCAAGGACAAGCCCAAGACATAAGCTCGATGGGGTTCCATCCTAAGAGAATCAACCCACCAATTAACCTTATATACTAGACATAATAGCGTCTCTACTTTCGATGTGAGATATGTATTTCAACACACCCCTCAAATACAGTTGGTCTGACCCATTTGACACTTGAACAATGTAGATAGTAAATGGATAGGGGTAGCGTTCGCCAAGCTAACCTAAATAAACAAGGAAATAGACCTAAGATCAAACGTGACTCTGATACCATGTGAAAATCTGTGAACCTATAGGTACATAGGTAGATTGGGGGGTTGTGCACGTATGACCGCACATGTGTAGACAAGCCCAATAAATGAGTTCAATACGGTTTCATCATAAAATCAATTGCCAATAGAGGAATAGTCCACCAACCTTATATAATAGCCTTAGTTTTGTCCATCTTCTCATATAAAATAGGCATTTCAACAGTTCTTGAATTCGAACTTTGTGGATAAAGTTTTTTTAAACTTATCGTAGATTATTTTACTGCTAATAAATGTAGGTGCTGTAAAACCGGTCATCAGTCAATCACCATAAATTTAACACTAAATCCATTTACTAGTCCAAATTTGATCCACATAATTCTTTTTTTTTTTATATACAATAAGAATTAGACTGGAAACCACAGAAGACACGATTTCTCAGTCTATAGCATCCTTGCGGATGAGAACTAAAAGCTCTAAACTTGCTCGAATATCTTCCAGAGAATTCCGCTGACTCATCTTCGCGATGTAATCGGCCGCAACGTTTGTTTCTCAGAAGACATGACAGATTTGCACTGAGGAAAACAATTGTAATAAACAAAGGATATCATAAATTAAATTTTCAATATCTCATGGACAGTGCCAGATCTTATTCAGGACGTTTACTATTGTAAGGTTGTCGCATTCCAGTTGGATATTAGGAATATCCATTTCGGTTGCTTTGATTAAAGCATTTCTAACCGCTATAGTTTCAGTTTTTAGAAGGGTTGATATTCCACATTTTTCACCAAATATAAGGAGGAGTTCACCTCTACTATCATGAAAAATAAACCCATAACTAGATCCGCCATTTGTCTTCGTGGATCCATCAGTATTAATTTTAATTATATGTTCTGGTGGTTTTTTCCATTTTTTCAAAAGCCGCATTTTTTTGGGTTGTGTTGTATTTTTGGGGAAAGAATCAGCCAAACAATATGGATTCCATTTTTTGGTCTTCTTCCAATTGTCAAATTGATTATTGATGTACCGTGGTACATCTTTTATCGGTTCATTATTATTATTAGTTCTGTCGAAGCTTTGTTGGTTTCTATAAAACCAGATGCCCCACCATGATACTGCTAGTTCAGTAAATTGTGATTTGTCCGTTTTATTTCGGTTTTCTTCAATAATCTCATCAGTTTTTTTAGTTCCAATGTTTAAAGATCTTATGATGTTATAAGTTTGTTTGTTTATTTTTTCTATAGTTTTCAACGTGTGGTTACACTGGAATAAGATGTGATTAGAATCTTCAGTTAATGAGTTGCATCTAATGTAGCCTTGTGGAATTGCCACACCTTTTTCAGCTAATCTTGATTTGGTCGGTAGGCCATTTCTTAAAATTTTCCAAAGAAATTTTTTAACTTTTGGATAAGTGTCCAATTTCCAAATCCATGAGAAATCATGTGTTGTATATCTTTTCTTTTTTATAAGCATATCCATAGTTGATTTGGTTGAGAACCAACCATTTTTATTGGCTTCCCAATACATTCTGTCATGAATATTGTTTATAGGTATTGGTGTAGAGATAATCTATTTAACTAAATTCTATGGTAAATATTGTTCAATCATTTCTTTGTTCCATCTATTATTTGGAAGCATAAAATATGCAACTAAGGCAGATTTATTTTAGATATGTTGCATGTCAATGATGTTACAAAGGGGGATTGTATAGAGCCATTTATCAGTCCAGAATCTAATGGTTCTACCATTTCTCACTTGCCATATAAGTCTTGTTTTGAAACCATCAATTATTTCACACATTTTGGACCATTGCCAAGAGCAATGCCCTTTCTTTTCATACTGTAGAATATTTTTCATTTTTTAAATATTTTTCAGTGATAACTTTGACCTAGAAATTATCCGGTTCAGCCAAGATTTTCCATAATAATTTAAATTATAAGGCTTTATTCATATCCTTTGATTTTCTCAATCCTAATCCGCCTAGTTCGGTCGGTTTGCATATTTTATCTCATCCTATCAGAGGTTTGTATGTATGGTCTTTGTTCCAGAAAAATCCTCTATTTAATTCATCGAGTTCATTATGGGTTTGAGTGAGTAACATAAAGATTTGCATCAGGTAATTTGGCCGTGATGCAAGATTCGCTTTGATAAGAGTTGTTCTGCCTGCTTGAGACAGGGAATTAGCCTTCTACTTTGTTAATTGTTGTTGAGTGCTAATTAACAGATCAACAAATGTATTAGAGTTGACTTTTCCATTAATAATAGGGCATCCTAAATATTTGTCTACGGAAGTCATATTTGTAATTGTAAGAGTTCCTTGTATCGCTAGTTTTTTGGTGTTTGTTACTTTCTTTGTAACCTGAAAAGCAGACTTATGAAAGTTTACTTTCTGGCATGAAATTTTGCAATATTCATCCAGAATATTCTTGATATCCTTACAGTTTTCTTGCTTTGCTTTGGAAAATATCACCCGCAAAAGCCAAGAAAGGGATTCGAGTTCCAATTCTTGATATTTGGAAGCCAATGGGATTTCTTGGTCTATCTGTCTCTTTTTTGTAATTTTCTCGCTAAAATTTCAGCTCCTAGAATAAAAAGGAAAGGGGATAGTGGATCTCCCTGGCGGAGGCCCTCTAGTTGGTCTAAAAATTTCCGTCGGTCCATTATTGACCAGTACCGAGAAGGACACTGTCGTGATGCATTCCTTGATCCAGTTTATGAATTCGAATGGAATCCAAATTTCTCCATGATTTTAAGAATGAAATTTCATTTAATTATGTCGTATGCTTTTTCCATATCTAATTTGAGTGTTATAAATCCTTTAGCTCTATTTTTCGATTTGAAAGAGTGAAAAATTTCATGAGCAATTAAGATATTATCTTGGATGACTCTATTGGCTATAAATGCACCCTGAAAAGGGTGAATTAATTTTTCCATAGTGTTTTTCAGTCTACTAGTTAGAATTTTTGAGATTATTTTATAAATTGTAAAACACAGATTAATCGATCTATAATGATTTGTTGAATTTGGATTGTTATATTTTGATATTAGAGATATGAATGTATAATTGATCTGTTTAAGTAGTTTTTCTAAAAGAAAAAAACTTTTTAGAGCTTAATCCACAAAATTCTATTTGTGGACATACTGACCAATTAATTTTTTCAGTCCGAGCCTTAGAGAGAAGGGCTCCCCTTTCTCTTTAAAAACCTCGGAAAACCAACTTATCATCTATGAAAAATCCCCAACTCCAAATACAAGATCTATCACACTAATCAACAGGGAACCCCCAACAACAAGATCTACCACACTACTAACATGGAAACTCCAAACTCTGGCTGAAAACTTCGAAATGGATGAGATCGATCATCTCCTATGGGCTAACTCCAATCTCATATGTGCAATTACCTCCCAATCACTTTATGAGTTAATCAAATAGATTCCAAGAGCTTATCGAAAACTCATATGTTCCACCACGCCGACTTGAACCACAACTCGATCTGCAAACCGCGGTTGAGTCGCTCAATCACCAGTTCCACAGCTATTTGATTCAATCTATGAACTGGATCTCGATTCGTCAACTACGAAGCCGCTACTCTATCACTAACCACAACCCATTTCAATACGAAGCTTAACTACCCAAATCTATATATACTACCCCCACTAGATCTGATTCACCATCTCTAGATCTGAACAAAACCTCCTCAAATCCAATCCGCCCTTACCACGAGTGACATACAACTCGTGGAAATTCGCCGGATTGCTAAATCTATATTCCACACATGTGTTTGCCCCTTTTTTTGACATTAAAGCTAAGATCCAAGCTCTTGGTTTGTTATGGCATTACTAACTTGCTTGTAACATTCCCACAATTTGCTGATTTTTTTTTTGCATATAAAAAAATCTGTTTAACAAGTTTCATCAATTGAAATTGAAAAAAAAAAACAATAACAAAAGAAGTAACATTCGGCGTAATCAGTACGCTCTGTTCTTCAAGATATAAAATAAAAAATTATCAAAATAAAATGCATGTATTTTCTACGCAAGCTTGAGAAAAAAGTAAACAAAAAATTGGAAGAAGCTTTAAATGTTTCTCGTAAAGAAATGACAATTACATTAGGCCTCTTCCCGATTCCATCAAAAAAAATAGTAAACTCTCAATCTTTCCAAGGACTCTCAATTACATTTAGCTCAGGGACTAAAATTCTGAAGAGTAAACGATACTTTTAAGTAAAATTATATTGTTTATCCGATATCATCGAATGAGAAAAATCTATATCACACTAAATTTAGATAATGAAAATAAAAATTTTTATTAATTCTCTATTTTTTTTATAAATGAGATATTTGAGTCGATAGATAAAAAACTATTATTTACATTATGTCTACTGTTTATCCCACACTACAATCCTAATTTTAAACAACAAACTCTATATTCGAATTTCAAATGATTTTTTTCTCAAAATTGATCCAACAATTACACAATTTAAACAAATTTTATCATTATTTACTACTTTCTCTTTATAATTTCAACAAATTTGTATAAAAAATTTATTTCAATTTTTTAAATCCATAAGACCTAAATTTAGAAATTTATAACATAAATGAACATATACATAGAAGAGATATTTCATTTTTTTATTGAAGAATCTATGTGTCAATTTGGATAAAATTACATTTTTTAAAATATGTATTATAAATTTTTAATTGAAAAACACAAAAAAATTAAAATTTTTATTTAAAAATGAATTAAAATAAAAAATTATTTTTTTAGCACTGGGCCCATGCTAGGTCCGTCCCTGACCATAAACCAATTTAGCCCAATAACTTGGTCCAACGCTGCTTGTGCGGTGAACAAATTTGTATTTGTGTATGAACAAATTTGTTCATATGTGTGCTCGTTTGCTTTTTGCCACTTTATTCAAACTTGGGTATTAATTTCTTTGTTGCGATTGTGGAGCTGAATTAGGGTGGAATTTGAGTTGTTTCGATCGTAGTCGTGTTTCGACACTCTGAAGATTCCTCAAATTAGTGTGGGCAATGTCATCGTGGTTTAGGCTCTCAAAGATCTCTCATTTAGGTGTGGGCAACGTTATGTTGGTTCATTCAACACTTTTGCAAGATTGATCATGTCTGACCCGTTTTCCGGTGGTGCTTTTCTTTTGATAGTGCTTTTATGATGAGAGTGGACCCCACGGTCCGAAAGGACCAGGCCCCAGGCCGTAAACCACATGGGCCCGTGGGCTGTCAACCCCCGACTAGCCTAGGCGGGGTCACCCCTGGCATAGCCGGCGGGCCTAGCCCACACTCAACAGGCCTGCAGGCCACACACCCCAACCCATTCCCAGGGTGTTAGCCTGTAGGTTGTTGGAGGTGGGACTCGAACCCACGGACTCCACAACCCATCTTGTGGATCACAAAAGCACATCAGGGACGACACAGTTCCTTGGCCCATGCCTTGTCTCTTGGACATCAAAGAAACAAAATTATGTTGCCCTTTCAACAACCGAAGTTGAGTACGTTGCTGCTGCCGCTTGTTGTGCCCAGGTATTATGGATCAAACAACAATTGGAGGATTTTGGTATGTCTCTTGACACTGTTCCCATCATGTGTGATAATACTAGTGCTATCAACATCTCCAAAAATCTTGTTCATCATTCACGTACTAAGCATATTGATATTTGTCATCATTTTCTCCGTGACAATGTTGAGAAAAATTGCATTAGAATGGATCATTGCAGGACAGAGGAACAAGTTGCAGATATCTTCACCAAAGCGTTGGATAGAAAACCCTTTGAGTATTTGAGAATGCTCATTGGGATGATCTCTCTAAATTGAGGAACTCCACTTCCACTATTCCCTCAGTGATTGGCTAGATCGATCAATTATAACCTAGGGAACAACTTCTGTGTGGCATGTTATTTGCAAATGACTTGTTTATTTACCTTGCTATGTGCTTTGTGTTACATTATATCAAAAACTTCTTGCAACTTCTATTCTTGATCATATGTGCTATATTTTTACATGATAACATCTCATTTCAAGCCCAATGTAATACCCCTCATTTTTAGTAAGGGTATTTGGGTAATTTACTCAACCCTCGTTCTGTGATCGTGTCATTTTTGGAGAAGTTCGGATTTCTGTATCGAGATTTATCTCTGTAAATTTCCCTGAGGGATATAAAATACATTCGACGTATTTTTCGGGGCTTAGAATATTTGTTCAGGTACGAATATATCTATTCCGGGGTTTAAAACCCACGCCAAACCTTCTCTCGGGCAAAAAGACGCAAAAACGCCTCTGCTGCGATTTTTGCAACCGCGGAAAAATGGCTCTCAGAAGAGCTGGGCACAAGAATATTCCGCGACCGCGGAAAAAGTTCCGCGACCGCGGAATACTGCAACACGCAAGCGTCGCTTCGTCTCCCGAGCTTCATCGTCCGTGCTGCCTTTGATCGTCTGACTCGTCGTTGATCTGGGCGGGGAGGACTCCTTCCTTGGGCTATATAAGGAGGTCGGATTGGGGTTGTTGGCACACCGAAATCTCTCTTTCTCTCTCGTTTTCTTGCTCGCCGGAGTTTCGAGCTCTTGCCGGAATTCTTCGAAGTATCGTTGGAGCTCTCGTTGGTGGCTGTGGTGCTCGTAGGGTGGTGCATTGGAGGCACAAGGAAGGTTGGAGTCGAAGCCCTCGGAAATCGAGCCCCCTCGCATCGTAGTCGATGAGTTTTCTCCCTTTGGAGTCGCCGGAGTTCATGGCCGCGACCGCGGACATGAACTGCCGCGACCGCGGCAGTGACAAGGTCGGCCGCGTCCACGACATCTGTCATGACACTCGCGGACGCCTTGTCCTCGGCGGCCGTGACCGCGAACATGAACTGCCGTGACCGCGGCAGTGACACTCATGCCGCGACGTGGACGCTGTCCTCGACGACCGCGACCGCGGATTGCTCTGGCAATCGCGATCGTGGCCTTGGGCATGCCGGTCTCGGACGGGACCTTCGTTCTTTCGATTTCGTTCATTCTTTCTTAGATTCGTATCATTTTATTGTCGAATCTAACCTAGGGTTTCGTTGTGGTTCGTCGTCGTAGGAATCTGTAATCCGACTTCCGTTCCCGTTCCGGACCCAGAAACCCGTCGTCTTTCAATCGTTCATTAGACCAAGGCAAGTGGCGGTTCGCTCTTGCTTATCATTCTATATTTCCATTAATTATCAATTGTTTAATTGTTAATTAAATTGGGATGAACTAGTGTTTTCGTTTGTAAATGATACGATTAAGAAAGTGATATTATAATAGGTTGTATATACTGCTAGAAACAACGCTATTATATATATATATTATTGCCATAATGGTATTGATGTGGACTATTGTGTGATTTTAACTGTTTAGTTAGAACGAGTATTCGTAGGAACGCTATGTGCCTTGCGAGGTCTAGTCGTTTCTTTATAACTGGTACTAGGAGGATTTTGCCCTAGTACTCTCTCTGGTCATGACTATACCCTTACTCAGGGTAGGTGCACACAGCTGGTGCCGACATTCGGGATTTATTCCCTTCGATATCTCTCGCGATGAGATGATATATCTTAAAAGCTTGTAACGTAAATGTACGCTTTGTCACTAAAACAAGATAAGTGCCGATATGCACATAATTAATGAACCTTGGGCGAGAAGTACAACTTGGAACCTCGTCTGGACTTCGATTAGAGTAAGTCTTCCTTCCAAATCTGAATTCGCATTACGCGGTGAGGTTGGTCGTGGACCCAAATGGTCAAGTCTTTTTAAACGCTTGTGTGAAATTATAATGTTCCCGAACACTTGTCATACTTTCCGATAAGACTCAATCTTTTAGAGTCTTCTCTTCATACGTTTCCTTAAGACTCGCTCTTTAGGAGTCTTCTCTTGATCCTTTCTATTTTGTATCCTTCCGTAGAAGTATTGAGGTTTACTATCGTCATCGACTTTTATTCGAGAAGCGATGGGTCTAGCCTAATACGACTACTTAGAACCTTTCTATTTTACCTTTGCATAGTCTTTTATTAGACTAACCAACCGGTTATTTTTTCCTTGCATGGTTGGCTGGTGTCATCCGTCTCATACGGCACATCAGGTAAACTTCCGTTCCGTGAAGGCTAGAATCTGACGATAAAGGCAGATGAAGTTTTAAGAGTTTTTATCCAGGTTGAAGATCCTAGGCGGGTGATCGCTTCGATCAAGACCCTTATGTTATTTATTTAAAAGACTTCCATTGTATTAAACATATTCTGTATTTCTGTTGTATTTGGGATTTACGGATGTAATTCCGAGACTTTGGTTTAAATAAAGATTATGATATCTCGTATTATCAGTGTGTTTTATGTTTTGAATGAATGGTTAAGCCTTGGGTGGCTTCGGATGTGAAATCTGAGGTCACTGGCGATAATACTTTCAAGGAAATATTTGGGGGTGTTACACCCAAAGCAACCGATTTGATTATCTGAACCCTCACTACAAGCCAAAATGATAATTGGTTGCATTGTCGTCCCCAGCCTGGATCCAGGTAAACGTTCCCTATGAACTTCTCTTCATTTACCTATTTTTACTGGAAATCATTATCTGGATCGTCATTGTTCCCTACCCATAATTTTTGTTTGGATATATCTTTGATATTTTGTGTGAACCCCAAAAAATATCCAAACCGGCCTTTCCATCCATTCAAGTATCTTGGAATCTTCTAGATGAGACTTGGCCTGAGGGGGAACAGTGAACAGGAACATCAGTGTTAGGAACGTTAAAAGGAACGTTGAGAATTGCAGAAGAACATTGCTTCGCTGAGAAGGAGAAATTAAATTTTGATCTGATGGAACTACAGAGAGGAACATCTACTTTGCTGCAAAAAGAGTTAAAAAAAGAAGAAGAGGAATATAAGAAAGAAAAATCCAAAGAGAAAGAAAGAGAGAAAAAGAGGAGAGAGCGAGCGTCTCCGGTGAACGTCGTCGTCGCTTCGAGCAATTCAACACCGTCTCTTCGGTGTCTCACGATCATCACTTTGATCTCTTTGTTCATCTCTCTTGAACAAGTTTGAAGGCTATCTCTTAGCCCTAGGAAAGCCATCACTTTGGCTACGGGAGAGAAGGATTCGACTACAAGCTTGAGGAACCAAAGATCCTGCATTGCAAACGACACTTCAGGGGTTGTTCGCATCACCAGGAGCACACAACGTGCCTTCTTCTCCGACGATGCCACCACCACCACCACAAAAAACTCCCAAAACCGACGAGCCTTCTGCCCAGATTTCGTCCAAACAAAATTCGTCATTTCCGTAATTTTCTTCCATATTCATGTAGATCATCTCGATACGAGTCCGGACATATAAAATTCGCCCAAAACGGACATCGTTTGACCCCTCAAAAGGCCAAAAAATGAACCATTCGCCGCCCAAACCCTAGCTGCCGCGACCGCGGAAAACAAAACCGCGACCACGGTTTTCTACACTGCCGTTTCCGAATCCCTTTTACTTATCCAAAACCCTAGCCCGCCTCCCCTCATAACCCTAGTTTGACCTTTCCTTAACCAACCCGTCCTTAGCCACACCCACTCCATGGCCCGCTGGTATCCATACTTCGAGCCTGACGAGCGGGACCCCGACCCTTGGTTCGGTGGTGTGAGTCCATACGAAGAGGACCCGGATTGGATCCCGTCAAGGATTCCGACGCCACCGCGACGCCGCCCGTACCCGCCGCCCCGCGTCTATGGACCACCTCCGCCACGCCGCACCCACGACCGGTACCCCGACCCTTGGTTCGGTGGCGTGAGACCTTACGAAGCGGACCCAGATTGGATCCCGCCAAGAATTCCGACACCACCGCGATGCCGCCCGTACTCTCCTCCCCAGCGTCCATCCTACGCACCTAGGCGCCAACACTACTCGCCACCGCACCGCGAGTACGCTCCAATGCGGTCCCTTGAGCAACCGCCCGTGCGCCGTCCCGAGCGTCCTCCCGTGTCACCGGTTCCAACATTCGCCCCTCGCCTGACCGCTGACGATGCGCAAGCCCAAACGATGGCGGCGATCCTTGCGAAGCTCGATGAATTACAGAAGGACGCTGCCTCCCGCAGAGCCACAACTGCGGCTCTAGCCGCGACCGTGGCTGCCATATCCGCGACCATGGAAAAAGCCGCGACCTCGACCGCTACAATAGCGACCGCGACCGCGGCTAGCGAAACCGCGACCGCGGCCAGCGAATCCGCGCCTGCGGCCAGCAAAACCGCGCCCGCGGCCCACCTTGTCGTTGTCAAGTCCGCAGCCACCGCGCCCCTTCTTTCGCCCCCAGACGTGCCCAGTGCTCCCCTGCCCGCGTGCAAGCCCGACGTATCCATTATGCCTACTCTCCAAGGCACCCGACGCTATGACCGCTCCTGGACCCGAGACATAAACTTCATTCCTCTTTCTCTCTTCAATCTACATCAGATTTTCAATTTAATTTTGAGTATTTCAGGCAATCAAATTCTAATCCTATTCCTCTACTCTTTCTCTGGTGGTCCATCTGGACTCATCGTAATAACCTTATCTTTCGACACTCTAATACCCCTCCTAACTTCTGCCCCTCAGAACAAGCTTGGCGATTCTTTCAAGACTGGACACTATCCATTGACTCCATAAAACCAGTAGTCATCAGAAGAAACCGTGCATTTTCTATAAATCGGACATGGAAGAAACCTTCTCCCAACTGGGTAATACTTAATTTTGACAGCTCCAAGAAAAACGATGACACTTAACACTTTGGATACATCCTCAGAGACCATAATGGAAAAGCTCTTTCTTTTTATCGGGAACAGATCCCCTCCATTTCTGTACTCCGTAGTGAGGCGCTAGCAGCACTTTCAGGTATTCAATTTGCTGCTAGGCTCAATATCAAACAACTAATTATCAAAGGCGATAATTTACTGGTTATTAATTCTATCCAAGGCATCTGGAAAATTCCGTGGGAAATACACTCAATTATTATGGATATTTCTTCTTTACTTTTGTCTTTTACTTTCTTCCAAGTCTTCCACTGCTTCCGCGAGGCTAATCGTGCCGCCAATTTCTTGGCAACGCATCCCATCCCGTCTTCTGCACTTCAACATCTTATTTCCCCCTCCAGTGATCATCATCGCACTCGTCCTATACTTAATGATATATATGAGTTCCAACTGAACTCTACCTTTAATTCTTTTGGAACTCAGTTTATAAAAATCATCTGAATGGATGATTTATGGCAGTCATTGTGTTAGATGAACCCTAATGTTTGCCTATTATAAAAAAATGGGATACAGACAACCAATGATTAGGGACTCAAATATATAAATTCTCGATTCATGAACTCACACACTCTTCGGGCCTAATTGCTAATTTAATATTATTTTTTACAATCAATTTTGGATGATCTGGTTTATGAAATTGATCTTCAGTAAAGGGCCATTGAAATTCGTTGAAATGGTACTTTTAGGATGTCAACTTTCAGGAACTCTAGTTCCCTTGAAAGTTCCCTCCTTCAGTTTTCCTAGTTTTGACGATGACAAACACTTTGCTATTAATATTTCCATATGTGTAGTTGAATAGGGAACTCAGGTTTAGGAAATAACAAACAGAGACCAAGACGCCAGAATTGGGAACTGGCATGGGAACTGATAAATAACAAAGCCGCGCTAACTGGAAAGAGATATCTTGAGTGGTGGCTGGCAGTTTAGGGTAGATCTTTATCTTAGAGAGAGAAGATAAAGATATCCCATTTCCATATATTTTAGGAGATTATTTGTATATCTTTTATGGAAACAAAAGTATGTAAAATCGGGAAAGATATTATTTGGAAACAAATGTTATCTTTTCTTATTTCTTTTGGTTATTTTATTTATGCAAATCAACCAGCTGTAGATCTTAATTCTACACAGTTGAAATGTATAAGTAAAGTAATCAAATTCTCTCATCTCTAACGCATTCATCCAGAGTTGATCGTGAAGAGAAATCGTGCTTATTCTTGTGAGAAGAATTATGTAAGTCTCTTGCTTTTAAGTGCTTGATTAGGTCGAACTAAGTAGAGAGTCTTAAGTGTGTCTTAAGTCTTTAATCTGTGTGTTCTATTCTAGTTGATTGTAATAGAAGCTTGAATAAAAGAAGTAGACTTTGAAATCCTCTTGAAATATAACATTTGTTTCCAAAGAGAGGTAGTGGGTTTTATCCTGGATAACTAGTTGGTTATCAAAGGTTCTCACTCTAAGGAACTTGTCTTGAATCTGTTTATACTTATTCCGCTGCTAAGGAACTGAACTCTCAGTTTCCTTTGATTACTAACACGTACGATCCTATAGGTATCATGACACTTGTGTAAGAGGAGCGTCCAACGTTGCCCATAAGTAACCAAGGGTTCATGGGTGAAGGATAATATGGTCAAGATATAGCTAAATGGAGATACTTAAGGCAAATTCTAGTGACATTTAGTATCTAGGTTTTTTTATTATGACATACTTGGAGAGAGAAAAAGGAAGTGGTTTTGACATCACCAGTGACATGGTGATTTCAAAGAATAAAAATAGAATTTGTTATAGGGCATTGATGATATGAGAATGATTATTACCGTGTAAAATGATAATGTGCACATATAAATAAAAATTTACGCATATACTAGCAAAAACTTATGCACTTTTAAAACCCATGCACGTATAAGCAAAAATATATGAACTTTTCGAATGTGTACAACTTTTACGTTGAAAGAGTAAAAAGTTTATGCACATGTAAGCAAAAATTTGAGCACATTCTAAATTTCATAAATTTTTGGCTGTATGTGCATAAGTTTCTATAGTGCGTAAGTTTTTGCATGTATGTACGTAAGTTTTTGCCTATAGGTACGTCATTCTCATTTTACACGGTAATAATCATTATCATCTGATCAAACCCATTTGTTATAAACCTTAGATTGTGCTTTTTCATAGTAAAACATAAATTAATATGGGAAATAGCACCCAATACCCCAAATCACTAATGCACTTGCAAAACTACCCTACCCTTTTTGTTTTTTGCAAATCTACCCCCAAAGACTTTTTTTTCCTTGTTTTTTGCAAATATACCCCACAAATAAAAAGGTAAATTGAAAATTGAATTTTCTTTTTCTTTTGAAAATATTAATATGATATAACAATAAAATAATAATAAAAATTTAATTTAATTTAAAAAAAATTTAAACTTAAATAAAATTTGAAAATTCAAAATCAGAAATTTTCAATTTTTTTCCTGATTTCTCTTTTAATTTTCTTTTTT
The DNA here is from genome assembly GCA_027886185.1 of Rheum nobile. NCBI lineage: Eukaryota > Viridiplantae > Streptophyta > Magnoliopsida > Caryophyllales > Polygonaceae > Rheum > Rheum nobile. The sequence goes on along the minus strand of WOAB01000308.1, from coordinate 593,871 downwards.
ATTTCTTTGGGTCTCAAATTCTTCTATTCAAAATCTCCATTTGCTTTAGAAACCCAATTAGTTCTTAGAACCCTAAAGCTTCTCCCCCTTCTCAAAATCTGGAGATGGTGTCGCGAACCACGGCCTCCAATTCGGTGTCCCTGCCGCCGGCGCCAGAGTGCTGAAACCCCACCACTTCAGAGGGGTGAGGAAGAGACCCTGGGGCCGCTACGCCGCCGAGATCAGGGATCCCGCCAAGAAGAGCCGCGTCTGGCTCGGCACCTTCGACACCGCGGAGGAGGCCGCCCTCTCCTACGATGCCGCCGCCCGGCGGTTTCGCGGTTCCAAGGCCAAGACTAATTTTGCTCTCCCCTCTGAGTCCCTCCCTCCCTTTCCCGCCGCCAGTGTCGGAGACGAAGGCAGTACCGTCGAGTCGTCAAGCCACGAGAAGTCGCCTCAGCCTCCCATGGTCAATTCCCCCTCTCCGCCGCTGGATCTGAACCTCGGAAGCGGTTGCGCCGGTGTATACCTTGGCTCTGCTGTAAGGAGTCCGTTCTGGCCTCAACATCAAGGCCAGATAACCGGATTTGGAGATGGTGTCGTTCAGCCTACACAAATTTGTGTGGTGGTGTTCACTGTTCAGCCTACACCGATTTACAGGAATATCTAAATGGGTTTTCCATTTGCAAAAGTTCAAGTTTTAATAGTGTGCTATTCACAGAGATCGTTAACTGTGCTCATTAAACCTCAAAATTTTATGCACCCAGATGATAGCTTGGTATTGGAAGATGAAAGTGGAAGAGTTAAGCTTGGCGGGACTCTACTTTTGCCTTCTGCTTATGTAACAGGTTAGTTTCTCACTCACTTTTTTTCTTTTAGTGAAGTTTTTATCTTTGAGTTTTATCTAATGTGATGCGTGTGGCAGGGGTTGTGGTTGCATTACTTGGAAAAGAAACTGGAGCAGGATCCTTTTTGGTTGAACAAGTTCCTGAAGCTGGCCTACCACCGCAGATTGAGAAGCCACTGTGAAAACTATCCTGTCATATAATGAAAACTATCCTGTCACCATTCAGGAACCTTGCATTTAACGTCAAAGCAGCTTTTCAGACACTTTTGTCCGATACAAGTGTATATGACATATGATCATTTTATTAGTATTCTGCAATGGCAGATGTGAAGTGTATTGATTTGTGTTATGAGTTCACTTAAGTGTTGAAATAGTGGGTGCCGATGTCTAATGGAAATTCAAAATGCGGGTTGGAGCAGACATTGTGAAGAGAGTGTTGAGCTACCCGCTAAAGCTGATTGCCAAGATTGCTAATGCTAATGAAAGTGTGGTCACTGAGAAGGTGTTGGATCGTTAGAGTTACGTCTGAGGGAACAAAAGCTTTGTTCCCACAGAAGTTGCAGCGGATAAATATAGCAGGAAAGATAAAGAACGAACTCACGATATATAGTGGAAACCCTGATTAGCAAAACTAGCTTCTCAAAGAAAAACCACTACCTTCAAGCTTTCGCTTGAGAGGATTTTGAAGCGTGTACTTGTCTTATTGATTTCTTGCTTGATTACACTTGTATCCTGGACTTCGACATCTAAACAACCAGCTAGACTCGAAACCTCTTCTACAACGATGAATCAAACTCAACCCTCAAAGACTTACACACACCTCACTTCCTTTTCTCTCTTCTTTTCGTTCTCTCTATTTTCCGTCATCGTCGTCACATAGAAATGAATCCACATCTCTATTAAATACAACTCGGCAAACCCTAAATGTAACAAGATAAGATTTATCCAAATAAGGCAACAAGAAGATATGATTTTGTAGAGGGAATAATATCCCAGCCGTCTATATTAATTTGAAGGAAGGATTCCGTAAATTAATATATTTGGATAAGATAGAGTACTCTCTCTCCAATTATCTTATCTTAGGAAGGTTTTCCTAAGATAACACAATCGGGCTTCTCTCTCCATATCTTCTCGAATCGGCTTGATCCTTGGAGCCGAAGTCATTCATCCTTGACCGCGTGCATGATTCTGCGTTTGATTTGTTTCCATAAATGGCACGTTGGATTCTTCTTTCCATTTGCAGCTTCGATCTTGTTCGACGCTGTTGGTCCTTCAGAGGTAACAAAGCACATGAACAGAGCTTTGTTCCCTCTTCGATCCTTCGCTGCAATGGTTTCCTGAGACAACTGTCTTTGTTCCTGAAACACTTAGTACCCAGATTAGTTGAATGTTTGTCACTATCAAAACCTAAGAAATCCAACAAATTCCCCCTTTTTGATGGTGACAAACATCCTTGACAATAAAGCATATACATACGAATTAAAGACAATTGTATGGGGAAAGGTTCTCCACACAAGACCATAATAGTTCCCCCTCAACACAACAACATATGAAACCATGTGCTGTTCCCCCTCAACCAAAGCTACCTGTCATTTTCCCCCTTTTGGCATCATCAAAAACACAGTGAAGAGTCAGAGATGAAAGATAACAGCCATATGAACATCATTCTCAATTGCAGTAGATTGAAACACACGAACGCAGACAACATGTTAAGACGACAACACGATATGCAAGGATAACATTCATGATCAACATGCCAGTCAATGCAAACACAAGAATCATAGACAAGGAAGTACGAAAAGAGAGGAGTAGATGTGCTAGGGAACAAAAGAGGTGTGGGTTAGCCAGAGAAGTACGAATTAAGAACCACTGGGGCCAGCAGCTAGAGAAGAAGTATGATTAGCAATGGAATTCATCTTTTGTTCCCACTCAGAGCTGTTGCCCCTCATTGGCGTCAGCAACCACCATAGCCTCAACTTATAGAGGAGTGAATCTGTAGTGTCGTCTTTTCCCTTCTTTGTGTGTCTTGTGATGTTCATTTTTTTTTTAACATCACAAACTTCAGCTTGCCTTCTTTCACCAGGGATTCATTCAGAGCCCACTACCTCTCACGCGTAACATTAGCTTTCGAGCACGAACCTTCCTTAGGCAGTTATAAGCCAGCATCACACACATACCTGTCGAACCCTATCCACAGACCACAGTGGCGATAATTCATAATCTCGACTTTCCGAAAAAGTAGAAGAATGTGATGCGGGGGTAATGTTACCAGAGAGGGTGCAAAGAGCATCACACAAACCATATATGAATTTTTTTTAATAATGTGTAATCATGAATGAGAGGCTCCCAAATGTGAATGATTAGAGGGGCTCATAGGAAGCATCAAACATGATGGCTAAGGTAAGCTGTAGAGTCAACAATCATTTGGGCTTATAATGAGGGATCAATGCATCAAGTTGACTCTTTTGGGCCGAAGGAAATCTGATTCATGTATTAGCAAGATAGCATAGAGAGCATGCATGAAATGTTGCACATAAGTGAAATATTAGCATGAGTCTAGGCAGGTCATTCAACTAGTGATCAAAAGAATAAATGCAGACCGGGACATGATGTTTCATCCTTCACACTTTACCATGTAATATTAGCCAATCATCGAGGGAACACAACATGTAGACAGTCAGTTTAGAGAGATCATACCTAGTTCTATACGAAACTGTTCGAATGGTTCCCTGTTTAGTGCCTTGGTGAAGATGTCGGCGATTTGATCCTTAGTTCCACAGAAGTCCATTGTCACCAACCCTTTCTCCACACAGTCACGTACGAAGTGATGTCTTATCTCGATGTGCTTGGTACGTGAGTGTTGCACCGGATTCTTGGAGATATTTATGGCACTTGTATTGTCACAGAGAATGGGAATGGAGTTTAGAAGAATACCGTAGTCGCTGAGTTGTTGTTTGAGCCATAGGAGTTGAGTGCAACAAACAGCAGCGGCTATGTATTCAGCTTCCGCAGTGGAGAGAGCCACGGAGTTCTGCTTCTTTGACCCCCAGGAAACCAGACACGGCCCAAGGAACTGAGCCATTCCAGAGGTAGATTTTATGTCCACTTTATTCCCTGCAAAGTCAGCATCTGTGTATCCGACAAGATCAAGGCTTCCTCCCCTTGGATACCACAGACAAAGATCATCTATTCCTTTCAAATATCTCAGGATCCTCTTCACTGCTTTGAGATGTGTCTCTTTGGGATCGGCCTGAAAACGAGCACAAAGACATACACTATACATAATATCAGGCCTACTAGCAGTGAGATATAGAAGCGAACCTATTATTCCTCGGTAGAGAGATGGATCAATTCCTTGCTCATGTTCGTCTTTTCCCATTGGATTGTTTGGAGATATGGGAGTGGTGAAGGATTTCACATCATTCATACCAAACTTTTTGACGCACTCCCTGAGATACTTCTGTTGGTGCACTTTGGTTTCCTCATCTCCCTGAGAGACTTGCAGACCTAGGAAGAACTTGAGTTCTCCAACCATGCTCATCTCGAATTCACTGGCCATCAGCTTAGAGAATTTCTGAACCAGTTTATCATCAGTGGATCCAAAGATGATATCATCCACATAGACTTGGACCACCAGAATATGCTTCCCTTCCTTCAGAAGGAACAGAGTCTTATCGACCTTTCCTCGAACGTATCCGTGTGTCGGAAGGAACTGTAAGAGCCTTTCATACCAGGCCCTCGGGGCTTGCTTGAGACCATACAGAGCTTTGTCTAAAATGTAGACATGGTCAGGTTGAGTGGTGTCCTCAAAGTCGGGTGTTTGCTCCACGTAGACTTCCTCCTTAAGAACTCCATTCAAGAAGGCAGTCTTGACATCCATCTGTTGCATCTTGAACCCATGGAAAGAAGAATACGCAATTAGGAGTCTTATTGCTTCTAACCTGGCAACAGGAGCAAAGGTCTCATCATAGTCGATGCCTTCCTGCTGATTGTAACCTTTCACCACCAGCCTAGCTTTGTTCATTGTGACCTGACCTTGATCATCCAACTTGTTTCTGAACACCCACTTGGTTCCAATCACTGTTTTGTTCCTTGGACGAGGAACTAACCGCCAAACCTTGTTTCTTTCGAACTGGTGAAGTTCCTCTTGCATGGCGTTTATCCAGTCAGGATCCTTCAATGTTTCTCCTACAGTTTTGGGTTCTTACAAAGAGAGAAAAGCATTGAAAGTACAGAAATTTTATAGGGAGGAACGAGTACTCTGAGGTGCTCCCTTTCTATAGTCAGTGACGATTAGCTTGACTGGATGAGCCAACTTTTGCTGGTAGTTGGGAACTTGGAGATTGTTGATGTGGAATTCCTCTGAATCAGCGTTCCCAGCACTTGAGCCTTCACCTCCTGTGCCATTAGCGTTAGGATTGACATCCCTCGTTCCTTCAGCAGAAGGGCAGTCCTCAGAGGGCTCCGTTGTTCCGTGACTTGGGCTTTATTCCCCCTGAGGTGCCTGAGATACATCAAGGGGGTAAGCATTTTCTTCATTGCCCCCTGAGTTGGCGGAATTGGGAGTTCTTGGTGTAGAGGGATCATTTTGAGTTTCTTGATCTTCAGAGGTCCCACCGCTGACATTGCTATCTACAAGCTGGAAGAAATCATCTTCGGAAAGCTCGATGTTGCCTGATAGTTCCTGCACATTGTTTCCAGCCATAACAGTTTCATCAAATACAACATGAACGCTTTCCTCTACCTTTCTGGTTCTCTTGTTGAAAACTTTGTAGGCCTTGCTTTGCTGTGAATATCCTACAAAAGTTCCTTCATCACTTCTGGGATCAAACTTCCCAAGAGAATCTTTCCCGTTGTTGTGGACGAAGCACTTGCAACCAAATGTGCGCAAATGAGACACATTAGGTTTCCTTCCTTTCAGAAGCTCATAGGCAGTTTTGTTCAGAAGAGGACGGATGGTTGCTCTATTCAGAACGTAGCACGCAGCATTCAAGGCTTTGGCCCAAAAACTCCTTGGAAGACCACTTGATATGAGAAGATTATGCATCATGTCTTCCAGAGTTCTGTTCTTTCTTTCAACAACACCGTTTTGCTGTGGGGTCCTAGGAGCAGAGAAGTTGTGGTTGATACCTCTGTTCCTACAGAGGGATAGGAACTGAGAGTTCTCGAATTCAGTTCCATGATCAGTGCGAATAGACCCCAAGGAATGTCCAGTGCTCCTTTCGGTTGCCTTAATCCAGGACTCAAACTCCGCGAACACTTCATCCTTTGTGGAGATAAATAGAGTCCATGTGTACCTGGAATAGTCATCAACAATAACAAAGACATATGCATTTCCCCCACGGCTCTTCGTGCGCATAGGCCCACAAAGATCCATGTGGACTAATTCCAGAGGACGTGTTGTACTTATATCCCTTTTTGACTTGAAGGAAGACCTCACTTGTTTTCCTTTAATGCATGCGTCACACACGTCACTTCTCATTGCTTCAACCTTGGGAAGGCCATTCACCAACTCTTGTCTATGAAGTTTGGATAGGAGTTGAAGGCTAGCATGTCTAAAGCGTTTGTGCCACAAGTCTGTCGTCTCAGCAATAGACGCCATACATAGGTCCTTGTCAGAGATGAAAGTAGGGCCGACCTTATAGACATTGTTGTCGCAGATCCCTTTGAGTAAGATTTTCCCTGTACTTAGACACTCAACATGACAATCATCAGTGGTAAAGACTACCCTATTTTATCTGTTTTGACATAGTTGAGCCACACTAAACAGATCAAACTTGAGATTATTCACTAGATTCACATTATTCATAGTGATGTGTTTAGAGAGTTTTACCATACCGATACCACAAACCTCACCCTTACTCTTGTTTCCAAAAGTTATTGATGTCTCTGAGGCTGGCTGAAGAGAAGTGAACCATTCACTGTTCCCTATCATGTGACTTGAACATGCACTGTCAAGGTGCCAAGAGCCTTTCCTTGCTTCCTCCTCGGATTTATGAGAACCACCTTCTGATACGTTGTGACCTTTTGAGCTCATCAAGCAGATATCCTTTGAGAGAGGAGATGCTTCATCATCTGAGCTGCAGTCACCCCACTTCGCAATCCTCGTTTGTTCCTCGTTGAAGACATGAGAAGAACCTGCCGCTTTGTTGAGGCACCTTTTTGCGAAGTGTCCGTTGTCATAGCAGTGAGAGCAGACAACCTTCTTCATGTCATTGTGAACCATGACCGAACCTTTAGTGCCTTTGCTTCGAGACCATATCTTCTTCATGGCTTGAGTGATGAGAGCCACATCTACATCACCTTCTTGAGAGTCTCTATCCAAGGCATTTCCTGACGACATATTTCCTGTAGAATCTGTAACTAAAACAAACAATCTAGAGCACCAGGCTCTGATACCAAATGTTGGATCATTAGAGTTACGTCTGAGGGAACAAAAGCTTTGTTCCCACAGAAGTTGCAGCGGATAAATATAGCAGGAAAGATAACGAACGAACTCACGATATATAGTGAAAACCCTGATTAGCAAAACTAGCTTCTCAAGGAAAAACCACTACCTTCAAGCTTTCGCTTGAGAGGATTTTGAAGCGTGTACTTGTCTTATTGATTTCTTGCTTGATTACACTTGTATCCTGGACTTTGACATCTAAACAACCAGCTAGACTCGAAACCTCTTCTACAATGATGAATCAAACTCAACCCTCAAAGACTTACACACACCTCACTTCCTTTTCTCTCTTCTTTTCGTTCTCTCTATTTTCCGTCATCGTCGTCACATAGAAATGAATCCACATCTCTATTAAATACAACTCGGCAAACCCTAAATGTAACAAGATAAGATTTATCCAAATAAGGCAACAGGAAGATACGATTTTGTAGAGGGAATAATATCCCAGCCGTCTATATTAATTTGAAGGAAGGATTCCGTAAATTAATATATTTGGATAAGATAGAGTACTCTCTCTCCAATTATCTTATCTTAGGAAGGTTTTCCTAAGATAACACAATCGGGCTTCTCTCTCCATATCTTCTCGAATCGGCTTGATCCTTGGAGCCGAAGTCATTCATCCTTGACTGCGTGCATGATTCTGCGTTTGATTTGTTTCCATAAATGGCACGCTGGATTCTTCTTTCCATTTGCAGCTTCGATCTTGTTCGACGCTGTTGGTCCTTCAGAGGTAACAAAGCACATGAACAGAGCTTTGTTCCCTCTTCGATCCTTCGCTGCAATGGTTCCCTGAGACAACTGTCTTTGTTCCCGAAACACTTAGTACCCAGATTAGTTGAATGTTTGTCACTATCAAAACCTAAGGAATCCAACAGAAGGTATTCAAACCGTGCGACTAAGGCAAGTTCAAGGCAGCCTTATTTCCTTAGCACTCCAGTGTCTTTCAATGTTGTATATGCACTTTAGTTGCAAAAAGAATTATCTTGTTTTGTTTTAATGTTGAAATGACTCATTAATGAAGTAATTAAATATATAAAATTATTCTATCATATATTGAAAATTATCCTGTCACCAATATTCATCAGTTAAAAATAATTACAAACTTGAAACATATGAACCCGTCAGGATATATATGGAATCATGACAGGATTGTGTTAAATTCTATAAATGCGCAAAAACGAATATGTGAATTATCATAAACGAAAAAAAATTATATGTATGCTCATGATTATGCTAATGTTATCTGTTGCAAGAGTGGGTGTCATCATCTAGGATTGTTGTTGGTGATTATCTGTATGCTCATGATTATGCAATGGATTTAAGATCTTTGTAAGTCTCTTGTTATGTTCTTTGGAATGCATTAGGTCATTTAATTAGAAGTCCTTATCTATGATATCTTGTTGCATTCAGCATAGTGGTTATTTACTAAAGTTCCTTATGTTATCAGTTTCTATCTCAATTTTTGGGAATCTAATCTTATCTGTCTCGTTATTTATGTCAGGTGAATGACTTTGTCTTTGTATTGGCTGAAGAAAATAAGCGGCTTGTTGCACACTTGGAAGATATGTATGAAGATTTGCAAGGAAGCAACATGGTTGTTGGGAGGGAGGGTGCTACTGGTTGGGCTTTGGGGGGGGGGGGGGGGGGGGGGGGGGAGGCACAGAAAACCTTGGTTTTTCTGCTGACACAGAGGCTAGTTCTTTTGGCTACTGGCTAACTGTCTATGTTTTAATGTTGTATAGGTGACATGATACTATGCAGAGTATAATACTGCCTTATTTCTCTAGTACTCTAGGGTCTTCAATGTTGTATAGGCATTTTAGTTGCAAAGATAATTATTTTGGTTTGCTTCAATGTTGTAATCACTCATTAATGAAGTATTAAAACGTATAGAATTATCCTGTCATATATTAAAAACTATCTTGTTAGCAATACTCATCCGTTAAAATAATTACAAACTTGAAACATAATATTTCATTGAATTAAAAAAAAATCAGTGACAATAACTTGTTTTACTTATGTCGATAGACAAATTATCACTTGGTGACAAGAGATGTAAGGTTTTAAATAATATTACCCAGGTTGACATGATAATTTTTAGTTTATGATAGGGGCTTTAAGGTTGAAAGTTTTAGTTATAGCGTTTGTGACTTTTCGTCAAACATTTCCTCCTTCCTATTTTATTTAAAATAATTTTCAAATGTAATACCAAAATTTCAAATTATAAGAAATAGCGTTAGTGTTTCTGTTATACGTACTTACGTAGATAGTTATATAATTATACTATGTCATTATTTCTTACCTTCACCGAACAACGATAAACTATTAACAGGGTAACATGCATGATACATGAAACCAAATCATAGGTGGATAATTACATCATAAGAGTTATGCCCAACACAACACAACAATACTCATCTCATTTGTACTACATACATTACATACTTGATACATATTCTTATGTAAAATATTTTTCTATACTTTCCATTATAAAGAGGAATTTTAAGATTGAAAAGGTTTAAGTAATTCAGTCGCGAAGTATTGTGACAAACTGCAATGGTCAAGTGTATATAAACTAGATGTACAATGTTCAAGCTACACTTATTTAGAGTAATAAGACTGTTGTATACCAAATAAAAATGTCACAATGTTCAAGCTACACTGATTTTTTGTCACATGGTACAATTGCGTACAATTGCACGAATTATCTTTGGACTAATACTTCATGTCACTGGTCTTTATATTTTTGTCACATTGTATATTTGTATTGTGGGAATGAATAATTACGATATTAGAGAAGTTTATATTTTTCATACTATCAACCTTAAATTCTTGTCATCCATTAGAAATTTTATTGTCGACTTTACCGAAATAAATGGCATCATTGAAATTCATTCTACCTATAAACAATATAGTACTTTATGATAATGTCGCGTAATATTTAGTATTTTATGATAATATGAATGCCCATATTGTAAAATTTACTTGTATGAGAGTTTGCTTTTGCTTTTGTTTGAGTTGATTAGTTCAACCACTAATTTTTTGATAATGGCAAACTTTTGTTGCATTTGTATGCAGAAATCTATTCTCCCTGTTGAGTTATATAGAGACGTGTGTGACTCGCAACTTATTGGAGTGTCTGGATACTCAAGAGAGGTTTTCACTAATTTATTTTACAATCTTTTTCTCGAATTACAACCTTTGTATAAGCAGTTATGGTGTGTAGCACAAAGGGAGAAAATGCAATAGGAGAAATCGACAAGGATTGTTGTTGATAATAATTTGGTTGAAAGGAAAGGAAGAAAAAGGAATAGGTGACAAAAAATTGTTTGTAAAAATTGAGCTATTCAATTTTTTGTAGTGTTGACGACACATATCTGGCTTGGAATGTAATCGTTTTATGTGGGTAAACGCAATTGCTTATAGTGCCTAAGGGTAATGTTGTCACTTACCATACTTTTGATAGCTGAATGAGCCAACAAGATTAGTTGAGTCAATTAGAAGAATTATTTTGTTTTGCCTCAATGTTGTAATCACTCATTAATGAAGTAATTAAACGTTAGAATTATTCTGTCATATATTAAAAACTATCCTATCGGCAATACTCATCCGCTAAAATAATTACAAACTTGAAACATAATATTTCATTGAATTGAAAAAAATCAGTGACAATAACTTGTTTTACTTGTGTCGATAGAAAAGTTATCACTTGGTGACAAGAGATGTAAGGTTTTAAATAATATTACCCTGGTTGACAGGATAATTTTTAGTTTATGACAGGGGCTTAAGGTTGAAAGTTCTAGTTATAGCGTTTGCGACTTTTCGTTAACAAATTTCCTACTTTATATTTTATTTAAAATAATTTTCAAATGTAATACCAAAATTTCAAAGTATAAAAAATAGCGTTAATGACATTTCTTTTATGACGGAAAAATACTCACTAAGTGACTAGAATGATATATACATAACGTAAATAAAAAGTACAACTTATTTCAACTCTACCAAATATCATCCTTTACCATTGTGTTTCTGTTATACGTAGATAGTTATATAATTATACTATGTCATTATTTCTTACCTTCACCGAACAACATGTTATACATAGATAGTTATATAATTATCTTGTCACTAGTGTAGTGACTATCTAATATCATGTAATATTTAATACTTTATGATAATATGTGTAATATCTGGTACTTTATGAAACGAATTATTTGATTTTGTTTTATGTAAGATAGTTATATAATCATCCTTTACCATTGTGTTTCCTCATGGTTACAATGTCGGAATTTTCTCGGATTGAACAATTACAATGTTGGAATGAATAATTTTGTCACGTGGTATAGTTCTATTGTCAGAACGAACAATACAATGTCAGAGAATTTTATATTTTTGTCACATGGTACAATTGCACGAATTATCATTGGATGGATATTTCATGTCTGTGGTGTTTATATTTTTGTCACATGGTTTATTTATATTGTTGGAATGAACAATTACAATGTCAGATAAGTTTATATTTTTCATACTATCAACATTAAACTCTTGTCATCCATTAGAAATTTTATTGTCGATTGTAATGAAATAAATGTCGCTGATGAAATTCATTCTACCTATGCACAACATATGTCAAAAGACTGAAATCTAAGCATGAACTATTAAGCAAATTAAGTATCAAAGAACTTATGTATTATATCAACATATACGTGATAACATAGGGTGTACACCACATTCCATACTGCGGTGAATCATCCCTACGAGGGGACAAATAGCAAGCGTCTCCACCCATTTCTACGAGGGTGGCATTTCTGAAAACTGGTTGTCGATGGCTGAAAAGGTAAGAGGCATTTGGTGGTTCATTAGTCAACTTTATAATTTTAACATAGGGTGTATACCATTTTATGAAGCATGTTATTTATTTTTGTTTTATATAATATAGTATTTTATGATAATGTCGCGTAATTTTAAACCATATTAAAGACGACAGGACAAGTCAGTAAGTATGACAGGATTGGTTATATATTTTCATCCTATTTTAATCATTCTCTTCTTCTTCTTATGTGATATGGATTGCCACTCATGTTGGTCAATACCATTATTTCAAACCATGACATGATATATATGGAACCTGACATGATATATATGGAACTATGACATGATTGTGTCATATCAATTAAACCCAAACTAGTCCATATTAAACTCATCAGGATATATATGAAATCATGACAGGATTGTATTAAATTCTATGAATGCCCGAAAACAAATATGTGAAATATCATTAACGAAGAAAATTATATTAACTACTTTCGACTAAATATCAATTCAACCAATTCCAATAACACAATTACATTAACTACTTTGAAATTGGTTTTTTTGCTGCCATCAGGTGAACTCTCTTTACTTTTCCAAGGCTTGCTGTGATGGTTCCCATACTCTCTTTACTAATCTTGTTTTCGTGTAGTGTGAGAGTATCAAACGAATTGTTGTGATGGTTCCCATACCTCTTCACAACTAGTGATGATGTGGTTGAACTCACCCCTAAACTCGCCTTCTCAACTAGTATCAAACAAAGTCTTTCAGTCGATCTCTTCAACAAGCAAATTCGGCGCCTCCAATTGCAGACGACATAAACTAGCGGTGAATTTCCAGAACCAAGCAAGTAAATTCGGCGCCTCCAATTGCAGACGACAGAAACGATCTCTTCAACAAGCAAATTTCCAGAACTAAGCAAATTCGCAAAATTTCTGCTCTTCTCACAAGACTCTAGCGGTGAATTGCAACATGAGGGAACTCAAACTTCCCAATTACAGACGACAGAAACAGAATCCTCTCCGGCGCCTCCAATTGCAGACGATGAAACAGAATCCTCTCCGGCGCCTCCTTCGTAATCATGGAAGTATGGAACTGCATCTCCCTCTCCTCCTGTTTCGTATAGGAATCATGCCTTGCATACACCGCCTTCCCGAACCCAAACAAGCTCACCCTCTCACAAACCCCAACCGCCATAGCCACCGCCTGCATCCCTGAAGAGTAGTGGAAACGCTTCCCTGCGTGCGCCGCGCTCCACGCCTCCAAGCTCCTCTTCCCGCCGTCGAAGAGCCCCCTCCTCATAGAGTAGTACTTCACGATCCTCGCGATGAGGCGGTCGAACCTGGGGTCGGTGACGAGAATCTCGCCGACGTCGGTGGCATTGCAGTTAATTTACTGTAATAAGATGGTTTTGAGTTAATTTACTGTTAATTTGATGTAAACCCCAACCACCATCGACTAATAATTTGTTGTAAATCCCAACCCAAACAAGTAAATGAATTTGAGTCTGTTTGGATTTAGGAGGGAAATTTAGGAAGGAAAAGTTATGTATTTGAGAGGGAAATTTAGGAGGGAAAAATTTGGGAGAGAAATAATAATTAATGATATTTGTATATTTTTTGTTTTTTATTTCCCTTTTCTTTTCTCTAATTTTATTGATTTAATTTATTTTTTGAATTAAAAAAAAAGATTTAATATTTTGCAAAAATACACCAAATGGTGTATATATGTAAAAAAAAAAAGTTAACCCGGTATTCTTGCAAATGCAAAACCCATTTAGGGTATTTCTGCAATTCGGTGAATTAATATTGACACAACATCAATTATTTTGCTATTGTTTTGAAGTGACACGTTATAAATTAGAGGCAGTTCATCGTCGAAAATTGAACCGAATCTAATTTAGGTGAATCAAATCGAAGTAAGTCGGTTTGGTCCGATTCTAAGCCTAACAAACTAAAAATATATTTAAGTTATTTTGCCTGGAAAATATTCATATTTAGGTTTATTAGTTTTAGAAAAATAATCGATATTGACTAAACTAAACATAACCAAAACAAGTATACTTAGTTCGGTTTATTCAGTTTAGTTCAGTACATATATTTGTTCTGACCAGCCACAACCCTATTATTATAAATGTTATTTTTGATACTACTACTACTCATATCCCTAGTACTCTGTGTTGTCCAATACTACCATTAGCTCATTCAGTTATCTCCAAAAAATAGATATTTTCAGTAGGGTTGAGCATCAGTTCAAAACTGAAGTGAAAAAGCCGAACCAAACCAAATTTCAAATTTTGGTATACCAAACCGTACAAACTCGGTTTGTTTCTTTCAGTTCGGTTTTGAACCGACCATTAATCTTTAATAGTGCATGCATACTATAAAGATATGTAGAAAGTAATTGATTTATTCCATTGGTATGATGCCATATATATACAAGCTAGGTAACTAACTAGGAGATATTTGGCTAACAATATTCTAGAGATTCTCCACTAACTTAGTGCTAAAGAAGAGTGGAAGACTAATTCAAAGTGCAGGAGAATACGAAACTAATTAACAGATTGACTAATTAACAAATTGTCCTAATTATTCTCAACAATCCCCCGCAAGTTGGATGGTCGGAACGAGAGATTCAACTTGGACATGAATGAGTCGAAACGCGGCATGTGGAGGGCCTTTGTAAGCACATCTGTCAATTGATCATCAGTTGAAACAAATGACACTCGGAATGTACCCCGCTGCACTTGTTCTCGGACGAAGTGGTAAGCCAAAACTATATACTTCATACAAGAGTGGAAAACAAGGTTGACACTCAAGCTCGTTGCACCAAGGTTGTCGCAATATATAACTGGCTTGTCTTGCAGTTGGTGACCAAGTTCAGAGAAGAGAGAGAGCACCCAAAGGATTTCTGCAGCAGTATTTGCCAGGGCCTTATACTCGGCCTCTGTCGATGATCTGGCTATGGAGCGTTGTTTTCTTGAGCTCCAGGAGATATGCGTGCTACCCAAATATAGCAAATAGCCAGTTGTAGAAACATAATCATCCTTATCTCCAGCCCAATCGGCGTTCGAAAAGGCATGGAATGTGAGAGGAGAGTTGGCTGAGATATGAATGCCACGGTCACAACATCCTGCAAGATACCGCAACACCCTCTTAAGAGCATCCCAATGCGCAGTTGAAGGCTGCTGCATAAACTAAGACAGTCTGTTGGTGGCAAAAGCAACATCAGGGCGGGTGAGACTGAGATACTGCAAGCTACCCACAAGAGTCCTATAATCCGTAGGAGAAGGTAAGGGCGAGCCACCTGAACGGAGCAGCGGAATTGTAGCAGACAACGGAGTAGAGATTGGATTGGCATCAACCATGCCTGCCTTTTGAAGGAGATCAGTAATATACTTGCGCTGAGAGAGCAAGATGCCATCTCCTGTAGGAATGACTTCCACACCTAGGAAATAATTGAGCGACCCAAGGTCCTTAAGAGAGAAGCGAGCAGACAGATTGGCGATCAGGTTGGACAGAGCATCCGACGAGTTCCCCGTCACTATTATATCATCAACATATACTAGCAAATAAAGCGTAGTCAAGCCATGCCGATAGATGAACAGGGAAGCATCTGCAACGGAGTTGGTGAAGCCAATTGATTGCAAGAAAACTCGCAGCTCGGTATACCACGCCCTCGGCGCCTGCTTGAGGACATCCAACGCCTTTCTAAGGCGACAAACATGATCAGGGAAGTCCTTGTTGATAAAGCCCGTCGGTTGAACCATATACACCTCGTCATCTAGAGTACCCTGCAGAAACGTGTTGTTTATGTCCAGCTGCCGAAGAGCCCAGCCAGAACGAACAGCAAGAGACAACACAACCCGCACTGTGATCGGCTTAACCACGGGACTAAAAGTTTCAGCATAGTCCCATCCAGGGCGTTGATGGAATCCCTTGGCCACCAGCCGAGCCTTATAACGATCAACCGAGCCATCAGGATTTCGTTTGATCCGGTAGACCCATTTACAGCCTACAAGGTTCTGCTCAGAGGAGGGCTGTACGAGATCCCAAGTGCGATTATCACACAAGGCATCGAACTCAGTTTGCATCGCAAGGCGCCAATCGGGGTCCCGGAGAGCCTGAGTGATTGTTGTTGGTTCGGTGGGGTGGGTTACATGGACATGGAGATTGAGTCTGGAAACTGGCTTCATGATATTATTCTGAGATCGAGTGACAACTCCGCCGACAACTTTCTGTCTTTTGTTAGGGTGAGCAGGATGTTGTGGGACTTGGTTAGAGGGAGGCAAGCCCGTAGGTGATGGGCCAGCACTGGTCGGCCCGGTAGGAGTGGCTGTTGTGTGGTGTGGGGAAGCGGCAGACGGAGCGGGCTGGGAAAGTTATGGGTCGTGGGATATATGGGCTGATTGGTGGACTGAGCAAGAGTGGGCTCAACTTGCTCTTGCAAAATAGGGATCGCCAATACAGTGGACTCTGTTTCACCCAAATCCGGCATGGCAGCAGACTGAGCAAAAGAACGGAAAAGGTACTCTGTCTCTACAAATCGAACATGGTGAGAGCTATAAATCCTCCCTGATTAAGGTTCCAGACACAGATAAGCATGCTGATCCGCCGAGTACCCTACAAAAACACACACGGAAGACTTTGGCGCAAGTTTATGGTTAGCATACGGTTTTAACCAGGGAAAGCACAAACAACCAAAACACTTAAGCTTAAGATAATCCGGTCTAACATTCATCAACTTGGAGAATGCGGATTTGTGACCAAGGATAGGTGTGGGTAGACAGTTTATTAGGTAGGTTGCGGTGGTCATGGCGTGGGGCCAATATTGAGGGGCATGCCGGATTGGGTTATGAGGGAGAGGCCGGTTTCAGCGACGTGGCGATTTCTTCTTTCAGAGATTCCATTGTGTTTAGGAGTGTGCGATGGAGTGGTATGGTGCCACGCCGCCGAGTCAGACAGGTGAAGATGATGGGTTGATGGAGGGTTGGACGGCCAGAGGTACACACCATTACGACATGGGCCCTTAAGGGTGATTTTCCCCATTCGAAGATCCTTCATAATAAAATAGTCAGGGAAAAAGGTTATAGCAGATTGTGTTTGAGATGTAAACTAAGATACTGATATGATATTTTGTTTCATGTAGGGTACATGAAGAACATTGGACAAAGAAAAATCATTAAGATTAAGAGTTCCAGAGTGTGAGATGCTTAAACCTGAACCGTTACCCATAAATAGCGAATCTGGTCCCGTGTATGGATGATAGAGTGCAAGGTTGTCCAGGTCCTTCGTAACGTGGTGCGTGGCCCCACTGTCGACCAAGTACTGATAGCCTGAGTTGTCTGTGGTCAGAGAGTGCGCCTGAGGTGAAGGCTGCGGAACAGGAGCCCGAGCAAAAGAAGGCAGCGAGACAGTCGGATGTTGTTGACGGAAGGTTGCGCACTGAGACATGACATGGCCTTGTATGTTACACCACTGGCATTTACCTTGAAACGGTTTCGGCGACGTACCACGGGGACCAAAACGTGGGTTGGAGGGTGATGTGACCCTGCCTCCCATGACGGCCCAAGACGAGGAAGAAGCCATGATCGTGGGCTCAGAAGAGCCAAGTACGAAGACCGCGATCTTCATCATACTCCTCGCATCTGGAACAGAGACCGCGATCTCATTCAAGCGTCTCTATCTAAGACCAAAGATCGCGTGCCTCAACGCGTCTTCCTGCAAGCGACTCAATGTTGAACGCAATCTCCTTCAAGCGACTCAACCTCATTCAATGTTGGTCGCGTTCTATCTGAAGATTCTCGCATTCAATGCCTTTAACGCGTTCTTTTGAGACACTTTCTGTATTTAGTATTTCCTGCGTGTTTTAGATAGTTTCCTTTTATAGTCTTTCTATCTTTTAGGGTTTGTGCCTTTGCATGCTTGCATGAGCTAGCCCACGAGGCTCGACTCGGCCTATCCGACGTCTCGCCTCTAGTATTTATACCTAACTTTGTTATTGTTATTTCCTTACGTTCAATGTAATTCAAGGTTTCAAGTCGAGTGTTTATCCTCCTTCCCTTGATCAGACGTCAAAACCCTCTATGTTCACATCCCCTTCACTCTGCCGCCGACGCTACGACAAACGCTTGAATCTTCAAGCCAGTCTTCCTTCGCATCTCCCTTCACCCGCAGTCGACGCTACGACACCCGTAGTCGACGCTACGACACCAACGACTTGTCTCTTCAAGTCATCTATCCCTCATCAAATCGCTTCCACCAACGCTATCCTTTCGCCCCAACAACCGCTGCCACCGCGTTCACCACTGCACCACCACCGTGTTCACCAACACGTTCATCATCGCGTTCTTCAATGCGTTCGCCATCTTCTTCACTACTGTGACGTTCAACGTGACTTCTCACCCAAGACTAGATCCAAAGGTGCCACCTTTTGACAATTGGCTTGTCATCGGAGGCAAGAACACACCAACTGGCATCAGAGCCCAGCAGTCTTGTAAGTCATGAACTCAAGTTTGCATCTTGTTCACAATTTTTTTTTTCTTCCCCCCATCGTCTGCTTTCGTAACATCTCGCGAGAAAAGAGAAGAGAAAAAAAAAAGAGAAAAGAAGAGAACAACCAAAAGTTTCCATCTTTGCAACACCTTCGGTTTCTACAAGATCCTATCTTGGCCGATTTTTTTTTCTTGTTCCCTAAGTTTTGGTGTGTTAGGTAATTTGTTATCTTGCATGCTAGAATATTTTGTTTCCTTATTTCACGTATGGATAGAGTTTCTTTGTTTGGTAGATTTTTCTTTTTAGTTAAGTTAACCGAATTTTCTTATATAAGATATCATCAAATCTTATCTTCTCACTCTTATCTCTAAGATCACACTTGTGATATTCTTGTTACTTAGACCGATTTTATTTTTGTTTCCTTTTGCAAAATCCGAAAAGATCAAAAGATAAGATCTCAGATATTAAAAAAAAAATTGAAAAGATATTAAAAAAAAAAACTTTCCAAAGTTAGGGAAAGCCAAAATAAGGCAACCCTAACTCACTCTCGGTCTAAGCTCATCTTCTCAACCTCTCCACCGTCTAGGTCAAGCTTTCTAGAAGGTACTTTCTTGCTTATTAGGTTGCTTTGTTTACGTTTGTTTTAGGGTTTCAATTTGTTCTTGTTTGTTTCATTGCAACTTGCTTGATACACCATCTCTTGTCAAGCCAAGCTGCCCTCACGGCAAGCCCAAACTAGCCTTACCTATGTGAACTTTGTGACTTGACTAGTGATTTGCTTGGTTGTTGTTCTTCGTTGTCTTTTGGTTCGTTTTTTACTCCCATGTCTGGCCATATTGTTATAGGTACCATGACGATTGAACACGGTGAAAACCACCCTGGAGTCGACAACAACAACCCACCTCAACCACCATTGGATATACCCCAAGACCAACCACTGGTTAACCCCCTACAACAGGACCCTCTCATCGCGTTGTCTGAGGAGCAAAGGGAGATCCAAGCCCTTCGATAAGAGAACGCATCTTTGAGAGCCCAACGACGCGATGCACAACTCATGCCCAACCCAATTCCACTGAGTACAATGGACGCGCCGACTCAACCACGAGCCATCGACGCTGGTCCATCAAAGACAAGAGTCGACAAAGGCAAAGGAATCATTCCGTCGACGTCTCATCACCAACCGCAACTCAATCGTATGCAGAGTGTCATCGAGAGTCGCCAAGGCTTCGTTTCCCACGCGGACCGCTACGTGCCCAGAGCCACAACCGTTGGCTTCGACAACGGCTCCGACTACGATCGCGACGCCGAGGACAGTCAAGGTGAGTATTCTGAACCATCCAACTTTGATGATCGCTATGCCTCTAGGAGAACCCAGAGACGCGTACCGGGCTCAGCACCACGCGAAGGCCGCCCTCGCCGAGCCGAACAAGCCGACGCGACGCCAAAGAGACCCAGTCGCCGACCAAGTGCGCATACGCGACACGATGAGACCAACTTGAGGACACCAACTACCCAGCCACGGAGATTTGATGTACGCGATCACCTTCGACACCAGAGTGTTCGAATGCCACGTTACGGATCTGATGGCTACACATCGATCACACCCAATGTCCACGACGACTTCGACGAGTATGACGACGAGGAGATCGAGGACTCAAGTATGGTCAACCCTAATTTTTTTCACCCACCTCTTGGAGATCCACTTGAATTGCAGGATCACCCATCGGATTGGATACCTCCACCGCGTCTCCAGCCCCAAGGAGAACGCGTTCGTGACATTGGCGGCGAGCGCCGTGCTGTTATGCACAGAGACATTCGACGCGACAACTACGATGCCCAGCCGCGAAGACGTCAACGCGATGACGCCTACGCGCCAAGGGATGAGTACGTCCGCGAAGATCGCCAAGACCGCGATAGACGCCATGTTGGATGTGATAGACCACGTGGAGTGCGCGCCTTTGAGAACCCTCTCTACGACGCCATGCCAAACAACGCGTTCAACCAAGCACCTGCCCAACCTCGATTCCAACGCCACCAAGTCAAGGTAAAAATCGAGCATTTTTATGGTGAATACAACCCCTCTGTTTTTCTTGAATGGGTGCAGGCTACGGAGTACACACTTCGATATTGTCGAGTGCTCCCTGAGGAGCATGTCGACGCCGCGACACTTAATTTCCGAGGAGCCGCGAGAGTGTGGTGGAATCGCTTCGAGGATGACTGCGTCAGACGCCAAAGGGCATGGGTCACGGAGTGGCACCAACTCGTGTACGTGATGACAAGGAAATATGTGCCTCCAGACTATAGGAATCAAATGCGAATGGAGATAGCCATGGCTCGCCAAGGGTCGCTGTCTCCACTCGAGTTCTTTTCCAAGCTTGAAGACATGTATTACAAAGCCAACATCTCCGTTGCACCATCGACTTTGAGGACGGAATTCTCGAGTGGCTTGAACACCAACATCCGTGATTAACTCGAGATTTTGCCAATCAAAGACTTGAACACCCTCACTCACACGGCGATGCAAATTCATGCACAACTCACTCGCCGAAAGTCCTACACTTGGCAAGGTGGCCAAACAAGGTATGCTTCTAACCCTAGTGGTTTATCTCCTACTAATGTTCGCCCTAGTGCCTCTACCATACCCGCGTCGAGCCAAGCTCCTGAAGCGAAGCCGTCGACACCACACACCGCACTGCGCCAGACTGCGCCCACACAACCCCCAATGGGCACCAATCGCGCACGCGACCTTGAGTGTTACAAATGTGGTGGATGAGGCCACTACAAAAAGGATTGCCCCAATGCGCGCAAGGTCTTGTTCTCTACCGCCGCCGCCGGCTATGAGTCATGCGACGACGAGGAGGGCGCCCTTGAGCCCATCGAGGAGGGCAACGAAGAGGTGGACGACGCCTATGACTGCGTACCCACTTCTCTGCACGCGGGCACACCATTGAGCTTGGTGACGCGTCATCTCCTCACAGTCAAGGACGCGAGCTTACGCGATCAACGCGAGAACTTGTTCTACACAAGGGCTCTCATCCACACAGCTTCCTTGAATGTCATAGTTGATGGAGGATCATGTGCTAACATTGTCAATGATAAGGTCGTGACACACTTCAAGTTGCCTACGATGCCTCATCCCCAGCCTTATGCCCTCCAATGGATTTCTTCTAGTCCAGGTAACACAATATCTCACCAATGCTTAATTTCATTTTCCATAGGTCAATACTGTGATTCCGTTTTATGTGATGTGATTGCAATGGACGCCACCCATCTCTTGCTTGGGCGTCCATGTCAGTTCGATCGTCGCGTACTTCACGATGGGTATCTAAACACATATGTGTTTACCTATCACGGGAAGCGCGTGACTCTCTTACCAATGAATTCCCATGAGATTTTACAGGATCAGGTCGAGCGTGATAAAGACAAGACATTGGATGCGGCAAAGACTGCATCAACACCACCGCGACCCACCTCAGATCCCGGAGATTCTTCCTTGCGGCAACAACTCGTCTCACACCACGACGCGCCCCAGAATAATACGCGTTGCAGAGACAAGGGGAGTGTCGCGCCTCAGAGCACTACGTTGCAGGGCAGTTGTGACCACAAGGTGCTTCTCGCCCGCCCAAGGGACTTCACTGCTGGTTTGAACAACAAGGTGCCTTCTTGACTGTTAGTGACAACCCCAAGCACGCAATGGACGCACATCGATGCGCATTTGCCACCAGCTTTCACCGAGTTGCAAGCGGAGTTCACCGCGGATTTGCCAGAGGCGCCTCCCAACACACCACCACCCGTGTGTAGCCTTCCACAGACAATCCACTGGGTGACTGGTGCCTATCTGCCACATCGCGGCCGCCGTCGATTTGTGTTTGACACCGGAGACCTCCATTGGGAGCACTTGCACGAGTATGTTGAGCCCAAGTTCAACGATGGTGAAGCGGGGACGCTTTACAGCCAAGTGGGGGAGGATGATGTGACCCTGCCTCCCATGACGGCCCAAGACGAGGAAGAAGCCATGACCGTGGGCTCAGAAGAGCCAAGTACGAAGACCGTGATCTTCGTCATACTCCTCGCATCTGGAACAGAGACCGCGATGTCATTCAAGCGTCTCTATCCAAGACCAAAGATCGCGTGCCTCAATGCGTCTTCCTACAAGCGACTCAATGTTGAACGTGATCTCCTTCAAGTGACTCAACCTCCTTCAATGCTGGTCGCGTTCTATCTGAAGATTCTCGCATTCAATGCCTTTAACACGTTCTTTTGAGACACTTTCTATATTTAGTATTTCCTGCGTGTTTTAGATAGTTTCCTTTTATAGTTTTTCTATCTTTTAGGGTTTGTGCCTTTGCATGCTTGCATGGGATAGCCCACGAGGCTCGACTCGGCTCATCCGACGTCTTGCCTCTAGTATTTATACCCAACTTTGTTATTGTTATTTCCTTACGTTCAATTTAATTCAAGGTTTCAAGTCGAGTGTTTATCCTCCTTCCCTTGATCGGACGTCAAAACCCTCTATCTTCGCATCCTCTTCACTCCGCTGCCGACGCTACGATAAACGCTTGAACTTTCAAGCCAGTCTTCCTTCGCATCTCCCTTCACCCACAGTCGACGCTATGACACCCGCAGTCGATGCTACGACACCAACGACTTGTCTCTTCAAGTCATCTATCCCTCATCAAATCGCTTCCGCCAACGCTATCCTTTCGCCCCAACAACCGTTGCCACCGCGTTCACCATCGCACCACCACCGTGTTCACCAACACGTTCATCATCGCGTTCTTCAATGCGTTCGCCATCTTCTTCACTGCTGTGACGTTCAACATGACTTCTCACCCAAGACTAGATCCAAAGGTGCCACCTTTTGACAATTGGCTTGTCATCGGAGGCAAGAACACACCAGAGGGCGGCGTCGGTGGTGTTGACCATGGCTGGAAGGCAGGGCGAGGACTAGGGCGATTTGGGCGAATCTGCGTAGTCAGGGCAGAAGCGGGGCCGGTAATCTGCTTTTGAGCAGCGGCAATGGACAACTCCTGATGGATGAGCTTCTCGAGCAGGGCGTCGTATGAGATCGGAGTGTCGCGGGCATTTACGCCGTCGACGACCGGTCTGTACGCCTCATCAAGTCCCCGGAGGACATGGTCGGTGAGATCTTCATCTGAGATGGGGTGACCAATAGAAGAAAGGAGATCAGTCGTCACCTTGAGTGAGTGCATATAATCAGTGATGGACTGGGTGCCTTTGGAAGAAGATCGGAGGCGATCTTTGAGTTACTTCACATGGCCGCGTGATGCGTTTGCATAGGTTCGTTGAAGGAGACTCCACAAGTCATGAGAAGTCTTCGTCTGAGACACCAGGGAGGCCACCGGATTGGACAAGGTGGTGAGGAGGGTACCATAAATCAAACGATCTTGGCGGCGCCATGACTGGTAGGCTGGATTAGGGGACGTCACCGGCGGTGACGCGGTGGTAGTGATGGTAGCCGGCGGCGCGGGGAAGGAACCATCAGGGTATTTGAGGAGATCATGGCCATCGAGTAGGGCTTCAACTTGGAGTTTCCAATTCAAGTAATTGGATGGAAGAAGCTTTATGACAGTGGCTAAGGTAACACAAGCAAAGGGCTTGGAGGGTTCATATGGGTTGGGGATGAAAGTGCTTCCATCGGCAGCCATTGGAGGAAATTTTTGTGAGGATGAAGGAACGACGTCCAGGAGAAGATTGGAGGATCCGAAGGATCGGTGAGGCTAAATTGATACCATATAAAGATATGTAGAAAGTAATTGATTTATTCCATTGATATGATGCCATATATATACAAGCTAGGTAACTAACTAGGAGATATCTGGCTAACAATATCCTAGAGATTCTCCACTAACTTAGTGCTAAAGAAGAGTGGAAGACTATACGGAACTAATTAACAAATTGTCCTAATTATTCTCAACACATACTGCATAGCATACTAGTGTCACTCACAAGACAAATTTTTCATATGTATATAATTTACAATCCAAAATATATAATAAGGCTTACAAAAAAAAAAAAATCAATATTTATAAATTAGATCTATTTCAACCATTAATTAAAATGTTAAAAGATTTAAGCAAATTATGAGAATGATTAATTGAAAATGGAGAGATGAAGTGTTGCCCGAGACGAAACTCGAGAGATGAAGCGAAGTGAAAGGCTAGCTGGGTGTGGAGCACAAATCAAAAGAAAAATGTGGTAGAAAATAAAGATTTATTATATTTATATAAAACAATCGACTTAAACTAAAATCTCAAAATATGTAAACCGAATCGAAAAATCTCTATTCGGTGTGGTCTCTAGATTTTCAGTTTATTCAAATCGTGCTCAGCCCTAATCTTCTTCTGTACACGCATATTGATTATCTTAGAGGTTAATCAATCAAGTGTTCGAATTGGGCCTGATGCTATTACGCTATGCTATTTCCAAACATTGAACCGAAATCGCCAAAAAAAAACGAAATTATGAGAGACAAACGCCGTCTGTGGGAATCGAACCCACGACCACATGGTTAAAAGCCATGCGCTCTACCAGCTGAGCTAAGACGGCCTATACATTTATTCTTCGAGTTTACACAATTATAGGAATGTTTGTTTTTCTCTGCACATAAAGTCACAAACCTATAACGGATATTATACATACAAAAAAGTGTATGTGATGATATTGAAGGATGAATTATTTGAATGAAGAGCAGATATAGATGTTGAGACATAGAAGAGATACATACTTGGGAGAAGAAAGTGCAAAAATGATGGAGCTGTTAACATGTTTATCTCCTATATAATCTTGTTTAAATAATGCAATCAAATTCTTCATATAATTAAGGTCCATCATTCCTTATCTAGGGAGCATTCAGGAGGAAGAACAGGAAACCTAGGCTTATCAGTACAGTAATCATAGTTGACATACTTGTTCCTAACATCTTCATACACTTTCTGTTGCTCAGGGCTTAGAGTCCTATACTCCTCTCCATTCCACCAATACTTAGTTTCATCACGGCATTCCTCTATTATGCTTGTTGTTGTTGTGTTGGTGGTGCATCCATGGATGCCGAACCCTTGGAACTGAGCCGTGAAGGGCGCGTGGGCCCAGTCGATCTTCGTCTGACCCCCATCCGTGGCCCACTCGTCTCCGTTCCACAGGCTTGCTTCGACTAGCATCGGTTGCGACGGGTACTTCACCCCTTTGTCTGTTAGGTTCTTGTACACCCTTATAGGGATGCTATCCACATAAAACCTAGCAACAAGATGCTCAAATGCATGTGAATGTTTGCCATTTGAAGCTAATCATCGATAATTTGTTTATAGTGTTGGAGTAATGATCTTGATTAATGATTAACAAAGATAGTGTAGATTGAGAGGACATACACAATCTGGAAGGGGTTCCAAAGGATCTTGTAGGAGTGAAAGTCGGCGGTGGGATCAAACCAAAGGAGCATCCTCTCTTCTCTACTCCCTTGTCCATATGCAAACACATTCGTCTGTAACGTGATGGGTTTGCCTTCCCTGTTGCCTAGAAACTCAAAGTCTAGCTCGTCGTGGTGCTCACCTTTCGAGTTTAGCTACATTCCATGCACAATTAATCGAGTACATAATGTCAAATTAGATAGTGGGCCGTGGATATGTATTATCCTAACACCAATTGACAATAGAAAGAGTAATTAACTGAGTTTATATACTAGACAAGTTATGTCCCAATTTAAGATGTGGAATGAGTAATCTAGCACATAAACATACATGACGTATGGTGGAAGTTTTACGTGGAACCACTCGTTAATCGAAAAGCATCATATTTAATATCCGTTACAAAATCACCTTGAACTCAAACATTGTCACCTTCCTCTTACAATATTATGACCATATCGATCTTTTGCTACCGACCCATAGACATTTGAAGTTGTGTTTTAGTTTTTATTATTGTGGTTGATTTTGTGTAAGTAACCCCATGTAGTTCAAACTAGCATGTGTTAAAAGGGAATAGTGGTTACATAAAAGGCTGTAACAACTCCAGCAGAGTCTCTAGGAGGTAGCTTTATTCTGAGATCAAAGTATCCAGATCCGTAGCTCATCTTCGACAAGAACCCAGCTCCTGGAAGATATGAAATTCAACATACAAAAAGCTGTTATTTAGATACATCATAAGGAAATAACAGACCAGGAACAAAGAAAATCTCACCTGAATTTTGATCCAAGGAAAGAAGAACATCAGATCCTTGGTAGAAGACATGATCCTGGCCCCAAGTAATTGTGTAGTTCTCGTCAAAGCTATCGCCGCCTCTTAAATCATCTGCTACACACGAGACATCTCCAATGGCTAGAAGTAGAGCTACAAGGGTGCATTTGAAACGGCTAGACTCCATGGAAACGGATATTGTTTTTGGTGGTTAGCAATGCAAATTCTATGGTGTTTACTAGCTCAGGTATATATACATAAGAAGCTTTTGAGTTGTATGGACATGAAAATGCATGCAGAGGGAGTATACGTTTGGGTGTTGAGAGACTTTCCCCACACGTTACAATGTGCTAGCTTTCTCCCATGCCCATTACTTTGGAGCTAGGGTTGTTACAATCTGAAAGGGAAAACTTACGGTTACTCGCGCGGTCATAGAGTTTGAAGAACCCACAAAACTCAGAGAATGTTTGTGCTAGTGTGTTGAAGTTGCCTAACTTGTACATGGCATCAACCCAACTTGTGCTACTTGGTGAATGACGGTTTTGGCAAATAAACCTACTCAAGCCGAAAATGTATTCCAAAACAAATCAGTTTTAGTTTATGAAGAAGAAAAAAACTCGAGTGGAAGTTGAAAATTTAGCTGCTTCTTCAACATTTTACAATTTGTTTTCTCATACAAGGAATAAAGTCATTCAATTATGCGAAGAAAAAAAGTAAAAGAGAAATGAAATTGAGAAGATCGTGAACTCAAATTCACCATGAACAACAGAACAAGTACCTCTGAACTCAACAGTATTAACATCTTCACCACAACTTCCAAAAGAACAAGCAAAAAAAAAAACAATGCATTAACAAAAACTAAGAGTTGACACCAATTAAAACAACTTCCAAAATTTTGGTTAATGTGAACAATACTTAGAACTTCAAACGTATACGTTTAAAACTAATTGCCTTTTCACAAAGAAGAAATGGTTTCTAACATATAACTGCCTACATGATATTTAAACCTGAATAGGTTTGGAGCTGACAAGAAGAGTCCCAACAGATATAAGCAACTCATGATGGTGAGACTGTAAGCATTTGATTCATATTCAAGCTTACAAATCCTCTGATCAATACAAATGCAATCTTGATCATCATGAATAAAGCAGAGCATCGGATTTTAACAGTCTTAGCAAGGTCAAGGTGATGCTCAAGCTGGTAACTCAAGCTTTCTGTTGTTCTTCCAACTGCATCACATGATATAAGCACACAATTGACGTCACTTAATATGGATGGTGCTAGAAGCTGGGAGAAACAAGTAGCAAGACTTACCTCAGGAAATAGTAATAGAAGAAATCAGCATACAGCAGTGTTTGGACAATCCCAGATAACCAAGCTGCAAGATACAAGTTAATATTTAATTTTATGGTAAGCAAATCCAAGTGTATGTTGGTTTCATGTCTGTTGAGACAGAGACAAAGTTAGAATGCATCTAATATGTGGCCAACCATGATAAAGAGTAACCCACAACTATTTCACTCTTATGCTTTACAATTGCTTGATATCCAGTCAAGAAAGTGCAGAATGTTTGTCCTTACTCACTAGTGAAGGATGCAAACATTCTAAATAATTTCATGACAGTGCTGTGTGATTTTGGTCACAATTCAGACCTTTATATTGGTTTTGGGAAGACAGCATCCATGATACTGAATTATGCATTTACTCAGCTGTCTTCCCCAACAAACTTAATATATGAAAGTATATATAGAATTTCACCACCATAATGAAAACTTTTTCCCCTCACATAATGCACCATGTTTGGGACATGCCATAAACAACTTAACTTGCACAATATAGATAGAAAATTTTAGAGAGCTTCTTAAAAATAACGGAATGAAGAGAAGATAAAGGTCCTCATATCCTCTTCTTAAGTTTCCTTGCCATTACCTTCAGTCCATAAAAGCTATCCGGACAGACTATTCCTAAGAACCAGCATATATACGACGCTATCTAGTGCCTAATAAAATTTGAATATCCATAGGATATGCTGAAGGGATACCTCAGAAGATCAATAATAAATTGAGAAGTAGAGCAGCCAAAACCACCATTTTTCATGATCACACATAATGCTCCTGTATAAATAATAATAATTGCAGACAAAATACACATGAAAGAGGAAAAGGAGCAGTCTTACGTATCCAATGCACATAATGAGGCTCTGAGAAGTAGCGATAAATCCAGTTAAGAATGTAAAGTCCTCGGTATTCACTGCAAAATAAGAGACATTTTTGAATATATGAATTATTTGAGAGGTTTAAATCTTTTTCTGCAATAGAGGGACCGTAACAGGTAGGAAAAACAAAAGCCAAGCTAATACATTATCAACATAACCTACGAGCTCAACTTCATAAATATATGTTATCATCATCTAGCTGAAAACAACATTATCATTTAAAAACAAGAGAAAAGAATTATATTATTATATATCTACTAATAGAAAGTGAATGCATACCCAAGAAGGAAAATATATTGTCCAGTCAAATTGTCAATGTTCCTAGTTCTCTGCAACAGTACCAGCTGAGGAAGAATGGCAACAGCTTCTAAATACAAGGAAAATGTCCACATAACCTGTACATGAGTAAGATATGAGAACAAGAGGAAACAACTTTTCACTCCATTGAAATCCGCATTCTGAATCTGAATAATCAAGAACAGAAGCCAACAGTGTGCATCTGTTACCTCCTTAAAATTCAAACTCTCATTCACGATCAAGGCTAAGATCAAGCAAGGCAACAACAAAAACCAGTGCCGAAAAGTATCCTGGTCTTTATCATAAGACCGTCTTACTATTCTGTGGCGTCTTATGTACCAAACAATTGAATATGAACTACTCAAAAATATTAGTTTCATGGCAATATTATATAGGGAAATAAAGTCTGTGAAAATGTCCAGGTAGCGAGTAGTAAACACTATAGCATAAAGTTCTTGGGTCTTCAAAGAAACACCTGCAAAGATTATGCATTTACTTAGATGTCTTCCCCCACAAATTTAGCATTCCCGAAATAGCAAAACATAGCAGCGCTGGCAGCTGTTAGTATTAAAATGACATGTTCAAGTCACATAATAACTAGGTTTCCAGTGAAACATATAGCACTTCCATAGATAAGAGGGTTATAGATAAGAAACCCTCTTTACATGCATCAGTGAATCATATATAGTTAATTGGCTCTGGAAGTGCTAAGAAAATTATAGCACAGTTCTCAAGATGTCCAAATTGAACAACATCTTCAGGTACATACATTAGGTGCAAGGGATCTTAAGATTACCAGTTCAGATTGCCTATCTTAATCCCGGTACTTTGAGAAGGAAAATTGTAATACATATATAATTACTTGATTGCATATTATCAGGGTTAGTGTAACAACTTCTTTTAGCCTTATCTAACAAGGACAGATAGTTTTACAATTTCATTGAAAAAAAAAATCCAATAGGCTGCAGAACATGAAATTAAACTAATTCACTGTGGACCTTTGTAAGACTATATGGACCTGCTAAAGCTTGTACAGAACATGTTCCAAAAATGTGAGCATGGCTTTTGGCTCTGAACTATCTACTAATGGTTGACATGGTCATTGCAATTAATATCAGGTGAGACTTGTAGTAAGTCAATCAGCATGAATAAAAAGCATAAAACAGTAAAATTACTAAAATTAGTAACACCAAAGATTATCAGATTTAACACATACTTGACAGCAGTTTAAATTTAAAAGAGACACCAATATATATAAGGATCCAGTTTGACCATCACAAATGGTGTCTACTATTCTACAACATCAGTGATGATCTAATTCTTGAACATCCTCATTGTTGCAGCTTAATAATAAATTAAGAGATGGAAACGTGGACATAACGATAAAACACAGCATGCTATGTAGGACCCAACAAAGAAAAAGAGACAAATGAGAAGAATGCCGAAACACTTGTTTTCTGCTCTCTTTTTTTATATGCAGGATATAATACAGCTAGGTAGAATTGGAATACGAAAATTTCATCCTCAACATATCCTGCCTAATAATTTTAAGCTATCTTCAATTTCCTTAATCATACATAGAGAGAAATCAAAATATGCAGATAGTAGCCTGCTGAGGATCTATCTAAAATCAACTTCAAATTTCCCAATAGTCATCTCCAAGTTCAGCATTGGACAGAAACCTCTTGGTTTCGAGCAAGAGAATCCCTATGTTACTTCATTCCTCCTCTATACTCCGCACAACTAGAGTAGCAATGGATATACTAATCGCAATTTAGCTGCTTATATGCCAGAGATAGTGCGTGAAAGAACTCAACAGAGAAGAGAATGTACATTCAGAGCCAGACTCTCCACTACCATCTAATCCCTAACTCAAACTTGGATCACCAAGCACGAGATTCGGGTTACAGCCAACTCGATACGAAACAAAAACTAACAGTAAACCTAACAAGCCAGAAAGTGAGAGAGAGAGAGAGAGAGAGTACCAGCACAGGATTTGATGGTGCGGATCTTGAGGAGCAAGACCAGAACACTGGCCAGATGTGTCATATCACCCGCTAATCTGAATATATTCATTTTCGATGACGATATCGATCGATATTATGAATCGAAACTAGATAGCCAATCTATGAAATGCTGAAAAACATTAGGGTTTTCGGAACTCTTAAACCCCAATCTGACGCATTTCCGTCAACGAATTGTGAGGATCATGCTACTTTGCAAGCAAATGAAGCAAGCGAACCCCTGGGACTGGGAAGAAGGAGAGGGAATTTTTATTTTACTGCAACAATCCGGGTAACCGATGTATTTTTCTTTCATTCTTGTTTTTTTCTTTCGAAAACGAAATATTTTATTCAATCAGTTACTGTAACATCTCTTGAACCGTTTCATCATTAACTCAGAAAAGATACTTGTATAAGTAATATAAAGTTTTTGACACACACACTTCATTAGAACATATCTAACCAAGCGAGAGACATTACAAATGTGGCGAGTATATGAAAGTTGTCTGGCCTAGCAACACCAGATACCCACTTAATATCTTGCATTACACTTATTTTGTAAAATGCAAGTACATTATTATAGCCTTATTGGTTTTTTTCATACAATAAAGGTCTTCGTCTCAACTCTCAAGGTGATTGAAGTAGAACATGTTTGATCAGCATCTTCAAGTGTTCTGTCACAAGTAATGAATAGAAAACATGTAAAATCATTGATAGTATTATAAAGACACGAGTAAGAAACAAAGAAGAAAATTCAGTGTTTACCTCTCAAAAACAGAATTTTCTTGAGATTCTAGAGTTGGCTAGTGCAATAACAAGAAGGATCCACTCAACTTTGCAGTTGAGTGCTTGTTGGAATTTTACCGGACAGATTGTTGTGTGACACATCCAATGAATATTGTTATGTCTGCAAGGCCGGATGGAATTTCACCACAAATTCTATTGTTGGACAAGTTAAGAACCTCCAAAGACTTGAGCTGACCAATTTGTTTCGGACAAGTCTAGTGAGTTTAAGCTCAACGGGAATCTCACCACTCAGATTGTTGCTTGAGAGGTCCATAAGGTTAACCAAGTGAAGGTTTTTGCTAAACAATCGGTCCATTCCTTTCCATTTAATGAAGGCTTGGTAAAAACTAGTTTCCTCTAGTGGTATTTGGAAAAAAGTACCCCACAAAAAAGAAGGAATCTCTATGCTTGAATCAGCTTCATGAGTCATTGCACTGAAATTGTGGATGCTTGAAGGGATGTGTCCTGATAGTTTATTATGTGAAAGATCCAAGATCTGAAGAGAAGTAAGACGACACAAACTTGCAGGTATAGTGCCTCCCAATTGATTGGATCCTAAGGAAAGAACAGCCAAGTTCTCCAGATTTTGTCCATCTACCCAAGATGACAAGAAACCCGAGAAGTAGGTGTTGCTCAAGTCTAGAATCCTGAGTTGAGTGCAATTTCTCAACCACAGAGGCAGTTGACCAAAGAACTTGTTATTGTTCAAAGTCAGAGCATAAAGAGATGATGTGTCTCCTAATGAAGTGGTATCAATAACCAAAACCAATCAGGAAGAATGCCTGATAAACAATTGTCAGAGATATCTACATAATTTGGTGGACCAAGAAAATCTGATTGTGGGGTACGTGCTAGAAACAGAATTTGAGGTATTATTAAAGTATGGAATGGGAGCAATACTTGTGAAGTTATTCTTCGACAAAAGCAAAGAGCTTGCCTTTAACAATGAAAAGGGTATTGGACCATAAAAGGCATTTGAACTTAAATCTACAATAAAAGAGCCTTCTGCAAAGTCAAATGGTAGATTTGGCACTCTATCTTGAATATTGTTAAAAGAGATATTAACAAGTTCTAAACTTGTTGGTAGATTTCTCCAAAACATGACAGGAATAGAACCAGAGATCAAGGAATTAGAAATGTCAAGTGTCACAAAGTTATTTTGTGCAAGGAGCCAATTTAGAAGTAATTCCATAGGGGGGTTTGGTAAGTTTGACTGACAAATTGGGATTATTTGAAGAATCTATGTAATACAATTGGGATAAGTTTGTAGGAACAATGTATGCTGAATAAGAAACAGTGTATGTTGAGGCGACTGTTCCTTGCAAGTCTTGATCTCTTGGTGTTGACTTCGGCTTCAATAGGGAACGATCAATAAACGCTGTAACTCAGATAAGATTTGAATCGTGAGAACACTTTCCGAAATCAGAATTTTGTCCCTTACTAAGCCTTAGGGAATCCGCAAAATCTGAAGTGAGATAAGACAAATCCTCTAGTTCTCTTCAAGGCTATGATGAGAACTAAACTATGTTCATGTATTGATGATGTATGGCTTTAATTCAGATAGACAAATCGTGTGTAATTTCTGATTACCCAACACTATCTCCGAAATGCCTTTATATAGGCTTTCGAGCGGTTACAGGGAACGGTTACGGCGGTTACAAGCGGTTACTAACGGTTACCAACCGTTCCAACTGCCACCAACCGTTTCCAAGAATATTCAACCACTTATATCAGTTATCAACTGATTTAAGGTAGTTAAGAGCGGTTACTCCGACGGTTACCAAGGCGGTTACAACACATTAATCACGTGCTGAAACTTTAACCATGCCTCAGGGAACCTGACGTTCCCACCTAGGGAACGGCTGGTCCCTTTAAGGAACAATCACTCGTTCAACCTTACGTAACGTCGATATGTCTTAAAGACACGATTAACCTCTCTGATGCACTGTTCCC
Organism: Rheum nobile; assembly: GCA_027886185.1. NCBI lineage: Eukaryota > Viridiplantae > Streptophyta > Magnoliopsida > Caryophyllales > Polygonaceae > Rheum > Rheum nobile. The sequence goes on along the minus strand of WOAB01000308.1, from coordinate 559,847 downwards.
ATATGGGTAACGTCACATATCCTTAATGTCTCCCTCAGAATCTCAAGTATGCTTACACGAGTGTGTACTCCACACCTCCAAACCCGTGACGTAGCTAAGTGAGATCTTATAGTGTCGTATGAATCCCGATCACACTAAATGGCACCGTTCCCTATATGGGAACGGTCTCTTAATGACACTAAAATCACCAACAATCCTCCCCCATTTTAGTGTAATCCTTGATTCACAAAATAAGCAAGTCTTCATCCCAAACTCATGCCTAAACACAAATATCGAAACGATTGAATTTATGTCTTAGTGTAATTACACATTTCAAACACCCGGGAATCATGGTGTCCTAAGGATTGAACCAATCAACCTCTTTGGATGCATGAAGATAACACACACATGAATTACTATACAATTCCATAGTCTAACTTGACTATATTAATGGCCTTGAGTCCCTATCCATTCGTGAGCGTTTTGAAGTCAACCCAAACTTCACGAAGCGGCCAAACTTCACGCCCATATAGGTAGATCCTTTTAAGGAACGAATCCTCAATCGTGCACCTACAATCTGCACTTTTTCAAAGGAACTATTAAGAAATTGCTTTCAACCTCTATACTTGTAGGAACAGAGCACATACCTAGGGACAGTTCTTTTGTGCTCTCAGTTTCTAGGTGTAGGCTTTCCACATTGAATTCGTTCCCAACGTTAATTGGAAAGGAATTGGGTATCCCACCGCTAGAAAACTATATGGGTCTTAATCCCATCCCCTTAGCCGACTTGGAGACCAAGTCCCTAGCCAACCCCTTCGTCAAGTGATCAGCCAAGTTTTGTTGTGATCTAACAAAATCCACCGAAATCACCCCATGCGTAATGAGCTCTCTTATCGCACTATGCCTCACACCCAAGTGGCGTGATTTCCCATTGTATACATGGCTATATTCCTTAGCCAAAGTTGCAGCGCTATCACAATGGATTGATATAGGTGAAATTGGATTTTCCCATAATGGAATTTCATATATCAAGTTCCTTAGCCATTCCGCTTCTTTCCCAGCAGCGGCTAAGGCAACAAACTCCGATTCCATGGTGGAACTCGAGATGCAAGTTTGTTTCTTGGAAGCCCATGAGATGGCACCCCCACCAACAAGGAACACCCACCCACTAGTGGAAGAATGATCTTCTTCATTTGTGATCCAACTTGCATCTGAATATCCCTCTAACACCGATGGTGATCCACTATAAGTAAGACAAAAGTCCATTGTTCCCTTAAGGTACTGAAGTACCCGTCGAACCGCTTGCCAATGATATGCACTAGGATTACTAGTATAGCGACTAAGCTTCCCTACTGTAAAAGCAATATCCGGCCTAGTACTTGTCATGGCATACATCAAGCACCCAATAACCCTTGAGTACTCAAGTTGCATAACTGATTTCCCCTTGTTAGGGAACAATTTAACACTCGGATCAAATGGTGTTTTCAAAGGAGTGTACTTATCACAATTGAATTTCTCCAATACTTTCTCAATGTAATGAGATTGTGACAACGATAAGCCCTCCGTTCCCCGCCTTATCCTAATCCCTAGGATAACATCCCCCCCCCCCCCCCCCCATGTCCTTCATGGAGAATTGTGATGACAAAAATGCCTTTGTAAGGTCTACTTGCCTTTGATCCGTTCCAAAGATCAACATGTCATCCACGTACAAGCAAATTATAACACCGTTCCCAAAATTATCAAATTTTCTATATACACACTTGTCGGATTGATTCAGTCTGAATCCATTGGACAATACAACCTCATCAAACTTTTGATGCCATTGTTTTGGTGCTTGCTTCAGCCCATACAAAGATTTGACCAATTTGCACACCTTATGCTCTTGTCCAGGCATAATGAACCCTTCGGGTTGTTTCATATACACTTCTTCCTCAAGGTCCCCATTAAGGAACGCTGTTTTCACATTCATTTGGTGTATAACCAACTTGTGAATAGCAGCCAAGGCAATCAATAGCCTAATGGTGGTAATCCTAGCAACCGGTGCATAGGTATCAAAGTAGTCAGTTCCATACTTTTGTCTAAAGCCTTGAACTCGATTTTTCCTTTCCGACACACCATTTTGTTGTGGTGTATAGGGAGCCGTGGTTTCATGAATGATTCCTATGGATTGAAAGTATTATGGGTCAAAATACTCACCACCTCTATCGATGCGCAATCTTTTGATCACCGTTCCCAACTGAAGTTCCACTTCAGTTTTATAGATTTTGAACTTTCCAAGGGCCTCGTCCTTAGCATGCAATAGAAATACATAACAATAACGGGAATAATCATCTATGTAAGTAACAACATATTTCTTATTTCCCAAGGACGGAGAAGCATGAAAATCGCATAAGTCACTATGTATCAAATCAAGCACTACACTGTTTCTCTGAACATCAGGGAACGGTTGTCTTGTTATCTTAGTAAGCATGCAAGTTCTACACCTCTCTAAACTCATATCAAATGGAGGAATTAAACCATTTTTAGACATATCAAGCATGCGTTTATAATGAACATGTCCTAGTCGAGCATGCCATAGAGAGGAAACATTACCCTCCGAGGGAACAACACCCTTTGAAGGGGCCGTTCCCACTGAGGGAACAACATGTTCAGAGGAAATAGAGCCTTGATCACAAGTCATATAAACTGAACTCGTAACTTTATTAATACTTAACTTAAACATACCATTACATAGGTAACCACGACCTACAAATACACCGCCCATAGATAATATATATTTATCGGCTTCAAACACTTGCCTAAAGCCTAACTTGTTAAGAATAGCACTAGAGACTAAATTTTTTCTTATTCTGGGTACATACAACACATTTTTCAGAATTAAAGTCTTCCCAGAAGAGAACTCTAACTCCACTTGGCCTTTGCCTAAGACGGGGGCAGTTGACTCGTTTCCCATATGAAGGACACGTCCATCATCCAAGGGAACGAAGATCTTCAACATTGACTTGTCCCTACACACGTGTGTGGTAGCACCCGAGTCAACCCACCAAGCTATCTCATCATCCTGCACAAAGAAGGCCTCAGAAATGTTAGGAACAAAGTCCAAATCAGGAAATGTTACTAAAGAGGGAACAATTCCATTTGAGGGAACCGTTCCTTTCTGACCTTGATGAGATTTCTGCCCTTGGTCCTTAGAACCTTGAGCAGACTGGTTGGAAACGTTTCCCTTCTTGCCCTTTCCAGCCCAACAATCCTTCTTAAGATGTCCAGGCTTCCCACAGTTCCAACACCCCTTTTGAGAGGGTTTCTTGTTGGGACCGGTCTTTGTGTTGTTGTGCGGCCTTCTCTTTCCCTTCTTGTTGTTACCCTTATGGGAACCTTCTTCCATTATGTTGACGGTGGAAGAATTGGGAGTCTCTTTCTCCTTTCCTTTATCTTGCGAACGAAGGCCCTCTTCAATACGCAAGTGGCTACCAAGTTCCACAAGGGAAATACCTTCCTTCTTGTGCTTCAACATGTGCTTGAATTCTTTCCATGATGGAGGCAATTTGTCAATAATGCTTGACACAGAAATGGACTCGTCCATATTCAATTTATGCTGAACAAACTGTCCCAAGATACGGAGTATCTCATGATATTGTTCCATCACCGGTCTTGAGTCAACCATTTTATATGTATTGAAGTTGCTCACAAGGAACTTTACGCTTGAAGCATCTTCAGCCATGTACTTCAACTCTAGAGAGTCCCAAAGTTCCTTGGCGGATTCAACATTTTGGTACACATCAAAGAGGGAGTCGGACATACCGTTTAAGATGTGGCCCCGACAAATGTAGTCATCGTTCTCCCATTTGCTCCTTTTCCTCACGGCCTCTAGTGGTTCATCATCGACTAACTCCGGCATGGGAGTGGATATGACGTATACCACCTTGAGGGTGGTCAAGAGGAAATGCATATTCTTTTGCCAACGGCGGAAGTCCATCCCTTCGAATTTTTCCAACTTCTGGAACTTCGTCGTCATCTCACGAACATTCGTCATTGATCTAAAATTCTGATTTCGATTGTAGGAACAATGTATGCTGAATAAGGAACAATGTATGTTGAGGCGACTGTTCCTTGCAAGTCTTGATCTCTTGATGTTGACTTCGGCTTCAATAGGGAACGATCAATAAACGCTGTAACTCGGATAAGATTTGAATCGTGAGAACACTTTCCGAAATCAGAATTTTGCCCCTTACTAAGCCTTAGGGAATCCGCAAAATCTGAAGTGAGATAAGACAAATCCTCTAGTTCTCTTCAAGGCTATGATGAGAACTAAACTATGTTCATGTATTGATGATGTATGGCTTTAATTCAGATAGACAAATCGTGTGTAATTTCTGATTACCCAACACTATCTCCGAAATGCCTTTATATAGGCTTTCGGGCGGTTACAGGGAACGGTTACGGCGGTTACAAGCGGTTACTAACGGTTACCAACCGTTCCAACTGCCACCAACCGTTTCCAAGAATATTCAACCACTTATATCAGTTATCAACTGATTTAAGGTAGTTAAGAGCGGTTACTCCGACGGTTATCAAGGCGGTTACAACACATTAATCACGTGCTGAAACTTTAACCATGCCTCAGGGAACTTGACGTTCCCACCTAGGGAACGGCTGGTCCCTTTAAGGAACAATCACTCGTTCAACCTTACGTAACGTCGATATGTCTTAAAGACACGATTAACCTCTCTGATGCACTGTTCCCATATGGGTAACGTCACATATCCTTAATGTCTCCCTCAGAATCTCAAGTATGCTTACACGAGTGTGTACTCCACACCTCCAAACCCGTGACGTAGCTAAGTGAGATCTTATAGTGTCGTATGAATCCCGATCACACTAAATGGCACCGTTCCCTATATGGGAACGGTCTCTTGATGACACTAAAATCACCAACAAAGTTAGTGAAATGTGCATATGATAGTACATCATTCAAGGAGTTAGAGGATAGCGCAAGCAACTCAAGATTTGTAGGAAAATAGGAAGAAGTTTTTGAAACTTTAAACATAGAAAAGAGAGTTGATATTTTTGATTGAAATCCATCTAAATGGTTGTGACTCAAGTCCAATATTTTGAGTGATGGGAACTTCAACATGAGAGGAATAAAGCCTGTGAGATTATGTTCACTCAAATCCAAGGCCTTCAAAAAACTACCACCACAACTTCTCAAGTCTTGTAAAACATCAACAAGGGCTCCATTTATGCTACATTCAGAAGCATATAATTCCTTCAAGTGGCAGAGATATCTCACAAATTTGAGTCTTCCATCTCCAAAGCGGTTACCTGATATATCAAGTATTCCCAAACGAACCATGTCATGGAAAATGTCCGGAAATGGGCCTTCCCGATTCACATAGCTTTGAGAGATTGGCAGTACTATTCATCAACCACAAAATGGTAGGAGGATATAAAGTGTTACTTGAAAGATCAAGTTCTTGTAGCAAAGTGGAGGAATTAATATGATGAGTTGATGAGGAAGAAAAAGGCGAGGGAAGAGAGCACAATGAGCATTGGAAGGACAGTAATGAAGGAAGCTTGTCGATTGTGAAGCTTTTAGTTTGTTAGAAAATTATCTATGTTTTCATATGGATGTTGCGTAAGACATGGATTGAGGACTAGTAAAGTGCACTAACATCTAAAAACACGGGGTAATGCCGTAATGGAAAAATCCTATTTCTTTGTCCAAGTTTGTATTTTATATGTGCATATGTGATTTATTGTACCTACGTTCAGTTTAACTCGATTGATCTAATATATATTTTGGTTTCAAATGAAAGAAGTTTCTTTTGTAACATTAAACGAACCAATACAAATATTTTATTATATATCTAAGTTTTTTTTTTCGGTAAAAGTAACACAAGTTTGCTAAGTTAATTATTATTAGCTTCTTCTTGGTCTGAACATTGATTGCATTATTATACCATTTATTCTTTCTAGTGTGAACGGTTGACTGCATTGCTGCGTTAATCAAGATACAAAACCTCTTTTTCTTAATCAAAACTAAACTGCTTTCTTATCCTTTTAATTATTTTATTATCATCATCAACTAAAATTCTTTCTTATATTTGTAAATTTATAATTTTATTAAAAATATTTATCTCTATTTCTTCCAGTGGCGTACACAGAAATGATAAAAAAGGATGTCATAAAAATACTATAAACATTTGATAGTTGGGGTGTGTCGTGTGAGATACAATTTTTTTGTCTCTCACCTTCTTAATTTTTGGGATGTTCTTACATTTGTGGAGGTATTGTCTCACTAGAAACTTGTTTGTTTAATTTTATTTAAAGAAAAGATAATATGATTTTACATAAGCTTTAAGTGTTTATGGACTGAAATTGTAATGAGTTCAAAAATAAGACTAAAACAACAATAGTTTGTGATCGTTAGTGTTTTATCTGAAGGAACAAATGATTTGTTCCCACCAAAAGGTGCAGTGGAATGTTTAAGCAAGAAAGAATAACAATAGCCCTCACTATTTAGAGTGGAAATCCCAATTAGTCAAATAACTAATAAAAGAAAAATCATTAACTTCAAGCTTCTCGCTTGAGAGAATTTTGAAGATGTCTACTTGTCTTATTAATTTCTCGATTGGTTACACTTGTAGCTCGGACTTCAAACTCTAGACTTCCCACCTAGTTTTGAATCTCTTCTACAACGAGGAACACGAACTCACCCACTAAGACTCACAGACTCCTTCACTTCTTTTCTCTCTCACTGAAAATGTTTCGAATTCGTACATCTAGAAATGAACAACTCACTTGTATAAATACTAGTCGAACAACCTAATATCAAATAATATCTTCTACCCACTTTCTAGTAACAAGAAGATATCCTACTAACCCAATAAGATAATATCTTAATCGAAATGATTATCTAAGAAAAACCCTCCTAAAATAAATAAAATGGATAAAATAAAATATTCTCTCTCCAAATCTTCCAATCAGCGCAATCGAACAAGCATGCCAATTCCAACCGCAAGATCTTCATGGAGAATCTCTCTTTATTTCACAACTGTATTTTTATGATATTCGCAATTGTTGTTGTGAAGGCACTGATGTTCCTTCAGTGGTAACTGTAATATCCCACTTAAAATAGAAAGGTAAAATAGTAATTTTAATTTGATAAAAATAAAAGTCGTGATTTTTTTTAGAGGAATAATTTAAAATTTCATGAACTTAGTTTCAAAGGTTCGGTTAAGATAATTTTGTATAAGTTATCAAATGGGTAATAATAGTATGGTGTTGAAATAAATAAATAATTATAATAAGAATGTAATTTTAGAATTTTAAATAATAATAAAGGTCATAAGAATTATTATGAATGGATAAAATAATAAATGTCCTAAGTATGTTATCACTTTAAGCTAAAAAATGTCTGAATTATTATTAAACTTATGTTAATTATAATTTATATAAAACTTATCAATTTTGACTTAGAATATTTAAATCAAGTTTAACATTTTTTTGTTAAGGATTTAAGTATGGTCAAATTCACAAGAAAAATAAATTAAGCTTATATTAACCTAAATTAAATTTTTATATATTTTAATTTTGGGATAAAATAATATTACAAACTTAAAATATTAAAAATATTAAGTTTGGGCAATTTTTATAATTTATGAAAACTTGTGCAAGGCATTTTTTCCACAAACCAAACGTTGGGGGCCACGATTGTAATTAAGCCAAAAGGGTTTCTTCTTCCTCTAGCCGTTGCACAAGTCGCAAGCTTCAACTGGCTTCAATGGCGGAATTCAGCATCAAATTCAACCTGATTGCATCCATTGGGCATTATGTTGATATTCTCATACGTGGCTTCGCTGGCTGTCAAGTTGGAGTCCTTCAGCATGGACGTGGAACTTGTCGCCACCCCGAAGGCTCGAACACTGGTGGAGAGATATTTGCAGCGGTTTGTGAATAAACCAATAAGCGGTTAGCCTGAACCCGGTTTACGTTCGTTGCGTCTTTGTATAAGAACGTTTTTCTCTTTCCAGTTAGTTAGTCTTTTGCAAAGATGACTTTATTGCAGATAAAAGTTTTCTCTCGCTCTTGTTTTCCTTATGTTGGCTTCATATTTGTTTTGAATCTGTAGCTCGTTCTATCGTTTTCCTTCAATCAAATTGTTCTTCCGTTGTTTGCCTTTCGTTTCGATTGCAACTTCCACATGGTATCAGAGCTCTCTGGAGCTATTGCAATCATGAAATTTGTTTCAACCTAGATTGGAGGAAGCTTACTGCAGATTGTAGCTATGGCGATGGATGACACAATTCGCGATGGTGTTCAAGCGACGCAGATGACAAATCCGTTGATGTTGAACAACTCGGATTATCCAGGAATGAACATGTCAAATGTGAATTTTGACGGGAGCAATTACCTGATATGGAGTCGTCAGTTGAAGATGGCGTTGATGTCAAAGTTGAAGCTCGACTTCATCGATGGAACAGAGAAAGCTCCTGACATAAAATCGAAGGATTTTGCTCTCTGGAAAAGATGTGACTCCATGGTTGCGTGTTGGATCGTGAATTCGATGACGCCGGAGATGTCACGAACATTCATCTACAAGGATTCGGCGAAGAAACTTTGGCAAGAGATTTCAGAGAGATATCACCAGAGTAGCGGGCCGTTGGTGTATCAATTGCAACAGGAACTGAGTCAAATCACTCAGGGAAGTCTCTCTGTCACTGAATATTACGTTAAATTGAAAAATGTGTGGGATGAATTAGAAAACTTGACAGTTATGCCGTTATGTACTTGTGGAGGTCTTTCCTCTTGCACTTGTGGTATACTAGCTAAGGTGCTTGAAAAGGATAATCGGGATATGGTGATGCAGTTTTTGATGCGTTTGAATTCTGATTTTGAATCGGTGAAGAGTCAGATTCTTGTGATGGAGCCTTTGCCGCCTATCAATAAAGTGTTTCACCTCGTTACGCGAGTAGAGAAACAGAAACAAGTGTCGAATGCAGTGTCAGCTGAGACATCAGCGTTTCTGGCTAATCAATCTGGAGGTAGTAAACCGCCTCCTAGAGATTCAGATGGTGGTCAAAGAAATGGGAATACAGGAGGTGATAAGCGAGACAATAGGAGATCAAGAGGATATGAGAAGCGATACTGCAGCCATTGCAAGGAAGAAGGACACACCAAGGAGAATTGCTTTGAAATCATTGGTTTTCCTGACTGGTACAAAGGCAAGAAGGGCATGAAAAATGTCAGGGTCGCTGCCACAGTAGAGGATGATCGATACTCTGTTGGTGACACACCAATTGAGACCAAACCTAACAATGACACTAGAGGAGGGATGGATCAATAACTTGTGCAAGCAATGTCTAGTTTATCTACAGCCTGTCAAGAGGTGATGAAGGCTTTCAGGTCAGAAAAGGTGATGCACGTTGTAGCAAGGACTGGTCAGGCAAACTATCATTTTGCAGGTATTTTAGTTTCTGTCTTAAGTGCATATCAGCATGGTAGCAATGATTGGATAGTGGATAGTAGTGCATCTGATCATATGACATCACATTATCATCTATTATTGCATCCTAAGTCCTTGCCATATGCCATCCATATTATTCTGTCTGATGGAAGAACAAAAGGAGTGCAAACTGTTGGGGACATTTGACTGAGTGGTGACTTGGTTTTGCATGATGTGCTCTATGTTCCAGACTTCAAATATAATCTTCTATCAGTGAGTAAGTTGGTCAGTTCTGGACAGTTGAATGTTGTTTTTCACAAGGATTATTGCTTGCTGCAAGACCTTTTGAGTATGTAACACTCCCAAATTTTCCCTTGGAAAGGCATTACCGCCAGTGACCTCAGACGTTCTGTTCGATGTCACCCAAGGCTTTACCAGTTGATATTAATCATCAAACAACAATTATGATACAAAATATCATAACTTCCATTTAAAATCATTGTCTCGGCATTACATCCATAATCCGAAAGACAACCAAAATACAGCGGATGACTTAATACAAGATATATTTAACACAACGGAAGACTTTAAATAACCAACAAAAGGGTCTTGATCGCAATGATCACCCGTCAAGGATCTCAACCTGAATAAACTTATCAAAAACATCGTTTGCGTCCATAGTCGCTCTAGCCTTCACGGGATGACAACTTATCTGATGTGCCGAATCGAACGGATGACACCAGCCAACCATACAGAGAACAATTACGGTTGGTTAGTCTAATGAAAGACTATGCAAGGGTACAAAGCAGAGTGGTTCGAAGTAGTCGTATTAGGTTAGACTCATCGTTTCTCGAATCAAAACCGATAACGATAGTCAACCACCATACTTCTACTAGAATACATAAAAAGACATGATCAAGAGAAGATTTTGGAGACCGAGTCTCACAGCAATCAATCCCAAAAGAAGACTCCAAGAAGTTGAGTCTTATCGAAAACATGACAAATGTTGGGGAACATAAATATGACACACAAGCGTTTAAAACAACTTGATGTTTCGGTTCTCGACCAACCTCACCGCTCAAAGCGAATCCATATTGGAAAGAGAACTTTACTCTGATCAAAGTCAAGACGAGCTTTCCTAGTTGCACTACTCGCCCCAAAGGGTATTTTAATTATGTGCGACAACGGCACTTATCTCATTTAATTCCAAAACGATCATCACGTTATAAGCTTTTAAAATCTCATCCACACAGGATAAAGAGATACCGTCGGGAACTAAATCCCTAAGGCGGAGTTGACTCGGGAACTAAATCCCTAAAGTCGAATCGGGAACTAAATCCCAAACAACGGAGTCGGGAACTAAATCCCTACAAGCGGCACCAGCTGTGTGCACAAACCCTGAGTAAGGGTATGGTCAAGACCAGAGAAGGATGGTAGGAACTAAATCCTAACCACCAGGTTATCAAGAAACGACTAGCACTCGCAATGAGATACACAGTAGCGTTCCTACGAATACGCGTGCTAACTAAACAGTTCAACACAATAATCAATTACAACAAAGCCATCGCGGCCAGTAACAGATAAAATAGCGTTGTTCTAACGATATACAACCTATCATAATATCTGTAATTAATCATATAAATATATATAATAGCGTTGTTCTAGCAGATATACAACCTATTATAATATCTTTTAAAATCACAAACAGTTATCAAAACTGTTTCCAACGAAAACAATAAATCATTCCAAATTAATTAACAACTAAACAATTGATAATTAATGGAAATATGGAATGATGAGCAAGAGCGAACCGTCACTTGCCTGGAGTAGATTCGGCGATGAATCTAGACGAGACGACAACTGATGATATCCTTTCCGAGGATATGACCTATGCTTCAGATAGCTCGCTCGATCGATTTTGGGTTAAATCTGGATTGAAGACTAAATGGGCTTCTCGGCCCAACAAGAATTAATTAAGGGGAGGGCCCCACCTTGCTTCTTCTTCCCCGAATAACAACAACAGCACATCGGAGCAACGCAACAGCACAACAACAACAAGAGCTGATCGGCGACGGAGCTCTCGCCGGGGTTGTCTTCGCCGGCGTCCACCTCGTCCTCGCCGTCGGGAGGGCAACAGCTAGCAGCGGCGGAGCAGCACAGCTCGACAGCCACGAAGCTTGTCATCGCGGTCCGAACCAGGGGAGGGAGGTGGTAGTCATCAACCGGGGTCGTGCTCACCGGCGGACACGAACGGCAACGGCTCGGCGGAGAAGCTCGGCGGAGCTTGGCGAAGCACGGCAACACAACAACAACAACAAGGCACATGAGCTCTCGTCGGCGGGAAGGAGGAGGAGCTCGCCAGACATTGGGTTGTCGGCGGGAAGGACAACCGAGAGGAAGGAGTTTGGGAGAGAGAGAGAGAAACTGCCTTATATAGCCAAGATATTTGTAGATATTTTGGAGATATTTGTACAAATATCTTGTATAAATATCTCGTACAAATATCTTGTATAAATATCTTGCACAAATTGTACATGGAAAGTTTGGTATGAGTTTTAAACCCTGGAAATTAAATATTTGTATCCAAACAAATATTCTAAGTCTCTAAAATACATCGAATGTATTTTATACCACTCAGGGAATTATTACGGAGATCAAGGATTTTACAAAAAATCCAAACTCCACTGAAAGCGAAAAATTATAGAACGAAGGATGGGAAAAATTACCCAAATATCCTTACTAAAATTGAGGGGTATTACAGAGTAAGCGATTTGTGGCTAAAGGACATGGAATTGGAGGCTTATACAGGATTCATGTTGATAGAAGTTTGTGCAAAGACTTGGCTGATTCTACTTCTGTAACAGACAAATTTGGTTGTGTGTCTATTGGTAACTTTGATTGTGCACTTTTTCACAAGCGCATGTGATGAGGAATCATCCCCGCCATTAGTGCCAACCTTTGATGGACCGATTACTAGGTCAAGATTGAAGGAACTACGTCAAGAGCTGGAGACGTTTATGGTACATGATGTATCACATGACGAAGAGGACAAGTCCAAAGTCAAGGCGTTGACTTTATTGGTCAACGTTACATATGTTTAATCTTATTAATTTCTGCATTGGATATTTTTAGGATTATTATTTATTTATCAGCTTTCTATTTTCGGGTATTTTTGGAACAATTATAGCCCGTTTTAGGAAGCTAGGGCCGGCCACCTCTTAGGTATTTAAGGCGCCCTTGTCTTCTTCATTAGTTAGATTTCTCATATTGTTAAAACACAAAAACAGAGCTTGGTTTTTGCTTTGAAAACTCGGCTCCCCGTGAGAGTCTCAATCGATTGTTCTTTCTTGCTTAGTTGTTTTCGTCTTTGTCAAGTCCCTCTGGAGTTGGTGATTTCGTACTTCATAAGCAATCCTCTCCGTGCTCCAAGTTCATCAGCGATTCTTGGTTGTGTGGCGTTGTAGAGATCGGGTTGGTAGATCGTTCGACAAGGTTCCTTGCTATCAAGCAAGCGGGTTTTCTCGTCGTTTCTATTGGTTCTATCTATTATCCTTCCATTAGTTTCACTTCCGCTATTGTTCTAATCTTGTGTTTTCTTTTGTTTTGAGATCCGTTGCCTAGATCCATCTTCTACACGGCTAACCCCGTATCAACTGGTATCAAGAGCTTTGCGGCTTCGGATCGCCTTTGACGGTTCCAGATTCATCATCAAAAATTGGATCTTCCTGTTTTCAATCGTCAATTGAATTTCTTTGTTTGAGTCACATTAGTGAATTGTTAGTCTGACTGATTGTTTGCTCTTGTTTGTCTTGGAAATGAGTTCGTTGCGGTTGATTGTGACTACGAGGATCCACAAAAACATACCAAAACCGTCCAAAAATCAACAAAAAAAAATTCGGCCCCCCCTTCCACCATTGTTGTTCGAACCCTAGCTTGGCGAGCAAGACACGATGGCGTCCAGGTTCGTGCGCGCCAGAGATCCGGTTGTTCAATTTTGGTAATCTTCAAGATACTTGCTTGATTTTCTAGAGATTTTATTTTATCTTTATGGTGTAATATCCCAGAAAAAACAAGTTGCCTAAAAGAAAATTATATCAAAAAAAAAAGCATTATCGAAATTCAAAAAAAAGAAGAGGAAAAGGCATCTGGGATTTTTGAGAATTTTTCAGAATTTTTTTTTCGAAATATAAAAAAAAAAAAAATTAATAAAAAAATTTAGGGTTCCGTTTCAGATTTTTTTTCGGACCTCTTTGCCGCCGCAACAGTACCCGGCCACAACCCGACCGGGTCCAGACCGGGTGAGCCTCAGTTAACCCAGCCCTCACGTACCTGCCACCGACCCGGCCCAAACCCGACCGGGTCCCACCCGAGTTCTCCTCAGTCGCCACCACCCGGCCTCCACCCGACCGGGTCCTGCCCGGGTTCCGCTCAGTCGAGCCCCACCCGGCCTGACCCCACCCGACCCCAACCCGACCGGGTCCCACCCCGGGTTGTTCTCAGTCCGCCCCACCCGACCCCAACCCGACCGGGTCCCACCCCGGGTTGCCCTCAGTCGAGCACTACCCCCCCTCTTGCCCGAACCCATTCTCCCTTCCGTTCCCTCGGGTCACTCTCGGCTCCAATTGGCTTCGTTCCGAGTCGACAAAGGTACGTCTTTCTGACTTGCAATTCGCATTTCTTGAGTTCGAAACACATATATAGCCCCATCTTTAGTTGCATTTCATTCTTGTGACTATAGTTTTGTCGCTTTCCTTGTTGAGTCGTTCTCTAGTCTCGCTTTTGTTTGAGTCATTTTTCGTCGTACATCTACTTGTCTTGTCTACTACATCTCTGCTTGACCTTGATTTGCTGCGTATCTTGAGCACATAGAGAACTTGTCATTTACGAGCCTAACTTCGCAGGTTGTACAATCACCGAGTGCAAACACTTGAGAGTTTTTTTTGGTTTTCCTAACCTTAACGTCTTTTTGTGTTCGTCTAAGTGGTGATCATGACAGGTTCCGGTGATGAACAGGTTACTGCAAATGGTTCCCATGTCGATATGCAGGCGATGCTACAACAGTTGGCTTCTACAGTCGCGCAGTTGTCTGCGAAGTTTGACTCGTTGGAGACCCGCTCCAACCCACTCCCGGCTGCGCAGGAACACATTGGTCCATCGCATAGCGCACCGCTTCCCGCCACCGAGCCCTTGGTCGACCAAGCCACGGCCTACCAAGCGGCGATGGACGAGCTTCACCAACCGAGAGCCACTGGCACCGACCACATACGCCCGATTTGGCATCCCGCACCTCGTGATAGGTCTGAGTCCCCTCCTATGTCGATACGTTCTAGTTTATGGGGTGATGATGATATGCAGGACTATGAGCGCGAGGAGCGTAATGAGTGGCGTCCTTACCGCCCCCGGAATGACCGCGGACAGCCCCGCCGCCGTGAAGCCGAACAAGACGGCATTGGACGGATCAAAGTGAAGATCCCGGCTTTTGATGAAAAGTGTGATCCAGACGTCTACCTTGAATGGGAGACGAAGATTGAGCAGATTTGGGGTTGCCACAATTTCCCTGAACATAAAAAGGTACAACTCGCTGCTCTTGAATTTACTGGTTATGCTTTGGTTTGGTGGGATTCTGTTGTGAAGGCTCGAAGACAAGCCATGGACCCTCCGGTCAACACATGGAACCAGATGAGAGCTATGATGAGGGCCCGCTTCGTTCCCCACCACCACAATAGAGTTCTCCGCAACCGTTTGGAGACTATGAGGCAAGGCTCTTTAGGTGTTGAAGAGGTCTACAACAATATGCAGATAGCCATGGCACGCGGCAACGTCGTCAAAGATGAAGAGGCCACTATGTCCAGGTATCTACGTATCTTGCATCCTTATTTAGCTGACACTGTAGAATTGTATCCCTATTCTACCATGACAGATTTGCTACACCAAGCAATTAAAGTGGAGAGACAATTCAAGTCCAGCTATACCCAACAATACCGCACGGTGCCACAACGCCAAAGCTGGCGTCCCGACCAGCAGCAGGGCCGCACCGGACACCAGAGATCCCGCCCAGCAACCGGTCCGCCTCGCGGCAATGAGCAGAATTCCCGTGGTGCGCACCCCTCTACCTCCACCGCACCACATCATCCCACACGGCCCGCCCCTGCAGTTACACGAGGTAACCCTGCTAACCCTCCTCCTAGAGCTAGAGATATCACTTGCTTTAAATGTCAAGGAAAGGGTCATTACATGAAGGATTGTCCTAATACTCGTGTTTTGATGATTAATCATTTGGGTGAGTTAGAGTCTGAGTCTGACACTGAGCATGAAAATTTAGTTGCTAGCCATGATATGAATGAGCATGCCAATGATGATGATTTGGATTTTATTGAATATGAGCATGGTGATTCATTGATTGTTAGGAGGACTTTGCATGTTAATCAGGCTCCTTGTGATGATAATCAGCGTGAGAATTTGTTTCATACAAGATGTCTTGTTAAAGGGAAAGTTTGCAACATGATTATTGATGGTGGTAGTTATTGTAATATTGCTAGTGTTGAATTAGTTAATAAACTGCAACTCCCTACTTTTTTGCATCCTAGACCTTATAGACTTCATTGGATGAATGACTGTGGTGAACTCAAGGTGAATAAGCAAGTTAAGATTACACTTAAGCTAGGAACTTATGAGGATGAAATTTTATGTGATATTGTTCCTATGCAAGCTTGTCATATTTTGTTAGGTCGTCCTTGGCAATTTGATAGACATGTTATTCATGATGGACGTACTAACCAACATGCCTTTGAGTTTCATGGTAGGAAAGTGGTGTTGAAATCGATGACGCCGCTTCAAGTGGCTGAGGCTTATGATAAGAAAAGAGAGGCCGAGCATAAGGGCAAGTCCCCAGCCGAACCATCCACTGCCTCCACACGGACCGACCTCACCCTCGCCTCTACCCCTAGCCGAGTGCTCTCAGCATCCAGCAGAGACCACCTGGTAGATTACCTTCTCCCGGACGTCGCCCTCATGTCCCTTTGTCAGGCCTATACCCTGTTAGGTGACGACGACCGAGCTACACTCCCAGCTGCTGTCCAGACCCTTTTAGCTGAGTTCCTTGATGTTTTCCCGGATGAGATACCCCCTGGCCTACCCCCTATTAGAGGCATTGAGCACCAGATAGACCTGATTCCCGGTGCTACCCTACCCAACCGGCCTGCCTATAGGATGAACCCTACTGAGACCCAGGAAATCCAGAACCAAGTCCAGGACCTTCTAGATAAAGGGTATGTTAGAGAGAGCCGATCCCAGTGTGCTGTGCCTGTCTTACTCGTTCCCAAAAAGGACAATACTTGGCGTATGTGTGTTGATTGCAGGGCTATTAATAACATCACGATCAAGTACAGGCACCCGATCCCCAGGCTCGATGACATGTTGGATGAGCTCCATGGCGCCTCCACCTTCTCCAAGATCGATCTTCGCAGTGGATACCATCAAATCCGGATGAATGAAGGAGACGAATGGAAGACATCATTCAAGACGAAGTTTGGTTTGTATGAGTGGCTTGTTATGCCTTTCGGTTTGACTAATGCCCCGTCTACTTTTATGCGTCTTATGAATCATGTCTTGAGATCTTTTATTGGTAGATTTGTTGTAGTTTACTTTGATGATATCCTGATCTACAGTAAATCTTTGGAAGCACATACAGAGCACCTCAGGGAAGTTTTATCCACTCTCAGAGTTGTACAGTTGTATGGAAATCTGAAGAAGTGTGATTTTTGCACTGACAGAGTTGTGTTTCTTGGTTTTGTAGTGAGTGCTCATGGACTGCAAGTGGATCAAGAGAAGGTGCAAGCCATCCGTGACTGGCCGACCCCGAAGAACCTAGGTGACGTGCGCAGTTTCCACGGCCTGGCTGGCTTCTACAGGAGGTTCGTTCGAGATTTTAGCACCATTGCAGCCCCGCTGACAGAGATCACAAAGAAGAATACTCCATTCCGTTGGGGTGAAGCTCAAGAAAAGGCGTTCCAGACTCTCAAGGATCGTTTGACACACGCGCCATTGCTGGTTCTGCCTGACTTCACTCGCCCCTTTGAAGTAGAGTGTGACGCCTCTGGCATTGGTATTGGAGGAGTCCTCATGCAGGAAGGTAAGCCCATTGCCTTCTTTTCTGAGAAGTTGAAAGGTGCATGCTTGAATTATTCTACTTATGATAGGGAATTATATGCCTTGTTTAGAGTGCTGAAAACTTGGCAACACTACCTTTGGCCTAGGGAATTTTTGCTTAAAACTGATCATGAGTCCTTAAAGCATTTTAGGAGTCAAGATAAGTTGGATAGAAGGCATGGTAGGTGGATGGAATTCATAGAAACATTTCCCTATGTGATTAAGTATAAGAAAGGAAAAGATAATGTTGTCGCTGATGCCCTTTCTAGGAGACATACACTCTTAACTACTTTGGATGCTCGGGTCCTTGGATTCATTTATATTAAGGAGCTGTATGATATGGATGCTGATTTTGGAGTGATTTATACGCATTGTGTGGAAAAGGGTTCATTTGATAAGTTTTTCTTGTTTGATGGATTCTTGTTTCGAGTTGATAAGGTGTGCATTCCTGTTTGTTCTCTACGGTTGTTACTTGTTGATGAGTCCCATAGAGGTGGATTGATGGGTCATTTTGGTAGAGATAAGACTTATAACATGTTGCATACTCATTTCTATTGGCCACACATGCTTAGGGATGTAGAGAATTTTATCAAACGCTGTGTTGAGTGCTTACAGGCTAAATCTAAGGCAAAACTGCATGGTCTTTATACTCCCTTGCCTATTCTTTGCTTTCCTTGGGTTGATATTAGTATGGATTTTATTGTTGGATTGCCCATGACTAAGAAGGGGAGAGATTCTATATTTGTGGTTGTTGATAGGTTCTCTAAGATGACTCACTTTATTGCATGCCATAAAACTGATAATGCTAGGAATGTTGCTGATTTGTTCTTTAGAGAGATTGTTCGGTTGCATGGTGTACCTCGTACTATTGTGAGTGATAGGGATGTCAAATTTCTGAGTTACTTTTGGAAGACTTTGTGGGGTAAACTTGGTACTAAGTTGTTGTTCTCTACTGCTAGTCACCCCCAGACAGATGGACAAACTGAGGTCACTAACCGTACATTGGGTACTATCCTTAGGGATGTTATTAAATCTATTCTGAAAAGTTGGGAAGAAGCCTTACCACATGTTGAGTTTGCTTATAATAGGACTATTCATTCTTCTACTAATATGTCCCCTTTTGAATGTGTGTATGGTTTGAATCCCCTAACCCCTTTGGATCTTAAGCCGTTGCCTTTACCGGAACGAGCAGACTTTGATGCTGATAGACAGGTTGAGTTCATGAAGGAGCTGCACGAGCGGACTAAGGCTCGTTTGGAAGCTACTGCAGCGAAGAACGCAGCCCGAGCTAATCACGGCCGGCGTCAAGTGTTGTTCGAGCCCGGCAACTTGGTGTGGCTACACCTGCGCAAGGAGCGGTTCCCGGAGCAGAGGAAGTCGAAGTTGTCTCCCAGAGGTGATGGACCGTTCAAGGTGCTGAAGAGAGTAGGCGACAATGCCTATGTGTTGGAGCTGCCCGATGACTATGGCGTGAGCCCGATATTCAATGTCGGTGATCTTACCCCTTATGCAGCCGCTGATGTTGATGACTCGAGGACGAGTCCTTTTCAAGAAGGGGAGAATGATGAGGAATCATCCCCGCCATTAGTGCCAACCTTTGATGGACCGATTACTAGGTCAAGATTGAAGGAACTACGTCAAGAGCTGGAGACGTTTATGGTACATGATGTATCACATGACGAAGAGGACAAGTCCAAAGTCAAGGCGTTGACTTTATTGGTCAACGTTACATATGTTTAATCTTATTAATTTCTGCATTGGATATTTTTAGGATTATTATTTATTTATCAGCTTTCTATTTTCGGGTATTTTTGGAACAATTGTAGCCCGTTTTAGGAAGCTAGGGCCGGCCACCTCTTAGGTATTTAAGGCGCCCTTGTCTTCTTCATTAGTTAGATTTCTCATATTGTTAAAACACAAAAACAGAGCTTGGTTTTTGCTTTGAAAACTCGGCTCCCCGTGAGAGTCTCAATCGATTGTTCTTTCCTGCTTAGTTGTTTTCGTCTTTGTCAAGTCCCTCTGGAGTTGGTGATTTCGTACTTCATAAGCAATCCTCTCCGTGCTCCAAGTTCGTCAGCGATTATTGGTTGTGTGGCGTTGTAGAGATCGGGTTGGTAGATCGTTCGACAAGGTTCCTTGCTATCAAGCAAGCGGGTTTTCTCGTCGTTTCTATTGGTTCTATCTATTATCCTTCCATTAGTTTCACTTCCGCTATTGTTCTAATCTTGTGTTTTCTTTTGTTTTGAGATCCGTTGCCTAGATCCATCTTCTACACGGCTAATCCCGTATCAGCATGGGACATATTTCAGTTTCAAAAATGCAGCATTTGCCAGGTTGTAATGCTACTTTGAATGCTGGTTTTACATGTGACACTTGTTCACTTGCCAAATTTCATAAACTTCCTAGTCCTGCTAGTCATAACCATGCTTTAGCTTGTCTTGATTTGGTTCACATTGATTTATGGGGACCTTATCGAGTGAGAGCTTTGAATGGAGCTCTGTATTTTCTAACATTGGTGGATGATCACAGTCGAGCCACCTGGACATATCTTCTGCATTCTAAGCATGAGGTTTGTTCTCTTCTAAAGACTTTCTTCTTGCATGTCAAGAATTATTTTGGGTTGGTGCCTAAGACAGTTCGCTCTGACAATGGTTCTGAGATTGTGAATTTGGAGTGTCAAGCCTTGTTTTCTGCTTTTGGGATTGTTCATCAACGCAGTATGGTTTATCGTCCTCAGCAGAATGGTGTCGTCGAGAGGAAGCACATACATTTTCTTGATATTGCTCATTCTCTTCGTATTCAATCAGGTTTGCCTCAAAAGTTCTGGGGGGACTACATTTTGACAGCCACTCATGTGATCAACAATATGCCAGTAGCTAAACTGAACTGGAAGACACCTTTTGAGGTATTATTCTCTAAACAACCCACTCATGTCGCACAAAGGAGGGTTGATCGCTCTGCATGGAAACGCCTAGTGGATGACTCGAATGCTGTAAGAGGAGGGCGTTGTGTTTCCAGCGTGCTCGAAGTGCATGAGGGTCGTTAGAGTTGAGGCGAGGCGGACCGGCGGGAGCATGCTAGTAGGGTTCCCAGGCGAAGCGGGGAACGCAATCGCGAGAATGACACACGACGTTGGAGGGGAGTTAGGTCTTCCTCATCGGCGTCCAAGCCGAGCCGCGGTCGCTCTGAGTCACGTCCGACCCAGTTGCGAGCCCGGGAGCGTCGATGATCACGTTCGGCGCAACGAGATGGGCGAGACGATGAGCGCTCAGAAGGCCGTCGACGCCGATCTCGGTCTCGCTCGTCTGTGCGCAGGGAGAGATCCATGTCTCCTGAATCGGGCCGCAGACTTCAACATCGCTCAGACCGAATGGTTGAGACAGAGTGACGTATGCTTCGTCTTCTTGACAACCAAGGCGAGTCCTTAATAAGCGCACATGAGCAGGCTAAGATCAGACTTGCGCGCATGACATCCACACCATTCTCCAGAATCATTTGCGAACAACAACCCCAACTAAGTTATCTTCTCCATCCTTTGAGCTTTATGATGGGAAGACATACCTTGTTGTTCACATTGCTTCCTTTACTCATAAAATGGCTTTATGGGTGTCCAATGATGCTTCAATGTGCAAATTATATCCTGCGAGTCTAGGCAAGACAATTGCTATGTGGTTTCATTCGTTAGAGCCAAATTCGATTTATGTTTGGGATCAACTAGCAATGAAATTTGTGTCCAATTTTATTGCAAATAGTAAAGAGTCGGCTTCTATAGATGCGTTATTTGACTTGAAAATGCACAGGGGAGAAATGCTTCGCCAATTCGCTCCTCAGTTCATGGAGTGTTATGTTGATATGAAAGGGTATCATGAAGAGGTTTTAGTGACAACTTTTAGACTCGCTCTCCCACCACTAGTGGAAAAAGGCTTTTTTACCACATTTGTTTTGCAAAGGTTACCATAGTTCATTAATCGTAGTAAACTTGGTCGTGGTAAACATGTTTACCACGGTTGCATATTTACCACGGTTTAACAACCGTGATAAATGGAACAACCGTGATAAAAAAGTAATGATTGAATAGTAGAATATCGTAGTAAAAATTGTAAAACCGCCGTAAAGTTAAATCGTAGAATTTTTTCTCAACCGTGGTAAAATTGTATAACCGCAGTAAAATTGAATTGTAGTAAACTTGATCGAATCGTGATAAATCATTACAACCGCATAAACCGAGGTAAATGTGAATCTCTTTTAATACCTAATCTATAGTATATATTATACCATACACATAATCATCAATTATCAAAATGGATCAAATAATATCAAAATATTATACATCAATGTATTGTCATAGATTCAAAAGGTTGAAGTCCCACAAGCATAATTTGGAAAACCTAATCATTCTACTAAGTTAAGTGCAAAATGTTGCAAAAATAATATGAAACGTTGCACAAATGTTCTACATATTAACTAATCTTTGAAGTTCCACAAACGTTGTCCATTGATCTTGAATCCCATCTATCTTGTCCTTTGAATATGATATGGACCCTCCGAACTTTGGATAGTAATGTCATACATAAACTTAGAACATAAATGATTTAAAAAACTAAAATATAATTAACTATTAATATTAGATATATCTTAGAATCTCGTCCTTTACGGATGATCTCGTGTATAAATCGAAGAACATAATATCCATAATTAAGAAACTACAAAGTAAACAATCCTTAAATATATTCAGGAGGAGAGCAATGTATGCTGAACTAGCAAATGTTGATGGTCTAGCAAGCATGAAACGATGCACAAATGTACATGATATATATCCGTAATAAATGCAACCTCCTACTTTCATGTTGCTTTCATCTATATTATTTTTAAGAGTACCTAGCTATTACAGCCTCTCCAACTCCTATTTGAATAGTAATAACTAGTATATAAATTATAAAGGACAAAAGCTCAATTAGATCATAATATAGTACACTTATTTGACATCTTCAAATAAGTGCACCATATTATGATGTAATTGAGGATATAAAAGTCCATCTGTCAAAGATCTTTAAAAGAAATCATAGCCTGAGCCCATTAGTTTAACAGGCGATAGTTTACATGTAGCTTGCAGGAAAACTTATCTGTTAATTAAAATTAAAGCCTTAAAATTTGTCAACAGCCTTAAGAAATGCCAAGAGGTCAAAGTTCTCTTGCATTGAAGATTTTGCAAAGTAGGTTTCCCTGTTCGGAGTAAGAATATGACGGTCTTTGATAGACAGTAAAAAGTAGACTTAAAAATGTCAATGTTCGTTTTAATAAACTTAAAATAAAATACCAAGTATATATATTAGGATGATCAAGAGTTTAAGATAGCTAGACATATCAAAAAAGCTTTCAATAACAAGGGAACTTTCAAATTAACCATCATAGTAAAATGATAAAAAAACACTTATCACAAAGATAAAGTTCAGATCTCCCATTTAGTTGGCAAATAAAAAGAAATACATGTGGCGATGGTGGTGTTGGGTTATTGCTAGTGATTATCTCTTCCGCAGACCTTGTTAAACCATCTCATAATTTTACCCATAAAGAAACATAAACACAAGAAGAGATATTATAGTAGGTTATCTTGGGAGGGAAAGTGAATTAAATTAAATGGAAAGTTGAAGCATATATAAGATGGATTAATAAAACACATCCAATAAGTTGGAAATAGTAGGTTACCTATGACGAGGTTATTAACTGTCATACATGTAGTATAACTTGTAGTAGGGAAATTCATACATGGATGAGGTTAGAAATAAAAAATTTATAAACTTTTATTCTTCTGAAAATATCTTTTCACTAAAAATCTGCCAAGACCTGCCCTCCAAGAGCTAAAATGTTATTGTAGAAATTTCATCTATAGGAAGGGCCTCAAAACAGATGCCTCATGTCACCTGTCCAAGTTAAGACATACTAAATATCATGTTTACATAAAAAAAATCCCAAGCTCAATGAGTATTTCATCTCTCAGATGAAACATGCGCCAAAAGTATACTAAATTTTAGCACACACTTCTCTTGTATTGGAGAAGTGTACAATAGGGTTCTCTAACATATCAATAGTCTTTCAAACCTTCTCTTAATTAGCAAACCATTCATCTCTCGTATCAATTAAAATGAATACATCGTGATCATACTTAACATATTTGGAAGCTTGAGGAACTAGAGAGAAATTTACCAGTTATAGGGAGAAGAATTCCAGCTTCAGCCCTTTGAAGTGGAAAGCACAGGGTAGAAAACTGCTTAATCACTGCCAGTTCTATTTTTATAGGCCTCTACTATTCGGCGCATATGCATTTTTGCCGTTTGGCGCATAGGCTTGCGCGTAACGTGAGAAAAGGTTTCCCACGTTACACACGGGAAGTGACCCGTTCAAGCCCCACACGTAACGTGTGACGAACCTCCACACGTTACGTGTGAAGCGCATCCACGCGTTACGTGTGGGTTTACGCCACACGTTACGTGTGGAGGAGATCTGGCTTTAAAAGCCAGATCTTGCTTCATCCTCCATTCATTCGAACTCCGCAGCCTCAATACCCTAAACCCTTTCACTCGTTACGCGTCTCTTGCATCTGCTCGTGACGAATCAACCGACTCCGCGCGTTACGTTCAAGATCTTTGAAAGGTTAGTTAGTAGAAATTGTTTTTTGGTTTTGTTTTGTTAAATTTGAAGTGTTTGGTTAGGGATTGTAGATCCATATTGTAGATCTATGTAGTGGAGATGTTTAGGATGGTAGATCTATGTTTTGTAGAAGCTTTTGGGATTGTTTTTGATTTTTTGTATAATTTTGAAGAATTTTTTTGCATGAGGATTTATGTTGAATTTTTTGTGAAAATATGCTAGTGGAGGTGATAGTATTGATAGATTTGTAAAAATTGTGCATTTTTTGTTGAATTTCATGTATTATTTGATGGAAAAAAATTGCCGGAATTCGAAAATGTCACCGGAGAAGACGATCGGAGGATCGCCGAAATGTCGCCGGCGAGACGCCGGCGGGAGTTGGAATGTGCACATTCACACGTAACGTGTGAATGTGTTCCACACGTTACGTGTGACTCCATTTCACACGTAACGTGTGGATCGCTGGCGAGTCACCGGCGAGCCGCCGTCGATTCTCCGGCGACATGTCGGCGACTCTCCGACTCAAAATATTATTTTGATAATATTTTAATTATATTATTTTGATTATATTTTGATTATATTATTTTGATAATATTTTGATTATATTATTTTGATAAAAATGATATCAAAATATATTATTTTGATTAATATATTTTGATATATAACCGCAAATGGAGCCTGGGGAAAGAACCGAACGTAGGAGACGTCGCAACCTTCAACGCAAACAGTCGTTTAGGACTGGCAAAGAGGTGAACAGGTCGGAGAAGAGGCAACGGAGGAATGTCAGCTACCGGGATGATGAGACCGGCGCATATCAGACTGGAGCCGATAGCAGTAGTGGGGTTGCTAGCATGATAGGAGTTCAGAGCTTAATGGCGGTGCCTTCGTTTCATGGAGGTAGGGCAGACTCTGAGCCTCAGATCTACCCGGACTACCAAGGGAGCCCGCTGTATGGTTATTCTGATACAATAGATCAGAATAACTACTACGGGTGGAATTTTAGTCTGCCGGTACTACCGCTGCATCTGAGCCCTCATCATCATAGCCCTTCGCATTATTATCAGGGGGATGAGGATCATCACAACCCGTGGGAGAACCCGACAGTGTACCCGAATGCTCCATATCATCAGCCTACGGTAAGTACATTTAGTATAACCTGAATTAGTTTAAAAAATGTAATTATTTCTGATCTATTTAATAAATGCAGGATCAAGCCAATACATGGGGGACTCAGCTCGTTGAGGCCGACCCTTATGCCTGACTTTAGCTGGCTCTTGCAGAGCAGTCCGCTCTAGATGCGCAATACTTGTTAGTGTTGAGAATGCTCTTTGTTGAACATGTACTAGCAATGTGGGGAAGACGCTTTGGGCAAATTCTTCAAGCAACGATCTATTCACTCTGCGTTCTCTGGCTTCTTCCTCTTCTTTTGTCTTCACTTCTGACAAGGTCAATTGCCTCCAGAACGGATGCAATGAGCTAGGTTCAATTGGGGCCTGGCTCCTCACATTTAGCGCCATGTCATGCACGCAAGGCAGGCCATCTCTGACCCTCATCTGGCATCTGCATATAGTGCTCCACAATGGAGCTTCTCATTTCTTGTATTCCTCAATCAAACGAGCTAGTGCAATCGCAGAGACCTTGAAGTGCAGCTTGCAGAAAAGATGTGCGTTCGTTAGCAGCGTATATCTCTTTCCAATGCTCTCATTCAATGCCCCCTTTATCTCACCAATATGACTGCGCAACCATGTATGATATTGATCGAATACAGTGCAAAGGTTGCCATCATTGCTTGTGAAGAAGCTTTTCAGACTGGAATGGGCCCCTTCAACCCTGTATTACAATCAAGAATCCGAAATCAGTATATTGCTGTAAAGGTCTAACTAAGTTCAAATAACTAGCTAAATTTAGAAGAAAAAAAAACATAATGCACAAACCTGTTAGTGGTGGTAGTACCGAGCGTGAACACTGTATCTGTCCATACGGAGACGATTCTTTCCTTGTAGGGGTCAAGCCAGTTCTTTTGTAGGTACTGGAGACATTTTGGAGATTTTCTCCAATCACACTTCAGCTTCTTCAGTGTTGCTTCATACCCTTATATGGTCGTTTCCTTGAAGAGTTTCATGTAGTCGTTGGAAAACGCTGTGCCCCTAAACTTGTCCATGTTCTTCTTCCCGAAGTCTTCAATATTCTTCCTCACATGCCGCCTACATAGAAGGAATTTTGCTTCTGGAAACTGCTTCTCTAAGGCGTTCATCAAC
This sequence comes from Rheum nobile, assembly GCA_027886185.1. Taxonomy (NCBI): domain Eukaryota; kingdom Viridiplantae; phylum Streptophyta; class Magnoliopsida; order Caryophyllales; family Polygonaceae; genus Rheum; species Rheum nobile. The sequence continues at coordinate 533,369 of WOAB01000308.1, read as the reverse complement.
GCCTTCTCCCGATCAGCGACCAAACATGTGGGTGCTCGTTGCACCTTGACAAACATCTTTGCAAGTTGCTCTATGGCCCACTTGTATCTGTCTTCGTCCTCCTTCTCCAGAAACGCCCCGACAATATTGTAGTTTTTCCAAACAGATGTGATGCCAACAATTTCAAGGAAGGGCAAATTGTAACTGCACACATAATCATATATAAAATATGATGGCATCCTAACCTTGACATGAACAAATGAAGGGTATAATAGATATGTATGTTACTAACCAGTTAGTTGCATATGTAGAGTCCAGCAGCACAATGTACGAAAATGCCTTCAGCAACGACAACTGTTCCTGGCTTGCGAAGAAGATATCCGTTATCTTGTTGGTCTCCTTGTTGAATCTATGCTCCATGAAGTATCCCTTCTCATTGCACTCATAGAAGAACTGTTGCACAACTGTTCTTCCTTCCATGCCCTTCTTTCGTATCTCATGCATGATGTTGTACACTTGCTTCATCTTGGTCAAATTGCCAGGGAACGAATGGATTGTAGTATGAATCTTTTGAGGCTTGCAATGATTGACTGTCATCACCCTAATAATCTCCTTCTCTTCAGCGCTTGGTTGCCCAGCTAATGCACTACCATACAAATAATCTGCTATGACATGATCCTCCACAATCCCTTCGGCCCTTCTTTCAGCCTCAACATGAAGGGACACCCACACTTCTTCGACCTTGTGATGTCTCTCACTTGGTCAGCTTGTTTGTAATATCCCTCAATTTTTAATAAGGATATTTGGGTAATTTTCCCAACCTTCGTTCAAATTAATTATTTCGCTTTCAGTGGAGTTTGGATTTTCCGTAACATCCATGATCTCCGAAATAATTCCTTGAGTGGTATAAAATACATTCGATGTATTTTCGGGACTTAGAATATTTGTTTAGATACAAACATATAATTTCCGGGGTTTAAAACTCATACCAAAATTTTCTCCCGCGTACGTGTCCCCTGTGTGGCCCATATGGTACACGCATCCTCGTTTTCTCCCATACGCTTGTCCATGCCTGTATGTGGTCGGGGAGGGATCCTCCATGAGATATATATGTGGAGCCGATCGAAGGAAGCTCTGCACCTCCAACTGCTCCATCTCCCTCTCTCGTCTCTCCCCTGTTCTGTTCTCGGTGAGCTCCTATGCACCGCCTCCCCTGCTCCATCGTCTCCTCCGGCGAGCCCAGCCCAGTCGGAGTCGTCGAACCTCCTGAGCTGAGCCGCGAGCAGCTGGGGCTGGTGTTCGTGGTGGTGTGCAGCTCGTGCTGCGTGTTGTGCTCTGTTCTTGTTGTGTTGCTGTTGCTGTGAATTGGGTGAAGGTTGAAGATGGTGAACAGTAGAGTGGGTCCCCCTTGTTGAATTGTGTTGTTGTTGGGCCAATTAGCCCAAAACCCTTCCGGTCCAGATTTAACCCAAAATTATACGAGCGGTATAATTTCGATTCCCTTTCATCCGTATTTTTCTATAGGAAAATTTAATAAATATTTTTATGATTTATAATCATAAAAATTTATTAAATTTAATTCCTTAAGTTCGTCCAGGCAAATTAATTGATAATTAATTAATTTGTTAGTTAGAACGTGATTCGCTGGATCGCGTGTGGACTCGCAATCTGCTAGAGCAATCTGAGGCATAGGCCATATCCTCGGAAATGATATTTTCGGTAGTCGTCTCGTCTAGATTCATCGCCGAATCTACTCCAGGCAAGTGGCGGTTCGCTCTTGCTCATCATTCCATATTTCAATTAATTATCAATTGTTTAGTTGTTAATTAATTTGGGATGATTTACTGTTTTTATTGGGAACAGTTTTGATAACTGTTTGTGATTTTAATGGATATTATAATAGGTTGTATATCTGCTAGAATAACGTTATTATATATATATATCTAGATTGAAATATATCTATGATGCTGGCCTTGATGGCTTTGATATGATTTTGGGCAGTTCTGAACTGTTTAGTAGAACGAGTATTCGCAGGAACGCTACTTGGTATCTCCTTGTGAGTACTAGTCGTTTCTTTATAACCAAGTGGATGGGATGTCTAGGCCCCAACACTTCTCTCTGGTCATGACCATGCCCTTACTCAGGGTTGGTGCACTTAACTAGTGCCAAATCTTTTGGGATTTATTCCCTCTGATATCTCTTGTGAGGAGATCTGATATCTCTTGTGAGGAGATCCGATATCTCTTGTGAGGAGATTTAAAAGCTTATAACGTGATGATCGTTTTTGAATTAAATGAGATAAGTGTCGTTGTCGCACACAATTAATATACCTTGGGCGAGTAGTGCAGCTAGGCGCTAGTGCATCTAGGAAAACTCGTCTTAACTTTTAGTCGCTCGAATGCGATACTGTAATTCTGTGATTGTGTGTAATTAATTAATGTTCCCCAACATTTGTCATGTTTCCTATAAGGCTCATTTCATTTAGAGTCTTCTTTTGGGATTGATTGTTGTGAGACTCGGTCTCCAGAATCTTCTCTTGTGCATACCTCTTGTTATTCCAGTAAGAGTATGATGGTTGACTATCTTCATCGGTTATTATTCGAGAAGCGATGAGTCTAACCTAATACGACTACTTCGAACCTTCTGCTTTGGTCACTTGCTAGTCTATTCAATAGACTAACCCACAGTATTTTTGTTATCTGCATCGTCATGGTTGGTGTCGTCCGTCCGTTTCGACACATCAGATAGGTTGCAGGATCCATGAAGGCTAGAACGACTATGAAGATGAACGGTGTTTTGACAATGTTTTAATCAGGCTACGATCTTTGGGCGTTGACTAATGAGGTCAATACTCTTGTAAATTATTTTAAGTCTTCCGATGTATTGTAATAACTCTGTATTTTGTCGCATTTGGAATTGTATTGAAATTCCGCGACTATGTTTTAAATGAAAGTTATGGTAATTTTGTATCATAATTGTTCTTATGAATTGTGTTTCAATGGTAAAGCCTGGGGTGACTTCGGTGAGGAAAACCGATGTCACTGGCGGTAATACCTTTCCAAATGGGTTAAAATTTGGGGGTGTTACAGATTTGGTATCAGAGCTAAAGTTTGTTTTTAAAACAGGTTGGGTATTTTGAAAGGTTTTATCCTTCTAAAACTATTTCTCGTTTTGAACTGGAAAATGTCTTCCAAACGAATTTGAAATAAATACCGTTCATAGTCGTGCCTTCTTTAGTCTGATATGAGAGGTATGGGAGTTACCTCTATATCTAGAAAGACTGACCTATTCTTGTTGTTGTAAGACATAGGTGTTTGTCTATTGTTTTGAAAGGACTCGGAAGATGCCGAGATGATTCTATCATTTCTAGTAATGTTAGATTTCTCTGTTTCTCAGAGATATTTCGAGGTTGGAAGACCTAGTAGTCCCCTCGAAGGTATCAAGTATGTACTTTCTGAGTTGGTAGTACTAATATCCTAGTGCTGTAATCTCCGAGTAATTTGGTGTGAACGCTCGGGAGATTAGTGTAGATGAATCTTGTGCTCTATGTTCATAATTCATCTATAGAATTACCAAGTTGATCTATTCTAAGTGATTTTATTACATTGATATATGGGATAATTAAGGAATCACTCTTAGGAGTTTTGATGTCTAAGTAGGATGTCACAGTCGTTGACATTAATTGTTGAGAAAATGGATATAGAGGATTAATGCTCGATGCAGTCGGGATTTGCCTCCGTATGAGAATTCGTGGGATGAACCTATGGTAGAGTTCGTTGAGCCGTTAAGGTAGGCCAAATGAAATATTGTAATAACGACGTTTAAATGGAAGCGATTTCCAAGGGAACTCTAAGGAAAATCCCGAGGAAGATCCTAAGGAAGATCCTCAAGGAGAGGAAAATCCTAGGGGAGATCCCGAGGAAGATCCTCAGAAGAAGGAAGATCCGGAGGAAGATCCTCTAGAGGAGGAAGATCCTGCGGAAGATCCTTAGAAGGAGGAAGATCGAGAGGAAAACCCTGAGGAAGATCCTCGAGAGGGGGAATATCCGAGGGAAGATCCGGAGGGAACTTCCGATGAGAACCCGGAGGAAGACCTCGTAAGGCAAGGCTAGAAGAGTCTGATGCATAAAGTGTTCATTTATGCGTATCTTTTAGGAAATACATATATTGGGAGAAGTTATGGAAAGATTTGTTTCTTCTTGAGACATCATATTCCTAGCTTTTGGAGGTATATGTTATGTGGAGTTAATGAGATTAAGAGTTATATCTCACTTGTGTACTTGAGATTTTTTTTGTTCCACTAGAAGTATATAGAGGTGGACTAGTGCAAAGTCCGGAATGCCTAGTAGTGGAATCATGCTGTAGGCATTAGTGTGATAAAGTGTTGTGAAGGAATAAGTTGATTAAAGGAATAGTTCTATAAAAACTCATTTCCTCTATTGCAATCTTGAGTAAGATTGTGGAATCAAGAATTATGGTGATTGGATTTATAAGTAAGTATGACCCATGTAGGATCAATGGTTAAAGCTTTTGGAAAAGCCAAGTGTGCGAAATCATAGATATCCTTTGAAGAGATCTATTTGAGATTCGTTTGAGGTAACATAAGGAAATGATGCAATTACGTCCTGAATGGATAGTAGATTGTGTGAGGAATATAAAGATTTTAAATTAGAAATAAGTCATTTAAGACAGTACGAGTCATTGGACTCGATAAGTGGAATTTCCAGATGATGAAGAGTTATGACTCTTGGGAATTGTCAAAGATTGACATCTTGTGAGTATGTCATCTGTAAGGCTTATGATATCATTCTCTTTGAGGAGATAGGAGTAATATCTTATGTGATACGTTTCGAGGAACGTAGGAATAAGATATTGTGATTATTCTTGAATCTTAAAGGAGTTAAGTTAGGAATTGTTTAAAGAGATGTGTTAAATTATTCTTGTAAGGATTTTAAGTTAAAGATGGCGTAAAGCCAGTCTTACTTTAAGATAAATGATGGGATTATATAAAGTACCATTAAGGGAATTAAGGAAGTTATGATTCGAGGTTACTAAGATTTAATATCTGAGTTGTAAGAAGTTAATGTATAAACCTTGGGTTTGTCTATAAGGAGATTGGAGGAGAAATGTGTATTCTCCTATTAAAAGTGCATTAATATCGTTATGATAATTTTGGGAGACCATTATTATAAGGTAATCATGATCTTAAGGAGGTAATAAGAGTTATTACCTGGTATGTTGTAGGAGATAAAATTGTGAGATAAAGATATGGCATAAGGGCCGGTTATAATTAAGGATATTAAGTTCAGATAGTAAAGTTGATGTTGAGGCAGGTTTCTCATTAGTTTAATGCAAGTTTCGGGGTCGAAACTTTTCTTAAGGGGGTAGTAATGTAATATCCCTCAATTTTTAATAAGGATATTTGGGTAATTTTCCCAACCTTCGTTCAAATTAATTATTTCGCTTTCAGTGGAGTTCGGATTTTCCGTAACATCCATGATCTCCGAAATAATTCCTTGAGTGGTATAAAATACATTCGATGTATTTTCGGGACTTAGAATATTTGTTTAGATACAAACATATAATTTCCGGGGTTTAAAACTCATACCAAAATTTTCTCCCGCGTACGTGTCCCCTGTGTGGCCCATATGGTACACGCATCCTCGTTTTCTCCCATACGCGTGTCCATGCCTGTATGTGGTCGGGGAGGGATCCTCCATGAGATATATATGTGGAGCCGATCAAAGGAAGCTCTGCACCTCCAGCTGCTCCATCTCCCTCTCTCGTCTCTCCCCTGTTCTGTTCTCGGTGAGCTCCTGTGCACCGCCTCCCCTGCTCCATCGTCTCCTCCGGCGAGCCCAGCCCAGTCGGAGTCGTTGAACCTCCCGAGCTGAGCCGCGAGCAGCTGGGGCTGGTGTTCGAGGTGGTGTGCAGCTCGTGCTGCGTGTTGTGCTCTGTTCTTGCTGTGTTGCTGTTGCTGTGAATTGGGTGAAGGTTGAAGATGGTGAACAGTAGAGTGGGTCCCCCTTGTTGAATTGTGATGTTGTTGGGCCGATTAGCCCAAAACCCTTCCGGTCCAGATTTAACCCAAAATTATACGAGCGGTATAATTTCGATTCCCTTTCATCCGTATTTTTCTATAGGAAAATTTAATAAATATTTTTATGATTTATAATCATAAAAATTTATTAAATTTAATTCCTTAAGTTCGTCCAGGCAAATTAATTGATAATTAATTAATTTGTTAGTTAGAACGTGATTCGCTGGATCGCGTGTGGACTCGCAATCTGCTAGAGCAATCTGAGGCATAGGCCATATCCTCGGAAAGGATATTTTCGGTAGTCGTCTCGTCTAGATTCATCGCCGAATCTACTCCAGGCAAGTGGCGGTTCGCTCTTGCTCATCATTCCATATTTCAATTAATTATCAATTGTTTAGTTGTTAATTAATTTGGGATGATTTACTGTTTTTGTTGGGAACAGTTTTGATAACTGTTTGTGATTTTAATGGATATTATAATAGGTTCTATATCTGCTAGAATAACGCTATTATATATATATATATCTAGATTGAAATATATCTATGATGCTGGCCTTGATGGCTTTGATATGATTTTGGGCAGTTCTGAACTGTTTAGTAGAACGAGTATTCGCATGAACGCTACTTGGTATCTCCTTGTGAGTACTAGTCGTTTCTTTATAACCAAGTGGATGGGATGTCTAGGCCCCAACACTTCTCTCTGGTCATGACCATGCCCTTACTCAGGGTTGGTGCACTTAGCTAGTGCCAAATCTTTTGGGATTTATTCCCTCTGATATCTCTTGTGAGGAGATCTGATATCTCTTGTGAGGAGATCCGATATCTCTTGTGAGGAGATTTAAAAGCTTATAACGTGATGATCGTTTTTGAATTAAATGAGATAAGTGCCGTTGTCGCACACAATTAATATACCTTGGGCGAGTAGTGCAGCTAGGCGCTAGTGCATCTAGGAAAACTCGTCTTAACTTTTAGTCACTCGAATGCGATACTGTAATTCTGTGATTGTGTGTAATTAATTAATGTTCCCCAACATTTGTCATGTTTCCTATAAGGCTCATTTCATTTAGAGTCTTCTTTTGGGATTGATTGCTGTGAGACTCGGTCTCCAAAATCTTCTCTTGTGCATACCTCTTGTTATTCCAGTAAGAGTATGATGGTTGACTATCGTCATCGGTTATTATTCGAGAAGCGATGAGTCTAACCTAATACGACTACTTCGAACCTTCTGCTTTGGTCACTTGCTAGTCTATTCAATAGACTAACCCACAGTATTTTTGTTATCTGTATCGTCATGGTTGGTGTCGTCCGTCCGTTTTGACACATCAGATAGGTTGCAGGATCCATGAAGGCTAGAACGACTATGAAGATGAACGGTGTTTTGACAATGTTTTAATCAGGCTACGATCTTTGGGCGTTGACTACTGAGGTCAATACTCTTGTAAATTATTTTAAGTCTTCCGTTGTATTGTAATAACTCTGTATTTTGTCGCATTTGGAATTGTGTTGAAATTCCGCGACTATGTTTTAAATGAAAGTTATGGTAATTTTATATCATAATTGTTCTTATGAATTTTGTTTCAATGGTAAAGCCTGGGGTGGCTTCGGTGAGGAAAACCGAGGTCACTGGCGGTAATACTTTTCCAAATGGGTTAAAATTTGGGAGTGTTACATTGTTTAGGCACGTTTTGTCCATGCCTATCACACGGTAACCAAGTCCCCCCAAGGGTCGAAGGGGTGGAAGGTTTATTCCTCCATTTTTTGATGCAGAAGTGTTTACACTTAGCCATCTCCCGCGCCCACAAAAATGCTTCTTCTCTAGACTCCCAGATTTGATCAGTTGTAAAGAACCTTGAGTAATCAGCAGAGACGTAAACATCATCCTCCGGTGGTACACTAAACTGAGGCTGTGTGTGTAGGGATGGAAAGCAAAACTGTGGGGTAGCATGAGATGAAGATGCTTCTATAGGAAACTGTATCCCAAGTGAGAAGGATGGTATCTCAATAGTTGGTTGAGGCGTGTTCCAATCCTGCAGCTTTTGAGGCGTTTCCCAAACCGCAAATGTCTTCTGTTGCATCCAGTCATTGAAGGAGATATTGTTTAACCCCTCGTATAAATAATAGTTCGTCTACATACACATGAAATTATCTCATCAAGTAGTGCACAAATTATAAACCTAAATTCAAAATTTTCTTTGAGAGAGCAGATTCTATAAAATGGCACGGTTAGTGACAAACCGTGCCATTTTACAGAATGAACCTACAACCGGTTTCTGGTGGTGATTCCACACGTAACGTGTGGGAGTGTTTCACACATTATGTGTGGAACTCTCCCACACGTTACGTGTGGAAGCGTTCCACACGTTACGTGTGCACTATCTTGCCACATAACGTGTGGAACTGTTCTTCAATGTAACAACGATTCCGCAGCCATAAACCCTAAACAATGCTCAATCTTTGTTTCTAATCCCCTAAACAATAAAATGAAATCTTTAATATTAAACAACAAATATCATGTCTAGCTTGGTTAAACCTTAAATAACAAATATCATACCTTTCAAAACCCTAACCATCAAGCTAAAAACTTTAAACAAGTTCAAAACAACAAAAAAGAGAACTTTAGGGTTACATAATAGAAATTACCTCGTTCGAAAGTGGAATATCTTCCCCACTATTGCTCCAATACTCGTTGTTGTTCGGATTGTCCATTTTTTTTACAAAAATTGAGAGTGCAAAACAAGAATTTGTGAGTGTTTCAAATGAGGGTTTAGGCTCGAAATGGATCGTTAGCCGGGGAAGAAGACGGGTCATTATTACAGTTAGGTGGGGACAAGACGGTTAATTCAATGCGTTTTGCCACAGACTGAACCACACGTTACGTGTGAGCCCCATCCACACGTTACGTGTGGGATAGCATGACACGTAACGTGTGAGCTGATTCCACACGTTACGTGTGGTTCAAGGTTTAGGCGTATGAGGCTTTTTGTTAGGGTTTGGGGTAGGGCTTGAGGTAGGGTTAGGGTTTAGGGTTTAGGGATATGGTATTAGGGTAGGGTTTAGGGTAATGTGGTTTAGGTTTAGGGATTAGGGTTTAGGGTTAGGGTTAAGGTTAGGATTAACTATTTATCTTTAATTAATAAGGGTGAATCGGGTATTTTAGTTACCTTGTTTATGAGATTGAGGAGAGGAACTTTTAATTAGGGTTTAGGGTGGTAAATGATTGTTGAGAAGTTATTAATGCTAGTGGTTGAGTTCATTAATGCTAGTGGTTGAGGTCATTATATACTACAGTTATATACAGCTGTATATTAGCTGTCAAACACATTGCTTTTCACTATATAAGAGGCATTAGGGTTGTTTGTTCTCTACAACAAGTCCAACACAAGCGACGCTTGAAGATTCAATTGTGGGTAAGCTTCTTCTTCCAGTTTCTTTTGATTTATTATCCCCAATTTTTTATATTAATGGATTCATGATATTTGTAGGAAACCAAGCACTACAACAAATAATGGCATCTTCATCCGAATCATCAACAAACCCACTATGCGCGTGTAATTTGACAGTCATTGTCCGTACTTGGGATTTGCAGTGGAACTACGGAAGAAGGTATTGGGGATGCCCAAGACTGGGGTGTTTTTACAGGAAGTGGATTGATCCTATATATGAGGACAGGGCACACGCGATTATTCGACAACAATGGCGGGAAAAACAAGATCTTGTTAAGGAGAATCAAGATCTTGTTACGAAAAATAAAAAACTTTTACAAGATGTGGATAAGATGCGTAGGTATAACCTCAAACTATATAATGATGTACATCGTATACTGCCTTGATGTCGTATCTTTTGTGTAATGTTGTTTATGTACTATCAACCTTTGTAGGGAGCAAGCAATTTTATCAAAGCAGAGATATGATAGGAAGCGAACTTTTATCAGAGACTATCCTAATTTCTTCAAACGCAACTAGACGATATCATTTATTTTGTGTTAGGGTTTCTAAGTTTATGAAGAAGGTGAAGAACATGCATTATTTACTTTATTTTGAGATAAATGTGGTTGTAGTCATCCAACGTAATGAACAATTCTATTCTGTCTTCTAGGTTGATTATTTTGGGGTGTTTTTTTATTAATTTTAGATAAACAAATAAACCCTAAAAATAAACAATAATATGATACAACATTCATACACAACATTATAATATATATAAAATAATCAATAATTCAACATTGAACCACAAATAAATACTAAAAATATACAATAATATGACATACACAAATACCCTAAAGTATACTATAACTAAACAATTTAATATACTAAAACACCACACGTTACGGGTGGTGTATACCCACACGTAACGTGTGATATGGCTCCACACGTTACGTGTGGAGCCTATGCGCTAAACGGCAAAAATGTCTATGCGCCGAAAAGTAATCGTGTTTTTATATGCTATTAAATAGCATTAGGAAAGAGCATTAAAATTATGAGAAGCAGCCTGACTAACAAAGAATGTTGAATGACAACATTGCAAATCAAAATACTTAAACTTGATAATATTCTAGTCTTTTACCTGAAGAATTTTTTTTTTCTCAAGAAGGCATTTCAAACCGAAAGATCAACAGTCCAAAACTTGTGATGTATAATGATTTTGTCACCTAGAAGCAAGAATCTTAACTCAAGAAACATCCAATGTAAACATAGGCCTTAAAAAGCTATAAACACTTACAACTAGTAATTTGAAAGAAGCCTACTTGATGAGTCAGATGCGTCGAATTCATCAACGAAGTTGTTCTCACTCTCATATCCTATAGAACAAAACCAATCTAAATCATCAAAAACAACAAATAAAAAAAATGCATTTATAGATAAAACATATCAAGGAGAGATGTTTAACCAAAAGAAGAGGATGAGGAAGAAGGAACTTGAAGCTTTACGCGATCGGACAACTCCTCCTCCTGTTGTTGTTGTTCCTTCGACTTCAGAAATCGAAGAGGAAGAAAAAGAAGAGCAAGAAAGCCCCGCGCACAACTGGTGAGATAGTTGAAGCAAGGCGAAGAAGAGTAGAGGGTTGATGGGTGAAGAACTGACTTGTGGTGGTGGAAACTGTGGAACCCTAATCGTTCAATTGGTGAAAGCCCAAACTTGCAGATCGAAGACAATGGAAATAGAAAAAATCGAAAATAATCACGGTTATTCGACCAACCGTGGTAATCTCACATAGAAAAAATCGAAAATAAACCAACCATAGTATTCTTGCTGCTAAATTACCACGGTTGATTTGACGAACCGTGGTAATATCACACAGCAAAAATCGAACATAAATCAACTGTAGTATTCTTGCTGCTAAATTACTACGATTGTTAGTCCGACCGTGGTAATTTCACGTAGTAAAAATATTTACCTCGAAAATAAACAGAACCGTAGTATTCTTATTACTAAATTACTACGGTTATTCGAACAACCGTGGTAATTTCACCTAGATAACATATTTACCTTGAAAAAACACGGAATCGTGGTAAATTGACCGTAGTCAAAGGCCATTTTTCTACTACTGCACGTGATAGTCTAACCTTGAGAATGCCAGCGGGAGTCTCTGAACTGCAAGAGTGGGTCAAGCAGTATATGAAGCTGGAGGATGATGTGAAGCTTCTCGTGACAGGAGATCACAGTCTCCCCCTGCACGACAAGGGGTGGCGATAGGAAGAAGTCCGGGCTCACCAGAGATAAGGGCCTTTCCCCCCTCTTGGTTCAGCAGGTCATGCATACAGTATTCAGAGAGCCCCTATCTACCGCATCTTAACACACATTAAAGAGAAGTCGTTCTTTTCTTGGCCTGCTAAGATGAAAGTAGAGGCCAAGGATAGAGACATATCCAAATATTGTTCCTTCCAGATAGAAAAGAGGCATCTCACCGGGGAGTGAGTAAAGCTTTTAAATTCATGCTCGAGAAATGGGTCTTATAGGGGTTCTTGAATGACTTTGTTGATTCAGATGCAAATTCAGGAGGCAATCAGGCAAAGAAAAACAACTCAAATGCCCAAGGTGAAAAAGCAAAAGATGTTCAGAAATAGGTGATTCATGTAATTGAGTGGACAGTTAATCCATTTGGGGCAGCCGGACATGATTACCGTCAGAGGTGCCACGCCTTACAGGTGCTAAAGACAGAGCAAGCGCCCCTCAAAAGGCAAAGGTTGGAAGACTCATTATTGTTGACTTTCTCAGATGAAGACTTTCACGGGGTCCAACTCCCACACAACAACCCATTGATTCTTAGAGTGAGATGGGGACGTTTGATGTGCGCAAAGTGTTGGTTAATTCTGGAAGTTCGGTGGATCTCATGTTCTTTGATACGTTTAAGAAGCTTGGAAGGAAGCATGAAGACTTGATTCTTGTTTCAACCCAGTTGTTTGGTCTTGGATCCCTTCTTGTGTGGCCGCTGGGGATGTTGCGTGAAACGGTGACGTTGGGGGAAAGGCGGTGATAGCTGAGTTTCTAGTTGTCAACGCACTTTCATCGTACAATGCCATATTAGGGCAACCATGGTTACATCTCATGAGAGCTGTGCATTCGAATCTGCATCAACTAATCGTTTTCTCTCATGGTGGGGAGGTCGTCAGAATAAGGGGAGACTAGAGCGCAGCACGCTAGTGTATAGGAGTCAGGGCAGCACGAACAGACGTCCATATGGTTCAATCTGCACCCCAGGTGTTGGACGAGGTAGGCACGCCTCCCATGGATAAACCGGTGGAAGCACTTCAGAAAGTCCTTGTAAGTCCCTCTAAGCCAGATAAATATTTTTTAGTTGGAGCTAATATTTCAGGTGATGAATTAGAGTCCCTAGCTGGGCTCCTAAGGAGGAATCGAGTGGTTTTTGCGTGGAACCCATACAAAATGCTAGGTCTGGCTCTAGACGTTGCTTGTCATAGGTTGAGTGTTCACCCGGATGCTAAGCCTATTGTTCAAAGGTCTAGACGCTCCTCAGTGGAGCACACTGATGCGGTTGTGGCTGGAGTTGAAAAGCTCTTAAAGGCAGGGGCAATCAAAGAAGTGCAGTATCCAACTTGGGTAGCAAACATCGTGGTTGTCAAAAAGAAAAGCGGAGAATGGAAAGTGTGTGTTGATTTTACAGACTTGAGTAAGGCATGTCCAAAAGATATGTTCCATCTTCCCAAGATTGATCAGTTGGTAGACGCCATAGCAGGTCATGCAAGAATGAGTTTCTTAGATGCTTATAGGGGGTACCATCAAATCCCCTTGTTTGAAGATGACTAGGAGAAGACAACGTTTTAACCCCGAGAGGAATTTTCTATTACAAGGTAATGCCCTTTGGTCTCAAGAATGTTGGGGCCATATTTCAGAGAACTGTTATCGGTCTATTTTTGGACTTGCTTGGTGATACAGTGGAGGTCTACATCGATGATATGGTAGTTAAGAGCAAGTAGGAGGTTGATCATCTGGGGGACCTCCAGCGAGTATTTGACATCATGAAAAAATATAATTTACGGCTCAACGCTTCCAAGTGTGCTTTCGGGGTGAGCTCTGGGAAATTCATTTGTCACTTGTGACAAGTAAGGGTATTGAAGCCAGTCCGGATCAGATTTCAACAATTCAGGCCATCAAAAGTCCCAGTAGTGTGAAAGAAGTGCATAAACTCACATGTATGGCTGCAGCGTTGAACCGTTTCATTAGTAGATATTTGGACAGATGTAACGCCTTCTTCAAACTACTAAAGGGGGATCGGATATTCCAGTGGGATGACGAGTGTGAGCGTTCTCTGTCAGAGCTCATGGCCTATTTGCAAAAGCCTCATATCCTCATGGTTCCTGAAGATGGGGAGGAACGGTTTCTCTATTTAGCAGTTTCAGAGAAGGTTGTTAGTGTTGTTCTCATCAAGGAGGTGGACAAGGTTCAACGCCCGGTTTATTACATTAGCAAAACACTCCTAGGCGCAGAGACTCGATATACACTGATAGGCGTTGTCGAGGCGCCTAAACAAAATAATCCTAAACAAACCTAAACTAGTAGCAAATGCAAGCAAGGGTCGAATCCCACATGGAGGAAGTAATATTTCTAAGTGCACAATTGTATGTCAAAGGTAACAAGGGGGGTTTTGGTTGATTGGTTGTCAAACAAGTAAATAAAGGAAACAAAAGCAAAGAGTTTGTAATCAAATAGAGAAAAGTACTTAGCCAGACAAATATCCACCATTCATGAGATTGGTTGATCCTAGATTCTCTCTAATTCCTTCCTATGAATGTTCCTATTCCTTTTCATAAGTTATAAACATGACAAACAGACCCTGAGAATACTAACTATTAAACAACTATGAAAACCTCACGCGTCAATTCAATAGCAGCAATGAACACGGGAATTTAGATAGATACATGCAAGAGTAGCAAACAGTCATACTATTGCATGCAATTAATTCTCCCTACAATAAACTAGTCCCAAACAGTTCTTAGAATATTGCAGTTGCTACACATGAATTAGGTAACTCAAACAGTAATTACCGAACCCTAGCAATAGACAATTACCAATAACAACTAGTTGTGTCCAACAAGCGAAATCAATAAGAATCAATGGGATGAAGAACAAGAGAATCAATACATTCAAAGGGAATGAAATAGAATTAGAATCTCACAACCGTATATCAAATGAAGGCTTCAATCGTCGGACTAAGCAAAAGTGCTTAGTTCTTCATAGTTCAAAGGAAAAATAATACTGAAACGTAAACTAGAATGATGGATGATGAATGGAGGCTGTGGAATTTAGGTTAAATAAACTTAACCTAAAGCCCAAGATCACAAACCTCATCTAAAGGAATAAAATATAAAGTACGAAAAAAATAAAAGAAATAAAACCGAAAATAATAAAAATACAAAACTCAGAAAATCTCTTCAGGACGCCTCCCGTGTCCATCCGCGGGCGTGGTGGCTTCGCCGCGATTGCGGAAAATGAATATGAGCTCTCGACTTTCAGGTACCATTTTTCCACAGGCGCGGTTGGTCATCTGCGATCGCGGGCGTGACATGCCTTGCCTCCGTTCCTCGCTCTTCACCGCGGACGCTCATGGCTCTTCTCTTGCTAGCGGTTGGCTCGTGGATGGCCTCTCCTCTTCACTTGGATGGCTTTCTTCCTCCATTCTTCCTCGTCTCCTCAAGTGGTCTACTCCTCTTCATCTGGATGTCTTCAATTAGCTTCTCCAGACCACCATATCCACACTTCTCATCTCCAACTCCCTACTCTACAGCTGTGCTCTAAATCCATCCAAATTGCACCCTAAACACCGGTAACAACTCCTAGATAGGCACTATAAAATAATGCTGATCATACACCTATGGAGAGATTGCTTCTGGCGTTAGTAATTACAGCAAGGAAGTTGAATCATTATTTCCAAGCTCATTCGATCACAGGCATCACCGTGTTTCTGCTCAAGGCTTTGCTTTCTAGTTCGGACTTGTATAGCAGAGTGGTGCGTTGGGCAGTCGAATTGGGACAATACGAGATCTGGTTTGTTAGCAGAACCGCAATCAAGGGTCAGATTGTCGCAGATTTCGTAGCTGAATTCGTGAGTGACGCTACGGAGCCAGAAACACTAGTGTGGACACTACATGTTGACCGACAAGCACCCTAGGAACGACAGATTAACGGGTCTAGAAACAGGAAGGGAGTCGGTGCAGGTTTGGTGTTGATTTCTCCAATTGGGGAAATAATTAGAACTTCGGTTAAACTTAGATTTGTGGCCACCAATAATGAAGCTGAATACGAGGCCCTGATCTTGGGTTTGATTGCAGTCCAGAATTATGGGGGCAAGGAAGTGATTGTCTACTCTGACTCTAGTTAGTCGTGAATAAGATTTTAGGCGAATATGGAGCAAAGTCTTCTCGAATGTTAGCCTATTTGGAAAAGGCTTGAAGCCTTCTGTCGAGGTTTCAAGAATTCAAAGTCCTACAAATCCCTCATGAGCAGAACGAAGTGGCGGATGCAATTTTGGCCTCATCTATTTTTGAAGAAATAGGGTCATGGGTGCACATTGACTTACTAGAGTCCCCAAGTATTGATGTCGATGAGGTATGTCAGGTTGATACTCAGCCTACCTGGATGGATCTGATCTTTGACTACCCGAAGCACGATATACTGCCAGTGGATAAGCGCGAGGTGCGGCTAGTGCGTCTAAAAGTCGCTCGTTTCTGGATCTCGCCCCAAGGAGTCCTACACAGGAGGTCCTTTTCGGGCCCATACTTGAAGTGTGTGCCACCATCGAAGGTGGAGAATTTCCTCTTTGAGATTCATGAGGGCATATGCAGAGTTCACACTGCAGGAAGAAGTCTAGTATTTAGAGCCATGTCACATGAGTATTGGTGGCCTTACATGCAGAAGGATGCAGAGTGTTAAGTTAGAAAATGTGAGAAGTGTACAAAATTCGCCAAACTCACTCACCAACCAGCGGTAGATCTACATCCGCTCACGAGCCCTTGGCCATTTTCACAATGGGGGCTTGATTTGGTTGGGCCTTTCCCAAGAGCACCGGGCAACAAGCGTTTCCTAGTCACAACCACTGATTACTTCACCAAGTGGCCTTACATGCAGAAGGATGCAGAGTGTTAAGTTAGAAAATGTGAGAAGTGTACAAAATTCGCCAAACTCACTCACCAACCAGCGGTAGATCTACATCCGCTCACGAGCCCTTGGCCATTTTCACAATGGGGGCTTGATTTGGTTGGGCCTTTCCCAAGAGCACCGGGCAACAAGCGTTTCCTAGTCACAACCACTGATTACTTCACCAAGTGGGTGAAGGCAAAGCCGCTGGCGAACATAAGAGACAGTGACATCAAGAAGTTCATCTGGGAATTTATAATTACCCGCTTTGGCATTCCATACTCACTAATATCTGACAATAGAACTCAATTCTGCAGTGTTTTGTTTAAAGATTTTTGTGCAAGATATGGCATAAAGAACTTCTGGTCATCTGTAGCTTACCCGCAGGCAAACGGCAAGCTGAGGCCACAAACAAAGCAATTCTTGACGGGATCAAGAAGAGACTGGATCAAGCTAAGGGGAAATGGGTGGAGGAGCTTTCAACGGTGCTTTGGGCACATCGCACCACGCCAAGAAGGTCCACAGGAGAGTCACCCTTTGCTCTAGCTTATGGAACGGAGGCAGTCATTTCCTTGGAAATGGGGCTCCCCACCATGCGTACTGAGGCGTTCGAGCAAGGAGGAAATGAACAAGCTCTTAGAGCCAACCTCGACTTGCTCTATGAGAGACGCGAAGCATCGGCTGTCATACCCGCCACTTATCAACGCGAGGTCATGAGATCCCATGGCAAGCATGTCAAGCCACGTAGCTTTGAAGTCGGTGATTATGTCCTCCGCAAAGTTCTCACAAACACTCGAGACTCCACAGAAGACAAGCTAGGACCAAATTGGGAAGGGTTGTATGGAGTGGTAGCCAGCCCCGGAAATGGTTCTTACAAGCTGGAGGATTTGGATGGCAAGGTAGTGTCGCGCACTTGGAATGCTTTGAACTTGAAGAAGTTTTAATATATATGAGCATATCTTAGGTAGGGGGTACTCGTTTCCCTCTCCGTATGGTTTTTCCCATGAGGTTTTCATGCGGAGAGGTTTTAACGAGCCCCCCTAGGTTGTTTCCCCAACGCATTCTTTTCTTTGCATTTGGAGATGTTTATGTTATGACATTTTGAGATTGTTCAAATCACAATGCATCATGTCTTGTTTAGCATATACTATTGAAATTGATAAGCACAAGAAGCGAAGTTTGGCAGATGCAAGGGGCAAAGAGTCAGCAAGTTGTTGTCCTCTTACTGCCCAACAATCAAGACCCATGGCACCCCAGGGGCACGCTAAAGAGCGTAACTGAGTTAGCAAGTCGCTACTCATCTAGGCCTAGTCGCAGGCTACAGCGAGTCAGCAAGTGACTACTCTCCTATAACCGTCTCGGATTACAATAAGAAAGTCGAGCTAGCAAGTCGCTACTCACCTAGGTTGGGTCACGTGCCACAACAAATCAGTAAGTAGTTGCTCTCATGTGATCGTCCCGGATTGCAACGAAAAGGCAAGCTAGCATGTTGCTACTCACCCAGAACAAATTATGAGATGTGGCGGATCAGCAAGTCGTTGTTCCCCAATCAAGCCCCCCGAATCGTGACAAGTAGATGTTTTGCCGCGCTCGCTGTAGCAAACACAACGAAATTTCTTGGAAAATCACCGACCGCACGGCCGTGCGGTGCTCTCAGTTGTTCGACCCGTGCGGTGCTCTTGACTTTTCAGTCAATAAATGCAAGCAGCGACAGTACGGTTATGTGTTTCTCCGCACAGGCCGTGTGATGCTCTTGGCTTTTCGATCGTAAATAGAGCATTGCCCGCATGGCCGTGTGTTTCACCGCACAGGCCGTGCGATGCTCTCATGAAATGAAATAAATCACACGGAGACTTTCGCAGCATTCCGGATTGATTTCGACGAGAATTACATCTGGGAATTTATGCCTTTTAATATAAATGTAATGACTAACTTATCTATATTTAGTGATTTTATGAAATAGATATGTAGGAGTAGTTTTTTAAGGCATAATTTGATGTATATAACTTTTTCATTTTTTTGGCGATGCGATGCGTGACTTTGAGTGGTGCAATTCGTGTAACATATAGGTAACGGACCCACAAAACTGTTAATTGAACCAAACCAAATTATAAAGAAGTGACTAGTGACATGTAATTGGGCTTAATCATCCGGACAAGTTATTACTGGACTAAACTTTATTACTGGACTAAAAACAATATCCTCCTAAAAAAATGTGTATGAGTAATAAAAAGGGCAAGGGAGCGGGCGGGACAGAAGACGGCGCTTTCTAATCAGAACATAACACCGCATATCTCGAGCAATTCCTGCAGCCATTGCTGTATTTTAACGGCTAGTTTTTTATTTGAGTATATAGAGAGAGAGAATTGTTTTATTGGGAGGAAGAAACTCTTTCAGTTTTGAGTCTGCCCATTTATTAGTACAACTTTCCGATTGTTTTTTTTTCTGAGAGATTGAGATGGATTACAGCAATGGCAAGTATGTGAGCTAACTTTTTTTTATTTAATCTGCTATTGGTTATTTCATTTCTTTGTGCTTCTACCATTCGTCTTATTTGCTGGATTGAAAATGTGTTGTTCGTGAATTTCCTGTTAGCATCAAGTTCTGTCACATTTGTTGGGTTTTTTCGGATCTTATATTTTCCGATTTTGTTTCATTTCGATGAGATTGTGTTGTTTTGTTCTTATGGGTTTTGCCTGATTTAAAGTAATCAGTTGTGGACTTGTGGGTCTGATTAGTTTTGGTGATCTGAGTTTCCAGCAATGTTCAGATTGTCATTTTCCGACCTTCTTATAAGATTTCTCATTACTTAGATCTGTATTGAATCCGTATCTGTAGATTCAAATCACCCTTCAAATTCGATGCTTTAGACTTGGTTTCAGCACTTTAGCAATGTTTTGACACGGGGAATGCTGCTTTGATTATGAATTTGTGATGATATCCTAATTGCAATTGTTTGCTCAGAGGAAAATGATTTGTGCTATAATAATTGTTTTCTTGTCCTCTTGAATTGTGTTAGTGAGTTGTTTCAATGGCAAGGGGGAGATTCTTTCCTTCAGAGGGACTATACTCTCGGTAAGATGTTCATTTAAAGTAGCAATGTACCAATACATTTTTAAGTCAGATAAGTGCTTAAATGGAATGTGCTGTTGAATTGATTTGTATCTACATTTTGGAAGATATATCTGACATAACTTGGGATGGAGATACACAAGATGAAGACTTCTCTTACATCCTTGAGGAAACCACTCCGGTCAAGGCTTGTGGTGGCTCTGCTTACAATTTCGGCTATTGTGGTGGGTTCTCGCGGTTTTCTGCTTACAAAGCTTCTTAATAAGATCAGTATTACTTAATTTCATTGTTGCAATCTGAGTTAATTTTATAAATCAATGGTATCAGGAAAGAGGAGAAAGGAGTCTGATGATGAATGCCAAGTTCCTCCTTCTCGAGTGAAGAGGCGTCGGGTTCTACAATTTGATGATGATGACTTTGATCTCACTTCTCAAATTGATGATCTTGCTTTCCTCAAGTCCAAGGTTTCTTGCTTTACTGAAGTTTCTTTGAGAAAGCATCAAGTTTTTCATTGTTTATCCATGCTCAATCACTTCATTCATTGCAATTCCGTCTGATCATAGGAAAATATTAATGAAGCTTTCTCGGATTCATCACAACAAGGATTAGGATCTCAAGGTGTGTTTTCTATTGGCATAGGCACATAGTAGTATGTTAGTCAAATTATAGAAATTAATGTAGAATGCTTTGTGACATATCAGAAGCTTCTTCTTTCTCCGGTCTTGAGTGCCTTGATCAAGTTGAAGACTGGCTTGGCGGTTGCTTTAACTACCCAGAGACGACGCACAACCCCAATTTCATTTCCACCGATATGTATGTGTTTTCCTACCGTTTTCTCTACGTGATTATTATAGCCAACTATAGAGTATATTACAAGTTTGCAACCATAAAACAATCTTCCTTAGCATAAGATCACACTAGTATTGACTTTTACTCCTCTTGGTAATGCAGGAGTTCATGTGGCACAACAACTGATGTACTGCTTGACATTTCGGGTAAGCAAGACATAGATAATGTCATTGGTGGTTTGAGTCTTCTTCTTACATTCTTGCATTTCAATGTCCCGCAGAGTTCATCGATCCTCCACCTACAATGGCGGCTAAGACAGTTCAAAAACAAGCCGTCAGATCTTCTCGAAACGTTGCCTTCATAGGTGCTCAAATTAAGTGCAATCCCCTTTATTTTTGCAGTTTTTATCTAAGAATGATGCGGTGAAAACAATTCCCTATTCTTTGTACGCGAAACCTAGGTACGAAATCATACATACGAACACCAACAGCGTTGGCGGCATTCAAGATTCACCCCTTCACCTTCATCAAACCTTCAGAGGCGAATGGTGACATGACTCTGAAGGAGATCAACCGGCGGATACAAGCGCCACCAGCAGATGATGACGCCATTTACGGGACATCGGCTTTCTCTGGAAAGCCTGTAGTAAATAAGACTAGGATCCGGACTGAAGGTGGCAAAGGAAGCATTACTATCATGAGAACCAAAGGCTAATATATACAGAGGTGTTGGAGTCGTGTTGTAAATGCCTCATTTTCCTCAGTTTCATATACGGCATTCCTTCATTCTTTTACTTATTTATAGGATTATAGTTGCAAAATTGCCTCCAAACATTACTTCATTTATGGGTTGGAGGACGAACTCTAAGAGTTCATGACACAAGATGGGGGTTGGGTTTGGTTCCAATGAGCAAAGATCAAGTTTTGCTTATAAAATTTTTGTAAGATGACTTGCAAGTTTCAAGTTAAGCATATGAATTGAATCATCAAAACAACAAAATTAGAGAATCATCAAAACATGTATCTTATCAATCACATACTCAATATTTTCAACATAGACTGCAATTGTTTTTTCTAAATATATATATATATATATATATTCAGGCTTATCTTATCAGCTTTTTAAGGAGGAGTTCGTTATTTGTCCTCCCCATGAATGTGAATAATGTATTGATGAGGATTTAATCCCCCTACGAGGACCATGTCCATGTCATTGCTTTTTTCATTGAAGAGCATGATCATTCAACAATTATAGTTACACGTATTTTTCAACTTCTCTATGTTTTATTTCGTGACGCTTCATAAACTAGCACATATATATTATATTGTCTAAAAAACACATAGATTGTATATGGTATGTAGTTTGTATTTACATGCATTATTGATAGTTGATGCGTTCCTACTTGTGATGAAGGATATTTGACCTTGGTGGGAAGTCGCATGCGTCGTCTCTGAGGGAGATAAGGTGGAACGCGGTGTTGAGAAGGCGGTCGCGGAGGAGAACGACTCAAAAGAGATCGAGTGCTTGGCCGTAGCATCGGCAGCGGGTTGGATAATCTCGATGATGATCGAGTGGTGGCCGTAGCGTCGGCAGCGGGTTGGATAATCTCGATGACGATCGAGTGGTGACCGTAGCGTCGGCAGCGGAGGAAGGAGATGAGAAGATAGAGATTTGGTGACGCAGATCTAAGAAGATGGAGGCAAAAGCTCTCGACAAATAATCTTAGATTAAAATGATGCGTAACCTAGTAAAGAAGGTCGAGATGACCTTTTATAGTACATAGCGGGACTCGGATGGGCCGAGTCTCGCGAAATGGGCCAGCCCACGTGACACGCGTGGAACACACGCCCCAAATAAAAACTAAAATAATTAATGTCTCAAAAGATTACAATCAGTTTAAAAAGAACGCGTTCATTGGATGGTTGAGAGAAGACAGACAGAGAACGCGCGTTCCTGGGCTTGGTTGAAGACGCTTCAAAGAGAACACAGTCTCTTATGTGCCTTGACTGGCGACGACGCGAGCAACCAAGGATTGCGTCGCGTTGACGATGGCTTTGGCGCGTGATCTTGTGATTGGCCCCTCTGAGTGAATGCTCATAGCCTCTTCTTCTTCTGTGGCATTCATGGTGGGCAGGGGCGCATCACCCTCCCCCACTTGGCTGTGAAGCGTCCCCGCTTCACCATCATTGAACTCAGGCTCCACATAAGGCTCCAAGTCTGCGACGTTGAAGGTCGCATGGACACCGTAGTCTGGTGGCAGCGCGATCTCGTATGTGTTGTCCCCAATGGCCTTCACAACAGGGAAAGGCCCATCACTACGTTGGGCCAGCTTGGATTTGCGTTTAGCTGGAAAACGGTCTTTGCGAAGGTGCACCCACACCAAGTCTCCTGGGGCAAATATAACGCGGCGACGCCCACGGTTGTGCTGTGTGGCATATTGTTCAACGCGTCGTTCTAGTTGTGCCCGCGTTCTTTGGTGCAACTCCTGGATCATCGCGGCACGGTTGGCCGCATTGGGGTGCTCAGTATCCTTCAGTGGACACGGTAGCATGTCCAGCGGGGTCAGTGGGTTTCTTCCATACACCACTTCGAACGGAGTGAGCTTTGTTGCTGAGTGCCTGGACCTGTTGTAAGAAAACTCAACAATGGCAAGTAAGTCCTCCCAACGTTTTGGGTTGGATTTGAGCATGATCCTAAGCAGGGCTCCTAGGGTTCGATTGGTCACCTCAGTTTGACCATAAGTTTAGGGGTGGTAGCTAGTGGAGTACAAAAGTTTGGTGCCCAACTTCCCCCAAAGTGTTCTCCAGAAATTACCCACAAATTTTGTATCGCGATCACTCACGACAGATTGCGGTATCCCATGTAAATGAACCACGTTGTCAAAGAACAACGCGGCGATCTCACTGGCAGTGTTTGTGGTCTTACACGCGATGAAATGGGCCATTTTGGAAAACCTGTCTACAACCACAAAGATGGAATCCTTACCCCTTCGAGAGAGAGAGAGGCAAACCTGTGATGAAGTCCATAGACAAATCTTCTCAAGGGCCTAAGGGGATGGGTAGAGGCGTGTAAAGACCATAGGTATGGGAGGTGGATTTAGCGCGTTGACACGTGACACAACTGGTGCAATAGCGCGTTACTTGACTTGTCATGCGCGGCCAAAAGAAATGCTCGCGAAGAGCAGCAAGGGTCTTGGTAACCCCAAAATGACCGCGTCCTTCATGGGCTTCTTGGATGAGGAGTTTCCTAATTGGTGAGCTAGGAATGCACAAGCGGCCGACTTTGTAAAGGTAACCCTCATGGAAGAAGTAAGTGTTGAACTCGCGGTCCCTAAGGCATTGTTCTACAATGGGCTTAAAGAAGGGATCAATCAGATATAAATCTTTAATCAATGCGAACCCAAGAAGTTTAGACTGAAGATAAGTAAGGAGAACATACATGCGAGAAAGGGCGTCGGCTACCACATTCTCCTTACCTTTTTTATGCATCACGACGTAAAGAAACGTCTCCATAAATTCCACCCAGCGAGCATGGTGGCGGCTTATATGGGCTTGACTCTTCAGATAGTTGATGACCGCGTGGTCCGAGTGGATCACGAACTCGCGTGGCCACAGGTAGTGTTGCCATGTCTTGAGGATGCGAACTAGCGCGTAGAGCTCCTTGTCGTATGTGGGGTAATTCAAAGTGGCCCCAGTGAGCTTCTCGCTAAAGAACGCGATGGGCCTCTTCTCTTGGTGGAGCACTCCACCAATCCCCACATTTGACGCGTCACATTCCACTTCAAAGTGTTTGGTGAAGTCGTGGAGTTGTAGCAGTGGCGCGTTGCACAGGGCCTCTTTCAACGCGTTGAACGCGTTGTTGTGTGTCTCCTTCCAAATCACCGCGACGCCTTTCTTTGTGAGTTCATGTAATGGCGCGGCGATGGAGCTGAAGTCGCGAACAAATCGCCTGTAGAAGCCAGCCAAGCCAAGGAAGCTTCGAACCATTGTTGGCGTTGTGGGTGTTGGCCAGTCTCTGATGGCCTTCACTTTCTCCTCATCGACGCGGAGTCTCTCCTTGGAGACCACGTAGCCTAGAAAGTTGGTAGTGTCGGATGCAAATCGACACTTGCCAAGGTTGGCATACAATTGTTCGCGTCTCAAGCACTCTAACACAAGCCTAAGGTGTTGTTCATGAGTTTCAAGACTACGCGAATACACCAGAATATCATCAAAATAAACGACAAAAAATTTCCCTAGAAATTCCCTCAAAACGGGGTTCATGAGCCGCATGAAGGTGCTCGGCGCGTTGGTGAGACCAAAAGGCATGACTAGCCATTCATACAGACCATATTTGGTCTTGAACGCGGTCTTCCATTCATCACCCTCGTTCATGCGAATCTGGTGATATCTGCTCTTCAAGTCAATCTTGGTGAAAAGGGTCGCGCCATGCAACTCATCGAGCATGTCATCAAGGCGCGGTATGGGGTGCCTGTACTTGACTGTGATCTGATTGATGGCGCGGCAGTAGACACACATTCGCCACGAGCCATCTTTCTTTGGAACCAGGATCACTGGGACCGCGCAAGGGCTTAGGGATTCCCTCATGTAGCCGCGATCCAGGAGTTCTTGGACCTGGCGCTGTAGCTCCTTTGTTTCACCTTGGCCAGCGCGATAGGCAGCGCGATTGAGGAGGGAGGCTCCAGGCACCAAGTCAATTTGGTGCTCAATGCCTCGCAAAGGTGGAAGGCCTTGGGGAAGCTCCTCTGGGAATAAGTCGTTGAACTCTTTGAGCAGCTCAGAGATCGCGCTCGGCAGGGCTTCCATTATGGGGGCCTCTTGGGTGCAAGGTGTGGGCACTAAGAGGAAACAGGGTGCCTTGCCACTCAAGGAGGCAGTGAGGTCGCTGGGCCGCGCCAGGAGCAGTCTGTGCTCATAGGTGCCTTTCAATGTGGTATTTTTTTGGCGCGGGCTTTGACCCTTCTTTGGGTCGCGTTCGATCACCTGACGCGTTGTCTGTGCTAGCGTCTTGGTTCCCAAACGAAGAACGTGTGCTACTGGGAGTCTGGTTCTTTGACGCTTCAATTGCTTTTTGTCTATCACGCTCAACCTGGTCTTGTAAAATCTCATGAGGCGACATAGGTAAGAGTGTAATGCGCTTCCCGTGGTAAGTAAACACATAGGTGTTTAAATAGCCATCGTGAAGAACGCGCCTGTCAAATTGCCATGGGCGCCCTAACAAAAGATGTATGGCGTCCATGGTAATGACATCACATAGGACAAAATCTGTATATTGACCAATGGAGAATGAAATGAGGCATTGACGAGTTACAGTGTTACCAGAACTCGAAGAAATCCATTGGAGTCAATATGGTTGTGGGTGAGGAGTGGTTGGCAGGTTGAAATGAGTGACCACATTTTCATTAATAATGTTGCAACAGCTGCCTCCATCAATGATGACGCTCAAGGTCGCGGTCTTCACCAAGCAACGCGTGTGGAACATATTCCAGCGTTGATCACCAAGGGTGGCTTCCTTGATAGTGAGAAGACGTCGCGTGACAAGGCTCAGAGTTGTGCCTTCATGCAGCGCGGTGGCTTCACAGGTGTAAGCCTCCTCGGTATCTTCGAAGCTTTCTTCGATGGTCTCAAGTGTTGTGTCCTCGTCCTCATAAGACTCATATTCGGCTGAGATGCTGGAGAAAAAGACCTTTTTGTTGTTTGGGCAATTGTTTTGGTAGTGCCCTCTTCCTCCACACTTGAAACATTCCACGTCACGCACGCATTCTGGGTTGGGAGATGTACCCTTTGATGGTGGCACGCGAGAAGCATGGCTGGGAGTCGTCGCGATCTTCCCCTGTCCTGTTTGATAGGACACGGTGGTTCCTGGAGGGGGACCGCGCACATTAGTGGAAGGAATTTGACTAGTTTGAGAGTCATACCTTCTTTGGCCATAGGGTTGGTAGGGTTGACGCTTTCACACTATTTGATTGTGGAGTTGCATCGCGGTGTGCGTGAGCGTGTTGAGGTCCTTGATGGGAAGGATCTCCAATTGGTCTCGGATGTTGGTGTTGAGACCACTCAAAAATTTCATCCTCATCGTGGAGGGAGCCACTTTAATGGACGCATTGTAGTACATATCCTCAAGTTGCGAGAAGAACTCAAGGGGGGTCTTCGAACCTTGTTTCGCCATGGCAATGTCCAGGCGCAATTGGTTCTTGTAATCTTGGGGCACGTACTTGAGTGTCATCACATACTTGAGCTGGTGCCATTCAGTAAGAGGCACCAAGTTTCTCCTTATGCGATCATCCACAAATCGGTGCCACCAAACCCTCGCGGCACCTCGGAAGTGGACTGTGGTGGCAGCCACGTAGTCCTCTTCTGGAACTTGGCAATAGATCAAGGTATACTCTGTGGCCTACAACCATTCAAGAAAAACTGCAGGGTTGTATTCACCAATAAAGAATTCAATTTTTACCTTGATGTCGTGGCGATTGAGCCTGGGAGCATTGGCTTGAGGCCTTTGTTGCAATCGCGGCGCTGGGATGTCCAAGGGAGCATATTGATGGCCTTGGGCCTGTTGAAACTGGACATGCCCCAGTTGGTGCCTTCGCGCGCCATTGTTGCCGCGATCGTTGCCAAACGGAGCCTGTTGCTCCATCCCTTGGGCGCGTCGTCGGCGCTGATGTCCTTGGTGTGGCGCGTCGCGACGAACATCGTGAGGCATGTCTTGCCTCCTCTCCATTTCATCGCGCATGTCGAAGGACGCGTTGGCCATGTTTGTGCCTTGGATGAGCCTAGGTGGAGGGATCCAGTTGGCGGGGCGGTCTTGCAGCTCCATGGGATCACTGAGTGGGGGATGTAAGTTCCCGGGATTGATCATCCATGAGTCCTCCATCTCTTCATCATCAAACTCCTTGAACTCGTCTTGGTGGAGAGGAGTGTGGGAGAAATAGCCATATGAGCCATAGTGAGGCGTCCGCGTACTTTGGTGGAACAGGTGGTCTTCCACGTTGAATGGGACTAGGGTGGGAGCATGGTGACGTTGATGCGGCACAGCGTCTTGGGCGCGATTGGATCGTCGCGGCCGACCCTCATCGCGTTCATCTCGCCTGGCTCTGTCGGCCAGCGGTGCAGAGGCCATCTCGCGTTGGCGTCTTGTTCCTCGGACTTTGTACCTGTCATTGAAGTCATAAGGTTCAGAGTACTCATCATGGGAAACCTCGTCGCGGTCGGAGTCGGTTTCATCGCGGACTGGTGTTGCATGTGGTGCATAGCGGTCACGATGTGACACATAGCCTTGGCGGCTTTCTATCACCGATTGGATTCTTTGAAGCCTTGGTTGTAAGTTGGAGGACGAGGGCATCAGTCCTTTTCCCTTGTCAACGCGTTGTTTACTGGGCCCGGCTTCTGTTTGTCGTTGTGCGACTAGAGGATCCATAGGTATTTGCAAGGTTGGTGTGGGTTGGGCCAGCGCAGCGCGTTCTTTGGCCTGAAATTCGGCAACTTGGCGCCGAAGTGCTTGGATCTCGTGTTGTTCCTCCGAGAGCTCTAGAATTGGATCTTGTTGGGGAGGGTTGGTAAGAGGCACCACTTCAAGTTGCGCGATGTTTTGCTGTTGTTGGTTGTTGTTGCCTTCACCTTGGATGTTCCCACCTGTGGGTGCCGTGAGGCTACCTATCACAATATGTCCATCCATCGCGAGTAAAAATGCACAAAGACAATATAAAACCAGAGAACAAGTAAGCACTCAACAAGTAACAAGTGTTCACGTAGGAGGGCGTGTTCTTTTGGCCGTGTGGGCGGCTAAAGGCAAGCAAAGCAAGTGTGATATGCAAGCACAAAAGCAAACGAAACCAAGGGAAAGAAGTCTTAACCTCTTGCGTAAAGAACGCGTACACACAAGACACACTTGCAAACGTGACACTAGACGGTGGAGAGGTGAAGAAGATGAGCCTAGCCGTTGAGGGGAGAAGGTTGCCTTATTTTGGCTTTACTTCTCTTGTTTTTTGAATGTCGCGTTCTGTTTTTTTTGTTTTTTTTTTTGAAATGCGAATTGACTTTTTTTTTGAATTTGAATTTGAAATTCAAATCCGAGATCTTAGTCTTAAATGAAGATCAGATAAGAATAAAATAAAATAAAATAAAAATAAACGGCTAAGTAACTTAAAGAAAGAAATCGCGAGATTGACGCGATAGGAGAGAGAAAGTTAATGGAGAGTTATGACGGTCAACACAAGCAAATATGGCAAGATATGCAAGAGAAATTCACGCGATCAATTAAGGAAACTTTGTATTAATTACGCAGATTTCATGCAAACAAATCACACAATTTTCGCTAGGAGATCAAGCAATTATCGGCCAAGAGATTCTCTTGTAGAAACCGATGGGACAAGCATGTGTATGAGAGAAAAAAAAATAGTGATTATGGCGGAAGCAAGGATGATGGGGGAGAAAAAAATTCCGTGAACAAGTGAGACTTGACAAGCGACTTACAAGATCAAAGGCTCTGATGCCAGTTGATGCGTTCCTGCTTGTGATGAAGGATCTTTGACCTTGGTAGGAAGTCGCACGCGTCGTCTCTGAGGGAGATAAGGTGGAACACGGTGTTGAGAAGGCGACAGCGGAGGAGAACGACTCGAAAGAGATCGAGTGTTTGGCCGTAGCGTCGATATCGGGTTGGATAATCTCGATGATGATCGAGTGGTGGCCGTAGCGTTGGCAGCGGGTTGGATAATCTCGATGACGATCGAGTGGTGGCCGTAGCGTCGGTAGCGGAGGAAGGAGATGAGAAGACAGAAATTTGGTGACGCAGATCTAAGAAGATGGAGGCAAAAGCTCTCGACAAATAATCTTAGATTAAATGATGCGTAACCTAGTAAAGAAGGTCGAGATGACCTTTTATAGTACATAGCGGGACTCAGATGGGCCGAGTCTCGCGAAATGGGCCAGCCCACGCGATACGCGTGGAACACACGCCCCAAATAAAAACTAAAATAATTAATGTCTCAAAAGATTACAATCAGTTCAAAAAGAATGCGTTCATTGGATGGTTGAGAGAAGACAGACAGAGAACGCGTTCTCTGGGCTTGGTTGAAGACGCTTCAAAGAGAACGCAGTCTCTTGTGTGCCTTGACTGGCGACGATGCGAGCAACCAAGGATTGCGTCGCGTTGACGATGGCTTTGGCGCGTGATCTTGTGATTGGCCTCTCTGAGCGAATGCTCATAGCCTCTTCTTTCTTTGTGGCATTCATGGTGGACAGGGGCGCATCAATAGTCAATTACTCAATTCGATAAATTTGGCATTCATGAGGGATTGACGGTGATGTGCTTATATTCTACACGTACTAAAAGTAAAAAGAAGGATGTATAACAATTACACTTTTGCTATGATCTTGTAAGTTGTAAGTTGTAAGTTGTAAGTTGTAAGTTGTAACAGGAAGGACAAGAAATCATGTTAGATCGAACGGCTGAGATCAGTCAACTTTCGGATCAAGATGAAGCTTCATAAGCCGCACGATCTCTGTTGGGGCGGCGGTAATAAAATAACTGAAAAACCCTTGAATCTAGGGGTGTGCAAATTCGGATCGGACCGAAAATGTCCGGATCGGACCAGACCGGGGGAATTACGGTTCGATCCCCGGTCCACATATTTGTAAAATTCTGATTCCGATCCGATCCAAACCCGGCCGATTTTCGGACCGAATGGACCAGTTTTTTATTGTTTTTAATTTAATTTTATATATTAATATCTCATAATATTATTAAAAATTAATTTTTACTATAAATATAAATAAATAACAAGATATATTATCTAATGTTATACACAATAGTTATAAAAATAAAAAAAATAATTAAATTTTTATTTATATAAAACTAAAAAATATAAAAATATTTAAACTGGACCGGAATCGGATCAAACTGAATCATACCGGTCCGGTCCAATCTCTAGTCCTAGGTTTAAAAAAATTCCAATCTATTGGACCGGATCAGACCGAAAAAAGCGATCCGGATCGGACCGGATGCACAACCCTATTGGAATCGAATGCGATCGAGAAATCCGCGGCTTCTCGAGACTTCCATTCTCCCTTGTAACTTTCCTATTAAAACCTTCCACCCACGCTTCAAACCCTTCCATAATCTTCTCCTATTCCTTCAGATCTCTTCGCATCCTCCTCCTTTTCTTCATAATCATCATCTTCTTCTTCTTGCTATCAGCTCGGCGCAATCCGTTTCTGGATTGCTCCCAAAAGGCTATTGCTTTGGCTGCACAGTCTGAATCCCACTCTTTGCGCTTCGATTAATCGATAGAGAAATGTCTCATATCCTCATTCTCTGTTCCTTCTCTTGAAAGTGTTCTTCTTTTTATGGAGATCTTTTATTGTTCGTAATCTTGTTTAGTCAATTTAGCTATTCGTTTCCTCAACTGAGGAACTTTTACGAGATACACAAGTTTTTCCTGTTTGAAATTTGGCGAATTCGCACTTTTGTTGCTCAGTTCCATGGCAGATCTGAGCTATATGCATCTCAAATCTTGCGATCCTTTCTTCTCTTTTATCGATTTTCGCTCAAGTTTTGCGCATTCAGTTGATTGTCTGTTTCTTATTCGTCTTCTATTCTTCTCCTGAGTTTTTTTTTTCTCGGGAACCGACAATTTAGCTGATTAATCATGTGATGCTTGGAGGTTTAGGGTTAGGTTAGACCAAATAAAAGTTAACATCCCCTATGTCGATTGATTCAAATTGGTTGCGTTTTTTGGTTGGTTTATGTGCTGTTTGTTCGGCCTTAACCCAAGGTAACGCGGTAGCCAGAGGGACAGAGACCGTGAAAGGGCTCAAGCAAGGAATGGTGGTAAAACCAAGCAACCCAAGAACGATGGCTTAACCCCTGAGCAACGCCGTGAAAGGTGCCAATCTCTCTTTACCTTCAAATCTTTTTCCTGAAGATAGTGCTGCTAAAGTTTCTGCTCAGAATTAGGAAATGTGTTATTATGTAGAGTGCCCAAATTTAGGGTCTTTTTTTAATAATCATTCTAATTTTCATTCAACTGCCTCAAATTTGCATATTGAACAAACCAGCTGAACTCTCAGAAAGTAAATTTTCTATTTGGAATTGGAAATTGGACTAGTATTGAATACTGTATGCTCAATCTAGTGAAAAAAATGGAATTTTAATATAATCTCAATCTACTGAACTCTTACGGAACAGTTTCTATAAAGGTTAATTTGATGGACTTTAGGGATATAGTTCTTTTGAAACTATCTGTAACAATATAAACTGGAAAGCTAACTTCAAATCTTTTGCTTAAATTTGATATTTCATTACTTTTGCGCTTTTGCTGGAATTTTATATCTAACTAAATCCATTGAAATTACTTTTAACGGTTGTTGCTAAAGTTTGTGCTCGGAATTGGCGGTGTATAAATCATGTGGACCGCCCAAATTTAGGTTGCTTTTTAATTTTCATTCTCATTGGTACTTTCCTTTCAAAAAGTTAATGTCCCAAGATTGATATGTTCTAAATTAACTAAACTCTTAACAGAAGAGTTCCTATGAAGTTTAATTTAATTAAACTATAGGGATTTAGGTTCTTTTCGAAGTAAATGTAATAATGTGAACTGGAAATCTGATGATTTTTCCTATAGGGATGCAAAAGCACTACAAGAGAAAGCGGCAAGGAAGGCAGGACAGTCTGCAGGTGGAGGGGATGCCAGGAGTGGAGGTATCCAGAAGAAATAGATACTATGTGCAATGGACTGTAAATTCTGGTATTGGGTAAATAGGGTGTGATTATAATCAAATCAGGTGTTGGATATGGGGTTCTTCTAGAGTCAAAAGTTCAATATCATCTCATTCAATGTGATTATAGATTTTCCGTGTTTGATTTGAATTGTTGGCATCCCAAATTGGCTTATGAAAATCTGTTCTCTATCTGATCTGCAATGTAATCGTTTTCACTTCCCCATTTGCATATTATTGCTTTGTGTTCTTGCCTCCTTTTCTTGGCGGATTCCTTTGAATGAGATGGGGATCATTGCCTTTGCAGAGATCGTAATGAAGCAGAAGCTGCAAATGGCTTTGTTGAGTCATGTTAAAACGGATTTGGTCTGTTTTGACTTGCTAATTG
Source organism: Rheum nobile (assembly GCA_027886185.1). Classification (NCBI taxonomy): domain Eukaryota; kingdom Viridiplantae; phylum Streptophyta; class Magnoliopsida; order Caryophyllales; family Polygonaceae; genus Rheum; species Rheum nobile. The sequence goes on along the minus strand of WOAB01000308.1, from coordinate 500,796 downwards.
TTGTGTTGTATCTGTTGGTCATATTGTGCTTCTTGTAACTAGGATTAATTTCATCTAGTTCGAGAACATTCAACCCGGTCAAAATCTGACTGTATAATATAATATAGCAAGTGTTTCCAAACCAGATCGACACTTTCCCCAATTAGCATTGCTTCGGCATTCAGCCATATACATATTTTTTGCAATCTCTGGAAACTTACTTTTGCATCAGGATGCCATTTCTGGAGTGAGGTTTTATTGTTTTTCTTTACACAAGGGTTGTGCGAGGTTAACTGAACCGAGTACATCAAACTAGATTGAGTGAGGAATTATATGCATTGTCACTAAACAACTAACTTAGTAAGCTAGATAAGGTGATTTAACCATTGTTATAAATCATGTCTAGAATTTGAAGTTTACACACAGAGAATGAAACTGGATGGCTAATCAATGGTGCTTCTTCGATGAATACATTCAATGACCACTATATTACGCTTCTTAATCCTTATCATGGGAAGATCGCTCTATTGCTCAAAACATCCGAGACAAAAACCCATCTAAACCGCCTGTCGATCCGACTTCACTAACGGCTGCCAACAACCGCGCTTGAAGCTCTCTACTTGCTCTATCCAGCTCCTTCCTCTCCTTACATTTCAAGTCCATGAATTTCTTCAACACTTCCGACACAGCCTCTCTCCCCACAAACTCACTAGCCCTATCCTTGACCCTCCTCCCTACTCCCCAATCCTCCACCATAACCTTGCTGTTCACAGTCTGCTCGGCTTCAAGAGGAAAGGCCAGAGCAGGAACACCAGCAAACGCAGTCTCAGCAGCCGAGTTCCATCCACAGTGCGTGAAGAACCCGCCCACAGAAGAATGGCACAACACCCTCATCTGATCACACCAAGGAACCACCATCCCTTCCTCTCTAAGAACCATGGCGAGCTTGCACGTCTGGTCCCGAGCCGCCCATAAGAAGGGCACTCCACTCTCCTTCAACCCAGCCGCCAGCTCATCCATCTGAGCACTCGACGCCGAGAGGAAGCTTCCTAGTGAGAGGTAGAGAACTGATCTCTCTTCCTGGGAGTCAAGCCAAGTAATGTAGCTTGGTTCTTCAGTGCCGGTTTTGTGTGTGCTTTGGAAATAGGGAATGGCAGGGCCGATGCTGAATATAGGGGTTGAGAGGTCGGTTTCGAGAGCTTTGATTGCTGGTGCCTCGAGCTCGTTGAGGGATCTGAAGATGATGCATTCAGCCTTGGTTGCTGGAGAGATTATGCTGTTGACTATAAAGGAGGTTGTTGTCTTGTTGTTTAGGTAACCTTCTGGAAGGTCTGATACGCGAATGGAACGAATCCCAGGGATGATCTCTATGCGTTCTTCTCCTGTTTCTGTAACAGAGATGGAGTCATTCTCTCTTAGATGAGTAAAGAACAACTGAATTGATTCTAATCTAATGATAATAGTAACAGATTAAGCAAAGTTATTACCAACTGGGAAGTCATGCAACAGTTGATAGTGATAAGACAGTAAAAACGACGTTACTGAAGCCGTCCAAAACGAAGCCATTTGCACATTTCGTCTCTTAGCAAGATCAAGCCCCCATCCGAGACAAGTATCGGCTATGATCAAATCCGGTGGGGCCCCAAGCGCGTCGAAAGCCCTCTCAACCGGCTCTTCCATGTCTCTCTGAACGGCTTCGAAGAATCCGGCGAGATGAGAGCCCCTAACTCGCTCGGAAGGAAGAACATTTGGTATGGTGGCGAAGCTAATTTTACTAGGTATGTTAGCCACTTCAGAGTTGAGGTATCCTAGCCACTCCTCTGTTACAATGACTATAATTTTGGTGATGTGTTGGCTCTTGGAAATCATTAGCTTGCAGAAGTTTAACATGGGGTTTATGTGGCCTCGGCCCGGATATGGCACGGCCACCACGCGGCGGTGGTGGTGGCTGGTGGTGGAGATGATGGTGGCTGGATTGGCCATGGTTTGGGTGGCTGTGATATTTGATGGTGAATTGAAGGGCAATTGGATCTTAGAAGAAGCACCTCTTAAATATGCAATGAAAGTGGCTAGCATATTCAGCGTAGTTGAGTCAGACTCACGTGTTTGAAAAGTATGTGTGAAAGTCTGATGGCCTAATGACTCGGGACGTGCGGACACGAGCGCATATGCACAGATATATCCAGTACATAAGCCCAATGAGGTTTCATCCTAAAACCAATTTGTAATAGAAGGAGTATACCATCAAACTTATATACTAGGCAAGTTATGTCCTAACTTTAGATGTAAAACGTTTATATTCCAATACGCTCCCGCAAGTGCAACGGACGGGTAATTGACCATGCCCAATTGACACTTGGACAAACGGGTGTGAGTGTGCATTTCAATCTCTTTATAGCCAGACTCAACCAATCCAAGAAAGGGACCGCAGATAAGCCCAATACATAAGCCCAGTGGAGATTCATCCTAAAACCAATTGACAATAAAAAAGAGTAGTCCATCAAACTTATATACTAAACAAATTATGTCCTAACTTTAAACGTGTAATGTTTATATTTCAACACTACGGCTTAATCTTCCCACATTCAAACAAAGTGGGCTGGGCAGTGAGCAGTATAATAGTGATGTGCAGACATACGACCTTACTGACTAATCTATCTATTCATTAGTCAAAATATCTCTCCTCCAATCGCAATCTTATGTTTATTAATCCGAGTTAGTGTGCTAAAAATCAAAATTGGTGCCCATGTTGTGTTTGCACTGGTCTTGCTACCTCATATTTCCAATTTGTTGGGTTGCACTCAAGATCGGTGCATATATAATCAGGAGGTACAGTTGCAGTTCAACTGTGGTGATCCAAGTTACTACTTGATCAATAACATTACTAAAAGGCGAGTCGTCGACCTCCATGAGAGAGAATTTAGGGTTGAAACTAGTTTTTTTCAGCTTAAAAATGACAAATTAAGTACTATCTAAAATGTTAAAGGACCAAAATTATAAATGAAATTTGAGTTACCTAACAAGAGAACTTTCGACTTAGGATCAACGTGTAGTAACTAAACAACCTATCCAATAAATGACTTTAACTCAAGCCACTTGATCTAGCTTACCAAGCTTGTTTTTTTAGAGGGGGTTCGACGGTGAAAAGTGAAAACTGTTTTGGGACGAAAAGATCAAACTGATCTGAATCGCCTAATAAAAGACAACTAGACAACGTAAATTGAAAGAGTATGATTAATCCAAATCAACCCAAAGGATTCAGCTATCGATCACTTAAAAAATGAGAGTTTGAGCTAGACGAGGATATGTAACAAAGGAGAGTAGTAAATTGCTTATATTCTGTGTGTAAAATCATATCTTACAAAAGCTCTTTAAGCTTCGTATTTATGCTTCACAAGAAATCAAACTAATTTAGCCATTCCTCCGAGATTCCTGGGATTCGTCGAGCCGTTCACCCGCTTTCCGAGATCTCTGTCAACGTCTCTACTCATTGATTCTGCTCCGCGTTCCTCTCGCCGAGTCAATTGGTCCTATCATCATAGTTATGGGCCAATCTTGAAGGGCTGAATAAATCTGGGCCCAACAAAAGCATTAAATTAAGTTAATTATATCTACTCTCTTTTTTATCAATCAATTAAATGATCATATGCCGATTGTCGAGCATATAAGTCAAGGGATAACGCTTGTCCTGTCCCTACCAAAATATATGATAACGGAACAGATTGAGTATGATTTAAAGTTTGTTCCAAAACAAAATAATTTTATAAAATAAATGTAGATGGAATTTTTATTCTCAACTATTTAAATTTAGTATACTCATCTATTTGATGAACGGATAAAATTATCCTCCGTTTTTAGTTCATTTTGGGATCCAAAACAATGTCCATTTTTATTGGGCATTGGAGGGGGGCAAATGAGTACTCATGTCCAATGGACACTAATAGCAACGCCTATAACTAGACCTGTCAAAAACCGACTCAACCCCAAAACCCGATCCAAAAGTCACGGGGTCAAAACGGACCCGAACCCAAACTCAACCGAACCGACCCGAACGCGAATCTGAGCTCGAGGGACCCGTTATTTGATATATTTTATTTCATTTAAATTAAATATTTTAATATATTTTCTTAAATAATCATATAATATTAATTATGGAATTTTCGTGTGGTACCCTTAAGTTTTTGCAATTTTCGCAAAATACCCGAAGGTTTGTTATATTTCGCGTGATACCCTTGAGGTTTTGACAAATTTCGCCAAATACCCTTGACGTCAAAAAACGTTAAATTTTGGGGTTCAGCCGTTAACTCCTAAAAAAATATATATATATATATAATAAATTACAATATGAAAAATCAAGGTCTATTTGGATCGTATTTTATTTATAATTATAAAATGGAACATAGTATAAATTTATTTAATCTTGCATTATAATATAATAAAATATATCGAAATACGCAATTTAAACAAATCCTAAATCACTTATATCCTCCCCTTTTCAAATATAAATGTATCAAAAATAATTAAGTCGAGAAGTGTTATTTTCTTCTTTTTTCTTTTTTTTTTTGTTCTGAATTTTCTTATTTACTCTATGTGGTACTCTAAACTATAACTCTCATCCCCATACGATGTCGATTTTATAATATATATATGTATATATATAAGTAAAAGATTATTTATCTTTACATATAAATAAAGCATAAGACCACCAACTTTGATATTATTGTTTGAAAAAATAAAAGCACACGACCCTTCCAATGTTAGATTTATATAAAACAAAATACATAGTTTACTTGTAGTTAGGATGATTTTTCGTTCATATTTATTCTTAGATATTTTGATTTCTGAATGGTTTTATACACATATAACTCGACATAATTATTTGTGATACATTTACATTTGAAAAGGGGAGGATATAAGTGATTTAGGATTTGTTTAAATTGTGTATTTCGATATATTTTATTATATTATAATACAAGATTAAATAAATTTATACTAAATTCCATGTTATAATTATAAATAAAATACGATCCAAATAGACCTTGATTTTTCATATTGTAATTTAATATATTTTTTCTTTTTTTAGGAGTTAACGGCTGAACCCCAAAATTTAACGTTTTTTTACGTCAAGGGTATTTGGCGAAATTTGTCAAAACCTCAGAGGTACCACGCGAAATATAACAAACCTTCGGGTATTTCGCAAAAATTGCAAAAACTTAAGGGTACCACGCGAAAATTCCATATTAATTATTTTTTTATAACTATTTTATTAAATTTAAAAATCATAATGACAATAATTATAAAAAATGAGCACTTTTGACCCGTTGGATCGACCCAAATCCGACTGACCGACCGACCCTGAAGTTTTAATGACCCGATCATCCCGAAACCCGATTTGACCCGAACCCGACCCACCCATCCCAGTTGACAGGCATACCTATTACATATATATTCACACTTTGACAAAAATAAATGGTTCACATGTACGGTGGACATATGTAACTTTTAATATACGTTAAATTACTCTAATGTAGAGCATACTAAATTTTAATTGTTACTTACCAGTATTAAATAAGTATTGCTAAGATTATTTAAGTTTGATTAAATATTATTAAGTACATACTAAAATTAGTTAAATTATGTTAAGTAGCTTAAAGTACTTACTAAAATTAGTTAAATTTTGTTAAGTAAATTTTAAGTACATACTAAAATTAGTTAAGTAGTTTGAAAATATCATGTTGTTCGGTCAATATATATTACATCTCAATTTTAATTGGTACATGCTTAAATTAAACAAGTACATACTAAAATTATTTAATGTAGTTAAGTAGTATTAAGTACATATTAAAATTGTTAAATTATATATCTTTATTTTAAAAGCCTCAATTAATATTTTTTAACTGGCCTCCAATGGCTTATTGGTGATGGTTGCTCTATCAACTTTTGGGAGGATAACTCGACCCCTAAGAAACCTGATTTAAAAATGGAAATCTTAATAAAAAAAGATAAATTATATATCTTTATTTAAAAAGCCTCAATTAATATTTTTTAACTGGCCTTCAATGGCTTATTGGTGATGGTTGCTCTATCAACTTTTGGGAGGATAACTCGACTCCTAACCTCAACCTCAGAGACTACATCTTTCCACATACTAACATTAACTCGGTAACCAAAGTAAGTGAATTCATTACTGATAAGGAATGGAATATAACTAAGCTCAAAGACATTCTTAAAGATGATGTTGTTGACCTCATCACCAACATATCATTACCACAAAATAATATTCATGACCGACTCTATTGGGCTCCCAGTAAGAATGGTTGGTTCTCAACTAAAACAACATTTGAACTTATTATTAAACAAACTAATCTTCTAAACAATAATCTTTCATGGTTGTGGAAACTAAATACCTACCCGAAAGTCAAAATTTTCTTATGAAAAATATGTCATGACGGACTACCAACTAAAGCTAGACTAGCCCAAAAACATGTTGATGTACCTCTAACATGTGATTCTTGCAACAACCCACATGAAGACTTAATCCATTTCCTCTTCAGGTGCCCAAACACACTAAATCAAATAAAAAAACAAAGTCAAACTATCGAAATCACCATTAGAAGGTTAAATATATACAATAAAAAACCAATTAATCTAATATGTGAGTTGCAATCTTTACTAAGTAAGAATGACTGAGTTTGCATTGCTAATACTTGGTGGAGCACCTAGATCAATAGGAATCAAATAATTTTCCAAACACCAAACTCAGATAAAATTAAAGACCTCACCTCATACATCAAAACCCTAATTCAAAATTGGAACAAAACTAAAAAAATGGAAACATAAGAGACAAAACAACAAAAACCAAATCATCTCAAAGGCGTAAAATCATGAATATAAAATGGGATAAACCACGAACATGGTTTTGTAAAATCAACTTTGACGGCACCAAAATACCAAATGGGAAAATAAGAACCATATTTATTATCATAAACGAAAATGCTGAGATAATCCATATGGCAAACCAACAGTACGGATGCCACTCTAGTTTAATGGCGAAAACCATGGCATTTAAAAATAGTCTTAAAAAAGCAATATTACTAAATCTCAACAAAATTGAAATTGAAGGAGACAACCTATGCCTTATTAACTCGATTTTAGGCATTTGGACTTGCTTTTGGGAAATTGAAATGGTTATCGCTGATATTTTTATCGATCTCCGTTCTTTCCAAGAAGTCCTCATTAGGCACGATTTCCTGAGGTGAACTGTTCTGCTGACAAAATTGTTAAATTCAGCTTATCACCTTCGAGGTTTGCCCTGGATTCCGATCCAGAACTTCGTGTTCTCATCCGCAAGGATGCTCTAGGCCGGACCTTGCACTGTTGCTAGGTCTCGTCTAATTTTTTCCTCATAAAAAAAGGTAAAAAAACCGTAAATATAGATTGAAGTAGTCTTTATCTTCTTCATTTGTGAGTATTTTCCTACATTGTCTCATTACATCTACGTATTCTATTGATAACAAAAGTCTTCACAAAAAATTGTGCTAACATTTGTCCCCTCGATTTCAATAAACTAGCTTAATTCTCGTGCTTTGCACGACTGATTAATTCAAACCTATTATATAGTTTTGATATATAATTTATATAATAGTTGTCATATATAAATGAAATATTAATTAAAAAAACTAAAAAGTTAATAAATATGTGTTATAAAAAATTATAAACTCTTATATGTTTTTCTTCTCAAGTTGAGCAAAGTTATCGTGGCATAAGATGAGAGAAATGTGTAAACTTAAACAATTATGACTTTCGAATAACTAACTCTCATATACATAAGTTTTGTCCAAATTTGTGTCACATTCAAACTTCAACTCTAATTTAAATTTAATTTATATCACAATTGTGGTTTTTAGAAACAAAATGATTATTTTGAAAAGGTTGGAAGTTTTGCTTTTAGATATTTGATAAAGGATTTATCTTAATTTTTTTACTTTTATTTATAATTATTAAATTAAATTATAAAAATAGTATTCTAGAAATATACTGAAAATATTTTCATAATATTCTTATTCTTGAAATTGGAAAGAAAGAAGATATGAATTTGATTTAAAAAATCTTTATGATCAATTTGTATGTAAATTAGGAATAGTTTAGGTTAGGTTTAGGAAACAAATCTTGATATATAATTAAATTTATTTTAAAAAGTGAAAATTTGAGAAAATAACATGTGTCACTTTTAATGTGGGTGTGCCATGTGACATAGTGAAGTCTTAGTTTAGTATATACATAGTAGATTAATGTAAGTCCATCTCCAACGGGGTTATTTTTTAGTCTCAAGTGGATAAGAAAATGAAAAGAAAACTTGGGAGGGGAGACTCATCTTTGAGGAGACTTTCCAAATGATAATTTTTAATGTGAGACTCATCACTATGTTTTAATATATACTAGATCTAGTACCCCGTGCTTCGTACGAGACTGGTGTAGTACTTGTATGTAATTTTATATAAGTGTTAGTGTAAAAGATAACTATGTGAAAGAGAGGGCCATGTTTTGTACATTATTTGAATGAAATTATACATTATTTAAAAAATGTAATGTGTTATATTAGGAATTAAGAGAAGTAATGTAAAATTGTAATCGTACATCCATAGGAGCATGTTTATATTAGGAATTAAGAGAAGTTGTGTAAAAATGTACCATTTATTTGTTGATGGTGCGAGTTTTTATAAGTAAATGTAATGGAGTAATTACATATGTTCCCTCCCCTTTTTTTGCCAAGTATTGTTTTGTACCTGTTGGGCTGACAAAGTGGGCATCTTTCGGGCGTCGACATCATATGAGAGCCAAATGCAAGATTTTGGGCCGTGATGGGCCACTTTTGGGCAGTGCGTTTGCTTGGGCTGCGTTTTGAGGGACATCAAATAATGGTGAATTGTGAAGCACTGAAATTAAGTGGTTGAACTGGAGTAGGACAAGTATGAGCTTGATTAATTAAAATTAATAAACCAAAAACACGTGTTACTTTATAACATCTAATTTTGATAGGTGTCCAGATGCAATCGTTTAAAATCATGTTCTCACAATTCATTCTTTAGTGTGCATATATCAATTTACCATTAGCTAACGTAAACATAGTACACAAACACGATGCTATGATTAAGATTTTGGTTAGACTTATTAAAAACTTCTCATTAGTTCAAATTCCATTGATATTCAATGAATGATATTATTAAAAGTTTCTTTTCATATTAATTATATAGATTTGGGTTGAAATTATATGATATGATACTATATAATTATAATGTGCAAGGAGGAGATATTGAGGGGCTGGCATATGTCATTCTACCAATACAACTGCGTTGTTTTCGCGTGGACCATACCTTCGCACGGTTATCCCACACAAACCATTCTGGAAACTCATAGTACAAGTACTGCTTAGCGGAGTCCAATGTTGCGTTTGCCTTGAAATATCCCATCAGCATTGTAACCTTAGAGGCATCATCTTGAACTAAGGATTCCATATTTTTGTTCTCACAAAACGTTGTATACTGCATGTCTGGAAGATGAACTTGCAACAGAATAACGGGGGGATACATATCGTACATTTCGAACCCAAAAATTTCGCCACGAAGCCTCTGGAGGTGAGACCCAACGAGCAGATTGGAAGGCACTTATTTCGTCCTCAATTTGGGTATGTCTTTGTTCAATGTTGAAGGATACACGATCGTGACCTTTGTACACATACTTGTAAATATATTTCACCGCCTTGACAGTTGAACATATTTCAACATTAATGTGGCAATCAAACGCAACGAGTAAGTATGGATTGTAAGGAATGACCCATCTATTATCTAGACATTGTCCCTTAACGATTGTGAAGTCACCGTTATTTCACCTTCTGTAAACAGGGTAACAATTATCAGAACATGTTGTGCTCTCAGCGAAATTCTTAGGATAGTTGAAGCGGTACTTTGCACGATAGTCCTTCATATTCATGCAAGGACACTTGGGATTTATGTCACCACATGGACCATGCATCAGTTGTTTTATTACAAGTGATCGCAAGTGTGTATCTTTGTATGCAGGCAATTCAGCACTCACATACAAATCATATAAATCTGGATTAAGTATCTTACTCCTGTTGGAGTCCAAAATGACAAGCAAATGAGCATGAGGCAAACCCCGTTTCTGAAATTCGATGACGTCCACCCTTGCGGCGACCACGCCGAACACATGTTTCTTTGAAAGTTCGTTTTTCAAGGTTGTCAGTTTTGAGCGAAAAATACGCGTGACAATATCATGACGGTCGTAGTGACTCTCACCGGGTTTTAGTAGTTCAGTAATTTGAGGCCAATGTGGATTGCAAGTCATTGTTATAAAAAGGTCGGGCTTGCCAAAACGTTGAACAAGGGCCATAGCATTAAGATATCTACGCTTCATGTCCCTTGATCCACCAATAAAAGAAGCAGGCAAAATTAGACGTCGACCAATTGAAGAAGCACTTCTAACGCCGTCATTAACACTATCCATAATACCTTGGTACAATTCGGAACGAAGAAGTTTCTGGTTGTTACGTAGATAATCAAGACGCATGTTCTCAACCTTAACATACATATCAACAATGTACTGCAAAAAGGCACGTCCTATGTTGACAATTGAAAACGACGAGCGTATCTGAAAATGAAACGCATAGTATTCTCTGCAAGACACTTTTTTGACATGGCCACAACTCTTTTTGGCGGCCACTAAGCGGGAAAAAGAAGATTATCATAAGAGGCGAAATGCATAAATAGAAATATTGCGCAGCAAAATGCACCAAAAAGAAGATCAGCGTACCTAAAGCTTCGCGACTAATCAAATCCGACGCATCCTGGCACGAAGTACCTGCAAACTGAAGTGGGATGACGTCGCGGGCACACTGCATGCCCTGCGTAGTACGGGGCAATCCTGTATGCCACCCAGACTCACCACGCCAAAAAATAAGGGGATATTGTAAAGGATCGTAACATCCATAGAAATGCATCACCCTATGCTGGTGGTCAGCATGAGCATAAACAACAATATCGGGACTATGTATCACATTGGGAGACAAATCTTCTATAAAAATAGCAGCAACCTCATTTGATGTTAGAGCATTGAAAATAGTCTAATTGAGAACATGATTTTTTGAGATTTTAATTCTAAAATCAGTTGTAACACCAACATCCTTGAGCGAACGGAAAAACTTCGCATACGGATTATGCTTTGTTACAGACATCAGGACTTGTATCACCTTCGAAAGTAATTCTGCAAAATCAGAGAAGCGCTTCAATCGAGAGTCAAGTTCAAGGGCACCATCATAGAAGTACATATGAAGAAAATTTGGCTCGTTCTGTTGTGGCAGGAGATGGGGCATGAAATGATAAATTTGACCTTGTAATGAAAGAGTGTGAACTCCTGACTTAGTGAACGAATGAATGTTGCCACCCAATGAACTGAAGGCAAAGAAATTATTGTACACTCGCGAGTACTATCTGAAATGAGAACCATATTTATCGTTTCGAGTGTATAAATCAACCACTGCATCAGAAATAAAGATGAAAGCCAACATTACCTGACCGTTATAGCAACACATTGTTGGACATTCAAAACCAATTTTTAGCGCGCAACAAAACCTACAGATGCTTGATGGGGGAGCGTGATAGTTTCGCTGCCGACATACGTCTGATCTATAGCCCTAAAAATTCGTGTAGTACGGGATGTACAAGTTGACCGCTTCCGCTTTGAATTTTGTGAAATGACCCGAGACGAATCCATGTCCTGTACGGTTGGACGTGGGGAAAACAACAAAGACAAAAGTTGATTAGTAGAGCAAAATGGTGTAATAACAAGTTCTTGACAAGACTATAGGAAACAACAGAAAAGGGAAATCCAAAAAGTTAGACATGGAAGTTGACGACAGGGAAAAATAATAACACCCACATATAGCATTCTCACATACAATGTAACAGTGAAGTGACAATTCTCCGGAACAAAAGCAATGCAGCAAGTCAATACGAACACAGACAGAAAGACAACCACGGTAGTATATTACGTATTGTAAGTGTATAACGCCGTACATGGAAGAGAGCGTACATAAAGGGTAAAAACATGTCCATTTTCAACCGACCCACATGGACACATTGTTCGCTGACGACTATATAACATTGCATGATTCCCCGCACAAAAAACATAGTACTAAGTGTCGCATTGTCCACAAAAGTCTTGCATAGTGTAGTTAACCCGTGAGTGATAACAAAAGAATGGGATCCCACAGCTACAGCAGTAAAACTCTTCCATAAACGGCTGAAAAGACCACAACTACTCTTTGTCGAGAATTTTTTTCCAAACTGTGCACTTTTTTAAAACTTATACCGAATATACGCTCGGATTCAAACTTATTACGAGAATAGGCTGGCTCATGGAGGTTTGGGGTAAGTCGCTGTACGGACAAGGGACTTACCTAAATAAAGTCGTTGTACGGACAAGCAATTCTAACCGAACCACAACTTTAATTTTTTTTTTAAAAAAAAAGGAGAGTCGCTGGCCAAGCCATCGACTTTGATTTTTTTTTTCTTTTTTTACTCTCTTATATTGAAAAGTATATAAAAAATAAAAATAGGCCAGCGACTTTGCAATTTTTTTTATTTTTTTTTACTCTTTGATATTGAAAAGTATAAAAAAAAATTTTAATTTTTTTTTAATTTTCTTTTTTTTTACTCTATGATATTGAAAAGTATATAAATTAAAAAAAAAAATTAAAGCAAATGCCAGCGACTTTGCAATTTTTTTTTATTTTTATTTTTACTCTTTGATATTGAAAAGTATTAAAAAAAAAGATTTTTTTTTTTTACTCTCTAATATCGAAAAGTATAAAAAAAAAATTAAAACAAAGTCGCTGACCAGGCCAGCGACTCTACCTTTTAAAAAAAAAAAATTAAAGTTGTGATTTGGATAGAATCGATTGTCTGTACATCGACTTTATTTAGGTAAGTCGCTTGTCCGTACAGCGACTTACCCCAAACCTCCATGAGCCAGCCTATTCTCGTAATAAGTTTGAATCCGAGCGTATATTCGATATAAGTTTTAAAAAAGTGTACAGTTTGGAAAAAAATTCCTCGGTCGACGTACTTGAGAATCCACTTCACCAACCCATGGTTGAGAAGCAGCGATGTAACTGGTGCAACAACCAGCGGAAAACATTTGTCACATAATGATTCCTTCACGTCGTAGAAAAAGGATGCACGCTCCTACGTGAAAAATACGCATCATTAGTATATGAGCATAAATGTAGTAACGCAGTCCTGTTTCTGATGCACATCAATTAAAGATATCTAAATGTGTGGGAAAGACACACACAAACCTCTTGTGGCTTTATGTGGAACGCATGCGCCTTTACACCAAGCATGAATTCAGTTGTACACATCTGAGCACACAAGGATATCGAACCCGTTCCATCACGCTTTGAAAACTCAAAATACAACCTACAGTACAAGTGGAATTAGGAAGCTTTCAATGAAGACCAAAGCACAGGAGCATAGAAACCAAATGTATACATCTGCATATTAAAGCACGTACTTGGCAACACATTCAGAAGCTCTCTTGCAGGAACTGCAAACATATTTCTCGCCAAATGGAAACTCATAGCCTCTACCACAATGCTTACAACCAAAAGCTGTCCTAATAGAGCTCTCCTCGAAATCCTTTGCACATGCGTACACCTTAATGAGTCCTCCAACCGTGATCTCATGGGACTTGGCATAATTAATAACTGCCGACGTTAGTATAACAAAACCCTGAGATGTAGACATTTGTAAAAGACGAGTAATGTCAATGTCATATACCTGCATAGCTAATGCTTGAGCAATTGTTTTACTGTCAATATGGGTTCTAGTTTGAAGCGACTCCATAAGTGAGCGATACCTTGTCTCAACTAGAGTAATGTTCGCCACAGACCTGAAACGATATTTACAGGTAACGTAACAAAGGAAAAAGTGTCGATGCCGTCACATACCAAAGCATGAATTGGTAGTGAGAGTAAGTATCATTCCTTAACTTCTCGGCCACGTGGGTCATCAAGGAAAAAGGACACACGACATTCAAAGTGCCTAGAAAAAGAGTATGACCCTATGCGTATGGAAACATGCGAGTGTAAAAGGGATTACTCGGATAACCAAAGCATCTTAAGGTATATGAGATGTTGTGATTTAATCTAAGCATGTACACCCACATATTACAATTGAGGTTACTTGATTTTGGTAGCACACAATTTGGGCTCGGTATGAGTGTGGGCCTGATTTGAGCATTTGTGAGCTCATTTAGTAGTTGCTGGAAACCACATCAAATTGGCCCACTTACCTCTTTAGCTGGAAGAATGGTCTCGTGCAGGAGCTTAATTCTAATTGGCTCATTTGTCTTATGTGTGGCCCACTTGCAGAGGAGGCATATATATAGCATATTTCCTTTCTCAGCATCAACACACGAAAACAGAAATCAGAACAAGAAAAGCTAGGTTTTGAGCCGTTCAACAGAGAGAGAAACCAAGAGAGAAAAGAGAAGGCTGAGCAGGGAGCGTGCTCGAAGGAGTTCGATCGGAGAAAGGAGCAAAGGAAAGACGACGTCGGTGGCGCTCCCAAGTCCGGTGGGGACTGCGGTGGTGTGCGTTGGAGCCGAGTCTGTCTTGGTGTCTCCTGCGGTGACGAGTCCTGTCGGATTGCAGAAACTTCGCGTTTCTGTGGTGGTCACAGGGGCGTTTCTCCTTTCGATCTATATTCTTGTGCTTGCTTGTTATTGTGTGCTTCAGATTTCTTTAGGGTGTTTGCTCTCTTGTGTGATTGCCGGTCAAGTGCTCTTGTAATTGTGTGGTTGAGACGCTTCAGATTACTTAGTGGATTGGCCGGATCTCCCGTTTCTGAGATTCCACAGACGTAGGAACTTTGTTCCAAACTGCGTAAACAAACGATTGTGTCCTTTGCGTTTTTTCTTGTTTTACTTGAGTTTGCTTGAATTGGTTGAATCAGAATATCGGATTTACAAAGTGGTATCAGAGCAAGGTTCTGATTTCTTGCGTATTTGTGATTCTCTGAGGTTCTGATTTCTGAGTTCTTGGCACTTATTGTGACTCTTGGTTGTTAGGGTTTCGATTTGTGTGTTCTTGGGTATTCCGTTGTATGATCTTGATTCTTGTTGGTAGCATTGTTCATTATCCTTTGTGTGGTTCTGTTATTAGCGTGTTTATTTCCTTTTATTGAGATTCTGTGTGCTTGTGTTTCAGCCGATTTGTGTTACTATCCTTCTCTGTTCGTGCTATTACTATTTTTCTACCCTTGATCTTGAAACTGTCATTTGAGAATTGTTTGAGATTCTTGCATATTCAGTTTGTTGGATATTGTGTGGATTATAGTGTTTAGCTGTGCTGTTGGTTTTCTGAGATTCTTTCTGATATTTTTGGTCACTTGTTTTCCTTTTCTTTAATAGGTTTATATATTGATTATAATCCTATTCTTTAAGAACTGATTTGCTTGTGTGTCCTAAATGGCAGAAAAGTCTAGCAAAACCAAGCCTTTTGATGGCTCTACAGATTTTGCTATATGGCAAATGAAGATGAATGCCATCTTGATTAAGGAGAAGTGTCAAAGGGCAGTGACTGGGAATTATCTGGCTGAGACTTCAACTGTGAGGCAGCTGGAGATGGATGAGCAGGCACACAGTGAGATCTTCATAAGGATGTCTGATGAGGTTGCAAGGCAAGTCATGGGAAAGAAAACAGCTAAGGAGCTTTGGAAAGCCCTCGAAGAGATGTATTTGATTTATGTTTGAGTCTTTGCATGAATTTGAGGGTGATAATGTGATGCTTGGTGATCATACTCGACTGGATGTTAGAGGTTCAGTCAGGTATGCAGTCTAAAACAAGTGAAAACAGCAAGGAAAAGGCTGTGGGAGTGCCAGAAAGTTCAGTCAAGATGGGACTGGATGAAGAGGAAGCTAGGTGCCAACCCCTGCAGTGCTCAGAGTCAGAAAAAGGCTCTCTGAACCAGCTAAGTGTGGCTGAAAATGGTGGAAGAGCTACTGCAGAGATGGAGGGGCACAAGGAGGTGAAGTCAGAAAGCCATATACGCGAATTAAGTAAGAGAGGGAGTATCTCTGAACCCAAGCTAAGTACTTCTGAAACTAAAACTGAGTTGCATGCTAGATTGAGTGGTCTTGGTGATCCTTCACATGTGTGTGAAATATCTGAGCATGAACATGTTTTTAGCTGGAGTTTTCATGTGGGAAATTTTTAGAAATTGGCTTGGTTAATTGGTATATGTGCTTATCTGATTTTTGGTGGCATGGTCTTTGCTAGCATTCATTCTAATATGCATGATTATGAGATTTCATGTGGTCATATGATGGTTCATGCTATTGAGATTGTGTTTGCTACCATGTCATTATTTGGTACCTTGTTTTTCATGTGTTGGAAACTTGGTAAGGTGAGGTGCTGTCATGACTTATCTATTCCTAGGATTGTACCATTGGGAGGGCATGTATCTAGGAGTATGGCTAAGTATGATGAGGCAGAGTTGGGTGTCATATCTGAATGTACTGTTTCTGCTATTGCTTTTGTTGATGAGACTAACAAAGCACCGAGTTGCAGGAACTCCCCTTGTGGTGGGGCATTCTTCTGAAGAGTTGGCACAACTCAGGATCAATAAAGATGATAAATGGGAGATAGTCTAATCCACTACTGGTGATTGAAGTAGTACATGTCTTAGATTAGGAGGGCATTTGTTGTGATTTAATCTAAGCATGTACACCCACATATTACAATTGAGGTTACTTGATTTTGGTAGCACACAATTTGGGCTCGGTATGAGTGTGGGCCTGATTTGAGCATTTGTGAGCTCATTTAGTAGTTGCTGGAAACCACATCAAATTGGCCCACTTACCTCTTTAGCTGGAAGAATGGTCTCGTGCAGGAGCTTAATTCTAATTGGCTCATTTGTCTTATGTGTGGCCCACTTGCAGAGGAGACATATATATAGCATATTTCCTTTCTCAGCATCAACACACGAAAACAGAAATCAGAACAAGAAAAGCTAGGTTTTGAGCCGTTCAGCAGAGAGAGAAACCAAGAGAGAAAAGAGAAGGCTGAGCAGGGAGCGTGCTCGAAGGAGTTCGATCGGAGAAAGGAGCAAAGGGAAGACGACGTCGGTGGCGCTCCCAAGTCCGGTGGGGACTGCGGTGGTGTGCGTTGGAGCCGAGTCTGTCTTGGTGTCTCCTGCGGTGACGAGTCCTGTCGGATTGCAGAAACTTCGCGTTTCTGTGGTGGTCACAGGGGCGTTTCTCCTTTCGATCTATATTCTTGTGCTTGCTTGTTATTGTGTGCTTCGGATTTCTTTAGGGTGTTTGCTCTCTTGTGTGATTGCCGGTCAAGTGCTCTTGTAATTGTGTGGTTGAGACGCTTCAGATTACTTAGTGGATTGGCCGAATCTCCCATTTCTGAGATTCCGCAGACGTAGGAACTTTGTTCCGAACTGCGTAAACAAACGATTGTGTCCTTTGCGTTTTTTCTTGTTTTACTTGAGTTTGCTTGAATTGGTTGAATCAGAATATCGGATTTACATGAGAAAAAAAGGGCGATGTCGTTGTACCTCGGGAGAAATTCTTACTTACTCCCTGGAGTCCAACTACAAGAAGGTCGCCCCTATCTGCTGTAAGCTTGACATAGTTCACAACGTCGTGAGCTGTGGCATCCCATACAACAACCGGTACCACGTCTGAACAGCTGAAGAGCAAAAAAGAAGAGTGATTACGTAAATGGTTAAAAAGGGATGCGCAATCTGGAAAAAATACGAACAACACAGTCAATCTATTACCTGTCATCGGAAATGTGGAACTTCACCATTTCAGTGCACCGACCAGTTTTTGTGGTTTTAGCTTCAATAACACCAACGTGGACAAGAACATCAACTACATCTGCAGGCACAAAAGAAAGCGAAGTAAGCACCCGTTGGAAACATACGAAAATATATATATTGAAAAAAGCACAAGTAAAGGCCAAACTGCACGCGGAAGTAAACGGTACCAAAGCACTCATCAACATAATCAATCCTTAAGGTGTCGTTGATCGTAAGATACGACAACGCAAAGGCACCAACCGTATTGACATGGGTGACCGCCAACACAGTGGATGAGTCATTGACGTACATTAGTTTGCCCTAAGGGTACGAACTACCCGTGGTTCCGTCCTTAACAGTAACATTTGATACATCGTATAAACCGTCCTCTTGGAAAATGGTCCCGTAGATTTGTATTTAATCGCCAAAAAGAGTTAAACGGATCTTTTCACCTTGAAGATCACGTAAACACGCGTAAGGATATAATAGTGATAGGTAAGGTGCAGTGCGAGCACACAAAAAAACAAACCGTTTCGTCCTTCAAAAGAAGGCGTTGAAACTTTGCACGCCCGACATTCTGAACCGGTGCAAATTTCTTCACCACCTGCAAGCGCACAAGATGAGTCCTCGAGTTTGATGGGAGAGCAGCGAGTACGACTTTCTCGATTCCCATGACCAAAGCGGTAGCCTGCAAAAAGATTAAAACAGAATTACAGCGATGCGTAACGGGATGGGGATATTGTTGTAAATTTGAGGGATAATCGAACAGATTAACACAAGAGAATGAGAACTAAGTTTGAGAGAGAAAAACGCCCCTTTAGGGTTTCTATTGCTGTTGTGGATAAAACAGTTACAAATCCTAATACAGTATTTATACTCCCAAGAAAAAACCCGAAACGGATCCAAATACCCGTACCGTACCGCGGGGGGCGAAGCCCCCCGCACCCCCCTCTCGCGAGCCCGCTACAGCCCCAGGCCTCCGGCCCGGGTCTTAACTCCTGCTCACTCGAGTAGGGCCCCCTTGCAGTACTTCTCGATTTTAAGTCAACAACAACAGACATACCTATGCCACATCACTAATCGAAACTAATCCCTAAGAATCCGAAGGACCCATGAACTGAAATAAGAAGTGTAGGCCTTGCAATTTTTTTTTCTTTTCCTCCTAGGGATTGTGCGTATCTTAGTCAAAAGATGTATGGTGACTATGTATGTGTTGTATAATGCTACCAATCTATACAAAACTTGAATTGCTAACAACCAACGTAGGTAGTAGTTAATGGTGTCAAAGTATGAGTGTAGCATTCACTCTTCAGCAATGACAAAACATCTCGTATTACATACGGGAATGCTGTGAGAAAGCACTTGAACGCAGTAAGTTTGGGCAAAGCAAAATTAAAGTAAGCTAGAATAAAATAAGTGCATGTAACAGCAGGACGGATACCCATTTTTTGTGTGTAAATAACAGGTAAAATAGGGGTATAATACATATACTAATAAGTTATGCTACCCATGGAAAAATATAAGCAGGTTAAAAGGAAAAGTCAGTAATACAAATAAAATTGCCACATAAACCAACAAGTATAGGTGTCACTCAACAACAAGCACTTATAATTTTTTGGAAAACCGGACCACAGGTTTAGCGGGAAAAAAAAAAATACTTTCATCTTATACTTTATAGTTCTCCAATTTTTTCGGGTTTTCGAGAAAGTATGACTTAGAAGTTTAACGGATATAGGCAGGCATAGAAAGAAGAGAAAATTGAACGAAAAGGGTCCTTAAGGAATTTTTTTTTCCATTTATAGTTGACGAAGATTATAGTTGACGAAGAGGGGATCAAGAGCGATCAAGCAGGCTGATGGTACCGGTCTCAAATCACGATAGGTCAATTTTTTTTTCTTGGCAAACTATAAAGTATAAGATAAAGGATAATTTTTCCATTTACTTCCAACTAAACCAAAAGTATGAGGTATTTGAAATCCAGAAGTATCATTGTAGTTTCTCATTTGATATGCTGTTGACTGCTGATTATTCTCATGAACATACGTTGGTTATATTCTGTAGGTAGCACAGGTGTTCTCAAATCACGATAGGTCAAGGCATGGTGAAGGAAGTTTCGGGTTCGATTACTATGGATGGAATGATACCGCGAGCTCCTTGCCTAGCAATTGAAAAGGTATGTTTTTTATTATTTCCAATGATGTTGCTTCTTACTGCGACATGTCAGACTTCTATCTGGAGTTGTCCGTGAGGTTGAGCGCAGTCAGTGTGTATGGGTTTATAAAGGTTGAACAAATTCGTACAGGAACATCGGCGCACTTGTATAGACACGCAACACAGCGAAACAAGCAAATGCAGGGACAACAAGGAAACATCATCATTCAAACGAGAGCAGCTAAGGATAACAAAACAAGGGAATTCGCACATCACTACTCAGTAATCACACAAACACGCAGCTGACAGAAAAACAAGCAAAGCTTGCATGCACTTGCCTTCGATCGAAGCAGCGACCCGTATCCACAGATAAGCAGGCGAAACCAAGAGAAGGGACCTGAACTGAATTATGCAGATCCCAGCCCGCTGAATGACCTATATATAGTAGAGCATAAAAGGTCGGCACAGGCCGAACAATGTATATGTATATTTTGTATGTCACAGCAAGCAAAACATACCTAGCATGACCCAAAAAAACCAAAGATAAAAGATAAATTGGAAGTGCTGAGTAATGAAAACCGAATAGCCTCAGACTTACACGTAATAAATTCCTGGTTGTGGCACATTTTGGTGTTTGACACGTACAGATTGAGCATGCAAAATTAAGGCTAGGCCAACTCAGGCTTTTATGTTTCTATGATTTTTTGTTTTTTTACTAGTGGACCATACTTTGTTGGATTTATTTGTACCCAATTAACTTTCACATTCTTTCCCTGTTGGATACTATATAAAGTATGGAAAATTTATTGGGAAATACGCACAATTATTATTAACATATTTTTCCTGTTGGATTGTTTCGATGCTTTTCGGTTATTTCTTTGCTACAGGGAATGTAACCAACCTGCAAACTTCATGGCATCAAATGACATTAACATTGTTCATATTCGGGATTGGATCACCAAGAACATGCCTTCAGCTAAACAATCCGAGATTTGCAATAGGAGAAGGGAACTCCACTCTTTGAGTTCTACCACTGATTTTCGTTTTCGAGATTTTCTAAAGATCATCCGCTATAAAGATTTAGGTTGACCATGTACCTAACAAGGAGCCTAATGTTTGCATGTAAAAAAAATAACTTTCACAGGCTTAAGTGTATATACTTGTACATGCATGTAGAAATTCTACATTGTGTAAACTTTGCATGTAAGATTCTTCATGATGAAATGTTTAAAAATTAATATGCTAAAAATAAGCAAAAAGTGGTTTTGTTTACATCCATCATTTATGAAGATATTCTTTTATTGCGGTATATCTTGTAGAATTGCAATAGACCATCTTCAATACTAGTTTCATCCAAAGACTAAGAGTCATTATCTCTTTTATATATTCTCCAATCCAAAGTCTTTTCTCTTAGTCTCTTCCAAATCTTCAATACATTACTATATAATAAAACAATACAGCAATAATATAGCAAAATAGGCAGCACTGATAAAAAAGTAAAAGAAAATATTAAAATATAGTAAAAAGACTCAAAATTGATAGTCTCATTGGACGAGGCTTTGAGAAAAGTCTCATCCATGATGGGATTTACTCCAATGCTAGTGGTTCCCTCCCAAGTCTCATCCAGATACAAATGCCATGCAAACAGAGAACATTTCCATTGATCGGGCACCGGGAGACCCGCCAAACCCCAAGCTATCATGGAAGGGCACAATTATCCTTGGCGGAGCACACCAACAACGTGTAGGAACGCAATATCGAAACATAAACTACAAGAAGAAATCGCACAGTAAATAAACGAAATTATACCGAACTTGAGAACGAAGCAGAGTCGAGAACGAGATCTCTCTCCTTAATTCTGAAAACGCCCCGTATTGCGACGGTTCGATGGCGTTCCGAATCCCAGGATACAACTGCTTGACGACTTCTGATTTGCGCAACCAAAAACCCAGAAGGCTACGAACCAATATGTGTAGTACTCTCAGACATGAAATTTCGGGAAAAAACAGAGAGGGAAGATGAGGATTGCTGGTGTTCGATGATCTTCGAATGAGAGGTGTACTGCTCTTATATAGAGCTTCAGAAGGAGGAGAGCGTTGCAGATCTTCTTTTGAACGTTGAGGATAACGTTACAGATCTTCTGCATTAGTGGAGGAGGACGTTACAGATCTTCGGATTTAATGGAGGAAGATTACATATCTTCTGTCATCAATGGAGGAAGATTAGGTCTGCAGCCCAAATCTCTCCATGTACCAGATCACAGCCCAACTGTCAAAGCCCACTAATGGGCTTCCGGATTGGCCCAAAAAGATAGGTGACAAGCCCAAGCCCGGCTCGACTCACTCGCCCGCCCGACCCGGTGCGCGTGTGGGCTTGACGAGCTAGGTCCTCTCCCCATTGAAAATGGGTAATGACCCAAGGCCACAACCTTGAGTCCATTTCTCCTCTATATATGGTGGTATTTCTACCTCCAAATTTCCAATGTGGGACAAGAATTTTGCCCCCACATTTCCCAAGTTTTGCACTTCATGCAAGATACTTTGGGCCTCCATTTCTCATTCAAACGGAAATCATTTTTATCGTATGAGTACACTACGAGAATGTGCTCGCATAGAGGAAGCCAATGCTTCCACTTTCCGGTGTTGACGTTGGCCGGAGCCCACCAGAATTGTGCCCGGAAAAGTGCTCAGCGCCACGTGTTAAAAATGAGTTCCAACACAACGCACCATCCTCAACGAGAACTTCCTTGATGAAAAGATCTCTGTGTCTTTTCCTGACGGAGCTGAAGGAGACCTAGTGGTGCACATCCAAGAAGAAGTTCTCTAAGCCCTCTCCACAGTATGGAAATACTTTGTGGTCGTGAAACTCCTAGGAAATCAGATAGCTTTCCATATCATCGATAAGAAGCTACGAGAGCTCTGGAGCTTTAGGTAGAACATGCAAATCCTAGACCTCCCCCATGGAAATTACCTGGTCAGATTCGAGAGGAAGGAAGACGTCATGAAATCGCCCACTGGAGGACCATGGATGGTATTTGGGGGGTGCCTACTCACCAAGGCTTGGACCCCTAATTTCAATCCGACAGAGCCTAACCAGACTGCAACAACATGGATTCGTTTGGAAGTTCTCCCCATAATGTACTATAAGGAGAATGTGCTTCTGAAAATTGCAGAAGGTGTTAGGAGGCCTATTAAGGTCGATCCCAAAACTATGTACACCAATAGAGGAAGATTTGCTAGGATTTGCGTGGAGGTTGACCTGGAGAAACCGTTGAATGGCACAATCTACATCAATGGCTCTAGATACTTGATTGTCTACGAAGGGCCCCCCACCATCTGTTTCTCTTGCGGTAGGTATGAGCATATTGGCTACTGTCCATTCAAAGAAATCACCACCCAGAGCTCACCCAGGAAGTCCACAAAGGATATCACCGGAGCTTCCCAAATCACCCTAGGTGAAACGGAGTCTAGCAAGCAAGCGGATGCTTTTCCGGCAACCGAAAAAAAGGGCTTCCATGGCTACTGGGTGATAGCGGGCTATTGGAGATCCAACCCTAACCCTAGAACCAAGGAAGCGAAAGCGACATCTCTTGGTCAACCTCATGGGAGTAGAGGCTCAGTAGGGGAGCACCCTAGCTAGTACACATGCCGCCAAATCCAAAGGCAAAGAAAAAGTTGTCTCAAGCGGCTCTGCCTTAATCACAAACGAGTTTGGGGATCGGATGTCCCTGACAGAAGAGGAACTTGGTACCTCTACTAGGATATTTAAAGAAAAGACAAGAGAGGCAAATTGTCTGGTAGATAACGGCCAAGAAAAGAGCAAAGTCAAAACCGACACAGTGGCATGTCCCACAGCAGAGCACGGACCTGGAACAACTAGCTCTAAAGAAGAAACCAAAGCAGGCAAAACAGAAAAAGAAGCCCATTGGGCCTTTCTCATCATCTGGACCCAATGAACACTCTCAGAATGGGCCGATGAAGAGAGCTAGACAAGAGGATTCGGCCTCTAAAGCATTTCTTAACCTAACAACTCCACTAATAATAATCAATGGAAAGTTGTTTCCTCCAACTAAAAACAAGATTCCTAACCCCTCCGGTCCTCCTACCACCACTGTTGGTTCCAATCCCCGCAATAATGGATTGTCTCTTATCAAGTTGTCCCCCCTGATGTATCCTTGCCTCTTGTGACAAGCCGAATTGCCAAAGGTAGCGACTTGGATCTAGTCTTGGTTGGGAAGTCACGCAGTGAATGGTCTCGGTGGTGAAGATGAAGGGAACGCGTTGAAGAACACGATGATGGTCATAGTGGTAGTGCGGTGGTGAACGCGGTGGAAGCGATTTGAGGAAAGAATGGTAACGGTGGCGGAAGCGATTGAATGGAGGGATATATGACTTGATGGAACAAGTCGTTGGTGTCGTAGCGTCGACTGCAGATGAAGGAGATGCGAAGATAGATTTGGCTTGAGAAGATCAAGCGTTGGCCGTAGCGTCGGCGGCGGAGGGAATGGGGATGAGAGGGATATGGGTGACGTCTGATCAAGGGAAGGAGGAATTAACACTCGACTTAAGACCTTGAACTTTAACTTGAACGTAAGAAATAACATTAGCAAAGTAGGGTATAAATAGGGGAGGTGAGACATCGGATGGGCCGAGTCGAACATCGTGGGCTAGCCCATGCAGGCATGCAAAAGGCACAAACCCTAAAAGATATAATGACTGAAAAGAAACTATCTAAAATGCTATAAATAAGGAAACTATCTAAAATGCTATATTTAAGGAAACTATCCAAAATACGTTGGATCTACCAAATATAGAAATTGTCTTAAAAGAACGCGGTGAAGGACTGAAAGAAATCATCGCGTGAGATGACGACGAAGTGTCGCCGTCTTCAGAAGAACGCGTTGATCCAATGGTGGCGAGGACGATGAGTCTTGGATTGGCTTCTGGGCTTCCTTGGCCAGCGACGACGCGTGCAACTAGGGATGCGACGGCGGAGGCGGTGGCTTTGGACCTAGATCTTGTGACTGGGCCTTGTGAGCGTAGGCTCATGGCTTCTTCCTCGTCTTGGGCCGTCATGGGAGGCAGGGTCACATCACCCTCCCCCACTTGGTTGTGAAGCGTTCCCGCTTCACCATCATCAAACTTTGGCTCAACATATGGAGTCAAGTCTGCCACATTGAAGGACGCGTGGACTCCAAAATCCGATGGGAGCTCAAGTTGATATGCATTGTCCCCTATGGCCTTGATCACGCGGAAGGGGCCATCTCCACGTGGTGCCAACTTGTGCTTATGCCGCGAGGGGAACCTCTCTTTTCGCAAGTGCACCCAGACGAGATCCCCAGGTGCAAAAACGACGCGGCATCTTCCATTGTTCTTCTGTGAAGCATATTGCGCGGTCCTCCTCTCCAGCTGCTCCTTGGTGCGTCGATGAAGCTCTTGGACCTGCTCAGCGCGATTGGCGGCGGAGACATGCACTGGATCTCGGAGAGGACGCGGAGACAAATCCAGTGGTGTCAAGGGGTTCATGCCATACACCACTTCGAACGGTGTCAACTTGGTCGTCGTGTGCCTGCATCTATTGTAACAAAACTCGACAAGTGATAGTAAGTCCTCCCAACGCTTAGGGTTGGCTTTAAGCATCGTGCGAATGAGGGCTCCTAGAGTTCTATTCGTGACCTCCGTCTGGCCATCGATTTGGGGGTGGTAGCTAGTGTAAAATAGGAGTTTGGTGCCTAGCTTACCCCAAAGAGTTCTCCAAAAATGACCAACAAACTTAGAATCCCTATCACTCACTATGGTACGCGGGACTCCATGAAGACGCACCATATGCTCAAAGAATAGATCATCAATCTCACTAGCACTATGGGTGGTCTTACAAGCTATAAAATGTGCCATCTTAGAAAATCTATCTACGACCATAAAAATGGAGTCTTTATCTCGTCTAGAGAGGGGCAAACCCGTGATGAAATCCATAGACAAATCTTCCCAGGGGGCACTCAGAATAGGCAAAGGAGTGTAGAGGCCGTGAGGACTAGACTTAGCTTTGGCTCTCTGGCAAGTCACACAACTTCTACAAAACCTAGTCACTTGGTGAGTCATCTTAGGCCAAAAGAAATTTTCTCTAAGCGCGTCTAAGGTCTTCCTAATCCCAAAATGTCCACGACTCGCGTGTGCTTTCTCAATCAATAGGAGCCTAATGGAGGATCTAGGAATGCAAAGACGACTAGCCTTGTATAAATAACCCTCAGAAAGGAAAAAGGTCTCAAACTCATGCGATCTCAGGCAATGCTCAAGAATAGGGGCAAAGAAAGGATCACTAGCATATAAATCCTTAATCAAAGCAAAACCCAGAATTTTAGTTTGCACTTGAGTCAAGAGCATATACCTGCGAGAGAGCGTGTCAGCGACAATGTTGTCCTTTCCCTTTTTGTGGACCACGACATAAGGAAAAGTCTCCAGAAACTCCACCCAGCGAGCATGGCATCAATTGAGGTGAGCTTGGCTCTTCAAGTAGCTCAACGCGGCGTGGTCGCAGTGGATGACGAACTCACGCGGCCAAAGATAATGTTGCCATGTCATTAGCACGCATACTAAAGCATAAAGCTCTTTGTCGTAGGTGGGGTAGTTGAGCGTGGCCCCTGTGAGCTTCTCACTGAAGTAGGCAATTGGCCTCTTCTCTTGGTGTAGTACACCACCAATGCCTATGTCAGAGGCATCACACTCCACTTCGAAGTGTTTGGTGAAATCTGGAAGTTGGAGCAAAGGTGCTTGGCACAAGGCTTTCTTCAAAACTGAGAAAGAGCATTCATGGGGCTCAAGCCACAAAACTGTGCTTCCTTTCTTGGTGAGCTCATGTAGTGGCGCGGCAATGGAGGAGAAGTCGCGTATAAAACGCCTATAAAAGCCTGTGAGGCCTAGAAAGCTTCGCACTTGTGTCGGTGTAGTAGGCGTGGGCCAGTCTTTGATGGCCGCGATCTTGTCCTCGTCAACGCGTAACCCATCACTACTCACAACGTAGCCCAGAAAGTTGGTGGACGCGGAGCAGAAAGAACACTTTGCCAAATTGGCGAATAGGCTTTCGCGTCGAAGGCACTCGAGCACTTGGCGAAGGTGATCGACATGGTCTTCTAGGCTCCGTGAATACACAAGGATGTCATTGAAATAAACGACAACAAACTTGTCAAAGAAAGATCTCAACACGTGGTTCATCACGCGCATGAAGGTGTTGGGCGCGTTCGTGAGCCCAAAGGGCATGACAAGCCACTCGTAGAGCCCATACTTTGTCTTGAACGCGGTCTTCCACTCATCACCTTCTTTCATTCTGATCTGGTGATAACCACTATTCAAATCGATCTTGGAGAATAGCGTGGCGCCATGAAGTTCATCAAGCATATCATCAAGGCGTGGGATAGGATGTCGATACTTGACTGTGATCTGGTTTATCGCGCGACAATCAACATACATTCTCCATGTGCCATCTTTCTTGGGCACTAGGATCACAGGCATAACACAAGGGGAGAGAGATTCCCTTACGTAGCCTCGATCCAATAACTCTTGCACTTGGCGCTGTAGCTCTTGGGTCTCTTCTGGGCCAGCTCTATACACAGCGCGATTGGGCAAAGAGGCACCTGGCACAAGGTCAATCTGGTGCTCAATGCCCCTCAGTAGAGGTAAACCTTGTGGCAACTCGTCTGGGAATACGTCGGTGAACGTGGCTAGCAACTTCGCGATCTCTGGTGGCAAAGGCGCATTCGTCGATGATGCCGGAATGCAGGGAGTTGGCACAAGCAGAAAACATGGAGTCTTCCTAGTCAAACAAGTAGTGAGGTCACTGGGCCTGGCCAAAAGAACGCGTTGCTCACAGGTGCCCTGCAAAGGACGCGTTGGTGGCAACGTATCGGCGAGCTATAGCACATGCGGTGTCCCAGTTGTGGTGTGGTGTTTCTTCTTGCCATGGCCTGGAGAAGATGAAGTGTTGTCAGATTTGGAGGAGTTTTGCCGCTGTAGTTCCTCTGGACACTCGTGTGACCTAGTCGATGCGGCCTCGATGGCCTTCTGGCGATCACGTTCTACCTGGTCCTGCAAGATCTCATGGGGAGACATTGGATGCAAAGTGACGCGCTTCCTGTGGTAATTGAACACATAAGTGTTCAAATAACCATCATGGAGCACGCGCCTGTCAAATTGCCATGGGCGCCCAAGCAAAATATGGATGGCATCCATTGCAATGACATCACAAAGAATAGAATCACGGTATTACCCTATGGAAAAAGAAATTAAACATTGGCGAGATACTGTGTTACCTGGTCTTGAATAAATCCATTGGAGGGCATAAGGTTGTGGATGAGGCGTCGTAGGCAATTTGAAGTGCTTGATGACCTTCTCATTCACAATATTGGCACAAGATCCTCCATCAATGATTACACTCAAGGAAGCTGTTTGGACTAGAGCCCTTGTGTGGAACAAGTTCTCTCGTTGATCGCGTAAGCTGGCTTCCTTGACGGTGAGGAGACGACGTGTCACCAAGCTCAATGGTGTGCCCGCGTGTAGAGAAGCGGGTTCGCAGTCATAAGCGTCTTCGTCCTCTTCGTCGTTGCCTTCAGTGATCGCGTCCAGTGTGGCCTCCTCGTCTTCACAAGACTCGTAGCCAGCGGCGGCTGTGGAGAACAACACCTTGCGAGCATTGGGGCAATCTTTCTTGTAGTGGCCTCTTCCACCACATTTGTAACACTCAATATCACGCGCGCGATCGTTGCTCACTAGAGCATGTCTTGGTGTGTCCTGGCGCGGTGCGGTGGTCGGCATCGCAGGCTTCGATTTGGAGGCTTGGCTAGATGCGGCTGTGGTAGAGGCACTAGGGAGAACATTAGTATAAGATAATCCACTAGTGTTAGAAGAATACCTTTGTTGGCCAGTGGAATATGTGTAAGACTTTCGGCGAGATAATTGTGCATGAATTTGCATCGCCCTGTGTGTGAGTGTGTTCAAATCCTTGATTGGCAAGATCTCTAGTTGATCACGTATGTTGGTGTTCAAGCCACTCAAGAATTTTGTCCTCAAGGTAGATGGTGCAACAGAGATGTTGGCCTTGTAATACATGTCTTCAAGCTTGGAAAAGAACTCGAGTGGAGTCAACGACCCTTGGCGAGCCATGGCAATCTCCAATCGCATTTGATTCCTGTAGTCTGGAGGCACGTATTTCTTTGTCATCACATAGACTAGTTGATGCCATTCTGTGACTCGTGTCCTGTGGCGACGAACGCAGTCATCTTCGAATCTATGCCACCATACGAGGACGGCTCCTCGGAAGTTAAGCGTCGCGGCATCGACATGATCCTCAGGTGGCACTCGATTATATCGAAGGGTGTACTCCGTAGCGTGCACCCATTCAAGAAAAACAGAGGGGTTGTATTCACCATGAAAATGCTCGAATTTTACCTTGACTTGATGTCGCTGGTATCGAGGCTGGTCAGTTGCTTGGTTGAACGCGTTGTTTGGGCCGGCGTCGTAGAGGGGGTACTCAAAGGCGCACAACCCATGTGGTCTATCGCGTCCAACCTGGTGTCTATCGCGTTGTTCGCGATCTTCACGGACAAACTCATCCCTGGGCGCGTAGGCGTCATCGCGTTGACGTCTTCGCGGTTGGGCATCGTAGTTGTCGCGTCGATTGTCTCTCTGCAAAACATCGCGGCGCTCGCCGCCAATGTTTCGAACGTGTTCTCCTTGGGGCCGGAGATGCGGTGAAGGGATCCAATCCGATGGGTGATCCTGCAATTCAAGTGGATCTCCAAGAGGGGGGTGAAAAAAATTTGGGTTGACCATACCTGAGTCTTCGATCTCTTCGTCATCATACTCGTCGAAGTCGTCTTGGACATTGGGTGTGATCGACGCGTAGCCATCAGATCCGTAATGCGGTGTTCGAACACTCTGGTGTCGAAGATGATCGCGTACATCATGGTTGCGTTGTTGGGTAGGGGGTGTCCTCAATTGATCATCGCGTCGCGTATGCACAGTGTTGTGGCGGCTTGGTCTTCTTGGTGTCGCGTCGGCTTGGGCGGCTTGACGACGTCGGCCATCGCGGGGTGTGGACTCTGGCACACGGCGTTGGGTTCTCCGATAGGCATACATATCATCAAAGTTGTAAGGTTCAAAGTACTCACCTCGAAAATCATCAGCGTCGCGGTCGGAGCCGGTGTCGTGGCCACCGGGGGTGGCTCTGGGCACGTAGCGATCCGTCCTGGGAACGAAGCATTGGCGGCTCTCAATGACACTTTGTATTCTGTTGAGTTGTGGTTGATGTTGAGAAGTGGACGGCATAATTCCCTTGCCTTTGTCCACGCGTGTCTTAGATGGGACCGCGTCGGTTGCTCTAGTGGGAGGCGGCGTGTCCAGACCACTAGATGGTGTTGGGGTTGGAACAATGGGTGCCTCTTGTTGGTTGGCTCTGAGAGTGGCGTTCTCTTGTCGAAGAGCCTGGATCAAGATTTGATCTTCGGACAACCCCATGATGGGATCGCATGGTTGGTCTTGTGGGGGTTGGTCTTGAGGGAGACCCAACTGTGGAGGTAGTGGGTTGGTGGTGTTATCTTCGCGGTCGTCTCCACTGTGTCCAATCTGCATGGTGCCTATAACAAGACGACCAGACATGGGAGTAAAAACGAACCAAAAGACAACAAAGAACAACAACCAAGCAAATCACGAGTCAAGTCACAAAGGTCACGTAGGTAGGGCTTGTTTGGCTTGCCGTGAGGGCGGCTTGGCTTGAACAAGTTATGGTGTATCAAGCAAGTTGCAATCAAACAAACAAGAACAAATTGAAACCCTAAAACAAACGTAAACAAAGTAACCTAATTAGCAAGAAAGTACTTCTAGGAAGCTTGACCTAGACAGTGGAGAGATATAGAAGATGAGCTTAGACCGATGTGGGTTAGGGTTGCCTTATTTTGGTTTTCCCTAACTTTGGAAGCTTCTTTTTTTTAATATCTTTTTTTTAAAAATATCTGAGATCTTATCTTTTGATCTTTTCGGAGTTGCAAAAGGAAATAAAATAAAAAGGTCTAAGTAACAAAAATATCACAAGTGTGATGTTAGAGATAAGAGAGATAAGATAAGATTGGATGATATCTTATATATGGAAATTCGGTTTAACAACCTAAAAAGTAATATCTAGCAAACAAGGAAATTCTATCCACACATGAAATAAGGAAACAAAATATTCTAGCATGCAAGATAACAAAATTACCTAACACACCAAAACTTGGGGAACAAGAAAAAATTTCGGCCAAGGTATTACCTTGTAGAAACCGAATAGGTGTAGCAAATATGTAAAATTCTGATTTTTCGTGATCTTTCAGTGAAGCAAACGATGGTGGGCAAGAAAAAAAAATCGTGAACAAGAGTGAAACTTGAGTTCGTGACTTACAAGACTGATGGGCTCTGATGCCAGTTGATGTATCCTTGCCTTCTGTGACAAGCCGAATTGCCAAAGGTAGCGACTTGGATCTAGTCTTGGTTGGGAAGTCACGCAGTGAATCGTCTCGGTGGTGAAGATGAAGGGAACGCGTTGAAGAACACGATGATGGTCACGGTGGTGGTGCGGTGGTGAACGCGGTGGAAGCGATTTGAGGAAAGAATGGTAACAATGGCGGAAGCGATTGAATGGAGGGATAGATGACTTGATGGAACAAGTCGTTGGTGTCGTAGCGTCGACTGCGGATGAAGGAGATGCGAAGATAGATTTGGCTTGAGAAGATCAAGCGTTGGCCGTAGCGTCGGCGGCGGAGGGATGAATGACCATATGGAAAAACTTGAAAATTTTATCTTTTTAAGCCATGGAAAACAACCTCTGTTCACTGTGATTTGTAATGCTCGATTCTTGGAGTCTAGCTTTCTTAATTGGTGTATCCAATTATCTTCTCTCACTTGTAATACCAGAATCATGATTATCGAATGGATATCCTACATCTTACTATGTATCTGGTATCATACAAAGTCTTCAGCATGCATTAAGTGCATTAAATCAGGTCTAAGATCGACAATTTCTAGCCATGATTATAAGGACAAAATGGAAAATAATCTACGACTAAGGTTACACTATCTATGAATTGGTTTTCTATGAAGATTACAACTTGGAATTGTCGAGTTTTGGGTATGAAAAATATGTGGATCGATAATGAATCGTTTTGCAAAATCAAAAGAATTCAATTGCTAGCACTATTAGAAATTGGAACAGAAAAAAAAACTAGTGCACGATTGTGGAAAAAAGTTGGTTTGATGAGTTCACTTTCTTGACAGCCAGTAGGTATGCTGGAGGACTTTGTGTAATGTGGAAAAAAATACCAACTGATCAATGAACTTCTAAAACTAGACCAAATTGAGGCGAGATTTATCTCTTTGAAATATACCAATATGTTAACTCATAACAAAATAATCATCATATGTGCTTACGACCCCACCCCCCCCCCCCCCCCCCCCCCCCCCCCACCACCACCACCACCCAAATGAAAATAAGAAAGATAGATTTTAGGATGAGATCTATGCTTATATTCTCTACCACAACTTCAAAGATACAATAGACTAATCTATAATAAAAATAGATGTGACTTGATCGATATCCCTACACAGGAAATTCCTTCACTTGGAGAAGATATCGTAACGAGATTAATAATATATATGAAAACCTAGATATAAACTTGGTCCATCATGACATAATCCAGTGGTACCCAGATCTTACCACTAAAAACCATGCATTCACTAATTCAGACCATTGTTCGATCTGAATTGAACTAACATCTAATACACCCTTTAAGAATCAACCATTTAAATTTTGAAAAAATATGGATGAGCATAAATGACTTCAAAAATATTGTTAAACAAACCTAGAGGGTAAATCACCATGGATATAGGATGTACGATTTTGTAAAAAAAATACCACTACTTAAGAAAAAGGCGAAAGAATGAAATAAAACAACCTTCGGGAATATATTCACACATCTAAAGGCCCTAGAGGAAGAACTAATGAACATCCAGATGGAGATTATTATCACGCCAAATCATGAGATGGCATAGAAACATATGAGACTAATTATAAAAAAATTATTGATTTTAAAAAATCATAGAATCAACGAGCAAAATCAAAACACATCAAATTAAATGACACTAATGCTACCTATTTTCATAAGATTGCAATGAGAAGGAGAAGAATCAAAATAATAAAGAAAATCACAACGCATGAAGAAACTTTAATTTTGGGCAAAGAAAATATTAGAAATGAAATTAGACAAGGTTTCATTAAGAGATTACAAAGCTCAACTATAAACAATAACATGTTGCATGAACACCTGGAACTCATTCAAAGCGAGATCAAGGATTCGGATAACTTAGAGTTAACCAAGCCTGTTACAAATGAAGAAATTAAAAATGCGACCTTTGCTATTAGACAAAATAAATCACCAGACTCGGATGACATGTGCATTGAATTCTATCAAAAATACTGGAATATTGTCGGATCATCTGTTAATCAAGTTGTCAAAGGGGTTTTTCTCCAAGGGAAATTACTAAAACAGATAAACCACACATTTATTACGTTAATATCAAAATGTGACAATCTGAATTCAACAAATCATTACCAACCTATTAGTCTATGCTCAACTATATACAAGATTATCTCAAAAATTACCACAAAGAGACTAAAATGAATTATGAAAAAATTAATTCACCCTCTACAGGGAGCTTTCATTGCAAACTGTTCCATTCATAATAATATCCTGATTGAGCATGAAATTTTCCACTCTTTCAAAGTCCGTAAGAGAGTGGAAGGGAATATCGCAATTAAACTAGACATGGAAAAAGTTTATGATGGAATCAAATGGAATTTCATACTGGAAGTGCTCAAAAATTTTGGTTTTTGCACAATTTTTATTAATTGGATTAGAGAATGTATCTCTATTGTCTCCTTATCGGTTCTCGTTAACAATGGTCCAACAAAAATTTCAAACTAGAACGAGGACTTCGTCAAAGAGACCCCTCTCGCCTTTTCTATTTATTCTTGGATAAAAAATTCTAGCAAGAAAATGATAACATCTATTTTATATATTTTTTAAAAGTCTAGTTATATCTTAAAATAGATCATTTTTATGTATATTTTATGTGTTTTATAATTAGTTTTTCTATATTTTACATTTAGAGTCTACACTCGCGTTTTTATATGTCTTAGGTATTTTAAGCTCGATTTAATAACGATACGAGACTATCTTCAAGGGACACTAAGCAAGTGGAACAAGATTGGAATAAAGTGGTATAGAGGCTAACTTAAACATGGATGCGGAGGCCATGAGCTAATGAAGCGGCCAAGAAGAC
Organism: Rheum nobile; assembly: GCA_027886185.1. Lineage (NCBI taxonomy): Eukaryota > Viridiplantae > Streptophyta > Magnoliopsida > Caryophyllales > Polygonaceae > Rheum > Rheum nobile. The sequence goes on along the minus strand of WOAB01000308.1, from coordinate 466,418 downwards.
AAACTGATGCGCAATTGCAAATTGATAAGTTTGCCAATTGGTCATTTTGTGGGCCTATTGGGCTTCTAAAGCCAATCACGTGGAGGAGAGGCATAAACTTTAGATGGGGTTACATTAAATCACGTAGGTTGAGTTGGAGGTTAGTTTTAGTTTTGAGTTTTTGTTCGGCATACGGGGTTTTTTAAAAGAAGGATTTGGCTTTTGACACATTTGAGTTTTGAGATTATTGTTCTAGCCTTTGTTAACTTGAATTATTTTGTCAATGAGATTAAGTTTTTTATCTCCCATTTTTATTGAATAATTCATATATGTTGATTTCTAGTTTAAATATATTAAGTATGTCTTCAATTATGCTTGACTAAATTTGTAAGACCCGAGGCCATAGAAGTGTCATCTCATACCAACCCGAGGACTTTTTGTTGACATGGATAACACTTTAATCCTTTTAAATTATTACAAATCTGAGGTGTTACAATCAACCACACTTAAACCCTTGATGACCTCGTCAAGGACCAAAGACGGCCCTTTGGATCGAGCGACTGTCTACCAGACCAAGCCCACTAGTAACCCAGAGTCGGTTCTGATACCATTTGTAAGACCTGAGGCATTAGAAGTGTCATCTCATGCCAACTCGGGGACTTCTTGTTGACATGGATAGCACTCTAATCCTTATAAAAGATTACAAATTTGGGGTGTTACAAAATTCATAGTTCTAAGGTTGGGCTGATCTCGACAATGCGTATGTAAATAGAATTATTTCTTTGCCTAAATTGAAATAATATTTGATTCATTCCTAGATGCTTTATGCCCATTATAGCTTATGCGAATTGGATCCTATTAGGGTTTGAGACTGAGAGGTGATAATGTTAATAGGTAGTCAGATAGGGTTTGAGACCGAGAGGTAATAACTTCTATTGGATTCCTAGGAATTGAACCTGAGTGTTATTTATACGACAACAACGTAATTACTCTTGATGATTAATGGGATATCATAGATGCTCTAGGTTTAAGTTGGATTTAGCGGAGCGCGATAGCGAATGTTATTTCAGTTTATCCATAAACTCTAAGTTTTAAAGGGTTTGAAGGAGATTAGTTCTACGCGGCAATGATTGTTAGTTAAATTCAAACACATTTACTATCATCTGACGAGAGTTAGTAGATTACCTTGGATAACTTACCTTCAAATAATTTGGACTACATTTAGGTAAAATGTGATTTTATTTACTGAAGCATTGTTGCGGTGATCCTTAACCTTAGACATATTTATCCCATTGATTTTATCATTTTTATTTGTAATTATTTGTTAGCTTAGTTATGGCTTTTCCCAATTCCTTATTTTTGCGACCTAGCTTATTGGTAGAGTTTCAACTGATACTACATTAGTCTATATGAGATCGACACTTGACTACTACAACTGATATCATACGCTTGTGGGTAGGTTTTGGCCAAATCAAAAAACTACAAATGGCTACAGATCGACCAACGAAACCTATAGGTTTCTAATTTGTTCGTAATGGACCTCGAATCCCATTCTTAGCCTTTGTTGACGATATTATGATTTTCTCTTCATCTAGTGAGAGCAGATGTAGAGAAATCAAACAAATTATTGATGACTAGTGTTTCATCTCAGGACAAAAGGTCAATTTTCATAAATCTGTCTTCCAGGTTACAAAAAAGGTCCCAAACCAGCATACACGACAATTGCAAGGAATTTAACGATCACAAACATAGAATCTCTAGATAAATATCTATGATGCCCAATAATTAATGAAAAGACAAATAGTAGAACCTTTCAAGATATAATCACAAACTCAAACCTTCAATTGACAAAATGGAAAGCTAGCTTGGTATCACAAGCTGGAGGGACTATGTTGATCCAATCAAATCTGGCAGCATGACCTAATTTCGTCATGCATAGCTTTATGCTACCTACAAACACACACCTAAATTAGATATAAATTAACTAGAATTTCTTCTGGAACAAAGAAGCAACTTACAAACCATCATTGTTTGGGACAAAATATGCAAACCAACAGAACAAGGAGGTTGGGACTACGAAAAACAAAAGCCATTAACCATGTGTTACAATATAAATTAATTTGGAAGATAATGGTTGATCCGTTTAACTTATGGGTTAAAATTGTTTTTGAAAAATACCTAAAGGGACAACACATTATAACTATGAAAAAAGGAATGTCTCTTGCCAATGGTTAAAAATGATGGAATTACGAAAAGAATTCCACAACGGACTTATCTAACAAGTCGGGAATGGAAAAACTATCCATTTTGGAAAAGATAAATGGATCACATATAACCCTCTAGGTAATACGATCACTACAATACATGATATTGATACAAATGAAAAAGTATACACCTATTTAAATTCAAATAAAACTTGGAACATAAACAAGCTCAATCGAGTTCTATCTCCAGAATTAGTCTCAGCTATTTATGGCACTCTCATCCCAATTGGCAACATTCTCGATAGGATATACTGGCAATTTAGCAAAAATGGATGGTTCACAACAAAATCTGCAATGGACCTCATAAATAAAAACAAGAATTATACGGCTTACGAGTCTTCATGGATTTGGAAAATTAACACATACTCAAAAACTAAGAATTTCCTTTGGAAAATTGTCAAAAATGGATTACCTATGAAAGAAAGACTAAATGAAAAATGAATCTTTATTTTTGCAGGATGCATCAAATTGTACTTCTCAAATTGAAGATACAACACATTTATTTCTACAATGTCCCCATACTCTACATACAATACATAAGATTAACCAAGACATGCCAGTCTACACATCAATATAGATTGTGTACGTAAAAGGATAGAAATTATAATGGATGAGATTCGTGAAATTTAATGAAACAATAATTAATCTAGCCATGATATGGTGGAGCGTATGGTACCAAAGGAATAAAAATAACACTTTTTAAGCAATGACCCGCACCAAGATTCAATCACGTATCTAAGTGGATACATTAAAAGAATGATAAAAAATTGGAATCTGAGTAAAACATGGGATCGAGATTGCCTACTACAACATAATAAGATAAAGTTACAAACCATAAGCAAGATAATAGGAAAAAATGAGATGGAAACATCTATATCCATTTATTTTTTTTATTTTTTTTGATAAGGTAAGAATTCGAGTTATCGACATACAATATCGGATAGCTCGAGAGGCCGAAAAACGGCAACTGGAAAAACCAGTTCAGAAACACACAAACAAGTTAATGAAAATACACCAGAGCAAAAGCGAGCTATAAGACTAGGGAGAGAAGTGAGTCCAGCACAAACGAACAGTGCCACCAGACGACGGGTCAAACAGGGTAAACAACCTTGGAAAGTGTTGAATGGACAGCCATGACGTTGCCCCCACTCATGATGAGGAATCTTCAGGAGTCTCGACCACCCTGACGTTGTCGTTTGGATCTTCAGGAGCCTCAACACAACCGCGACCACAACTGGAACAACTCGATCTCCACCCTCAATCAACTCAACAGAAGCAAAGCAGTACCACTCACAAACTTGCACACAAAACACGAAACTAAAAAAGACAGAAATAAAAAAGAAAGGAAGCGGACATCCAAAAAAGACTACATCCAACACAGAGGGCTCTCTCTCAAAAAAAAGAGCTCTAAGAACCCACACGTCGCCGTCACCAGAGACAGATCTGGACAGCAGAACGAAGGATGAGTGCAGCCGGATCTGGTCAGCAACGAAGGCTGTCAGTGGTTTGTTACGGGCGGATCTGGGCTAGGCGCGAAGGTCCCGGCGGTGGTCTCCCGCAGGTTCGGGAATGGGCCTTTTGACTCGAAATCGAGAGGTTGTTGCTTGTCGTTGTGTTGGCTTCTCCTGGCGGCTTCCAAAGCTGCGCCGACTCTGGCGGCTCTGCTGTGGGTCGGAGAACAGGCTGGGCTTTTGGGTTTCCGGGTTATGAACTTCCGGAGAGGGGGCGACGGCCAAGAGGCCATTACCTCTTCCTCTGGATTAGTTTCTCTGGTTTTGGAGCTCGATTCCGCCATTGAATGAGCGGGGGGAGCATGAGGAGGAGGGGGATTCGGCCATTGCCGGCGTGAGGAAATGAAGATCAGAGGTAGGGGTTAAGGCATTGGTTTGGGCGGTGGTGGTTTGGGTTCGGGGTAAAGAGATTGTTTTAGGGTTCGGTTTTGCAGGTTAGCCGTTAGATTCATCAATCTACCATTCTATATCCATTTGTTATTAAAATTAGCGTCGGTGGCTCTACCAAAAGTACAAGGGAATCAACTATTGGAATAATATTCTGAAATGAAAAATGTGAACCATTGATTATCCATGCAGAACAGTGCGGGAAATCAACAACACTTCTGACTGAGGTATTAGCTGTTCAAAATGCACTTCATCCAGCAAAAGAAATGAGACTAAACCACATACAACTTGAAAGTGATAATTTAACGATAGTTAGTGTTTTTAAGGGTATTTGGGCTTGTCCATGAAATATTGGGATTCTAATCTCTGATATCCTTTTGTTGATGAAATCTTTTGAGACTGTCCAAATCAATTATATCTTCTGTGAAATTAATACAGTGTCGGACCATATTGCTAAACTTTGCCACTAGCCCACTACTACTCATTGGAAGACATCATAAACAACCATGAACTTTTAGTTTTCACTAGATGGTTGAACCCGTGCTTCGCACGAGGCAAAATATATTATTGTTTTGTTTTTTTATAATATATAAATGGTAAGTTTATATTAATATGTGTTTGTTTTTTGTTTATAAGAGATTGTCAATTTTAATTTAAGATTTAGGGTATATTTTGTTAACGATTTGTGATTTAATAATAAGGAGTAATTTTATTTGTTGTATAATAGAAAACAATAAGAGGTGAAAATTTTATTAAATTAAATTAAAATTTAACCATAGTTTAATTTATGATTAAATCCTTACTATTTTAAAAGCCAAAACTCCCTAAATGAACAGTAGCTTAAATACCCTTTATTTGCTTGCTTATTACATTTTTGCCCAACCTCCTCTTCTACACATGTTAATTATTACAATATTATCATTTATGCTTTGTCATCAATTGATTAGTGCATGTGTATACGTGTTGGTAGCTGGTCTTCTCTTTGACGCCTGTTAATTGCAGAACCTTCTTCTACACATCTCTCATTCCACAACGTCTCATATTCCACAACGTCTCATATTCCACCGCCTTTCCGTAATTATAAATGGACCTGTCTGCCTTCATCGGCAAATCTCACTGCCTTCGTCCACTTCTAATTTCTTTCTCATGGGTTTGAGTTTGCCCATATCTAGAGGAAAATCAAGCACGACTACAATCCTTTTTCCCCGCGCTCACTGTGGTCGTTCTCTCGGATGATCGGCGTCGACGAATTCTTGCTCCCTGGTCCAGTCCTCTTTTTCTTCTTTTATGATTTTAGGCCAGCAGGATCCTCTAAAGCATTAAGATCGCGAGTAGAAGAAGCCATTTATTATACCGAGTTGAATCGATCGATCTAGACGAGACCACAGAGGAAGCTTGTTCACCAGATCTGCCACTATGAGCACCACTCTTCTTCTTGCTCGCTGGTGCAGTATTCCTTTTTTCTTTTCCGATTTGTGGTCAGCAGGATCCACAGAAGCCTTAGGATCGAAGTAGAAGAAGACATATTGTTGTCGTCAATTGAATTCATCGATCTCACGGAAACAACTGGACAATTTTTCCAGTTCAGTTGTGTGAGGTTTTGTAACACCCCCAAAATACCTTTGGAAATATTACCGCCAGTGACCTCGAAATACACACTCGGGTCACCCAAGGCTTGCCGATTTTATAACAAATGATATAATGTTGTAAACTTCATTAAATAACATGAAAGTTACCAAATAATATTCAAACCAGCGTCGTGAATTACAACTGATGACAAAACCAAATACAATAAGAGTTTAGTATAGCGGAAGTCTTTGAAATAAATAAATGCCATAAAGGGGTTTTGATCTGAGCGATCTCACGCCATGATCTCCAACCTTAGGAAAAACACTTTAAACGTCAACTGCCTTTAACGTCGGGATCTGGCCTTCACGGATGAGGAAGTTTACCTGATGTGTCGTATGAGACGGATGACACCAGCCAACCATGCAAGGAATAAAAACCGATTGGTTAGTCTAATGAAAGACTATGCAAGGGTACAAATAAGAAGGTTCTGGTAGTCGTATTTAGTTACACCCATCGCTTCTCGAATGATAGCCGATAAACGATAGTGAACTCCGATACTTCTACGGAAACATAAGAGAAGGAATGATCAAGAGAATACTCCAAAGAAATTGAGTCTTATGGGAAATGTATGAAGAGAAGACTCCAAAGGAATTGAGTCTTATGGGAAACGTATGACAAGTGTTTGGGAACATTTAGTTTTCACACAAGTTTAAAACACGACCTTGATTATTTGGGTCCACGACCAACCTCACCGCGCAATGCGAAACCAGATTGGAAAGAAGACTTACTCTAACAAGAGTCCGGGCGATTTCCACATTGTACTCCTCGCCCGAGGGTATATTAATTATGGGCATAACATCACTTATCTTATTTAATTCCAAAACGTACATTCACGTTACAACTTTTAATTCACATCATCTCGATACGAGAGACATTTTGGGAATGAATCCCGATTGTTGGCACCAGCTGAGTGCACCTACCCTGAATAAGGGTACGGTCATGACCAGAAGTACTAGGGCAAAATCCTCCTAATACCAATTATAAAGAAACGACTAGACCTCGCAAGGTACATAGCGTTCTGACGGGGCTAAAGATGTGCAATGCAAATATCGTTGATTAGCCTTATCAAAGTAAAAAGTCCTAACAGACCAACTAAACAGATGTATAGTAAGCAAGCAAGGGTCGAACCCACAGGGAAGGTCTGATGCAGTATGCAATTGTGAATGACAAGTAACAAGCAAGGGGGTTTAGTTATCACGAGAAAGCAAAGCAAGCAAAGCAAACAAGTTTGGTTGAGTTGAGAAAATATAATGGGAAAGTAGTCCTACTAGAGCGAGATCCACAATACAGAGATATAATTTGATCACAGAAATCTAAGTAATCCAAGTTCTTTTACTATCCTTATAGTTGTTCCCACCCTGATCTTAAGTACTATCGATTCTCACAGTTGTCGATAGACTTATCACTATGTCACTGGTAAAGTACCTCCGATTCTCACAGTTGTCGGTATACTTTACCACTGACGCAGCAATAGCAATGCACACAAGGATATAGGATACATGCAAATAGAAAGACGTATTAATACTCACATGCAACTGACTCTCACTCACAATTGTACGCTCAGAACCCCTATACGCACAATTGTGTATGCCACTAGATATGCACTCGGAACCCCTATATGCAATCCTAGCAATTGACAAAAAGTATTCAACCTAGTTGATCAGGCTAAGAAGAACAACAAGAAATCAATATTCAATATAACCAAGAGAATCAAACCAACATTTATAAGGATAAGAACAAGGAATAGAAATCTCACAAACACATCAACTATATTGCTTCAATCGTCTAGTAGAATAGAGGGAAGTTAGTTCTCCATTCAAATGAGAATGAAAACTAAGGGAAATAACGTCTGAAACAAAGCAGTAACGAGTTGTGTTCTAAGTGTCTCCCTCTTAACCTAGAAAGAGGGCTTAAATAGTCTTCAGAAAACTAGGTTAAACTAATGAAAATAATAAAGGAAACAAAATAATAAAATAACAAAATCTGAAAACAATAAAAGGAAATAAAAGTCTTCAGACGCGCGGCACTTAACACGGCCACCGCGGGGCGGTGAGATCCACCGCGGGGCGTCAGGCTTTCCACCGCGGGGCTTCATTCTTCTCTGAGAGTCACCGCCGAGCCGCGGTGACTCTGGCGCGGGGCGGTGAGCTAGCTCACTCTCTTCTTCTCATGTTCTTCATTACTACCCAGTGTTGGTAGTCTTCTCCATGCATGCTCCAGCAGCTCCATCTCCATCCTCATGTCTCCATCTAAGCTGTAAATCCAGGAATATATTCACTTCTCTCCATAACTTCTGGATCACAAACTTAGCCTAAAAACCAATCATAAATTCCTCCAAATCATGCTAATAATTGCTAGTAAAGGTGTATGAAATAACACCTATCACGTTCCTACGAATACTCGTTCTAACTACACATGTAAGTTCATACATAAATCCACACCAAAACCATTATGGTAATATCATACATAATAGCGTTGTTTCTAGCAATATATACAACCTATTATAGATTCATATTTTAACACACTGTTTTATTAAATCTGTCCCCAAACAGAAAACAACAACTTTTATCCCATCTTAATTAACAATCAAATTAATTGATAATCAAGGAAAACATGGAATAATGAGCAAGAGCGAACTGCCACTTGCCTTAGTCTCGACGGACGAAGAGATCGCGTTCGAGATATGGGACTTGAATCTGAGTACGGATTCCTATGACGACGAGTCATAAAGCGGAACCCTAAGTTAGATACGATACGAAAATACGAAACGAAACAAAGATACGGAATGAAACGAAGGGAAAAAGGCCTGAGCCACGGCCGTGGTTACCATGGCCGCGATCGCGCTTGCTGGCCAAGCCCGCGGTCACGGTTGGCATAACTGCGGTCGCGGTGGATGGGGCCGCGGTCGCGGATTCCCATCCAGACGACAGCTTGGAGACGAACTCGTGCTTACCGACGACAAGGCTCGGCTTCTTCACTCCTTGGATGAATGCGCACTACCACCACGTTGCCAACAACTTCCTCCGGCGACCACTAAAACTCCGACGACCACTGAAACTCCGGCGACAACGAATTAAACAAGAGAGAGAGAGAGAGAGAGATGGCTGCAGATGGATGATGAAGAATGGCTGCCACAACGCCTTTTTATAGCCATAGAGGAGCAGGAGTTCACCCTACACCGAGCAAGCTAACCGGTTCCCCTCCCCGGCGTTAGGAGCACGTGGAGAAAGCCAGACGTCGGCCTTCTGGAAGCTCAAGGAAGACGACGATCCGAGAAGCCCGCGATCGCGGTCGCGGTATTCCCGCACTCGCGTTCTGGGTCCATGGTCACGGTCTTTGATCGCGGTCTTTGCTAAATCTTGGTTTTAGCACTTCTTCAAATAATTTTAAGACCCAATATCATACTCTACGTATATTATTACGTTCAAATGATTCTACAGAGGTTACCGAAATTGCCCAATACGTCTTTCTTACAAAACGACGGTTGGGACTTGTAGGGGTTATTACAATACCTCCGCCTTAAAAAAACGTTTCGACCCCGAAACTAGGCCAAAAATAGCTCGGGAAAACGACTAAGCATATCCGACTCAGTCTCCCAAGTTTCCCAAGTCACCTCCTCAGACCCTGACTTGGACCAGAGGATTCGCACCAATGGTACCACCTTGTTCCTCAAGTGCTTCTCGCGGCGTTCGAGAATACGCACAAGTCTCTCCTCGTATGTACCATTTGTCTGAATCTCAATGTCGTCATAACTCAGCACATGAGACTCATATGGCACGTACTTCCTCAACAGGGACACGTGGAACACGTTATGCACCGGATGCGCCGACGGCGGCAATGCCAAACGGTATGCTAGATATCCGACCTTGTCAAGGATCTCAAACGTTCCCACGTAGCGAGGGTTGAGCTTCCCATGCTTGCCGAACCTAAACACACCCTTGGATGGCGACATCCTGACAAACACCTTATCACCAACCTCAAACTCGACATTCTTGCGCTTCAAATCAACATAAGACTTTTGTCGACTCTGAGCGGTAAGCATCCTCTGCCTGATCAAGGCAATATCCGAGGCAGTCCTTTCGACTAACTCCGGTCCGAGTAGAATCTTATCGGCATTCTCATCCCAACAAATCGGAGATCTGTACTTTCGACCGTACAAAGCCTCGAATGGAGCCATCTTGATGGTAGAATGCCAGCTATTATTGTATGTGAATTCAATCAGACTTAAGCTGTTCTCCCAGCTGGTCGGACGATCTAGTACACAAGCTCTCAGCATATCCTCCAGTGTCTGGATGGTCCTCTCAGACTGTCCATCCGTCTGGGGATGAAACGCAGTACTGAACCTCAACTCAGTTCCCATGTCCTTGTGGCGTTCCTTCCAGAACCTCGACATGAATCGGCCATCACGATCCGATACAATGGTTTTTGGCGTACCATGCAATCGGACAATCTCGTGTAGGAAGACTTCTGATAGCCTCTGGGTTCCCCAAGTTGACTTGATGGCCACAAAATGAGCACTCTTCGTAAGTCGGTCAATGATCACCCATATGGCATCCTTCTGACTCTGAGTCTTCGGCAACCCCGTGACGAAGTCCATCGTAATATCCTCCCACTTCCATTCTGGTACTGGGAGAGGTTGCAATTCACCACCTGGTCTGCGGTGTTCAATCTTGACCTTCTGACAAGTCAAGCATCTCGCCACAAATTCTGCTACGTCCCACTTTATGTTGGGCCACCATAATTTCTTCCTAAGGTCTTTGTACATCTTACTGGATCCTGGATGTACAGAATAAACTGACGAATGGGCCTCCTTCATTACCAATTGACGAAGGCCATCTATGTCAGGCACACAGATCCGGTCCTGAAACCAAAGTGATCCATCCTCTTGAATCACGAATCCCGGAGCTTTCCCATCCATCACTTCACTACTTAACTTCACTAAGATCACATCATCAACCTGCTTCTCCTTGATCTGATCAAGTAGCGTAGCCTGAATCTCCAACATACTCAGGCATCCTCGACGCTGATCATACAAGACATCAATCTCGCACAATCCTTGGTGCAGTTTGGTCTTATCAGTGAGCAGAGCTACTACGGTCTTGTACGATGTCTTCCGACTCAAAGTATCGGCTACCACGTTAGCCTTGCTCGGATGATGCAGCAACTCGATGTCGTAATCCTTGAGTAGCTCTAACCAGCGACGGTGCCTCATATTCAACTCCTTCTGAGTGAACACATACTTGAGACTCTTATGGTCGGTAAAGATCTGGCATCTAACACCATAGATGTAGTGCCTCTAAATCTTCAGTGCGAAGACCACAGCCGCTAACTCCAAATCATGCATCAGATAGTTCGCTTCATAGGTCTTTAATTGCCGAGATGCGTATGCAATAACTTTCCCCTTTTGCATTAGTACGCATCCTAACCCATTCTTGGAAGCGTCACTATAGACCACATAACCATCAGTTCCTTCCGGTAGCGCCAAAACTGGTGCGGACGTCATGCACTTTTTCAACTTTTGAAAACTTGTCTCGCACTTGTCGTCCCATATGACCTTCTTATGGACCTTGCGGAGCAACCCGGTCATGGGTAGAGCGATCTTTGAAAATCCCTCCACAAACCGTCTATAATAACCTGCAAGTCCCAAGAAACTGTGCACCTCCTTCACGTTCTGAGGTCGCTTCCAGTCGGCTACCGCCTCAATCTTCTGAGGGTCGACCATAACCTCATTCTCATTAATCACATGGCCTAAGAAAGCCACTTCCTTAATCCAGAAGTCACATTTAGACAACTTTGCATACAGCTGATTTTGTCTAAGGACCGACATTGTGATACGAAGATGCTCCTCGTGAGCCTCCTCGTTTGGAGAATAGATCAGGATATCGTCGATGAATACCACCACGAACTTATCCAGATACTGGTGGAAACATTTGTGCATCAGATCCATGAAAACTGTCAGAGAATTTGTAAGCCCAAATGGCATGACTACGAACTCGTAGTGTCCATATCTCGTCCGGAATGCAGTCCTCGGAATATCTTCCTCACGAATCCTGAGCTGATGGTAACCAGATCTCATATCAATCTTGGAAAAGACTTTTGCTCCCTGCAGTTGATCCAAAAGATCATCTATCCTTGGCAACGGATACTTATTCTTGATGGTGACCTTGTTCAACTCTCGATAGTCGATACAAAGTCTGAACGATCTATCCTTCTTCTTGACAAACAAGACAGGAGCGCCCCAAGGCGATGCACTCGGCCTTATATATCCTTTCTCGAGTAGGTCCTCGAGTTGTTTCTTCAACTCTTGCATCTCCGCTGGAGCCATCCGATAAGGTGCTTTAGAAATCGGCGAGGTTCCAGGCTCGAGATCAATAGTGAACTCTATGTCACGATTCGGGAGTAAATTGGGAATTTCATCAGGAAAAACGTCTGGATACTCACATATGACAGGAACATCGTGAACTGAAGTCTCATCCTTCTTGGGCTTATCCGGATAACACAGGTACCCGACATAACCTTATCGAAGTAGCTTACACGCAGCCATCGCACTGATGAGCTTTCCGTTATCAGCGTCATTACGACCCTTGAACTTGCACACAAACTGGCCCCCAGATGAAACTGTCACTGTCCTTGAGTTGAAGTCGATTACCGCCCCGTGATGCGTCAGCCAATCCATCCCGAGAATGATGTCGTATGGAGTCATGGCTATACAGATCAAGTCGGCCTCGAACTTCCGACCTTGAATGGTAATCGGAAATTCCGACAGACGTTTGGTCCCTACTAATTGTTCACCATTGGGAAGGTTCACCACGAATGGTTTGCAAGATTCATTGCACTTCAACCCTAACTTACTTACACACTTTTCCGAAATAAAGGAATGGGTAGCACCCGAATCAAACAATATACACACGGATGTAGAGTGAAGGTATAGAGTACCTTGAGCAATCAGAGCATTGGGTCTGTTAGCCTCGCACATCTCATACAGCCGTTGACCCTGACCCAGACCCATTGGAGCAGCTGGGGCCTTTCCCTTGTTCTGAGCAGTTGTCTGCATCGAGGTGCTATGAGCTCCAACAAGCTTGAATTAGGGTCGGTTGTTCTGGCTAACTGACCCTTGATGTGACTCAGCCTACTTCTACCTCCTATGAGGACAAAAAGTCTGTAAGTACCCCTCCTTTCCGCATGCAAAGCACGTCCTCCTACCCTTCAGGCACTCATTGCTCTTATGCCCTGACGTTCCGCAGTTATAATATTGAATCGGGTTCTTGCCCTGGCCCGAGCGTTGAGTAGGACCTGACTGTGTTACCTCAGTTCTAGCCCATCCAGATTTGGCAAAGTGCGACGGTGGCGCGGGTCGTTTAAACCCACTAGCCTAAGGCTGGCTCTACGCCGGTCTCTGGCGATTGCGCTTCTTAGCCGACTCCTCTAGAGTCATTTTGTAATATCCCTCATTTTGTAAGGGTAATTTTGAAATTTTCTCTTGCCCATATTACAAGTCAGATTAAATTCAGAGAAGTGCGGACATTCTATGAGATGTTTGATCTCTGTAATAGTTTTCTGAGTAATATAAAATATAGTTAATGTATTTTTGGGTTAAAGGGTCATTCATGTACGAATATATTTAACCCAGGGTTAAGAAAATTTAACCATTCGGTAAGAAAAGACAAAACGAGGCAAACCGGACAAAAGGGGGAAAAAATGGCCTTGACCGCACCCCGCGGTCAAGTGGCCGCACCCGCGGCGAAGGCCAAAGTTGGAGGCGGTAACAGAGTCGGCCACCGCACCCCACGGTGAGCCGCTGTCACTCGACAAGTTGCAGTGCAACTTGTGCAGCTGCAGAACTAGGCTTGGCGAGTCACCTAGCCTACTCCAAGTTGTCTGGCCACCTCGTCCTTGTTGTCATCTAATGGTAAGCTGCTTGTTTGGCTTATAAAAGGAGGGAGGAAGTTGAGGAGGAGAGCTCTAACACAGCTGCAACTTCACCTCTTTTCCTCTGAAATTCCATTGTTGTCCAAGCCTTGGAACCTTGTTTGAGAAGGTGTTCGAACCCTTTGAGTGTTTACAAAGGTACTCCTTAGTATTAATCAAAGATCTAAGGTGTTGGGAGATCAAAACCTCAACGAATCGAAGTCGAACGAATCGATTTGGGTAAGTTTCTCCCCAAAAATCTGTCGAAGAACTCTCGCCTCTGTCATCTCTCCGCACCCGCGGCAAGGCACCACCGCACCCCACGGTGAGAGCCGACCGCACCCGCGGTAGGCTGGGTTCGTGTGTGTGTTCTTGGGTGTTTGGTTGCGAGCGAGGCTTGGTTCCTTCGATTCCTTTTGTATTCTTTTAGATTCATATATGTAGATATTGAATCTAACTTAGGGTCTCGTTATGGGTCAATCCAGAGGGATTTAATATCCAGGATCTGTCCCAGTTTCAGACTCAGGAACCGTTATCTCTAAGCTTGTTAAAGCTTCGTCTAATCTAAGGCAAGTGGCGGTTCGCTCTTGCTCATCATTCCATATTTCCATTAATTATCAATGGTTTGATTGTTAAATAATTTGGAATGATTTACTATTTTGTTGGGAACAGTTTTGATAAATCATATGGATTAAAATATGATATTATAATAGGTGGTATATCTGCTAGAACAACGCCATTATAGATATATATTTATGATATTAGCCTGGAGGGCTTTGATATGATTATTACTGTGTTGAACTGTTTAGTTAGCACGAGTATTCGTAGGAGTGATGGACTATTCGAGGTCCAGTCGTTTCTTAATAATGATTAATGGTGCAAAGGGTGATAAACCCAAAAACCATTTGGTGGGTCATGACCGATCTCTATACTCGGGTATAGAGATGGTGGCACTTAACTGATGCTACAAATCTTGGGATTCATCCCATTCAGGAGTATGTCCCTCATGGCGAAATATACGTCCTATATGTCCTTCATGGAGAAACATATACTCAATATATGTCCCTCATGGAGAAACATATATTTAAAAGTCTATAACGTGATGCGCGTTTGGGAATTTAAATAAGATAAGTGTCGTCGTAGCACATGATTAATATACCTCAGACGAGTAGTGCAACTAGGGAATAGTATAGCTAGGAAAGCTCGTCTTGACTTTGATCAGAGTACCGTTCTCTTTCCAATCTGGATTCGCATTAAGCGGTGAGGTTGGTCGTGAACCGAAACATCAAGTCGTTTTTGAACGCTTGTATGATTAATTAATGTTCCCCAACATTTGTCATATTTCCGATAAGACTCAATTCGTTGGAGTATTCTTTTGGGATTGATTGTTGTGAGACTCGGTCTCCAGAATCTTCTCTTGATCATGCCTCTTGATATATTCCAGTAGGAGTATGGTGGTTGACTATCGTCATCGGTTTTAATTCGAGAAACGATGAGTCTAACCTAATAAGACTACTTCGAACCACTCTACTTTGTACCCTTGCGTAGTCTTTCATTAGACTAACCAACCGTAATTGTTCTCTGCATGGTTGGCTGGTGTCATCCGTTCGATTCGGCACATCAGATAAGAATCCGAGAAACAAAGGCTAGAACGACTATAAAAGCAAACGGTGTTTTAATGGATTTATCAGGTTGCGATCCTTGGCGGGTGATCATTACGATCAAGACCCTTATATTTATACTTTGCAAAGACTTCCACTGATTACTCTGTTTTGTCCTATGGGGGTTGGGATGTAATCCCCAGACATATGTTTTAACCAAAGATTTTGGTGTTTACATCATGATTGTTGTTTATGATTTGTATTTAAACCGGTAAAGCCTAGGATGGCTTCGGTGTGAAAACCGAGGTCACTGGCGGTAATACATTTCCAAATGGGTTACGATTTGGGGGTGTTACAGATCTGGTATCAGAGCCAAAAGTTTTAAAGCGAATTTGGGATTTCATGAACCATTTACTCGTTTTTGAAAATGTTTTCAAGGGCTCTGAATTTTCAAAAAGAAATTGATAATTACCGTTTATAGTCGTGCCTTCTTCTTTAGTCTGATATGGAAGTTCACTTCCATATTTAGAAAGACTAACTCCTTGTTCGTCGCCCGTAGATATGGGTGTTTTCGTTTCTCTTCAAGGGACTCGGAAGAAGCCGAGATGGCTCCGCCATCTCTAGATAGGCTTGAGTTCCCGGTTCCCTCGTCGTGTTATGAGGTCGGTGAACCTAGTAGTCCACCCGAGGAGGTGAAGACCGTACTCCCTGAGTTGGTAGTGCTAGTGTCCGACGAGGCCGTGGTTCCTGTGGAAGAGCCTACAGAGGAGCCAGGGGAGGACACTGAGGATGAAGAAGAGTTGTCAAGGTACGCTAGAGGGTACTATAACGACGACTTCATGATCGAGATGATTTCCAAAGAGGACCCTGAGGAAGATCCTGAGAAGAAGGACCCCGAGGAAGACCTCGAGGGGCAGGGCCATAAGTCCGATGACTTGGAGCGCTTATTGGTGGGCAACGAGGACCAGGAGTGGAGTTTATCTATCCAAGTCCGGTGTTGTCACCTGAGTGGGAGTACTCGACATTGTCTCCTGCCACTTGGAAGGCGATTAGTGCTGAAGCGCATCGCCAGGTGGATGAGACGGTTGAGCGTGCTCGTTAGAGGGCAAGGTTGTGGGTGTCAATGGATACACCAGTTGTGGTCCCGACTCACCCAGTCAGGCTAAGGCTCCAAGTACTAGAGGAACGATTGGAGGTCAAGGTCAATGCCTGTACGAGATGTGTGAGGCTGATGGACCTAATGCTCCAGTTGCTCAAGGTACTCTATACCTTCATTATACTCTTGTGTGTAGGTTGTTGGATTTGGGTGCTACCCATTCTTTCGTTTCGGAGAGTTGCGTTAGCAAGTTAGGTTTAGTTTGCAATGAGGTTGTGAACCTTTCGTTGTGAATCTTCCTAATGGTGAACATTTAGTTGGAATCAAGCGTCTGTCAGAATTTTCAATTACCATTGAGGGTAAGAAATTCGAAACAGATTTGATTTGAATAGCCATGGCTCCATACGACATTATCCTCGGTATGGATTGGCTGACGCGTCATGGGGCGTTAATCAATTTTAGTTTGAGAACTGTGACGGTGTCATTTGGGGACCAGAGTGTATGCAAATTTAAGGGTCGGAATGACGCTGAGAACGGCAGGCTTATCAATGCGATGGTTGCGTTTAAGCTACTTCGACAGGGTTGTGTCGGGTACCTTTGCTATCTGGATGCACCCATGAAAGATGAACCATCAGTTCTTAATATTCTTGTGATTCGTGAGTTTTCGGATGTCTTTCCGGAAGAGATTCCTGGTTACCCCCGTATCGTGACGTGAAGTTTACAATTGATTTTGAGCCTGGTACCGCGCCGATTTCAAAGGCACCGTATCGGATGGTTCCTATGGAAATACAAGAGTTGAAGAAGCAACTAGAGGATCTTCTCGACAAAGGTTATATAAGACCGAGTTCATCGCCTTGGGGTGCTCCGGACTTGTTTGTCAAGAAGAAGGATGGATCGTTTCGACTTTGTATCGACTATCGTGAGTTGAATAAAGTCACGATCAAGAACAAATATCCTTTGCCAAGGATTGATGATCTGTTGGATTAGTTGCAGGGAGCTAAAGTCTTTTCCAAGATCGATCTGAGATCTGGTTATCATCAGCTCAGGATTCGTGAGGAAGATATTCCGAGGATTGCTTTCCGGACGAGATATGGCCACTACGAGTTCGTAGTCATGCCATTTGGACTTACCAATGCTCCAGCAGTTTTCATGGATCTAGTACATCGATGTTTTCACCAGTACTTGGATAAGTTCGTGGTGGTCTTCATCGATAGTATTTTGATCTATTTCCTGAGCGAGGAAGCTCATGAGGAACATCTTTGGATTATTCTGTCAGTCCTTAGACAAAATCAGCTCTATGCAAAGTTCTCTAAGTATGATTTTTGGATCAAGGAAGTGGCTTTCTTAGGCCATGTGATCAATCAATGAGAAGGGGGTAATGGTTGATCCCCAAAAGATTGAAGCAGTAGCTAACTGGAAGCGGCCTCAGAATGTGAAGGAGGTGCGCAGTTTCCTTGGACTTGCCGGATATTATAGACGGTTTGTAGAAGGATTTTCTAAGATCGCTCTACCTATGACGGTCTACTTCGCAAAGTCCACAAGAAGTTTGTTTGGAATGACAAGTGCGAGGCCAGTTTTCAGAAATTGAAGCAATGTCTGACCTCCGCACCAGTGCTAACGCTACCAGATGGAACTGATGATTATGCGGTCTATAGTGATGCTTCAAAGAGTGGTTTAGGTTGTGTATTGATGCAAAGAGGCAAGGTTATTGCTTATGCGTCAAGACAACTAAAAACCTATGAAGAAAACTATCTGACGCATGATCTAGAGTTAGCAGCAGTAGTGTTTGCGTTGAAGATTTGGAGGCATTATCTCTATGGTGTGAAATGCCAAGTCTTCACTGATCACAAGAGCCTCAAATATGTGTTCACTCAGAAGGAGTTAAATATGAGACAACGCCGCCGGTAGGAGCTATTTAAAGATTTCGACATCGAATTGCTATATTATCCGGGCAAGGCTAATGTAGTAGCCGATGCATCGAACCGGAAGATACTACATGAGACTGTAGTGGCTTTGCTTATCGCTCGGACTAGAGCTAGTCGAAAGGACTGCCTTGGGCATTGCCTTGGTAAAACAAAGGATGTTGACAGCTCAAAATCGACAAAAAGTCTTATGTTGATTCGAAGCGTAGGAATGTCGAGTTTGAGGTTGGTGACAAGGTATTTGTCAGAGTGTCGTCATCCAAAGGTGTATTCAGATTTGGTAAGCGTGGAAAGCTTAACCCTCGCTACGTGGGACCATTTGAGATCCTTGATAGAGTGGGATCTCTAGCATACCGTTTGGCATTGCTGCCATCGGCACATCCAGTACATGACGTGTTTCATGTATCTTTGCTGAGAAAGTACGTGCCAGATGAATCTCATGTGCTGAGCTATGAAGACATTGAGATTCAAGCAAATGGTACCTATGAAGAAATACCTGTGCGTATTCTCGAGTGCCGTGAGAAGCACTTGCGCAACAAGGTAGTATCATTGGTACGGATTTTATGATCCAAGTCAGGAACAGAAGAAGTTACCTGGGAGACTTGGGAAACTGAGGAGGATATGCATAGACGCTTCTCCGAGATGTTTACGAGCTAAGTTTCAGGGTCGAAACTTCTTTTAAGGGGGAGGTAATGTAATATCCCTCATTTTGTAAGGGTAATTTTGAAATTTTCTCTTGCCCATATTACAAGTCAGATTAAATTCAGAGAAGTGCGGACGTTCTATGAGATGTTTGATATCTGTAATATTTTTCTGAGTAATATAAAATACAATTAATGTATTTTTGGGTTAAAGGGTCGTTCATGTACGAATATATTTAACCCGGGGTTAAGAAAATTTAACCATTCGGTAAGAAAAGACAAAACGAGGCAAACCGGACAAAAGGGGGCAAAAATTGCCTTGACCGCACCCCGCGGTCAAGTGGCTGCACCTACGGCGAAGGCCAAATTTGGAGGCGGTAACAGAGTCGGCCACCGCACCCCGCGGCCACGCCACCGCACCCCGCGGTGAGCCGCTGTCACTCGACAAGTTGCAGTGCAACTTGTGCAGCTGCAGAACTAGGCTTGGCGAGTCACCTAGCCTACTCCAAGTTGTCTGGCCACCTCGTCCTTGTTTTCATCTGATGGTAAGCTGCTTGTTTGGCTTATAAAAGGAGGGAGGAAGTTGAGGAGGAGAGCTCTAACACAGCTGCAACTTCACCTCTTTTCCTCTGAAATTCCATTGTTGTCCAAGCCTTGGAACCTTGTTTGAGAATGTGTTCGAACCCTTTGAGTGTTTACAAAGGTACTCCTTAGTATTAATCAAAGATCTAAGGTGTTGGGAGATCAAAACCTCAACGAATCGAAGTCGAACGAATTGATTTGGGTAAGTTTCTCCCCGAAAATCTATCGAAGAACTCTCACCTCTGTCATCTCGCCGCACCCGCGGCAAGGCACCACCGCACCCCACCGCACCCCGCGGTGAGAGCCGACCGCACCCGCGGTAGGCTGGGTTCGTGTGTGTGTTCTTGGGTGTTTGGTTGCGAGCGAGGCTTGGTTCCTTCGATTCCTTTTGTATTCTTTTAGATTCATATATGTAGATATTGAATCTAACTTAGGGTCTCGTTATGGGTCGTTCCAGAGGGATTTAATATTCAGGATCTGTCCCAGTTTCAGACTCAGGAACCGTTATCTCTAAGCTTGTTAAAGCTCTGTCTAATCTAAGGCAAGTGGCGGTTCGCTCTTGCTCATCATTCCATATTTCCTTTAATTATCAATGGTTTGATTGTTAATTAATTTGGAATGATTTACTATTTTGTTGGGAACAGTTTTGATAAATGATATGGATTAAAATATGATATTATAATAGGTTGTATATCTGCTAGAACAACACTATTATAGATATATATTTATGATATTAGCCTGGAGGGCTTTGATATGATTATTACTGTGTTGAACTGTTTAGTTAGCACGAGTATTCGTAAGAGGGATGGACTATTTGAGGTTCAGTCGTTTCTTAATAATGATTAATGGTGCAAAGGGTGATAAACCCAAAAACCATTTGGTGGGTCATGACCGATCTCTATACTCGGGTATAGAGATGGTGGCACTTAACTGATGCTACAAATCTTGGGATTCGTCCCATTCAGGAGTATGTCCCTCATGGCGAAATATACGTCCTATATGTCCCTCATGGCGAAACATATACTCAATATATGTCCCTCATGGAGAAACATATATTTAAAAGTCTATAACGTGATGCGCGTTTGGGAATTTAAATAAGATAAGTGCTGTCGTAGTACATGATTAATATACCTCAGACGAGTAGTGCAGCTAGGGAATAGTGCAGCTAGGAAAGCTCGTCTTGACTTTGATCAGAGTACCGTTCTCTTTCCAATCTGGATTCGCATTAAGCGGTGAGGTTGGTCGTGAACTGAAACATCAAGTCGTTTTTGAATGCTTGTATGATTAGTTAATGTTCCCCAATATTTGTCATATTTCCGATAAGACTCAATTCGTTGGAGTCTTCTTTTGGGATTGATTGCTGTGAGACTCGGTCTCCATAATCTTCTCTTGATCATGCCTCTTGATATATTCCAGTAGGAGTATGGTGGTTGACTATCTTCATCGGTTTTAATTCGAGAAACGATGAGTCTAACCTAATACGACTACTTCGAACCACTCTGCTTTGTACCCTTGCGTAGTCTTTCATTATACTAACCAACCGTAATTGTTCTCTTCATGGTTGGCTGGTGTCATCCGTTCGATTCGGCACATCAGATAAGAATCCGAGAAACAAAGGCTAGAACGACTATAAAAGCAAATGATGTTTTAATGGATTTATCAGGTTGCGATCCTTGGCGGGTGATCATTACGATCAAGACCCTTGTATTTATACTTTGCAAAGACTTCCGTTGATTACTCCGTTTTGTCCTATGGGGGTTGGGATGTAATCCCCAGACATATGTTTTAACCAAAGATTTTGGTGTTTATATCATGATTGTTGTTTATGATTTGTATTTAAACTGGTAAAGCCTGGGGTGGCTTCGGTGTGGAAACCGAGGTCACTGGCGGTAATACCTTTCCAAATGGGTTACGATTTGGGGGTGTTACACATTTCAGGCTTGTAGGCGGTGTCCACATACTGTTCGAGAGTAGAGCAGCCATGGCGCACCATCAACGGCTTGATGCCTGGGTTCATCCATTCATGGAAATGCCAGATCTTCTACTCCTCACTCGACACTTCTGATCCAGCATATTACAACAGGTGATTAAACTTTGCTGCAAGCTCAGTCACCTTCAACCCATCGGTCTTAGGGTAAAGGAACTCCTTATGTTTCTCCTCCCTCATAGCACGGGAAAAGAAATGGTCAGTCATCTTCGTCTTAAACATACCCCAGTTCAACGCTGGATGCTCAGCTAAACCAGTGCTTTCCCACCATTCGCTAGCCACATCCTTAAGTTGAAGGGAGGCAATGTGCACTTTCTCAGCTTCAGTGCAATCGACGTTCCTGAACAACCGTTCCATGTGCGAGAACCAATATGCCACCCTTACTGGTTCTCTGATACCGGCATAGCTATCCGGCCTCATCGAATTTATGGCCTTCAAGGCCCGATCGTAGTTCCCTCTATTTCTGACGGTATCGACTTGAGATGCATGGTCTACTGGCTCATCAAATTCAGGAATAACCTGAGGAACTGGAACACCTTGAGCTTGCGGTACAGCGGGCCGCCTATCTCGGTGACTGCCTGCATAACAATCCCACGAATGGCCTCTATGGCCGCAGCATCGAAGACAACCTGAGGGTTAGCCTGAACATGGCTATTGCCTGCGGGGTTATTGTGAGAGGCCGACTCGCTCTCATCCCCTTGATTAGCGGCACTTTTCAAGTTCAGTCTTGGGTTGTTACTCGGCCCAACACCAACACGGGTTGTATTTCTTGTGTTCACCATCTGTTTGCCGATCAATTATTAAAATACTTCACAACATTAATATCACTCATAAAGACGCACAACATAGGTAATTGATTCGGAGTAGATTAAACTGGCAAACTTTATTGATAGGAGAACTGAAACCACGCTTATAAGTTTTACAATAACTTCCTAACGACAAGACAAAACTGTCAGGAGGCTAATGTTCTAGAATAACAAAAACAAAACAACGAGAAAAAGGTCACTAAGACATGCTATTGTCCCCCTCGAGGTGCCTTGAAGAGATTCCTGTATTCATCAGACCTTCGACATCTCTTCGGAGGTGATCTGTCCTCGGGTTCCGGAGTTGGTCTTCTCGAACCACTAGGACCCGGAACACTTGGCTCCTCCCTAGGCATGCTTGGCCCTTCACTAGGCACAGGTGGATAACAAAACCGATCCAGGAACCCTGGGCAAAAATCCGCCACATAGTGCGGGTTGATCAGTTGCCTTGCTTGCCTAAGGTCATCCTGAAGCTCGCGGACATCATCCAGCATGAGAGAGAGACTGGACTCATCATCGTAAGCCCGCTCCTCCATAGTGTACATCGATTCCGTCCATTCCTCCATGTGCTCAACTAGCACTCGGGGTCTGACCCTAGCCTGTTGGGCAGGAACATCCACAAGAGCCACAAATGATCCCCACGGTCTCGCTTGTCTACGGGCTTGCTCAGTCATCTCCTCCACTTGGCGACGAGCCTCGGAGGAAGCCATCTCACTCTGATTGTGCACATGCCGAGACGCAGGGCTCATCACTGGCTCTCCGGGTGCGTGAGTAGGATGCGGACCCACTGGCGCATCCAATGGCTTGTACTCCACCCTTTCAACACCGGACACCCCAAGTGCCTCCCAAGTAGCAGGAGACAAAGGCGTGTACTCCGGGAATGGTGGCGTCTCCGGGCTAGGGAAGATGAACTGCATCCCCGGATCTTCTCTGTCCACAAGCAGGTGCTCCAGACCCAGATCATCATCGTACTCCTCGAGGTCCTCCTCGGGGTCCTCTTCAGGATCCTCCTTGGGGTCCTCTTTTGGGTCTTCCTCAGGATCCTCCTCGGGATCCTCCTCGGGCTCCTCCTCAAGGTCTTCATCGGGATCCTCCATCTTGTCAGATATGAGAACCACCGACTCCTCGAGGACGGTCTTCTCCTCCTCTTGAGGACTGACCATCTCCCCGACTAGTGCACACTCTAGAAGAATAGGGGACTCCAGCTCGGCCTTAGGTGGCGAAGCTACCTCCGCGTCCCTCCTTCCCTTGAGTTGCGATACGACAGCACCCATTGCCTGCGAGGTGACGGAAGAGAGTTAGAACTTTCTAAATATAGAAGCTAATTTTCTATATTAGACAGAAGAAGAAGAAGAAGAAGGCACGACTAGAATGGCAGAGGTTTCAAAAACATAACATTTACTCGAAAGTATCATCTTGTTTAAAACTTTGATTTTGGAAATAATCAAATTAATTCTTTTACTATAAAATGAAGAACGGTTCATAAAGTTTTGTGTTTAAGTAAAACGATTTGAAACTTTAAATCATTTAAAAACTTTTAGCTTTGATACCAAATCTGTAACACCCCCAAAATACATTTGGAAATATTATCGCCAATGACCTCAGAATACACACCCGGGGTCACCCAAGGCTTACCGATTTTATAACATCTGATATAATGTTGTAAACTTCATTAAATAACATGAAAGTTACCAAATAATATTCAAACCAGCGTCGTGAATTACAACTGATGACAAAACCAAATACATTAAGAGTTTAGTACAGCGGAAGTCTTTGAAATAAATAAACGCCATAAAGGGGTTTTGATCTGAGCGATCTCACGCCATGATCTCCAACCTTAGGAAAAACACTTTAAACGTCAACTGCCTTTAACGTCGGGATATGGCCTTCACGGATGAGGAAGTTTACCTGATGTGCCGTATGAGACGGATGACACCAGCCAACCATGCAAGGAATAAAAACCGGTTGGTTAGTCTAATGAAAGACTATGCAAGGATACAAATAAAAAGGTTTTGGTAGTCGTATTTAGTTACACCCATCGCTTCTCGAATGATAACCGATAAACGATAGTGATGTAACACCCCATAATTTTTAAGGGTATTTTAAATTATTTTTAATTTTTTCTTATGCCCGTTTTGCTAGACGGATTTAATTCAGTGAATCTCGGACCTTCTCAAAAGGGGTCTGAGCTCTGTAAAATTTTCCGAGCATTATATAATACAGTTGAAGTGTTTTCGGGGTTAATGTAACGTTTATGTACGAATATATTTAACCTGGAGTTAAGAAATTTAATCCAAACCAAGTTCGGATAAGAATTAACGAAGTCGGCCTTTAAACCGCGACTCACCGCGATTGACCGCGATCAACCGCGATTCACCGCGACCGGCCGCGCTCGCGGTAACACCTTTTGCTGAGCAGTGTCGTCTTCCTCGAAGGCGGTTACTGTAGCACTCTGTTTTTTCTCTATTTTTGGGGCAGGCAAGTGGCTCGATCCACTTGGCTTTGGCTTGTCCCCTTGTCCCCGACTTGTTCCCTTGGTGGAGACTCGGATTGGGCTATAAAAGGAGGTGAAGACCGAAGCTTAAGCTCTCTTCTTCTTCCTTCTTCTTCTCCTCTGTTTTCCTCTGTTTTTCTCCATTAAAGCCGAGCTTGTGAGCTTCGTGTGTGGGAGATTTCGAGTGTCTCTTGAGTTGAGAAGGTGCTCTTGAGTTTTGTGAGAAGCTTTGAGGTGTTGGGAGATCGAACCATAGACAAATCGAAGGCAAACAAATCGGTTTGGGTAAGAAATTCTCCATGGAAGCTGTCGAGCTTCGCCACTGTCATGCCACACGAAAACCGCGACTGGCCGCGACTCGCCGCGATCGCGGTGAGGGCGTCCGAGTGTGTGTTTTGTGGTTTGGCTTTGGGCTTGGCTCGTTTCCTTTGATTTCTTCTTGTATTATTTTAGATTCATATATAAGTGTATTGAATCTAACTTAGGGTCTTGTTATGGGCCGTTTCTTAGGGATTTGATATCCAAGATCTGCTCCAGTTTTAGATCCCGGAACTAGACGTTGCTCAACTTGATTCGAAGTTGTCGGATCCAAGGCAAGTGGCGGTTCACTCTTGCTCATCATTCCATACTTTCATTAATTATCAATTGTTTGTTGTTAATTAATTTGGGATGATTCATTTGCTTAAGTTGGAAACAGTTTTGATAAATAATTTGATAAAAAGAAGTGCTGTTATAATAGGTTGTATATTGCTAGATACAGCGCTATTATGTTCATAATGGTTTTGTTGTGGATTTTAAAGGTGAATTTCATATAAAAAGATTATAATAGGTTGCATATACTGTTAGTGGCAACGCTATTTTGATATATATATATATATATATATAGATTGTTAGATCTATGATGTTAGCCTTGATGGCTTTGTTTTGATGTGATATATGACTGTGTTGAACTGTTTAGTTAGCACGAGTATTCGTAGGAACGTTTACTGGGGCCAGGATGTCCAGTCGTTTCTTGATAATTAAATGGAGAAAAGGGCATTGAGACCCTAATACCATTGGTGAGTCATGACTAGCCTCTATACTCGGGTATAGAGGTGGTGCACTTAGCTAGTGTCACACATATCTGGGGAGCAAATCTCGGGAGATGCTCCCAAGAGATCTCTCGTCTCGGGACGAGTTGATCATGATAAAAGCTTATAACGTGATGTGTGTGTATGTTGACATTTAATAAGATACGTGCCATGAGTATGCACATAATTAAAATGCCTTGACCATAATAATAAAGTGTCGTATGAGTAAGCACTTATTTAAAATGCTGTGGCGAGTAGTGCAGCTAAGCGCTAGTGCAGCTAGAAAAAACTCGTCTTAGTTGTAAGTCGCTCGTATGCGATATTGTGATGATGTGTGTGTGTGTTTGTTTAAGTTTCCCAACATTCATCATGTTTCCTATAAGGCTCATTTCATTTTGGAGTCTTCTTTTGGGATTGATTGTTGAGAGACTCGATCTCCAGAATCTTCTCTTGTGCATACCTTTTGTTATTCTAGTAGGAGTATGATGGTTGACTAGCGTACTCGGTTATTATTCGAGGAACGATGAGTCTAACCTAATACGACTGCTTCGAACCACTCTGCTTTGTACCCTTGCGTAGTCTTTCATTAGACTGACCAACCGTTATATTCCTTGCATGGTTGGCTGGTGTCATCCGTCCGATTCGGCACATCAAGTATGTTGCAGATCTAAGAAGGCTAGAGCGACTATGAGGATGGATGGTGTTTTGTTTTCGACAAGTTGTTTTGTCGCTTTGTATTTAAAAGTTTTCCGTTGTGCTATTTTGTATTTTGTTAAAGACTTTCGCTGTTGTATTTCTGATTAATTGGGTCGTTTTAGGAATCGTGTAATTCCGCGACCATATGGTTTAATAAAAGTTATGATTTTAGTATTGTAACTGTGTTTTAAGTCAGTTATGACGTCGGAAAAGCCTGGGGTGACTTCAGGGTTTACGTCCGGAGTCATCGGCAGTAACGCTTTCAAATAGGGTCAAATTTGGGGGTGTTACAAGTGAACTCCGATACTTCTACGAAACATAAGATAAGGATCAAGAGAAGACTCCAAAGGAATTGAGTCTTATGGGAAGTGTATGACAAGTGTTTGGGAACGTTTAGTTTTCACACAATTTTAAAATACGACCTTGATTATTTGGGTCCACGACCAACCTCACCGCACAATGCGAATCCATATTGGAAAGAAGACTTACTCTAACAAGAGTCCAGGCGGTTTCCACGTTGTACTCCTCGCCCGAGGGTATATTAATTTTGTGCATAACAGCACTTATCTTATTTAATTCCAAAACGTACATTCACGTTACAGCTTTTAATTCACATCATCTCGATACGAGAGACATTTTGGGAATGAATCCCGATTGTTGGCACCAGCTGAGTGCACCTACCCTGAATAAGGGTACGGTCATGACCAGAAGTACTAGGGCAAAATCCTCCTAATACCAATTATAAAGAAACGACTAGATCTCGCAAGATACATAGCGTTCCTACGAATACTCGTTCTAACTACACATGTAAGTTCATACATAAATCCATACCAAAACCATTACGGTAATATCATACATAATAGCGTTGTTTCTAGCAATATATACAACCTATTATAGATTCATATTTTAACACATTGTTTTATTAAATTTGTCCCCAAACAGAAAACAACAACTTTTATCCCATCTTAATTAACAATCAAATTAATTGATAATCAAGGGAAACATGGAATAATGAGCAAGAGTGAACCGCCACTTGCCTTAGTCTCGACGAGTGAAGAGATCGGGTTCGAGATCTGGGACTTGAATCTGAGTACTGATTCCTACGATGACGAGTCATAAAGCGGAACCCTGAGTTAGATACGATACGAAATGAAATGAAGATACGGAACGAAACGAAGGGAAAAAGGCCTGATCCGCGGCCGTGGTTACCATGGCCGCGATCGCGCTTGCTGGCCAAGCCCGCGGTTGCGGTTTTCTGGGCCAAGCCCGCGGTCGCGGTGGATGGGGCCGCGGTCGCGGATGCCCATCCAGACGACAGCTTGGAGACGAACTCGGGCTTACCAACGACAAGGCTCGGCTTCTTCACTCCTTGTATGAATGCGCACTACCACCACGCTGCCAACAACTTCCTCCGGCGACCACTAAAACTTTGGCGACCACTGAAACTCCGGCGACCACGAATTAAACGAGAGAGAGAGAGAGAGAGAGAGAGATGGCTGCAGATGGATGATGAAGAATGGCTGCCACAACGCCCTTTTATAGCCATGGAGGAGCAGGACTTCACCCCACACCGAGCAAGCCAACCGGTTCCCCTCCCCGGCGTTAGAGCACGTGGAGAAAGCCAGACGTCGGCCTTTTGGAAGCTCGAGGAAGACGACGATCCGAGAAGCCCGTGATGGCGGTTTCAGAACCGCGGTTGCGGTTTGCCCACAGGCAAAACCGCGCCCGCGGTTTCAAAACCGTGGTCGCGGTATTCCCGCGCTCGCGTTCTGGGTCCATGGTCGCGGTCTTTGCTAAATCTTGGTTTTAGCACTTCTTCAAATAATTTTAAGACTCAATTTCATACTCTACGTATATTATTACATTCAAATGATTCTACATAGGTTACCAAAATTGTCAAATACGTCTTTCTTACAAAACGACAATTGGGACTTTTAGGGGTTATTACATGTTTTTGATCACATCGTTCAGAGACATCAGTGTTGGTTGTATACATTCAGCAAATGTAATCGTACAATTCCTTCAGCTCCATTGTGCTTACCGCCTCCACCAGTTCAAGCTATAGAAGATAGTCAAATGGAGTGACAAGTGAGAAAAACACAGAGAGATACCATAGTTTGAAGAGTTTTACTTATTATATTATAAAATTGTACCTTCTTGACTTTATCAAGCTGCTTAAAGCCATGGATGGAGAGGATTTTTTCGAAGACACAAATAACAATAACTTATTGAGCACGGTACCGCCAAATATAAGCAAATTTATTGACTACTGAAAAAATACATAAAAATGCATCGTTAAAAGCAACAGACGTAATGCAAAAAATAGCAACGGCTACGAAATCTGCAAAGGCTAAGGCCAATTGTAGATCACGAAAAGACATTCTCTACCAGGTGCAGGTGAGAGGCGAGGTTCTCCTTGTGCTTAACGCCCAGCATCTCAAGCACCGCAATCACACCCACTAAAAGGAAATGCCAGTACTCCTTCCACAGGGTAATGTTTAGTCCTTCAGTGTCTTTTCTTTATTATTTTTTGTGTTCTCTTGTCCTAGCTACTTTTTAGTTGCAATATATGTGTTATGTTTCCACAATATAGTATCATATATTATTCTCTTCTGTATGAACATAAAATGATGAGTTTTGAACTAACTGTGTCATCTACTTGTTTCATAGAGGAAGGGGATAAGGTGAGATAGAATCTTCAAGGATGTCACATAAACATTGGCCATAGAAGTCTCTTGAATACTGATTTACAAGTCAATTTTCACGATAATATGTAGCAAACATCCAACAGGTTTTATACCCTTAATGGTGACTTATAAAAGACCAACATAAGACAAGAAAACACAATTTCAACAGACTTTCTCTCATGGAGAAAAATGTAGTAGAAATTCACAAAACTACATATATATGATATGAGTTTCTACACATATGTGCAAGCTCAGTGCAAAAACCACAAACAACATTGTCTTGGACATTACGTGAAAAGTTAATGCACGTCCAATTATTCACCGTACCACCATTAACCATTTTTTGCATGAAGTGTACACAAAACATTGATATTAAATGACATAAACAAAAAATTTGATCTTTTGCATGCATGTGCCACAAGGGCATCAAGTTAGAGTAGACAAACATGCTCTTAGAAGGGTAAGAATTTTAAACTATGACTTGCTGACTTGCCTAATTGTTGCTGAGTAATGGAAATGATAGACAGTTGATATACCAATTTGACAAATTATACTCTAATTAAAGATTGCTTGTTGAGTTTGCTCTTGTATGAATTATGATACAGTACTTGCTCATATAAATCCAAAGGTAGATTTAACAGGATTGTTACCAAACCTGTTAAGTTCTTTCCTAACACTATGCATCCTATCATGTAGTAGATATGTGTACTAATAAAGAATTATCACTGTATGAGACAAGATTAGAGGACTAATGACGACAACGTAGGGATTTAGATGCTTAAAGCGGAATTTCAGGAAAACGTTTTTCCTAACATCTAACCAAGGATCTCATGCATAAACTAAATAGATCATAGATAAGAAGAATTAATTACCTCTTAATGCGTGTTTGAATCTTCCTGGAATGGGGAGATTAGAGTCTCAAGTGTGACTCCTCTAGTTGGTCCACCCAAGTATGGATCTGGATCGCCTAAGACTCGATTGCTAGAACGAGGAACGAAGGCGAACGAGAGAGAACTCCAAGGAGAGGGGGCAGCCGTGTATATTGTGTATCTGGTTAGGGTTTTCTCCTAGAAAGCCCTCCTTATATAATACCATATGTAGATATATTATTTCCTAAATTAATATATCTTTTATTATCAGTAATAACTCTTTATTACTAATAAGCCTTATCTCCCAAGTTATATCATATATAACTTTATATCATATACTTTATATAATATGTCTCCCAATAAACTGATCCAATCCATAGACTCTAAGGGTGTGACCTTGTAGGACCCGGTAATAATAGCAATAGACTTTATAACATATAGTCCATAAATCATAGTTGGCTTCTAGCAAAGACTATGACTACCTAAGATAACTGGATTATGAATCTCCATAAATGGTCTCACTTCATAATTAGTAACTACATCTTTGATTAAAGGACACAATTCCTTCAATCTCCCACTTGTCCCCACTTGTCCTTAAAACAAGTGTGCAATGTTAAAATTCCTTTGTCACTTAGTGTCTTATTTGACTATATGATGAAACTCATCTTTACTGCCAAATACGTTTCTTGAACTCTTGAGTTCAAACTGTCAGTACAGATGATTACTAATAACCCATCTGAGCATGGCCATGCGTTTTCACAGTTCTCACTCTTCAAGTGGCTGAGATACCAATCATTTCCAAATGTATCGTGGTATACACGGAATAGGAGGACATATTCAATCTTGTAAGACTACAGCTCCCACTTAACTTTTGGCAATCCCAATCACTGTTTTTATAACTGCCTGTTACGGTCAGTGTTTGACAGCGTCAAAGACATACCAGCAGTCAAATGATAACTATATCATACTCATGTCTAAGGAACTCACTAATCATGAATAATCCTAGAACTCCGCAGTAAAGTTCCGAGGAGTCCTAAGATCGGTATGTCCGATATGTATCGGTATACACATCTATGTAATCGATTAGACATCTCTATGTCCCTATAACACATGAAATCCGGTGTTATCAATCAATCTCACAATATGGTCTTTTGATTAAGTCATTTGTATCCAAGTTAACGACTTAGACCATGGACCTCTAACAATTTTATAATTTTAGTTCACTTAATGGGGTTTCATTCACTAAAACAGTTTTGATGGGCCCATTTGATAATTATTAAATTGTTTGGATACTTTATCTAATCCCAAGCAATTATTAAATAATAATATAAAACTCATATATAAATCAAGCATAAATGTTTATGATAACAATAAACATGGTTTATCATAAAACAAACAATGTGTCTCAAAAGAACTCTGCCTCCGTTGTAGAATCTGCTATTGTCCCTTGCTTCGAGCTCTTCTAGCTGACGGCTCCTCCATTCAGAATGAAAACGTATCCAGATTGAGATTCAAAATCATCTCTGTCTGTCTGGAAACTTGCATCAGTATAGCCCTTGACGGCCAACTCGTCATCACCTCCAAATACCAAGAGATCATCCCTAGTCCTTCTCAAGTACTTCAGGATGTTCTTGGATGCACTCCAATATGCATCATCCGGGTTTGATTGGTACCTGCTACACATACTCAAAGCATATGCAACATCTGGGCGAGTACAAGTCATTTCATACATGATGGATCCTATGGCTGAGGCATAGGAAATCCTGCTCATCCTCTCAGTTTCACCAGGTGTCTTAGGACATTGGCTCTTGTTGAGATGTAAGCCATGCTGCATAGGCAAGAACCATTTCTTAGAGTTCATCATATTGAATCTATCAAGGACCTTATCTACATAAGTTCCCTTACCCAGACCAATAAGTCTCTTAGATCTATCTCTATAGATCTTAATGCCTAGTATGTACTCAGCCTCTCCCAAGTTCTTCATTGAGAAATACTTCTTAAGCCACTCCTTAACTGTCCCCAGCATAGGAATGTCATTCCCAATTAGTAATATGTCATCCACATATAGAACTAGGAAGGCCACTTTGCTCCCACTAAACTTCTTGTCGACACAGGGCTCTTCCTCGCATCTAATGAAGTCAAACTTTTTGACCACTTCAATAAAACAAAGATTCCAACTCCTGGATGCTTGCTTAAGTCCATAGATGGACTTCTTAAGCTTGCATATTCTCTTAGGGTTTTCTGGATCCTCAAAACCTTCTGATTGCATCATGTATACATCCTCTTCTAAATATCCATTTAGAAAAGCGGTCTTGACATTCATTTGCCAAATCTCATAATCATAATAAGCGGCAATCGCTAGGAGTATCCTAATGGACCTGATCATAACGACCGGTGAGAACGTTTCATCATAGTCAGTACCATGAACTTGTCTAAATCCTTTGGCAACTAGTCTTGCCTTATGGACAGAAACATTTCCATCCTTGTCTGTCTTGATCTTAAAGACCCATTTGCATCCAATGGGTTTTACCCCATTAGGTAAATCTATCAAGTCCCAGACTTGATTCTCAGACATGGAGTCCATTTCAGATTTCATGGCTACCAGCCATTTCTCGGAGTCGGGGTCCGTCATTGCTTGCTTATAGGTCGCAGGCTCGCCGTTCTCTAAAAGTAGAACGTCAATGCTAGCAGTCAAGACGTAATCCTCATATCGTCTAGGTTGCTGCCTTTGCCTGTCTGATCTCCAAAGTGGTCCAACAATAGGAGAGACTTTAGCAGAAGGGTTGACCACATCGGTATGCGGGACCTCAGGTGCTTCATCTACTTGAAGAATTGCATCTTGAATCTGGGCGATTTCCCTTTGAGAAGGTACGCCTCCAAAGTCAAGTTCCTCAGTGACATCGTCTATGTCCTCGTGTTGTTGGGTTTGTTGCTCAACTTGAATCTCATCAAGCTGAACATTTCTCCCACTTGGCTTCTTGGAAAAGAAATCCTTTTTCAAAAAGACACTATCCCGAACAACAAACACTTTATTCTCAGCGGGATTGTAGAAATAATATCCCCTTGTTTCCTTGGAGTAACCTATAAAGAAGCATTTGTCTAATTTGGGTGCTAGCTTATCAGATAGTAAACACTTTACATAAGCCTCGCATCCCCAGACCTTCAGAAATGACAAGCTACGAACTTTTCCATACCATATCTCATGTGGTGTCTTGTCAACTGATCGTGACGGAGTCTTGTTTAGTGTAAACGCAACAGTGGTGAGAGCATATCCCCAAAAGGATGTAGGAAGATCAGCAAAGCTCATCATTGAGCGGACCATGTCTAACAATGTCATGTTTCTCCTCTCAGATACGTCATTCAGTTGTGGCATGCCTGGTGGAGTTAGTTGTGTTAGAATGCCACAACTTCTCAAGTGATGGTCGAATTCTTGGCTCAGATATTCGCCCCCTCGATCTGATCGGAATGCCTTTATCTTCTTGCCAGTCTGTGTCTTAACTTCATTCTGGAATTCTTTGAACTTTTCAAAGGACTCAGATTTATGCTTCATTAAGTAGATATACACATATCTACTAAAATCATCAGTAAATATAATGAAGTATCGATAGCCTCTCCTAGCTTTTGTGCTCATAGGTCCACACACATCGGTATGTATGAGAACTAAAAGCTCAGTAGTCCTCTCACTCGTACCAGTGAAAGGTGACCTTGTCATCTTGCCCATCAGACATGACTCACATGTTTCAAATGATTCTAAATCAAATGACTTTAGGCTGCCAACTGTTTGGAGTTCTTTCATGCGTTTGATGCTAATGTGACCCAAGCGACAAGGTCATAGATTGGCTTCACTTATATCATTCGACTTTTGCCTCTTTGTATCAACGTTATAAATTTCAGATTTGAGATCCAGTATGTATAGTCCACTACTACTCCAATGGGATCGAGCATAGAAAATATCATTCTTATAAATGGAAAAACAATCCTTAATGACAAAATCATAACCCTCAAGGTTCAAAACTGAAATTGAAATCAAATTCTTAGTAATAGAAGGAACAAAATAACAATTATAAAGTTCTAAAACTAAGCCAGAAGGTAGAAGTAGACTATAATATTCAATAGCAAGTGCAGCAACCCTTGCTCCATTTCCAACGCGCAGATCTATCTCACCCTTCTGCAACCGTCTCCTATTTCTTAGTCCCTGCACATTCAAAATAATGTGAGAACCACATCCGGTATCTAATACCCAAGAATGCGACTTGGTTGATAAGATTTCAGTAACGTAAATACCTGAAGTGGAGAATGTTCCTCTCTTCTTGTCTTTCAGGTATTTGGGGCAGTTTCTCTTCCAGTTCCCCTTAGCCTTGTAGTAGAAGCAGTCGTGCTCAGCAACCACCTTCACCTTAGGGGTGTTTCCGTCTCCTATTTCTTAGTCCCTGCACATTCAAAATAATGTGAGAACCACATCCGGTATCTAATACCCAAGAATGCGACTTGGTTGATAAGATTTCAGTAACGTAAATACCTGAAGTGGAGAATGTTCCTCTCTTCTTGTCTTTCAGGTATTTGGGGCAGTTTCTCTTCCAGTGCCCCTTAGCCTTGCAGTAGAAGCAGTCGTGCTCAGCAGCCACCTTCACCTTAGGGGTGTTTCCCTTAGGTTGGACAACTTGCTTGCCCTTCCCTTGGTATTGTTGCTTCTTCTGGGGCCCTTTCTTAAACCCTTTCCCTTTGACCATTATAACTTCCTTCCAAGGGTCAACCATGATGTTCTGCTCAACAGTTTTGAGCATCACGTGTAGCTCGTTGAGAGTCTTGTTCATGGCTCCCATGTGATACATCAGCCTAAAGTGGGCAAATCCATCATGCAGGGAGTATAAGATCATATATGTAGCCGTCTCAACATTGTAGGGGTTATCTAGTCTAGCCATCTTGTCAAACAAGCCTATCATGTTGTAAACATATGGCCCAACTGGTTTCCCTTTTCTCGAGCTTGCTCTGCAATATGGACTCGAGGGTCAAATACCTCTCAATCCTGACATGCTCCCTAAAGAGATCTCTAAGGTTTCTCACAATAGTGTGAGCATCCTGATCCTCAAACCTCTGTTGAAGAGCAGGTTCCATAGCAGCCAGCATAAGGCAAGTGACATTCATTGCCTTCTCGCATATTGCCTTATGACGTGCCTTATCCTCATCATATGAGATGGAAGTCAGCTCTGGGATGGGGGTTTCTAGGACGTCCTCTTGTCCCTCAGACCTGAGAATGATTCTCAGATTTCTTTCCCAATCAAGGAAATTTGTGTCGTTCAACTTGTTATTCTCAACAATTGAGCGGAGAGTGAATTTGAGGTGTTCAGAAGATATAGTAACTACAAAAACGGAATAAAATATGCAGATAAATTATGCTTGACATGTAAGAACTTAAAATTTAGACAAACTATAAATAGTAAGTTATTGCACATTCTACTCAATTAAATTGTCCCTTGTAAGTAAAATGATTCCAAGATCCTATCTTAGATGAAACTCGAGCGTACTAAGGCACTTCCCCAAGTCTCATGTAATCAAGGTAAGTAAACTCTTACTAATTATAACACCTTATAACTCTTGGTTGATGACCACATCTTATGTAAGACTCATCCTTATGCCTCAAGATCCAAAACTGAGCCTTTTGGTCTCTTGTTGAGTATAACCATATCAAGGCAACATGCCCCTATTAGACATACCCGCACTATCCCAAGGTCAAGGAAGGACACCTCGCTAGGGCAAAAACTATCCAACGGATTCCAAGGGCCTCATGGTTATGACATGGAAAGGCATTATCTCAATATTTTTATAAGGGGCTTAAGCATGCAATGGTTGTCTATCTATAAGTGAACTAAATAACATAAACAGACAAGCAAGTATGCAAAGTGGGAAATAGTAAATCATTCAAGTAATGCAATAATAAACAATTAAATTTGTGATCCTAGTATGGCCCCTAAAGAGATCTAATCTTCAATAGTCTTGACCTTCTGGATCACCATCCTTCAGTCTTCATAGGATCTTTTTTTTCTTGTCTTACATATAATTGAAATAAACTCTCTTGCATAAATTTAAATTACAAAAGTACATAACAATACGCAGATCGTGTACAAGAAAAACATAACGATACGCATATCGTTTACAAGAAAAACATAACGATATGCATATCATATTTATTTATCCTAATGTGGGTCATACTAGTCACCGCATGCAATAATATCATAATATTAAATATACATGCAATAATAACATATAAAATTTCATCTAAATGAAACATGCTATTAATCCAGAATAAAAGCATAAACAATTAATCATATTAACTATTTAATGTAGAAACTGATTTCTTATTATTTTAATTCAATTAAATTGTGTATGGAATTAATATCTTATATTAATCATTAATTTACTAAAATATGATGAATATAATATTCCAAGATAATATTTAATTATGGTAACTCAAAATTTTACCAAATAAGATATCAAAATATCTAAAAATAATTAAATCTTATTTACCAAATAACATATCAAATATCTTATTGAATAAAAAAAATCTAATTTATTAAGATAGAATATCAAATATCTTATCTTGTTTTGGTAAATAATATCTTTTTAGGGTAATTTCTATCCAATTAGGAATTTTCCCAAAAAACACAAAACCCTAATAACCTTTAGCCGTGACCGCGGGTCCAAAACTGTGATCGCGTTTTTTTTTTTGTTTTTTTTTTGCTATAGCCACGAGCCAAGACGACCAGCAGCCGCGACCGCGAGTCCAAAACCGCGATTGCGGTTGTGCTATAGTCAGTAGCCACGGTAATGAAACCGCGGTCGCGGTTTTGACCGCGATCGCGGTTTGCCCTCTGCTTCTGAATCTGTATTCGAAGTCAGTCACTGCGGCACCACATAATAAAACCGTGGTCACGGTTTTTGGACCGCGATCGCGGTTTTGCCCTCTAGCCGTCAAGATGGTCCCAAACCATCTACACTGCGTAATTCCGGTGTTTCTCCCACTTAAAAATTGTAACGTTTACAACTCTTTGGTAGGAAAACTTATGGTAATGGTTTTTCATAAAATTCAGGCTTTTTGATTTATAATTTAAGCATGAAAAATTAGATTTTACATGTTCGTTCATAATCTATACAACAAATTTGCATAAACTAATCAAAAGAATCAACTCTAGGGCAAAATAGCATGAAAATTTCAAAAAATTCAGCAACTATACCCACGTGAAAAGACACGAATTTTAGCCTTCAAAAATTCAAAATTTTTGTTTCGTTTTAATCATGCAAATTAATCCATACAATCAATCTCTACATAATTGAATCAAAATAATCATAAACATGCATCAAAATTAAAGACTTTAAATTTGATCTAATCAATTTATGCAAGAGGCAACTGATACCACTGTAGGGATTTAGATGCTTAAAGCGAAATTTCAGGAAAACATTTTTCCTAACATCTAACCAAGGATCTCATGCATAAACTAAATAGATCATAGATAAGAAGAATTAATTACCTCTTGATGCGTGTTTGAATCTTCCTGGAATGGGGAGATTAGAGCCTCAAGTGTGACTCCTCTAGTTGGTCCATCCGAGTATGGATCTGGATCGCCTAGGACTCGATTGTTAGAACGAGGAACGAAGGCGAACGAGAGAGAACTCCAAGGAGAGGGGGCAGCCATGTATATTGTGTATCTGGTTAGGGTTTTCTCCTAGAAAGCCCTCCTTTTATAATACCGTATGTAGATATATTATTTCCTAAATTAATATATCTTTTATTATCAGTAATAACTCTTTATTACTAATAAGCCTTATCTCCCAAGTTATATCATATATAACTTTATATCATATACTTTATATAATATGTCTCCCAATAAACTGATCCAGTCCATAGACTCTAAGGGTGTGACCTCGTAGGACCCGATAATAATAGCAATAGATTTATAACATATAGTTCATAAATCATAGTTGGCTTCTAGCAAAACACTATGACTATCTAAGATAACCGGATTATTAATCTCCATAAATGGTCTCACTTCATAATTAGTAATTGCACATTTGATTAAAGGACACAATTCCTTCACGTAATGCCTAGGCAGTAGCATGACGGCGGTGGCTGGTGTTGCGCCGCTCTAGACTAACGAAGGTGCCAATTCGTACCTCCAAATCCATGTCTCCAGCAGACTCAAACTCGTGCAAAAGAAATTAGAAGTTGAAGAAGGCGGAGAGCGGTATCGGTGAAGGCAGAGATATTCATTTATAATTACATAAAGGCGGTGGAAGGAGGGACTTGTAGAGAAAGACTTAACAGGTGTCAATAGGAAAAACGAAATATCAACACGTAGATAAATAGGGCATGTAAGTAATAAACCAACATAGAAAGGGCATATAGTATATTGTTCATTTGATGGGTTTCGGCTTTTAGTATAGTAAGGATAGAAGATTCGTAAGGATGCCTTGGGTTGAGCCTTAAGTTCATCTTGAGGCCATCCAAATTGTTACATATATGTCTCAAAAAAAATATAATGATTGAAATAACTAAACATAGCTTAATTCTATCCTTAAGTTTTATATAAGTATACTTTCTATAATATTTTTCACATTATATTTACTTTTTTAATATAAGAATCCTTCTATAAACTATCATATAATTATGAGTTCTATTATACAAACTATTACTTTAATAGCAATCGGAAAATATTTTTTTCAGGACATGAATAATTTGCGCGGTTAAAATGATTCTTTTTTAATATAAGAATCCTTTTATAAACTATCAACATTATTATATCATTTATTTTATTTAAGTTCTATGTATTAAGAATATAATTTAGTAAAATCTATCTATTTATATATTAAACCTATCAGTGTTTAAGCCATCAGAGCGTATTTAGGCCCATATTGTTAAGATGTTATTTTTTTGTTTTTCCATTTTTTTAATATATTAAATAATCAGCAAAATTTAAACAGGATTTATATTTCACGCACCGGAAAAATTCCTATTTCACGCACTGGTTCGTCCATCACGGACCATATGCATTCGTCCGTGACAGACCAAATGAATTCATACGTGACGCACGGATCAACTTGGTCCGTCACGGACGGATTCATATGGTACGTGACGGACGAACCTCTAAACCGGAAAATTGAATGTTACTTGTCCCCACCTAACTACATTAACTACCCCGTCAAATCTCATCAATATTACGTCAAAAATTAAACCCTAAACCTCTCCATCACTTTTCCATTTTCCTCCCACAACACATCTTCCATTCTCATCATCTTCAAAGAGTTCATTTCCATGGCAAATGAAGATGATTTTTCCAACTTCAATGGTGGAGAAGATGTTTCAAAGAGTTACAATTACAATGAGGTATGTTTTTTAAGCTTTTACTTTACATGTTAGTAAAAGTTTAGATTTTTTATGGTTCTTTCTTGTGAATGTATATGATTGAGTTGTTCTTAACCCAAAACAAACACTTTCTTAAGGTAATTTCAATAGTTGTGAGTACATGTTCATAAAAACTTCATCTTTGATTAAGTTATTATAAAAGTTGTAGAATTTGTGTGTAAAACTGCATGTTTGATTGTTTCGGCGGTGTTATATTGAGTGCAAAACTGCAAGACTTCATCCTTGTTCAGCCAATGTTTTTTGAAAGAAAAACAGTACGTGATGATTGGATGGTGTTGGTCTGTCACGTATGGATTCGCCTCATCCGTGACGGATGGATGTACTTCATACGTCACGGACCAGGTAAATCCATACGTGACGGCTGGAGTGTGTTTATTCGTCACGTATGGTTGTGTTTGACAGAAACTAGATACTTCGCTAACTTGTTTTTTTACTTCAATAGGAGAACAATATCGTGAACAACGGTATTAACAATCTGTCCCTAAATGATGCATGGGACATGGCACCACCGTCCTTCTTGTAACACCCCCAAATTTCCACCTTTGAAAGTATTACCGCCAGTGACCTCAGACGTACTGTCCGATGTCACCCAAGACTTTTCCAGTTGATATAAATCATCAACAAACAACAATTATGATACAAAATATCATAACTTTCGATTAAAACCATAGTCGCGAAATTTCAACACAATTCCAATACGACCAAATACATCAGAAATACATAATTAGAATCTTTATAGCGGAAGTCTTTACACAAAATCACCTTTTTAACACAGCGGAAGTCTTGTAAATAAAGCGACAAAATAACTTGTCAAAACACAGTTCATCTTCATAGTCGTTCTAGCCTTCACGGAACAGCAACATACCTGATGTGCCGAATCGAACGGATGACACCAGCCAACCATGCAAGGGAATAATTACGGTTGGTTAGTCTAATGAAAGACTACGCAAGGGTACAAAGCAGAGTGGTTCGAAGCAGTCGTATTAGGTTAGATTCATTGCTTCTCGAATCAAAACCGATGGCGATAGTCAACCACCATACTCCTACTAGAATAAACAAGAGGTATGCACAAGAGAAGATTCTTGGAGATCGAGTCTCACAGCAATCAATCCCAAAAGAAGACTCCAAATGAAATGAGCCTTATAGGAAACATGACAAATGTTGGGGAACATTAATTAATCACACACAATCACAGTGTCGCATTCGAGCGACTAAAAAGTTAAGACGAGCTTTCCTAGCTGCACTAGCGCTTAGCTGCACTACTCGTCCAAGGTATATTAATTATGTGCGACAACGGCACTTATCTCATTTAATTCCAAAACGATCATCACGTTATAAGCTTTTAAATCTCCCCACAAGAGATATCGAATCTCCTCACAAGAGATATCAGATCTCCTCACAAGAGATATCGGATCTCCTCACAATAGATACCAGAGGGAATAAATCCCAAAAGATTTGGCACTAGCTAAGTGCATCACCCTGAGTAAGGGCATGGTCATGACCTTAGAGAGTACTGGGGAAAATCCACCAAGTACTAGTTATAAAGAAACAGCTAAACCCCCACAAGGTACATAGCGTTCCTATGAATACTCGTGTTAACTAAATAGTTCAACACAGTAATAATCCACATCACAGCCATCAAGGCCAACATCAAAAACATATATCTATACTAGCGTTGTTCTAACAGAATACAACCTAGTATAATATCATGTTTTATTCACATATATAATAGCGTTGATTCTAGCAGAAATACAACCTATTAATATCATCTTTTAATCATTTTATCCTTTTAACAAAACTGTTCCCAACATAAACAAGAAATCATCCCAAATTAATTAACAACAAAACAATTGATAATTAATTGAAGTATGGAATGATGAGCAAGAGCGAACCGCCACTTGCCTTAGATCAGCAGAAGCTTAAGCAAAGCTTAGAGACAATGAGTTCCTGGATCTGAAACTGGAACATATCTTGGATAATAAATCCCTAAGAAATGACCCAAACGAGATCCTAAGTTAGATTCAATATCCACATAATTGAATCTAAAAGAATAGGAAAAGAATCAAAGGAATCGAGCCTCGCCCAAAGCCAAGCACCCACGAACACACACTCGGACAAGGCTCGCCGCGGGTGCGGTGGGAGCTTGCCGCGGGTGCGGTGGACAGACAGTGGCGAGCTTCTCGCGACTGCTTAAATGGAGAAAATCTTACCCAAATCGCTTGTATGCTTCGATTTGTCTATGGTTCGATCTCCCAACACCTTAGACCTTCTAATACCACTTAAGGTACCCTTCTCAACTCAAGAAAGCACTCGAAGGGAGCTCGGAATAGCTCAACAATGGCGAATTTCAGAGGGAAAAACAGAGGAGACAGGGGAAGGAGATGAAGAGCTTCTTCATCCTCTAATCCGACCCCTTTTATAGTCCAAATCCGAGTTTCCTCAAAGGGAACAAGCAAGGGGACAACCGGGAACAAGGGGACAAGGAAAAGAGCCCACTTGGCCGTCCACTTGGCTGCTCAAACGGCCGTGTCAGATCGGCCTTATCGCGAAAACGACGACCCCTGTTTTCTGGCCCTTGCCGTGGGTGCGGTGGAGTCCTGCCGCGGGGTGCGGTGAAGGCTAAAATGCTTTTGTCTTATCCGATTCACCTTGGGTTAAATTTCTTAACTCCAGGTTAAATATATTCGTACACTAACGACAAATTAACCCCGAAAACACTTCAACTGTATTTTATATTACTCAAAAAAATTTACAGAGCTCAAACATATTACAGAATGTCCGATCTTCTCTGAATT
This sequence comes from Rheum nobile, assembly GCA_027886185.1. Classification (NCBI taxonomy): domain Eukaryota; kingdom Viridiplantae; phylum Streptophyta; class Magnoliopsida; order Caryophyllales; family Polygonaceae; genus Rheum; species Rheum nobile. The sequence goes on along the minus strand of WOAB01000308.1, from coordinate 424,079 downwards.
TAATCCGTCTAGTAATACGGGAGTTGGAAAAATTCCAAAATATCCTTATAAAATGAGGAATATTACACTTCTCACTTGGGTTGTTCGGCGAACCTATGCCGCCTCCCCAACCTCATTTGTCGGGAATAGATTGTTTTGCTCGTAGTGGAATTTCGTCCGTAAGGTGGCAAGCTCCACCTAAGTTTGGGTTTTCGGCATTACACACACAATCGCAGTTTAGGTATCCTACACCTAAAGAAGTGATTGTTTCTGAAGATTATTCAAAGAAGTTCACCACGGGTGAAGTATTCGACTCTAGAGATGATGCAATTAAAAGGGCTAGACAGATTGCCTTTGATAATCACTTTTGCCTCACTATTGGTCGGGATAGAAACTTTGGTGGAGGAAGCCTTCGGAAGTCATGGTTGTTGTGTGAAAAAACGGGAATTTACATTCCTAAAGATGAAACTAGAGTAAGGCAAAGAACAAGGAGCAAAAAATGTGATTGTCCCTTCAGATTGTTGTGTCAAGAAAATCCGAGGGACTCATATACACTCAATGTAGTTGTTGGAACCCACAACCATGTCATTGGTGATGACTTGTACGGGCATGCAGTTGCTGGCAGGTTGACACCTAAGCAGAAGAAGTTGGTTAAGGTCATGACAGAAAATCATAGTAAACCATCAAAGATTGCAACAACACTTAACCAGGACCCGAACAACTGCACTAAAATGAATCAGATTTACAATGAAGTGTACAATGTCCGACATAGTGGGATGGAAGGAAGAACTGTGGTCCAAGAGTTCTTCCATAAGTGCAAGGAGAACAACTACTTTGAGGAGCATAGGTCGGATCCAACGACGAATAAGATCACCGACATTTTCTTTGCCAGTCCAGATTCCATGAAACTCCTAAAGGCATTTCCGTACGTCCTTTTGCTAGATTCCACATACAACACTAACAGGTTAGTGTAACACATCTACTTGCTACATCTATTTGTTGATATGTTTATTCATTATGCATGACACATCTTCTTGTGCAGGTATGACTTGCCTTTCCTCGAAATAATAGGAGTCACGTCTACATGGAAGAACTATAATGTGGCGGGGGCGTTTCTACAGCGTGAGACAGAAGACAACTACGTGTGGGCCGCACAACAACTTCTTAAAATGTGCTCAAAGTGTCAAGTAACACCGATATGCCTAGTGACAGATCGTGAAAAGGCCTTGATGAATGCATTAGATAAACTCTTTCCAAGTGCCAAGTCTATCCTCTGTAGGCGCCATGTGAAGAAGAACATAGAGTACAATGCTAGGAAGGAGATGAAGGATAAGAGCTTGGGTACAAGGTTTGCAAATGCATACTATAATTTATTCAAGCAAACAACTGTATCGAGATGGAGTTGCGTAGAATTCAGTCGGAATGGAGAGTTTGGCCACGTCTACTTTAGTATGTAAGAAACAACTGGCTCATACCGTACAGAGAAAGATTTGTGTCAGTTTGGACAAATAATGTTTTCACGCTTGGAACGTCAACGACAAACAGGTTAGTGGCCACGTCTCATTTGATAACAGAAACATTCTTCTATGATCAAACTTTAAACTCTTTTGTACTAAATATAGGGTTGAAGGAGCACATTCTAGTTTGAAAGACTTTTTAACTACTCCACATGACAGTCTAGACACAATATTCGGTCAATATCATTCAAAGATGGTTAACCAAGTGAAGGAAATCAAGGGGACCTTCAACGAGAGTGCACAGAACATGATGACGCTTGTGACTGGGGTTGATGTTTTCAAGCTGTTGAAGTACAAAGTATCTAAGGTTGCACTTGACCGCTTGACTGAGGAATACAGAAAAGGGGAAGATCCATTTCATGACAGTACCTGCACATGCCAGATGAGGGTGAGAGATGGATTATCGTGTGTGCATGATATCGCTAGATATGTGACGAGTTCAATCCCTATTAAGCTTTCAAGGTTGCATCCTTTTTGGAGACAATTGAGTTTGTCAGAAGTGCAAGACGAAGGTGAGGCTGAGGTGAAGCACAAAGTCGCGAGATCTTTGATGGATCAATTTTATACGGATGAGTTCCCCAATCTGTCAGGTGATGATCAAGAAAAATGTGTCTCGCGACTTTACGACATTGCTCGCCCCGAGGGGACCAGTCTGCAAGAGCCGGCTATTGTGAGGCATAAGGGACGGCCAATGGGAGCTCCAAACAAAGATAACACTAAAAGACATCCTTCTTCATGGGAATACACAGACAAAGAGATGGAAGGGACACCTCCCAAGAAGCAACGAGGTAGGCCACCAAAGCTCACTAGTACACATTCACCAAGCCCTACAGCTCCTAGCACTCCTTTGAGGCCATCTCAGGTTAGAGCTCCCAAGAATCCAATGGGTCAAATGTTTCCACCACCGTTTCATGCTCCACAGTCCTTCATTAAAGATTTTGAACCGTATATGGATATAGTTCCGTCGTGTATGCACGAACACATAAACGGTTACTTTGATATTGTTGGTGATGGAAACTGTGGATACAGAGCCGTTGCAGATCAAATATGCATTGGGCAGGAACAATGGAGGATCGTCCGACAATCCATGATTGATAAGGTGAAAGAAATCTTTCCATTGTATGCTCAGACTTGCCTCTTTCCGATTACGCTGGATACAATACTGGAACAACTTACATGGTTTGACGATGGGATGGCCCCAGAGAATACTTGGATGGTGATTCTAGATATGGATTGTCTGGTCGCTTCTGCATTCAATTGTGCAGTTGTCGTGTTGGGTGCTATGAATTCTACTTACTTGCCTTTGCAAGCGGTTCCACATCATCCCGGGGGTGCTAAGATAAAGACGATATGCATCTGCGATGTTTAGAAGGAGAGTCATTTTATTTCGGTATGTTACTAATCATTTAATCAATTTTTATTCATTATTTGAACTCATTAACTAGGCAAGTGAATATGTTCTCCATTCTTTTGTAGGTGGCCCTATTAGAGGCGTCATCGTTGCCTCCAGTATTTGTCATGTGGGAGCATGCAAAGGATGCCTCTGCTGCTTGTCTGTATGATCCATTCACTACTCAGTTGATGACGTATGGACCTTCCAGAAGAAAGAGACGAGGTCGCAAGCCGACTTAAATATTATTGTAATCGCACATTGTAAAGATATTGTTAGGGCAACTTAATATTCTATTTTCTGTATGGATTTTTAGAAGTATAACTTTTACGTAATCCCGAATTGGTTTTTTAGGAGTCAACTATAAATTTCATCGCGATGTAAATTTAGCTTCTGTAAAGAGGCACGGTTTAGGATAATCTGTACATGATGAACCACTACAATCTGTACGTGATGAACCAATACAATTTGTAAGTGACGAACCAATACAATCTGTACGTGACGAACCAATATAATCTGTACGTGACAAAGCAATACAATCTGTACGTGACGAACCAATACAATATGTACGTGACGAACCAATACAATTTGTATGTGACGGACCAATATTGTTGAAGACAATACAAATTGTTCATTACGCTGGTTTAGCGTTTGAAGAAATTAAGGTAGTCTTTGGTGAACGTTCGCTTCATATGATATCTCTTCTTTGCTAAATTTGCTTGCTCCCTACAAAGGTTGATAGTACATAAACAACATTAGACAAAAGATACGACATGAATCACCTACGATGTACATCATTTAGTAGATTGAAGTTATACCTACGAATGTTATCAAGATCTTTAACAAGATCTTGTTTTTCCTGCCATTGTTGTCGAATAACCGCATGTGCCTTCTCCTCGTACATTGGATCAATCCACTCCCTGAAACGACATGTATCTTTTGGGCATCCCCAATACCTTCTCCCGTAGTTCCACTGCAAATCCCAAGATCGGACAACGGCTGTAAAATTACAGTAGCATAGCCTATCTGCATTTGTTGATGATTTTGATGAAGATGCCATTATTTGTTATAGTGTTTGGCTTCTAACAGTAGCCCTAATGCTTCTTATATAGTGAAAGGAGAGAGGCGTTGTGTTTGACAGCTAATAACCAGGTGTTTGACAACTGTTGTATACAGCTGTATACAGTTGTTTGCCAGTTTTTGGCTTCGACCCTGACGAACGAAGCCAAACCACGCGTGATGGACCACTATGTGCCACCCTCATCATTGCCATGTTTGAAGGATATTTGTGGAGATCTATTGCATCGACCAACAATTAACAACAAAGTATCAAATGTGCGATATAAAAGTTATGGCAAAGACATGCAAATTAGTTTGATTATCATCATAAAACTAGTCAAGAAACTACAATTCCATAAACGGTGCGACACTCCCTAAAATACAACCAAAGTAGCAATTGAAAACTTGAATGCACTTAATTTTGTCCTCTTCATCATTGCCATGCTCGTAGGGTCTGAAGTCCTGGATGCAGTGTCGCACAGCAGCGCGCATGTTGTAGAATTGTTCTTCCTCCGCATCATAGAAAGGATTTAGACGCTGGAATGCTTGTCCAATGACCTACAAAAATATGTATAAATTAAAAAGAATCGGTTTAATTGTATAAGAAAAGTAAAAACAAATATCCAACACATTTTTTTACCTGGACAGGATCTCTGATGCCAGCATCCTGAGGCCTGACACATGGGTGTGTACGAGGTATGTACCACTCCATGTAGTCGGCACTATACTCATACCCTTCTAAAGCAGGAGGGCCCATATGTGTGATCCAGATGGAGTGTTGACTTCTTGCATCCCAACTCCAGTTTGAAGCGGGGTCATACTGCACTATATATCTCCTAATGTTGGGATGTCTGTGCGCTTTGATGGGCTCTATAACTGGTCGGGGAATCCCCTATACCACTCCAAATTGCCTCGATACCCGATCCGGTATATAGGGCTCGGTAATTCTCAGAAAAGAGATGACCCCATGAAAAAAGGCAGGAGCCAACCCCGGGATGTTGTAATTAACGTAGCCATAGGGCTGTCAGTCAACCTATACAAAAAAAGGTGCAATTAACTCCAACTCTTACACAAAAAAGGGTGCAATTAATGTATTACACAATTGTAATACATTAATATGAGAAATAAACTACATCGTATGATACTTACATGCCTAGCTTGCATTAAATCCAACTCTTCCCTGTAGTTTCTTCTCTGCCTACTAGGAGTCTGCACGGGATTCCATCGGCTGACATATGGCACAACGTCTTCGAAGCAGGAATTTTGTTGTGGGAGAAAGCTATGGAAGTATAGATAGATCCAAGCCTATACATAAATACCATGGTTAACATATCAACCTTACCTTAAATGTAATTAAATTATATAAAAACAATATGCAACAAAATCCTTACCAACAACAAAGTGTAGCAGGTGGACATCTGACGACACTCATGCCGTGAACACTCGCCCAATGATCGATACATGAATGCCAATGTGCCAGAACCCCAAGAAAGATTGCAAGTATCACCAATGTCACTCACGTAGATCACATAAGGCATGGGCATCATGTGTTGGGACTTGTCTGAAAAGAGGGTCGAGGCCATCAGGTACCACAAATAACCAGACGCGATCTCATCATCATCTAGGTCATTGTTCAAGCAATGATATTTCAGGTTGTCTGCAGTGACACCATGTTTAGCCATTTCTTCCGTCAAGGAAAAGAACTGTATTGCCCTCATCGCTTGTTGATTGTACAATTCATTTTTACCCTTGCTGTGATCCTGGAGAGGAAGTCCCATTTCGTGCCCATCAATCTTGAGGCCCAAAATCATGTACACATCCAGGAGAGTGATCGTCATCTCTCCAAATGGCATATGAAATGAATTTGTCTCTGGCTGCCATCGCTCCAGAAATGCAGAAATCAAAGGCAGATCTACATAAGTGTACATCAGGTCTTGTAAATGTGTGATGCCGCTGTTTCTGGCAAGATCACACCATGTAGAGTCATCGTCAAGCCTCCATTTTCTTAGTTGCTCTTGTCTGAGCTGAAACGTAGATAATAGTTTAATAACAGGCTCAAGTTTTGATAACTTATAATGCCCTGATAAATGAAATATGCAGTGTGGGCAGTGAAACTAAATAGCAGGTATGGGATCTCCGGACCTCCCGATACAGGTCCTATCAACTTGGGATCGACAGCATCCCGACCTTCAGCCTGTCTAGCCTGCCTAGGCTCTCTATCCTGCCTAGGCTCTCTACCCTGCCTAGGCTCTCTACGTTGTGTAGGAGCAACATGTTCCTCCGTTGGTTCCTCAAAATGAGGCTGTTGAGCGGGCCAATATGCTTGCCCACTCATACCTCTTGGCCACATGGGCCAACCACTAGGCTCCTGAGGTGTAGGAGGTACGTACCAACCACTATGCTCCTCAGATGTAGAAGGTACATATCATATCGGATCCTATAAAACAAATTATTAGAAAAAATATTAATTAACCGACAAGTTTAAGAATATGTATAGTTACTTACCACATTTCCCACATTCTGGTATATAGGTGGATCATTAAGCGTCGTGTTGTCGAGTACAGGGTCTGCATACATCGGTACAGCAGGAGGGTCACGGTTCGTACTCGGTCCTGCTTCGTCACTTTTTTTGGATTTCTTCTGCCTCCTTCGATATACTATACGATCGTCTACTTGTTCCTGTTCTTGTTCCTCACGTACAGCGTTCCACCTTCTGTGACGTGCAGATCTTGTTTCGTTTTCCATCTGAAATAGAAAAAAACAAAACTTTAGGGGGAGCAACAACAAAAACAACATCAACAACAACACCCTCAATAACAACAACATCAACAACACCAACAACAATATCAACAACAATATCAACAACAACATCAACAACATCATCAACAACAAAAACAACATCAACAACAACAAAAACAACAACAAATGCGCTGAACCAGATCTGCTTGATCCGTCTGAGATGGATCATGACGATCCGTCCGTGACGGATCATGACGATCCGTCCGTGACGGATGGAGTCAATTCGTTCGTCACGGACCAGATCTGGATGGATCAATTTTGACAGATCTGGATCTGTGCAGTTCGATTTTTTTTTGACAAATTTCGTATGCAGATCCATATTCAAAACCGACATTAAATCAATTGAAACAACCTTCAAACATGTTTAAATCCAATACTAGACAAGTAATCCCTAAACGAAAATCATCTAAAATGTCTTAACAACTTCAATAATTTCAAGATAATTCAACTAAGTGAAGAACAAATACAGATTTAACTAAACTTACGGATCGTGACGGACGGATTGAATCGAAACGTGACGGATCGAAGCCTTTGACATTGGGAGCGAAATCGCGAGTGGGTTGCTGCAAATGAGGGTTGATGCAAATGGCAGACGAAGTCGCTGCATTTATATGCAGCGACTTCGTCCGTGACACACGGATTGGGTTGGTGCGTCACGGACGGTTTCATGTGGTCCGTCACGGACGGAGTGCTTTAGTTCGTCACGGTCGGCTTCATTTGGTACGTCATGTACGAAACAGTGCGTGAAATAGAAATTTTACCCGTGCGTGAAATAGCAAGGGCCAATTTAAATTAACAAAGAGATCTTAACAAGAATTGCACCAAAAATTAAAAATCTTAACAGTTTTAAATTCTTTAGGACATGAATACAAATTACTTTTTTTCAGTTTGAGCAAAAGATATAATACAGTTTATTTCATATCTCTTTCATTATTAACTATTTTACGCTTTAATATTTTTAGGCACTAATTACCATATGTATAAGTAAATTACTTTTTGAAAATGTGTTTGTAAAATTCATACAACCTAAAAATAAATAATTCAATAAATTGTAAAAGTTGCTCAATTCGATTAGATTTTTAATATATATGACGATGTATCGACGAAATAATGTTAATAACTTTTTCTGTTTTAAGATTGGTTCTTTTTTCATATTCATACTTAATTATGGTAATTGCAAAGTGATTTGTGTTTCTTTTACACATCAATAGAATAACCCAAATTATTCTAGACTCAAAAAAATTATTCTAAAACTAAGAAAAATGTAATAAACTATAATCTAATTGTAATGTTTTATAAGCATGTGACTTTTATTTCTTTTATATATATTTAACTCTTCGTTTATGTAAATATTTCTAAAACTATCTAGAACATAAGTTATAAAATCTTATTTTTGAAAAATATTGTGTTACATTTTATATATTTTAATATTTTAATCTAAGACATATATTAGATAGACTATTTTAAAATATAAAATAAGTATGATACGTATAAATATGCAATTTCATGTCAAAGATACAATTTTCTTAAAAGAAGGATCCAACAAAGATAGAAATTAACATTTTGTAGTATTTAAGTCATATATAGTTGCAAATGCATCATAACCACCTATCTTAATATTTTAGAACTTGATTCATATTTGATATTTTACTTTTTTAATTGAGTAACATAATCTGTTGTTGAAGTTGCATTAGAACAATTTATCTATACATTTAATCATATTTAATTAATTTATAAACCAAAATCTTATATAATTATGTGTTTTATTTTTGAAAATTGGTTCCTGAATTTGTTTCGAACTAGATATCATATTATTTGATATATGATTTGTTTTCTTTATTTTTTTAGATTTTTTTCTATTATTTAGAAGTTATAAATCACCATGATTCATAAATATATGTTTAGTAAATGCTATGTGATTAAGATCTTAACTTAAATGAATATCAATATGAAAACTGCGATTAAATTTATTTTTTTTATTTTCTTATGACATCCTATACATATGTATTTTTTCATTACTATGTTCAACTACACTTAGAAGGATCAATTTATTCTATCATTATTCTCCATGAATGTTTTCAGTTTTTTTTTCATTTTTAGATCACTTTGTCAATAAATATTATTATTGAATCCTAATCAATTTCTAAACTTTAGTTAAAAAAGTTCATGGAAGTAAATTCTGAAAAAACCAATTATAATGTTGTAAATAAATTCATATTTTACAATTATTTAGAGGTGATTTTGATTATACATACATAAATATATGAGTTCCAAATAACCGTACATGACACATGTATTACACTAGTTATCTTAAAAACTTACAAATTTACAGAAGTTTAATTTTGTAGGCCACCATTGATTGGTCATAATCATATACCAACTTTTCAATCAAATTTATTACATACTAAAATAGATAGTATATAAATTGACCCCATGAATAAGTTTCTATTGGTATTCACAGTTTCACTGCAGTAATATTGTGAATAAATTTCAGTAAATTTTTACATTACTATTGTGTATATATTTTTGTACGAGAAAAATCATAAATAGTTTTCAGTATCAATAATATTAATATGACTATGAAATATGAGTCAAAACCTTTTATTTAGGATTAGAAATCCTAAAACTTCAAAATCTTGTACACACTACTGAATAACGTGTAAAAGTTTAAGGAGAGAACAAAAAGAGCTGTAACCCCAAAAACACTCCCAACCACAAAACCCAAAATACAACCCCCATAAGCACTAATACCAAAAACACTAATCCACCACCAGTCCACCAACAACAACGTCAACAACAACTACTTTCTCTAAAAAAAACACCCAATATTCATCAATCAAACTCATCCAACCTCCAACAACAACCAATAACAATCAAGGGACTGTAACCCCATTACATTTACCAACAACAAACAAGGAACCTTCTTTTTCATGAGTAATTCCATAACATTTACCAACAATAATCGAAAAAATCTCAAAGATCAACAATATAAGCTATCAAAGCAAACCAAGAACAATCAAGGACATGGAAAAGTGGATAATCTCCCACCTCCACCATCAATGGATAACCTCCCACCTGCACCAACACTAAGGGACAACCTCCCACCGACCACCATATCAATAACCTCTCCATTCACCTTGTGCTTTTCACATTCACTCTGCATCATCAGCCTCCCCGTTTACTCTGCATCATCAGCCTCCCCTTAACCACCAAATTAAACCACAATACTCAAACCTTGACATCTAATCGATTTGCCGTTTTCACTGTTTCGTTTCCAGCAAATTAACCACCGACTGAACCACGTGAATCTAACAAACCTTCACACGCTGACAAACCCTTTCGCGGCGACCACCCATGGTTGTCGGACTGTCGTTTCTTTCTTAAACCAGTACATCTCCTTGAAAAAATACCCCCAATTGACCCTTTGGCCTAGACAAATTGCCAGATATGTGAACGCACCGCCTGCTTTTTTCATGCTTGTTTGTGTTTGCTAGATTGGATTTGGGGGCAATAAAATTTATTTTAAAAAAAGGAAATAATAATGATAAATACAGTACAAACTTAGCGTCTAGCTTACTCTATAGCGATCACGGTTGAGCTTGCTTAGCAAGTTTCACTTTAGAATAACAATATGGAATAAAAAATAACTAGTATAGTATCCGTGTCTTGTACGGAATTTGTTTATTTTTTCTTATATTTGTAATAAAGATATTTTTAAATTATGGATGAGTCATTGGGTGAATATTTATTTTATTAGTTATTTGAATAAAACATGAATAAACGAACATTAAAACTGTCATCAAAATATACAAAAGACTAATTATATAAAGAGAGACGGCACTCTCCATAACTTTATTAATACTAAAATTGGCTAATTAGTGTTTCAAATAGATATAGCCACACCACTTACATCAATACTACTAAAAGCAACAAAAATTACAAAAAATTATCATAAAACACATGAGAATGAAGAAAAAAACATTAAATGTGGAACGATGTTCAAAATGACTACAAATTATTAAAAACTTCCTTGTATACTACATTGGTTGTAGTATTATACCTCTTCTTGTCTTTGTCGCAAATCAATATCTTCAAACCTTTCTTGCTAGTGACCCTTGACGATGCAACATAAAACTGACCATGACTGAAAACGGGACGTGGAAGATACAAACTAACATTTGCAAGAGATTGGCCTTGGCTTTTGTTTATGGTCATAGCAAAACATACACTCAAGGGAAATTGTCTTCATTGAAACTTGAAAGGGAATGAAGTGTCTGATGGTGACATTATCATGCGAGGAATCAACACAGTATGTCCGATATTGTTGCCTGAGATAATTCTCCCTTGTATAACATGACTGTCAAGTTGCGTGGTGATCAGTCTCGTCCCATTGCATAAACCTAAAGATTGATCAATATTTCGGAGCAGCATAATAGGCACACCAACCTTTAGTTTGAGGACATGATTTGGCAGACCAGAACATCTCAGATTGTTCAAAAAACCAGACGTATAAATACTCGCATCATCGTCTTTAACAGAACCTGCCTTGCACAGACTATCAGAGCTGAGATATATCTTTTCATCACCAGGCAAAGAAGACAATATATATTCATTAACTTTATCTACCTCTTCGTGTGTTGGAGCGAGAATGGCTCGTTCTTCAAAGTATGCAGGACACAACTGATCTTCCATTAAAGAGGGATAGACAGATTTAATAACTGCTGGAATCGGATCTAAATCATAATCCTTGACCAATAGTTCATCGGGGATTTCTATTTGCGCTTCGCCATCATTATCAACACCTGTAGTCACATCTCCAATGCTTAATATCCATTCTGAAAATTCTTTTGCCTCTTGGATCTGAGATTCAGATATACCTTGTTGAATCCTCATGTTCCTTGTCAGCGTAAGAACTTTGCAATGATGCCACAAATAAGAGGAATTAATTGTAGCAAAAACAACATCTTCCCTGCTCCCTTTTGAGATAACGGGTAGGATTTGCCTAAAGTCTCCACCAAATACTACGAATTTTCCTCCAAAAGGTTGTTCTAAACTAAGAGGATTTGTAGCTCGTAAAATATCTCGTAACGTCCTGTCTAAAGCTTCAAAACAATACCTATTCGTCGTGACTGCTTTATCCCAGATAATAAGTTTGGCGGCACATATCAACTCAGATAATTCCGTACCTGAACATATATGACACGTTGAATCCTCATTAACTTGCAAAGGTATTTTAAACCTCGAATGAGCAGTTCTGCCGCCGGGTATTCGGAGAGCTGCATTTCCACTTGAAGCAACGGTAAGTACTATTTCACCTTTTGACCTTAAAGTCGCCGAAAGTGCCCTCCATATATACGTTTTGCCTATACCACCATAACCATATAAAAAGAAGACACCCCCGTTATTTGATAAAACAGCATTCATGATCTCATCGTACACTCATTTTTGCTCCATTGTAAATCTAGAGAGTAATTGTGAATGTTCATCGGCTAGACATGATTTATCATATCGATGTTCATCTTGTATAAGCTTGTTGAAACCTTCAGATATGAGGCTTGAATCTACAGAAGGCATGGTTTTATAGTGACTCAAACTACTACCATTTCGTCGTAATAACTTGTCAATTTCGGCAAGAGCGTAGTTTTGTAACTGCTCATCAGTAACATGCAAATCTGCATATAAATATAATTCACATGTCATTACAATTAGATGAGTACAATATATTCTGCCAAAAACTATATCAAATATTATGATCAAGTACAAAACCTTAAATAATCACATACCCTTAATTCGTAGAATTCTCCTCTGTTTATCGGCAATGTCATCTGCTAAAAGTCTCCATGTTTGTTGCCAAACAAACTCTGGTTTTGCCATACAATCAGACACCAATAGAAATACAAAGAGACTCCTAATGTAGTTTGTTGATCCCCAATAACTTGCTTCAGTTATACCGTCAACATATTCTTTGTCATCATCTAACAACCCCATTGCATAGCAAGCTTCTTTAAATGTACTATAAACTGAATCTTCAACAGTCCTTAAATCTTCGTAGCATGTTGGTCCTTTTATATGATTCAACAAAATTCTAAGATAGTACTTCTCTCCAGTACCAGGAGCTACGTGATAAATCCTGCCAACAGAACCACCCCTGACACGTTTTTTCCAATGCCTAGTTGAAGCAACCCAAACAAATTTATCTGGAAATTCAGAATAAGTCAAATCTTTAGCTTTTGGAAACTTTTTGTTAGCCTCCATCCATTGCAGAAACATTGATTTATCACTTTCATGATCATTTAAGACAGCATCAATAGGATCATCATCATTAAACAAAACGCTTTCCTCGCCGGGAAGATGCAAATTCAAACGTTGAACAGCAGGAGTCCTGTAATGAGTATCAAAGCCAAAAATCCTCCAAGCCGCTTCACACGCAGATACATACCGAGCGGTGTAGTAGTTTTTAATTTCGTCCATGCAATTATCACCGACATTGTTTGCATCAGAGTTTGTAATTGCAACTGTGATGCGATCATGGCCTTTGTTTATGTACTTGAACAGATACTTGATAGAGCCCGATCGGTTGCACCATTCAACATTTATACATGCATTATATTTTAGTAGAAGAAATGCATTGTAAGGAACCACATACCGATTATCAAGGGGAACTCCACTTTTTTCTTGTAACACCCCGTAATTTTTAAGGGTATTTTGAATTATTTTTAAATTTTTCTTATGCCCGTTTTACTAGACGGATTTAATTCAGTGAGTCTCGGACCTTCTGAAAAGGGGTCTGAGCTCTGTAAAATTTTCCGAGCATTATATAATACAGTTGAGGTGTTTTCGGTGTTAATGTATCGTTAATGTACGAATATATTTAACCCGGAGTTAAGAAATTTAATCCAAACCAAGTTCAGATAAGAATTAACGAAGTCGGCTTAAAACCGCGACTCACCGCGATTGACCGCGATCAACCGCGATTCACTGCGACTCGCCGCGATCGCGGTAATGCCTTTTGTTGAGCAGTGTCGTCTTCCTCGCGAGGCGGTTACTGTAGCGCCTCTGTTTTCTCTGTTTTTGGGCAGGCCAAGTGGCTCCTTTGCCTTGTCCCCTTGTCCCCTCCCTTGTTCCCTCAGATGAAGCTCGGATTGGGCTATAAAAGGAGGTGAAACCCGGAGCTAAGAGGCTCTTCTTCATCCTCTTCTTTCTTCCTCTGTTTTTCTGTCCACCATTGTTGAGCAAGTTTTGAGCTTTGTTGGGTGAGAATTCGAGATCCCTTTGAGTGTTAGAAAGGTGCTCTTGAGTGTTGTGAGAAGCTTTGAGGTATTGGGAGATCGAACCATAGACAAATCGAAGGCAAACAAATCGGTTTGGGTAAGAAATTCTCCATGGGAGCTGTCGAGCTTCGCCACTGTCTGGCCACACGAAAACCGCGACTGGCCGCGACTCGCCGCGATCGCGGTGAGGGCGTCCGAGTGTGTGTTTTGTGGTTTGGCTTTGCCCGTTTCCTTTGATTTCTTCTTGTATTCTTTTAGATTCATATATAAGTGTATTGAATCTAAGTTAGTATCTTGTTATGGGTCGTTTCCTAGGGATTTTTATTCCAGATCTGTTCCAGTTTTGGACCCAAGAGCCGTTGTCTCTAAGCTTTGCTTAAGCTTCTGCGGATTCAGGCAAGTGGCGGTTCTCTCTTGTTCATCATTCCATATTTGATTATTTATCAATAGTCTTGTTGTTAAATAATTTGGGATGATTGTTAATTATGTTGAAAATTGATTTGATAACGTTATGTGAAATAAAACGGATATTATTACTAGGTTGTATATTCTGCTAGAATCGACGCTAGTATATGATAGATTTGTTGTGCAGGTGAAGGCCGTAAGGGTCCTTGATATGGATTATTGTGTAGGTGTGGGCCGTGATGGCTCTGTGTGATGTGTTTGCGTGTTTAACTGTTAGTTAGCACGAGTATTCGTAGGAGCGCCTGGATCCGGTGTGTTCCATGGGCGTTTCTTTATAACTGTTTAGGGTAATTAAGACCCAATGCGATAGTGAAAGTTTGGACTCTGTGAGGTTCATTCTTTATAAGGGCGATTAAGACCCAATGCGATAGTGAAAGTTTGGACTCTGTGAGGTTCATTCTTTATAAGGGCGATTAAGACCCAATGCGATAGTGAAAGTTTGGACTCTGTGAGGTTCAATCTTTATAAGGGCGATTAAGACCCAATGCGATAGTGAAAGTTTGGACTCTGTGAGGTTCATTCTTTATAAGGGCAATTAAGACCCAATGCGATAGTTAGAGGTTTGGATCCTGTGAGGTCCAGTTAAAAGTTTATAACGTGATGTGTGTGTGTGTGTGGTCATTTAATTCAGATAAGTGTCTGAAAGCACCTAATTAATGAACTTTGGCGAGTAGTGCAGCTAGGCTCTAGTGCAGCTAGGAAAAGCTCGTCTTTCCAGGCAAGTGGTTATGAATTAATTTGAAATAATTAAAATCTGATATTATATTAGGTTGTATATTCTGCTAGAATCAACGCTAATATAAGAGATATGCTGTAAACATGTGACTTGAGATTGTGATGTGATTTGTGATATGTGGAATTGCTTGTGTTGTGTTTGTGTGAATTATTGGTAAAGCCCTTGCTTAGTCTATTCATTAGACTAACTCTTGTATTTTTATATTTCTGTAACGTCATGGGGGTGTCGTCCGTCCGTTTTGGCACATGCAGATCTAAGAAGGCTAGAACGACTATGAAGATGAACGGTGTTTTGACAAGTTGTTTTGTCGTTGTATTTTAAAGATTTCCGCTGTGCTATTTTGTCGTTTTGTTTAAAAGTATTTCGCTGTTGTATTTCTGATTAATTGGGTCGTTTTAGGAATCGTGTAATTCCGCGACCATGTGGTTTAATAAAAGTTATGATTTTAGTATTGTAACTGTGTTTTAAGTCAGTTATGACGTCGGAAAAGCCTGGGGTGACTTCGGGGTTTACGTCCGGGGTCATCGACAGTAACGCTTTCAAATGGGGTTAAATTTGGGGGTGTTATATTTATATCGTTCTACCATCGTCACGTCTTCTGTACACAGGATAGCCATCGTCATCAACAAAAGTTTGGTCAACAATTTTTTTTGAAAAGTACTTTCTACACTTTCCATCAGCCATACAAGGAGACGATGGTTTAGAAGCTCCGCATGGACCATGCATCATGAAATTTCTCACGACATCGAATAAATCAGCATCCTCAGTTGGGTGTGGAATTTCTGCAGAAATGACCGAATCTATATCTGAAGTAGTTGGCAACTTAGATTCCTTATCCAGAAATAATAAAATATGTGCATGTGGCAGACCACGCTTTTGGAATTCAATTGTGTAAATAACTGCAAAATATTAATAAGTCAAAGTTATAAATTCAATTGATTTAATCGATTTTAAAAAAGCAAAAATAATACATTTAATAGAATATAACACGTCGGGAAAATAATTAATTTTATACACATATAAACAATAACTTAAATGAGGACAGTAAAAGAGACCTTACCTGAAGTAACCTTGCCAAAAAAATTGTTTACTTTGAAATCTTTGATCATGGACTCTAGTTTCATGTGGAATACTCTACATATAATGTCTGGTCGATCCTCTGGTTATAGACCCCTTTCTTCACAAAACTTGACAATTTCAGGCCATTTTGAATTGCATGTGAATGTTATGAATAGATCTGGATAACCATGGTGTTTGCATATTGCCATTGCATCTTGATAGTTCTACTGCATATATCTAGGACCACCCGCAAATGAAGATGGCAACACTATTCGCTTTCCAGAAGATGTCGGTGCTGTATGACCCTTGCTCATTGTTGAAGCAAGATTTGTATATAAATCAGCACGTATGTTCTTCTGATGATATCGATGATAGTTCAACCTTTCTGGTTCAATCATTGTGTAAACATCAACCAGAAATTGCTGATACAACTTTCTAGATGACCTCAGAATTCCGGCTTTGCCTCAACGCTCGTGAATTCGAAACTGACAGAATTCTTTTAACGTAACCCTTGACCTCTTCCTTGCAGAAGTGTTGCACCTTTCACTTAAATCAATATCAGTTCGATACCCATCCTCACCATAAGAGAATGCCAACGGATATTGAAGCGCAAGATACGAAGGATGTAATTCGTGAATCCGTTGTAACTGACCAGACCTTGTATGAAGTATAATGTCCCTGGGCTGATAATTTGTATCACTTTCACCAAGAATAATAGCAGCAACCTCTGAACTCGTCGGGATATTATATCTCCGCCCATCAGTGTTTCTATTGCTAAGCAGCCGTAACTTCATATCTCTAACACCTTCATCCTTAAAACGATCTCTGGCCATTCTAAATGCTTTTGCATGGGGTTGTGTTGATCTATCATCTTTCTCAACTCAATCACAAGCGATTCATCAACTTTTTTGACTCTAGAACTGCAAAAAATAAAGATCGATGGTCAATCTTAATATTAAAGAATAACATTATATAACTATACGCGGTACATAAAAAAATATGTAATTGACATACCTTATTGCATTGATTCTGTTTGAAACCTTATTTTCAGTATCATATATATATAGTTGGGAAAACTTTGGAGTTGTGCCCGACACTGGTAACAAACTCCCTATTCTGTGAAAATTTTGACCATGCATTCGGTAACAATACATTCCACGACCTTTCGTGATGGGTGACACAGTTCCTCCCAAAGAGGTGAAAGCAAACATCATATTGTAAGCTATAATGTTCTCACAAAATTGTTTGCTTTTTGGATGCTTATTTGTCAAAAGTTTTTTCAACAACGGTGGTGGCTCTTGTAGCAATGGGAGCTCAATTTTTCCTTTCATGCAACATAATGAAGATATATGACATATATCTTCGCTTGAAGGGTTTTGTGTGTTTATTCTTTCAGCATGCCATAGCAATGCCCCACAATGCATACATTCATATACTGGTTCACCGTGATCGATGTATTGAACTATAACATATTAATGAGTGTTAAATAATAAACAAAAAAATGATAAAAATTAGGAAATAATACAACAGACTTACCCGGGTTACCAGTATGATTTCTTGTACCTCTATTCATCACTGTAACAGGATTTGAACCGTTGCGCATTGTTATATAGAGAATAAAGGTTGAACAAATAATCTGTAACATATATATTAAATATACAAAAATGTGCTTATTTTAACGTATTTTATGTTCATATACTATTTTGTACCAATCCTAATGTAACGAACAATAGTATCATTCTATGCATAACAAAAATATGATACTAATTTAAAAATTACCTATATTTCGCAATGTAGATGAACACTCTGGCAAAGCAGATGAATTAGTGGTTGCTGAAATTGAGATATGTAAGTTGTCATGTTTTTTGAACAATGAAATAATTTATAACATATATGAATATTCAAATAAATGACAGCATAACTTTCATTAAGGATTTAGCTTCACGAATTAAGGAGTTATTGCTAACCTGATTCAATTAGTGGTGTTCCATGTCTCTTATGTCTAAGCACATTCATTCTCAACATCCTCTTACGTCGAGCTAATTTGTCAATGTAAAATAATTACACTTATTCAAATGAAATAACTCAATCAATTAATATATACTCATTACTATCATACCTTGTTCAACTTTTGTTATCTCAACTTGATTAGTAAGGCTTGCGTTTTGTACAGGAGCTATAGGAGTATTACATATATCATATTACACATAGTGATATAAGAAAAAACATAATATAATATTTAATAATAAATTTTTAAAAAAGTAATTTAGTACCATGGTTCTGCGTGTCATTTATGCTTAAAGGTTGAAATGAGATCGTAGTCATTTGATCCGCTATTGGAAAATGTAAATCCGTCGGCGTAACATTAACGAACAATTAATAAATACACAGATATTGATTTTTCTTATACAAATACACGTAATAAAAGAGTATAAAATAACAAATACGTTTTGCACAATTATAACTACATTCGAACATTACCATTACCTATTTGTGGTATAGAAGATGAACATTCTGCCAATATAGATGAATTCTGTATACCTTCACATTTAAGTATTACATGATTATATGTTTTCAAAACATATAACTGTGTATATATGCATACATAAAAGTATATAACATAATATATTTCATTAATAACTAACCATTACACGTAACAGATAATGGTGTAACTTGAGTCAGTTTAGAATTTGTGATATTTCCATTTACATTGCCTGCAAAAAGTTTTGTCAAGAATTGTATATCATTATTTATTAATTTACAATAATAACAATTTTCTTTTGCTTACCTGATGCGTTTAGTGATGTGCCATGTCGCTTATGTCGTATGACATTCATTCTCAACTTCCTCCTATGTCGAGCTATGTTGTGCATTAAATTTTAATAAAATTAGTATAAATAACAAAATAACTAAAATCATATAAATTTTACAATTAACATACCTTGTTCAATATTTTGCAAATGAATTTGTTGTGTCAACATTGAATTGTACGCTTCAACTGTTAACATAATCGTATACTATTATAAGCAACTTATTATGAGTACGACACAAAATAAATTTTAATATTGGATAAACAGATTAATACCATCGCTTAAATGTAATAGAGTATTTGAACATCCTGTCAATACACCTGAATTTCTTGAACCTGAAAATTAAAGTATTAAATAATAATACATTAGTAATTACCTCAAACTTAAGAACTTAAACTGGAAATGATAATAAATTAGCCTGGAAACAATATAGACATGTTACCATTTATAATAGTTTAATGCATGCATAACTTTGTTTTGGGTAAGCAAGTCGTAAATTACTTTTATATTGTAATTAATTAATATTTTTTTGTTATAATATCCATGTGTAGCGGTGGTCCATCCGTCTTATTTCTTATCATATTCATTCTCAATTTCTTCCTTTGTGGAGATAATGTGTGAGTGAAAATAATAATCAAATATTATACTTACATAAATCCCTTTTTTGTATACCACTTGTTAGAATATAATTCCTTATTCAACATTGTGAATTTAATTTTGTGATGTAAGAATGACTGTGCAATTGAACTACAAATAAATAATTTTATCATAGTGTACTTATTATTTTTATTCAACCAACAAAAATAACGGAATAAATTGGAGATTAAGACTAAAAAAAGTATACCATAGTTCTCTTGATTCGGATCACTTGTAGGAAAAAATGAATTATGACCGTTTTGATCACTTCGAGATAAATGCAAAGCCGGTGCTGTAATATTTTGTTGCACTGCATAAAGTATAGTTAGTTTAAAATAGTCTTTTTACAATCATACAATTAAAGATATATTATAATTTACAACATGAAGCACTTGTTACAATTTAGCGTGTATAATCAAATGAAATAACGACTTTATATATTAACAATTACTAACCATTTGAAATATCGGACATGGGGATACGACCACTAACAAAAGAATTGTTTCTAACTCCATGAATATATCCTGCAGTATCAATATTTAATCTCAACAATAAGATTTGAATTTATTGGGAAAAGTTTGAAATATTTGAAAATATCTTTTGACCTGATCGAGTTGAATTCGTGCGTTGCCGTTTATCTCTAATAACAGCCAATCTCAACGCTCTATTATGTCGAGTTAATTCGTCCATAACAAAATTAACCTGCAAAATCTGGTTATACTTTAAAAAAAATTATATTTATTTATTTTTTGTAATCACATTTAATACATAAATTGCATAAAATATATTTATGAATAAATTTGTTAAAATAAATGTAAAAAACTAAAGGACATGTTTATATTCTTTTGTTACATGGGCTTATATGCAAAAAAAAAACATCATTGGCATGGTTTCGCATGATATGAATACGTATAGGCCTAATACATACAAAAATAATATTATGTACTTAAAACAAAATTGTAATCTACTATATAATAACTATTTGCATGTACTTATATAAAAATATTATGTACTTATCAATGGACATATATTCGATTTTTTTTTTAGGTTATAACTATTTGCATGCAACATTAAACATGTTTATCGGTATATAGGTTCAAGTATGCAAAAGCAGAAAGTGAAATAGAGGGCCAATTCTAAAAGATCGTTTTATGTAACAATATATTAATTGTTAAAATAAAAATAGTTAGTTGTGGTTTATATATAATAACAACTAATATAAACCTTATATTATGTTGGGTTGAACTACAACAATGCATTTATAATTTTGAATATTCCAAATAAAATCGAATTATTCACATAAGCTTACATAAATTTAATACACTTTATACTATATAATAATTTGGACACTAATAGTATGTTAATGCTGGTGATTTGGGCCTCCTAACCTGGCTTGTGCCATTTCTGTAATTGGACCCACCCGGCCCATTTAAGCCCAAAACAAATCCAGGTGCCCCGTCTAACCTAACCGCTAATGCTTTCCATTTTCGGCATTTCATTTCGCCGCTTCACTTGCCTCTCTCTTCTTCTCTCTCTGTTAGAAACCCTTCCATCTCCTTCCATATGCTTCAATCTCCATTTTTGTTCTTTACAGATCTATGGCGATCTCTTTTTCTTCTTCAAACTTCTTCACTTTCCTTCCTTTGTCAACAAATCCCGTCCAAATTGTTGCATTTTTTTTCAAAAGAATGACAAGTAAATGCATTTGTTTCCTGTTCTAGTGTACAACTCTCCCTCCCAGATTCGATCTGCTTCAGATCCAAACAATTTCGTCTCAAAAACTTTCATACAAAACTTCAAAACCTCTATGTATCTTCATAAATTCGCAACGAAGCGCAGATCTGGAATTCGGAGGCTATGGAGAGCTAAATAACACCAAAAAACATAAGATCTCTCTCTCTCTCTCTCTCTCTCTCTCTCTCTCTCTCTCTCTGTTTTTTTTTTGCTTCTATGGATTTTCTAACTCAAAGTTTTTTAGGTATCTCGAAGTCGAGTTTATGGAGAGGGAAATATATCGAAGTCAGATCTGCTAGTCGGATTTTCTAGAGAGGTACAAAACAAATATACAGTAAGATCTCTCTATCTCTCTCTCTCTCTATATATATATATATATCAATATATTTCTCTCTGATATTTGGATTGTCTGTGTTTCTAACTCAAATTTTTCTAGGTATCTCGAAGTCGGAGTTTCTGGAGAGCTCAATATTACAGAAGTGTAAGATCTCTGTTTCTCTCGCACCTTCGTCTCTCTCTCTCTAATTATCATTTTTTTTTATTCTCTAGATTTCACTTTCGATTTAAAACTCATCAACAATTTGTTTCAATGCTTTGTTTAAAAGTTCTGATCATGCTTGTTCTTCGTCTACTCTCGATTCGTTTGATATACTATGTTACCTTGCTTCGAAATATAACCTAAATAATCAAGTTCTTCCATGAATCATTAAAGTTCTGTTTGCCATTAATTTATTTTTTCATGTATGCATTCATCAATTTTCTGTGTGTCGATGTTCATTCTGAATATGTAGAAAATTCTGGTTGATTCTGTAGATTATATTTGTTAAACATATATTTGTTTTTTTTGATGCGATGTTAAACATATATATTTGTAATGTGTTAAGTAATAATAATATATAAACCGGGTACACCAAAAAAATAAATTAAATTTAACTATGATAATAAATCAATTGGATTCAGATTTATTTTACTGATTTGTTGTAAAGGGTTAGCGATTTTTTTTATTGGGCTTTATTAAAGGATGACTTTGGGCCCAGTCATTTAAAACTAAATTTAAATATTTGATATAACGGATGTAGTCCAATTTGTGTATGGGCTTCATTAACAACGGCCCAAAATGATTATACAATTATGGGCCATTTTTTTTTGTTCGACTTGGTGGTAAAAATTTAAACTCAGCAGACTCTCTCTCTCTCTCTCTCTCTCTCTCTCTCTCTCTCTCTCTCTCTCTCTCTCTCTCTCTCTCTCTGTAACACCCCGGGCCAGAGGTGCTACAATGCCATAGCCCCGAAGGACTATAAGGCGGGTTTTAAAAGAAAAACAATCCAAAACACTTACAATACATAAAAATCATCAAGATAAAAATCCCTGCTCAAGGTTTAAACAATGCTTAAACCTGTCATCCAGTTTAAATGCATCAATTTATATCCAAAACAACGGAAGCGAAAACAACATTGTCAACTCTGATGCAAAACTAAATCTTTCACTGTGAAGACACATCTGTGATCCAGAACCCGCTTCTTGCTGCAAACCTGCAAAGCTTGATTGACTGAGGGACCCGATACCCCAGCCAACTGCGGCACAAAACCGAAGTTGGTCAGTCTCGCGAAAGACTGGCAAAACTCCTCAAGCCAAAACAGTTTAAAAATACATGTATATATATATATCCAAACAACTCATCTCAAATGACAACACTCACACAATATATATATACATATATATAATATCATAATTATATCATATCATATGCTTCAATCTCCATTTCCGTTCTTTACAGATACCCCAACCAACTTGCCTCTCTCTTCTTCTCTCTCTGTCAGAAACCCTTCCATCTCCTTCCATATGCTTCAATCTCCATTTCCGTTCTTTACAGATCTATGGCGATCTCTTTTTCTTCTTCAAACTTCTTCACTTTCCTTCCTTTGTCAACAAATCTCGTCCAAATTGTTGCATTTTTTTTCAAAAGAATGACAAGTAAATGCATTTGTTTCCTGTTCTAGTGTACAACTCTCCCTCCCAGATTCGATCTGCTTCAGATCCAAACAATTTCGTCTCAAAAAATTTCATACAAAACTTCAAAACCTCTATGTATCTTCATAAATTCGCAACGAAGCGCAGATCTGGAATTCGGAGGCTATGGAGAGCTAAATAACACCAAAAAACGTAAGATCTCTCTCTCTCTCTCTCTCTCTCTCTCTCTCTCTCTCTCTCTCTCTCTCTCTCTCTCTCTCTCTCTCTCTCTCTCTCTCTCTCTCCCTCTCTCTGTATCAATATCTTTCTCTCTATTTTTTTTTTGCTTCTATGGATTTTCTAACTCAAAGTTTTTTAGGTATCTCGAAGTCGAGTTTATGGAGAGGGAAATATATCGAAGTCAGATCTGCTAGTCGGATTTTCTGGAGAGCTACAAAACAAATATATAGTAAGATCTCTCTCTCTCTCTCTCTCTCTCTCTCTCTATATATATATATATATATATATATCAATATATATATATCAATATATTTCTCTCTGATATTTGGATTGTCTGTGTTTCTAACTCAAATTTTTCTAGGTATCTCGAAGTCGGAGTTTCTAGAGAGCTCAATATTACAGAAGTGTGAGATCTCTGTTTCTCTCGCACCTTCGTCTCTCTCTCTCTAATTATCATTTTTTTTTATTCTCTGGATTTCACTTTCGATTTAAAACTCATCAACAATTTGTTTCAATGCTTTGTTTAAAAGTTCTGATCATGCTTGTTCTTCGTCTACTCTCGATTCATTTGATATACTATGTTACCTTGCTTCGAAATATAACCTAAATAATCAAGTTCTTCCATGAATCATTAAAGTTATGTTTGCCATTAATTTATTTTTTCATGTATGCATTCATCAATTTTCTGTGTGTCGATGTTCATTCTGAATATGTAGAAAATTCTGGTTGATTCTGTAGATTATATTTGTTAAACATATATTTGTTTTTTTTTATGCGATGTTAAACATATATATTTGTAATGTGTTAAGTAATAATAATATATAAACCGGGTACACCAAAAAAAAAATATTAAATTTAACTATGATAATAAATCAATTGGATTCAGAATTATTTTACTGATTTGTTGTAAAGGGTTAGCGATTTTTTTTATTGGGCTTTATTAAATGATGACTTTGGGCCCAGTCATTTAAAACTGAATTTAAATATTTGATATAACGGCTGTGGCCCAATTTGTGTACGGGCTTCATTAACAACGGCCCAAAATGATTATACAATTATGGGCCATTTTTTTTTGTTCGACTTGGTGGTAAAAATTTAAACTCAGCAGACTCTCTCTCTCTCTCTCTCTCTCTCTCTCTCTCTCTCTCTCTCTCTCTCTCTCTCTCTCTCTCTCTCCCTCTCTCAGCAGACTCTCTCTGTAACACACCGGGCCAGAGGTGCTATAATGCCATAGCCCCGAAGGACTATAAGGCGGGTTTTAAAAGAAAAACAATCCAAAACACTTACAATACATAAAAATCATCAAGATAAAAATCCCTGCTCAAGGTTTAAACAATGCTTAAACCTGTCATCCAGTTTAAATGCATCAATTTATATCCAAAACAACGGAAGCGAAAACAACATTGTCAACTCTGATGCAAAACTAAATCTTTCACTGTGAAGACACATCTGTGATCCAGAACCCGCTTGTTGCTGCAAACCTGCAAAGCTTGATTGACTGGGGGACCCGATACCCCAGCCAACCGCGGCACAAAACCGAAGTTGGTCAGTCTCGCGAAAGACTGGCAAAACTCCTCAAGCCAAAACAGTTTAAAAATACATGTATATATATATCCAAACAACTCATCTCAAATGACAACACTCACACAATATATATATACATATATATATAATATCATAATTATATCATATCATATCAACCAATCAATATTTAATCACACGTCAAACATATACACACTATCACATCACCATTCATTTCTCATCCTTATTCAATCCAACCTCAACCTCATCACAAGTATAAACGAATCAAACAATCCAATCCAACTTCTCTCTATTTCTAATACCTCAATCAACACAACCAACCTTGACTAGTTACAATCGACAACTATAACATACGAAATTTCACAACCACAACCAAAGGTCAACAATGGCCCACAACCGCAACTAATACCATTAACATCCAAATCAAACCAAAACCAAGCACACAGTCAAAATTCACCAACACAACCGCTTAGTCAAGCGCACAACCAATATCGTCACAGAACCACTTAATTAGGTACGCAACCAATATTTAACAGATAATCAACCAATTATAATGAATAGCATAACTCAACACACAACAATCAACCCAATATCATGACTTAACATTTCGAATACACAAACAACAGTCAATCACACACAATTGCCAACACACAACTGTCAACGCGCACATAATAGTCAATCACACACAATTGCCAACACACAACTGTCAACGCACACATAACAGTCAATCACACACAATTGCCAACACACAACTGTCAACGCACACATAACAGTCAATCACACACAATTTCCAACACACAACTGTCAACGCACACATAACAGTCAATCACACACAATTACCAAACTAACGGGTGAGACATTACCCCGATCTATCCCATGTTGGCCCGCACTACTAAAGTGGGAAGACAACCACGGAGGACCTGGACTAGTCACCCTTTCCGGTGCTTCACTTGCCTCTTTCTTCTTCTCTCTCTGTCAGAAACCCTTCCATCTCCTTCCATATGCTTCAATCTCCATTTTTGTTCTTTACAGATCTATGGCGATCTCTTTTTCTTCTTCAAACTTCTTCACTTTCCTTCCTTTGTCAACAAATCCCGTCCAAATTGTTGCATTTTTTTTCAAAAGAATGACAAGTAAATGCATTTGTTTCCTGTTCTATTGTACAACTCTCAATCCCAGATTCAATCTGCTTCAGATCCAAACAATTTCGTCTCAAAAAATTTCATACAAAACTTCAAAACCTCTATGTATCTTCATAAATTCGCAATGAAGCGCAGATCTGGAATTCGGAGGCTATGGAGAGCTAAATAACACCAAAAAACGTAAGATCTCTCTCTCTCTCTCTCTCTCTCTCTCTCTCTCTCTCTCTCTCTCTCTCTCTCTCTCTCTCTCTCTCTCTCTCTCTCTCTCTCTCTCTCTCCCTCTCTCCCTCTCTCTGTATCAGTATCTTTCTCTCTATTTTTTTTTGCTTCTATGGATTTTCTAACTCAAAGTTTTTTAGGTATCTCGAAGTCGAGTTTATGGAGAGGGAAATATATCGAAGTCAGATCTGCTAGTCGGATTTTCTGGAGAGCTACAAAACAAATATACAGTAAGATCTCTCTCTCTCTCTCTCTCTCTCTATATATATATATATATATATATTTATCAATATATTTCTCTCTGATATTTGGATTGTCTGTGTTTCTAACTCAAATTTTTCTAGGTATCTCGAAGTCGGAGTTTCTGGAGAGCTCAATATTACAGAAGTGTGAGATCTCTGTTTCTCTCGCACCTTCGTCTCTCTCTCTCTAATTATCATTTTTTTTATTCTCTGGATTTCACTTTCGATTTAAAACTCATCAACAATTTGTTTCAATGCTTTGTTTAAAAGTTCTGGTCATGCTTGTTCTTCGTCTACTCTCGATTCGTTTGATATACTATGTTACCTTGCTTCGAAATATAACCTAAATAATCAAGTTCTTCCATGAATCATTAAAGTTCTGTTTGCCATTAATTTATTTTTTCATGTATGCATTCATCAATTTTCTGTGTGTCGATGTTCATTCTGAATATGTAGAAAATTCTGGTTGATTCTGTAGATTATATTTGTTAAACATATATTTGTTTTTTTTGATGCGATGTTAAACATATATATTTGTAATGTGTTAAGTAATAATAATATATAAACCGGGTACACCAAAAAAATAAATATTAAATTTAACTATGATAATAAATCAATTGGATTCAGATTTATTTTACTGATTTGTTGTAAAGGGTTAGCGATTTTTTTTATTGGGCTTTATTAAATGATGACTTTGGGCCCAGTCATTTAAAACTGAATTTAAATATTTGATATAACGGCTGTGGCCCAATTTGTGTATGAGCTTCATTAACAACGGCCCAAAATGATTATACAATTATGGGCCTTTTTTTTTGTTCGACTTGGTGGTAAAAATTTAAACTCAGCAGACTCTCTCTCTCTCAGCAGACTCTCTCTGTAACACCCCGGGCCAGAGGTGCTACAATGCCATAGCCCCGAAGGACTATAAGGTGGGTTTTGAAAGAAAAACAATCCAAAACACTTACAATACATAAAAATCATCAAGATAAAAATCTCTGCTCAAGGTTTAAACAATGCTTAAACCTGTCATCCAGTTTAAATGCATCAATTTATATCCAAAACAACGGAAGCGAAAACAACATTGTCAACTCTGATGCAAAACTAAATCTTTCACTGTGAAGACACATCTGTGATCCAGAACCCGCTTATTGCTGCAAACCTGCAAAGCTTGATTGACTGGGGGACCCGATACCCCAGCCAACCGCTGCACAAAACCGAAGTTGGTCAGTCTCGCGAAAGACTGGCAAAACTCCTCAAGCCAAAACAGTTTAAAAATACATGTATATATATATCCAAACAACTCATCTCAAATGACAACACTCACACAATATATATATATACATATATATATAATATCATAATTATATCATATCATATCAACCAATCAATATTTAATCACACGTCAAACATATACACACTATCACATCACCATTCATTTCTCATCCTTATTCAATCCAACCTCAACCTCATCACAAGTATAAACGAATCAAACAATCCAATCCAACTTCTCTCTATTTCTAATACCTCAATCAACACAACCAACCTTGACTAGTTACAATCGACAACTATAACATACGAAATTTCACAACCACAACCAAAGGTCAACAATGGCCCACAACCGCAACTAATACCATTCAACATCCAAATCAAACCAAAACCAAGCACACAGTCAAAATTCACCAACACAACCGCTTAGTCAAGCGCACAACCAATATCGTCACAGAACCACTTAATCAGGTACGCAACCAATATTTAACATATAATCAACCAATTATAATGAATAGCATAAATCAACACACAACAATCAACCCAATAGCATGACTTAACATTTCGAATACACAAACAACAGTCAATCACACACAATTGCCAACACACAACTGTCAACGCGCACATAATAGTCAATCACACACAATTGCCAACACACAACTGTCAACACACACATAACAGTCAATCACACATAATTGCCAACACAACTGTCAACGCACACATAACAGTCAATCACACACAATTTCCAACATACAACTGTCAACGCACACATAACAGTCAATCACACACAATTACCAAAATAACGGGTGAGACATCACCCCGATCTATCCCATGTTGGCCCACACTACTAAAGTGGGAAGACAACCACGGAGGACCTGGACCAGTCACCCTTTCCGGTGCCGCCCAGTCCCAACCTATCCCGTGTTGGCCCGCACCCTTAAAGTGGGAAGACAATCATGGAGGACCTGGACCAGCCACCCCTCCAGGTGCCGCCCAGTTCCAACCTATCCCGTGTTGGCCCGCACCCTTAAAGTGGGAAACCAACGCTCACAATTAGTTACTATCAACTATCACACCAACATCCAATCAAACACAACACAAGGCAACCAACCAACACATTCAACCATATCAACACGAAACCAATAGTCCAGCACATAACCAATATCTGCCAACAATCAAGCAAACAACCGATATTCCACACAAAACAATAACCAAACACATACCAATATCTATCAACAATCAAGCAAACAATCAATGCCCAGCACAAGACCAATAACAAAACACTTAACTGATATCCGACGCACGGCCAATAATTATGCACACAATCAACCCTTTCAATTAACAAAACTAATATCCACACATTTAACCCTATCAAGTAACAACCCAATATACACTCATTCAACCATATATTTCTACCACTATTAATCCAGATAAACATACTAGATAAGGATAAAATCAACTTCTGAAAATAATTAGAACACAAAATAATTATACGAAAATACGAAAGGGTTAGCAAGATTTATCTTGCCTCAAGCTCGACACAACGATCTCAGAGATCTCCAACCAACTCGAACGAACCTGCGAAATCAATCCGAACAAAAACATTGGCGTTAATTCATACCAATCCACAACTAGAAAACCCCCAAATCAAACCCTAGAATCATACCTAAATAATTAGGCCAAATCACATCCA
Organism: Rheum nobile; assembly: GCA_027886185.1. Classification (NCBI taxonomy): domain Eukaryota; kingdom Viridiplantae; phylum Streptophyta; class Magnoliopsida; order Caryophyllales; family Polygonaceae; genus Rheum; species Rheum nobile. Next base: position 394,330 of record WOAB01000308.1, on the reverse strand, counting down.
AATTCAACCCCAAATTAATCAAGTAGTTGACGACTAATTCACCCAAATTGTCCACAGTCCAAATCTGACCAAACCCCTGCAAATCCAAACCAAATCCGTTCAAGTTCAAATCTATAAATAATTTCCTTCAATTCCTGAACCAAATCTGCCCAAAACTTTGATCAAACAACAAGTACTAATTAAACCCCCAAAATTTTAGATCTTGATCGTCCAAATAAACCACGCAACAACACACTGCGGTACCTCGTCGTCCACCAAGTTGTCGTCGCCGGAACTGGGGCCTCTCGTCGCCGACGATTGCAACGAGCAACAGCTGCAGCACAACAACAGCACATCAGCCACGCAACAACAGTAGCCACGAGCTGAGCACAGCAACATGCAGTAATAGCGGACAAAACGCAGTCACGAACAGGGAAGGAGAAGGCCGAGCACTCGCCGGAGGGGACGACCAAGCTGGTGGCTTGCCGGAGGAAGAAAGAAGAAGCGGTTGGGCAGCTGAGTTAGACTCGTCGGAGGAGGAGGTCTCTGCGGGGTGCTCAATGAAGAAGAAGACAAAGCTCCTTTATCCCCTCCATGAGCAGCTGTTCCCCATCATGCCCCGTTGGCCCAACAAAGACCACAAGTCCCTTTCCAGATTTTCCCTAATTCCCAAATTCTGATTTTTTTAAAGTCTCCAAAAAATTTATTTACCAATTTGCCATATTTATAACCTTTGGGGTATTTCTCTCTCTCTCTCTCTCTCTCTCTCTCTCTCTCTCTCTCTCTCTCTCTCTCTCTCTCTCTCTCTCTCTCTCTCTCTCTCTCTCTCTCTCTCTCTCTCTCTCTCTATATATATATATATATATATATATATATATATATATATATATATATATCTCAGCAGACTCTCTCTCTCTCTCTCAGCAGACTCTCTCTCTCTCTCTCTCTCTCTCTCTCTCTCTCTCTCCCCAACTTGCCAGTATATAACTATTTTTTTGATACTTTACAAAACCATATCCTAGACTTCTTAATTCGATTACAACCAATATCTGGCAAACTAACCTTGTGTTTGTATTTATCTTTATTAGCATTCAAACAGCATCAAACTCCTTAATGAGGATCCATGGCAGATAATAGAATGAGATCAAAAGCACATAAATGTAAGAACTCTAACTATATTTCTCCCAACCTCCTTCTCTCTCACTGTTTGATTGCATAAGATGCCTTCACATAGATATGATAAGCAAAATGAATACAATGGTTATTATATACACAGATAGTAAACTTAAATGCTAAGACATTTTAAAATAATTTTCAATCACAAGATTTCTGGTTTTATATTCAAGTTACATATCTTATTCTAATTGACATACACTCATACTGAATGCTAAGACATTTTATTTATGGTTTTTATGTTTTAATTGCTATTATGTTTACTGAATTCAATTTTTTTTTCATTTACAGGCATCAACACTAAAACAACAACATACAACACTTACAACACATATACTACAATATCGTCTACAGTAAGGTCAGATGTAATATTTTCAATTTTGTACACCAAATTTGTAGAATTTTTATATAATATGTTCAGTACTAATATATTCCTTTATATTCTTTGTATAGGAGATCTCGGATTGGACTCATAATGAGCATTGAAGACACAACTCTGCTTTTGTTTAAATGAGAGACATACAGGTACCCAAGCATCAATACTCTATAGATTTACTTATAATCAGATTGTGTAATCATGTTTTGCATGTAGTATTTAGTATTATAATTCTATAAAAAACATCTATTAACCCTAAATCAACAAACTTAACACATCTAGATCTAATTCTTAATTTTTCTGTCACTTTAAAAATAATAAATAGAACATTTTTCATTGAAAATAGATTACCTGTTACTATCGATGAGTTGAAAATGATTTGTCTAAATCTTTCTCTCACAAGTTAAAGCCCTTTCCTCTTCAAAACAACTGACTCGTGCAATACATAATACCCTTTGGGTAGATTATATATAAGTGACCCTTTGAGTAGATTTGAAACAAAATTGTTTTTCACTGTTTGATTGCATAAGATGCCTTCACATAGATATGATAAGCAAAATGAATACAATGGTTATTATATACACAGATAGTAAACTTAAATGCTAAGACATTTTAAAATAATTTTCAATCACAGGATTTCTGGTTTCATATTCAAGTTACATATCTTATTCTAATTGCCATACACTCATACTGAATGCTAAGACATTTTATTTATGGTTTTTATGTTTTAATTGCTATTATGTTTACTGAATTCAATTTTTTTTTTCATTTACAGGCATCAACACTAAAACAACAACATACAACACTTACAACACATATACTGCAATATCGTCTACAGTAAGGTCAGATGTAATATTTTCAATTTTGTACACCAAATTTGTAGAATTTTTATATAATATGTTCATTACTAATATATTCCTTTATATTCTTTGTATAGGAGATCTCGGATTGGACTCATAATGAGCATTGGAGACACAACTCTGCTTTTGTTTAAATGAGAGACATACATGTACCCCAGCATCAATACTCTATAGATTTACTTATAATCAGATTGTGTAATCATGTTTTACATGTAGTATTTAGTATTATAATTCTATAAAAAACATCTATTAATCCTAAATCAACAAACTTAACACATCTAGATCTAATTCTTAATTTTTCTGTCACTTTAAAAATAATAAATAGAACATTATTCATTGAAAATAGATTACCTGTTAAAGCCCTTTCCTCTTCACAAGTTAAAGCCCTTTCCTCACATCTTTCTCTCACAAGTTAAAGCCCTTTCCTCTTCACAACAACCGATTCCTGCAATACATAAGACCCATTATAGATAACTTGTTCTCTTTAAAACACGAACTGGAATAATTTTGCAATCTGTTAGGTTATATATATATTAGTCCTATTTTTTTTATCTTAATATTAAATACAGTAATATAAGATCTTCAAGATATCTTGCCCATATTAAATACTGTAATACTTTTGCAATCTGCTAGGTTATAATCTTTTCGGATGTGCAGACTTATAAACTTAAAATTATATGGATTTTTTTTAATGTTGTATTCTTTTTAAACTTTTGTATACTTTTCCTTATTTGTTTATACATATTTCTTTTAGAGGGGGTTTTACAACCATAATATCCTTACCCGAATTCAGACAAATAATAACCTAAGTATTTTTCAGTTTTACTTTTATTCCTAATGAGTTGTCAGTTTAAGGTTTATTCATAATACATACCACTTAAATTGGATATGAAACAATCTTCATAATGTTTAATATATATAGATTATAATTTTGCACAGCTTGAGATTTGTGTAAATACATTTTTACTCCCTTTCTAAATATTATCATCATTTGATTAAGAACAAAATTAATTGGTTTAGTATATGTATTTAAGAAATGCTATATAACAAACACTCAATTGTTTTCAAAACAAAATAACATAGAATAAATATTAATATTCCAAATAACTTTAAACTAATTCCAAACATGATAAGAAATGGCATAGAATAATTCTAAATAATATAAATAACTTAAAAATAATCTAAAACATGACCAATTCTTAGCAATTTATTATTCATCTTCTTTAAAAAGCTCCGCTTTCTCCTCTTCATCTTCTTCTCCTTCTTCACCTTCCCATTCTTCTTCTTCTTCTTCTTCTTCTTCTTCTTCTTCTGCTTGTTCTTCTTCATCTTCTACTTCTTCCCCTTCTTCATCTAACAAATTAATAACAACCTGCCTCTCATTCAAGTGCTGCCAAGGTAGACGATTAATCTTTGCAAATTCATCCAATAAAGCCCAAAGTTGAAGTCTGGATATTTCATACTCCATATCGTAAATACACGAAAGTTGCCATGCTACAACGCATTTACTACTGAATTTCAGAAAATAATCTCTCCCTTCACCTTCAATCCATATATTTACATCACTGATGCGCCATGTGATGTAATTATGTTCTTCATCAGACAATGAATCGATACGTAAATAACGATCATGGCCATATTGCATAAACACATCTTCAAGCCCAGTTTCGTTCAATTCAACCTGTGTAAGAACAATAATTACTGGATTATAGGAACTAAACGTTGAATGAAAATCAGCCTCTTCAGTTGGACCAAAATAGCCAGCGACATTCTTGACTGCACAGTTTAGTTGTTTGTTCGGGAACAGAATAGGGTCTCTCTCATATATGAAGGGACAAAATCGCTTATTAACTTCATCTAAAGCATGTTTAAACATGTAACAAATACATTCAATACATTAATAGGTTATGAAAAAAATATGGCTTAACTTCATGTAAAGAATGTTTAAAACATTGTATTAGAGTTACACATGAATAAGAAAGAATTTTTATAGGAATAATGTTTTAAACCTATATTAAATAAAACAGTACCTTTCTGTAGCAATTGCAAGACCATTTGGCATAGAAATCGAACACTTGATGTACTTCACGTTGTCAGATAGATCAATAGGTAAGGAAAGTCTCATGTTGAAGTAATTAGCCATACGTGGAAATCTGAAAAAGTGGCTTTCGGGTAACATGTCGGAAAGAAAAACAACATCAGTATGAACTGAGATGTCATGAGCAATAGGATGAACCATAACTGATTCTTAGAAAGCATATAATGGTAAAATGAGATGTTAAATGTTATGTGTGAAACAAAGTAAGATGCTATGTTTTATAGAGTAGTTGTATTCAATTTTTAGAAATAATTAAAAGATCTTACATTATACTTGTGGTTGTAAATTTGAGAAATAATGAAAACATCTTATCACAATTATAGACACATGTAGCAAAATGTATATATTAAGATATAATGAGTTCAAATTCATACATATGTGAATATTGAAAAAATATACTTTAAATTAAAGATACAGAGTTTTAGGTTTTCAGGAATGAAATAAAATTTAAGGAGGCATATTGGCAATATGTATATAATAATATACAATTTATTTCCATATTCTGTTATATTTTATCACATTAATTTAATACATTCCATAAAGGATTTTAAAAACAACCCTAATGTCTTATAAGAACAACAACCTGTTAAAACACCCTAAGCATATTATAAACAGTCTACTCGATGCAGAGTATGTTGTTAGAGGGTATTAAGAGCAACCCCTCTTCTAATACCATCTCAAAGCATATTCTGCATCGAGTTATTTCAGCCTAATAATTTTTTCTAAATACTTATATAATGTTCAATAATTGAATGTTATTAATAATAATGCATAGCTGCTATATCATTGAATGTGAATACTCAACATGAAAAAGTGTTTAATTTTATCCATGTTCAGTTCTGTTTTTCAATAATCTATGTGTTTAAAACAAAACTGAATGTTAATAAAAAAAATTACAGAACTGATGCAAAACAGATTGTTAATCAACTAATTTAATACCATAGGTATTTATGAGACTGAATTGACTTTCATTCAATGGTTTAGCACAAAAAACATTCACCACACACAAGTATAACACAATGAAAGGAAAAATCCAACATAAATTCATTCAATGGTTTAGCAATATCATACCAATGTAAAAACTGAAACAAAACACATGAATTCTCCAAAAAACTAAATAGTGTACTGGCTCAAATAATAGAAAAAACAATATAAGTTAGTCTAACTTTTCCTTCTTCACTTTCTTTAGAGTAACCCTCCTCTTTGTGGTTGATTCATTGCCATGCTGCGTAATATGACTATCTTCAGATTTAGCACTCTTCTCCTCAGATTTGCTATTTTCTTCCTCATCATTGATGTTTATATACTCGCGTTTACGGGGTGTCGCCATTTCATTTGACGACACTTTTGACACCTCGTCAGTCTCCACATCGAGTGATGCCTGATTTTCCTATAATAAGAAAAAAAACTTGATTCAATTCAAGAACCCAAATTTGAAATGAACAACAAATAAAATGAAGAATGCATACCTCTGATTCTAAACTGAATTGTTCAAACTTCCCAATCAAAGTCATAGCATCCGTCGTGTTTGTTATCGTGTATGCTGTAGCAGATGGAAGTCTACTAATATTAAATTGGGAAATCAGAACCCTAAACAACATTTTTTTATTTATCAACACATTTAGATCATCTGGGATGATACTAATGTCCTCATCCTGAAAATAAAAATGAAAACAAATGAATTAATGAAGGCAGAATCATTTTATACTTAATCACTTCGCAATTTATAAACTTAATTTTAAACCAAACCTTTTACCTTATCTATTGACTCAATAATGCTTGTGACTGATTTCTTTAAAAATTGAGTAGCTTCTCTATCAAAGATAGTTAGTTGAGCAGTCCCAGATCCATCTATAACATTAACTTGAATACAAAATCTGCACATAATAAAACATATATAAATAACTAAATAACCAAAAACATTTTAAACAAATTTATCTGGAAATTCATTACCTAGGAATAGCATACTTCACTAATGCATCACATTTCCTGCACCAAAATTGTTCTTCTTGTGCTTGCACTTTGCTTTTACACTATTTGCATGAATTATAGTACCATCCAAATGAATCTTCAATATGGTCAATGGTCGCAAGAACAATAGCCTGGAGAACCTGTAATAATGATAAATGTAATAAAAATTAAATAACCTTAAAATCTCAAAGGAATCCAGAAAACTAAATATTTATATACAAAATGTTTAAAAAATAAACTATTCTTAACTTACCGTTCCACGCTCATGAAGATGTTCATAAAGTTCATCCAAGGTTTTTCTTGCACTCACATCCAAGAAAATATCAGCAGAAGAATATGATCGCTCACTTGATAGTTGTACACAACTATTACCACCTTTTACAGCAGATTATTTTGATATACTAAAGTTTAAGAAACAATATAGTAAATTATTTACAATTAATATATCAAAATATTAAAACAATTTCATAAACAGATATGTAAAAATACCTAATCAGAATATACCTTTCCTTGAACTTTGAAATCTCGCTAATACTTTCATCATCAAAATACACCCTTGTGCCATAATATCCATTTGACACATTAGGTGACTTATTCCATTTGCCAAGCTTCGCGAACTGAACTATAACAACGACCGTATTTTGATTTGATGCGCCAATAAATGGACGACATTCTTCAGCAAAATCATCCCATAGAGTACAATTAATGATATTGTTACTGTAATATGAACAAAAAAAAGTTAGAAATCATCATTTTGATTAACAGAAAATGTTTATTGTGTCTAATGATACTAAATATTAATACAAAAAGATAAATATTTAATACCTTGCATCCATTAATTGCAAATTAATTCTTTTGCCATCTTTACCATTGCTTTTAGTAAAGGTCACTATTTGATCACCAATTCCAACCAATTCACCAATAACATCTACATATAAAATGTACAATATTAATGATGCATATTATACACATAAAAACAAAATAGTTGAATGATTTTAATATAAAAATTTTCAAAAACAACTTACCATAAAGAAATCCTTTATCCAGTGACTCGTCTAGGATTTTTTCAAATGCAGTAAAGTTGAATCCATGAACAGGAACATAAATGGTCGAACATAGTTTAACGGTAGTGTTCCGATAAAATATGACCTTATACTTGTGATCAGAAAACTTAAATGGTATATCATATAGGGCAACTCCGAAATTAGAAATCAAATAAGCACCTCCTTCTTTTAATAAAGATAAGCTAACCATGAAAGCTTCTTTAATTACTGCATGCATTTTGTCACCCTGAAAAATGATATAACAGAACTAAAATGACAGATTTGAATTTAATTGCAAGATTAGGCACACAATTTTGTAAATACACAAAGCAATCTGTTAACATATAAACTGCTAATCAGTACCTGCTCATCCATTAGAATTAGTTCATTCGTTCCGTATTGAGTTGGATCGTCTTTCTTTGGAACTTTAAATAAACGGATGACACGAACCTTAAGTTCATGATTACCTCGGGTACCTGTAATATCCTTCACGTGCTGTATAATTTTTGACATCTACAATTCAGAATAAACAATTCAGTATTTATATTAACATCAACATGAAATATGTATTACAACAAAAACATGAATTTATGAAATAGAATCAGTTTTTAATACAACAAAATTTAAACCCCATCTCAAATTAATTGGTATACTTTCAGTTTTAACCTTTGTATATGATTTCTGCATTTACTGGAAAATACTGAATTCTTTAAAAAATGGTGTGTTGCAGACTATTGTCATGGTGCCTTGATGAGGATGTCTGGAGGTTGAGCACATATATGGAATAAAGAAGTCATGCACAGTTCCAAAGTGATCAATGTAAGCACAATCTATGTCTTTTTGTATCTATCTCTTTCTATTTGTATCACTTTCAATGCAGATATATATGTATATAGACAGAAGAACGTTTGTATAAATGCTATTCTTGAAAATAGAGGGGTATTATATCATTAGTCGGTGTGGATATGCTCCGAGAGAGTATTAGTTACATTGGCAATAGGACTCATGTAATAGTCTCTCGAAGCATATTCTGCACCGACTTGGGTAAACATGCCTTCTCATTAAAAAACAAAAAAACAGTAATATATTGTGGTAAACATGTCTATTTCTGTTTATATAATCTGCATCTAAATATCCTTTTTGTTTCATTTTTTTCATCCATTGATGAGGATCACTAGAGGTTGGGAACATAGCATTGACTGTGGAGATTATTGAATGTGGAGTGTGCTTTGTAGAAGATTTTGGGTAAACATGCCTCTCTCTCTCTCTCTCTCTCTCTCTCTCTCTCTCTCTCTCTCTCTCTCTCTCTCTCTCTCTCTCTCTCACACACACACACACACACACATATTTCCTATAAATCCATAAATATGTAGATGCATGAAAATTTATCTCGCCTTAACTACATATCTAGTTATCTGTCTAGGATTATACATTTCTATGCAAATGCTTTGTTTGATTTATGCTCTGCTGCATTACTGTGTAAATAAACTGAAACCTTTTATCCAATATGAGCAGATATGGAGTTTCGTAAATGAATATGACAAATATATAACCAATGAAAGATTGAAAAATATGTAGTCAATGTTGCATATAGGTTATGAATTAATACCTTGTACCCGAGTTCTGTATTTTATCAAAAAAAAAAAAAACTGCAACAAATAAAATAAATCAGAATCAATTATGTTAGAAATCTTAAATCTGAATACTGAGTTGTGCTTTAACATTACCTCTAAATGTCTGTATTCTGCTGTAGTGTAGGGTTTTAACATAGCTGGAAAAGTTATTTTATAGACGACGATGACAGAGATGGAGTCATGCTTACGTTTTTTTTATTTTTGGAATGCATAGATTTCTCTTTATATTTTCTTCGTAGTAATCATTGTAAATTTGTACATATACTATTCTGTAAGGCTCTTGATGATTCTGTGCTATGCTTTGCTTATTTTGGTCAGATATTGTATTTAGTTGCGACATTTATGGCTGTTTTTTGATATGCAGATTTTCTGCCATTGGGAAACAGAAAAGGGTCGACCTAGTGTCAGAATATATGCAATTGTGTAATTTTTATACAGGTTTAAAAAGTTGTGCAATATATTTTGTAAGTTGCTGTGCAGGTTTATGTTTGTATGTGGGGTTTTGTAATGTGTTATGGTTAATTTTGTCTTTACGCATTTGCGTATTATGTTTTGTAATATGTGGTCTGGTTTTGTGCATTATTTGGTCATATTTGTGGTTGGTTCAGTGAATCCATTAGGTTCAAGAATTGTCGTAAGTTTGTTCCTTAATTTTCCTATATTTACTGCAAAAAATTTTATCCAGCAAGTTTTTTAAATCATTTACAGCAAATTAATTTTTTCCCAAAAACGTTCTTAATTTTTTGATTTTATGCTGTAATATGTCCCTGTTGGTTTTGATTCCTTTTTGTTATGGGAAACATTAAGATCTCAAACAAATTACCGTACAAAACAAATATCATAATCAAAGATATTTCTAAAAAAAACAATTAAGCGAAAAGATGACACGTGGCAAAATACTCTGCATGTGACACGTGACAGCGGAAAACGCGGGTGTAATGCGGGGGCGCGTGCTGCTCAGCCGCCGTGTTGCTTTAGTTATTATATAGTAGATTAAATATAAACATTTGCCAACTACTTCTCTTGGACTAACCCTAAATAGATTTCTTATTTTGATTTGGGCCTGTGGCCCAAGCTTATTGGACCATAGGCTTTTGTCAAATATGAATATCTTTTTATTTAAAAGATATAACTAGTGTATTACCCGTATCATACATGGGTACGATGAGAAATATAAAATTTAAAATATCTCACAAGATGTGTAGTTTACATTTAATTAATTTAAGTTTTACATTGTTAGAACAATAAATTTATTCCGTAAAAAGTTATTGTATATTTGTATGAAAAAGAAAAACACACTTATCGTGAATAATATCTTACCCTAATAAGTTTGAAAGTTTATACAATGGTGGAGATGTATGTACCATAAAAGGAGAGTCATGTGCTTGATGCGAATATATTAAACTTGAAAATGTTTCGTGATTCTAGGATTGTAGATTCAACAATATTTGCAAATATTTGATGTTCTTCATAATGCTCCATGATTACCAAGCGTGATTTAAAAATATTCATGATTATCATGCGAAATTGCCGAAGATGTTGTGTATCACACAAAATTCATAAAACCTTGTGGCTATTATGCAGAATTTAAAAAAAAAACAAATTTATAGGTTTTTTGTTTTAAGAAAATGACTTTTAGATACGTAGTTGTAGGATTGTAGGTTCAATAATACTATTTGTATTAAAAGAAAATATGTTTGAAAACACATTATATTAAAATTAATTAATTAAATATGTAAGTATCTAAATTGGTCACAAAATATCTAATTTGAGTTTTCGTACTATGCACCAGTTTGAATAAGGTTAAGAATTGAAAGATTGATAATATTAATTTTTTAAATATGCAGAATATTATCTTTGGTTAGTTCGTGGAATTTTATGTAAATTTATCATGTGATTATTATTGAATAAAGTCAATATATTCAATATTTATTTCATTTAGAATGGTTTTTATACGTATATATATTCATATTACGTACTTTGGTATATCTAGTTTGTTAACTAAATGTAAAAAAAATTGTTTTTTTTTTTAGTTTTGAAAATCTTAAATATGGTTGAAGTAATTGTAAGTACCAAAACGAATAATTTAATATGTTTAAAAAATATATTTGCACATGATCGAAGAATCAAATATTGTTAAGATTTATGCTCAAAAAAATATTGTTAAGATTTATTAATTTAAAATTGATTTAGTTATTGATATAATAATAGATTAAGGGAAAAAAAAAGGGCCTAGAATTGTTCTGATAGCTCAAAAGGGAAAACTTTAATATATTGTATTCATGAATAAGTTTAGTTCAATATATATAATTTAATGCATGATAAGAATTTGAAAACCAATGAGAATTTAATTGTGTCATGATTTACTAAGTTGATAGCTTGATGTACATAAGCTTTCTACATATAGTATGTTACCAATTTGGAGTCTTTTTGGACTCAAGATTGCTTTGAAACTATAATAAAATTTCATTATAAAACAATGACAAATGCAAATCAAATATGAGATTTTAAAGACCATCTAATAAATGAAATTCTTATATTTAGAACTTTTTTCTCCTAATACTCAAGAAAAAAATAGTATTTATCAATATAATATATTAAAATATATATGGTAAATGAAGGGGAAATATTAAAGAATGTAGTTGATGGCAGAATTGATCGATTGAAGAAGAAACAATATCACACCTAAGACGCTCTAAGTTATAATTTATTTCACTTTATCTATAAATGATCACCTATTTATTATCAAAAAAATCTCAAAAATTAATGACATGTATATTAATTTTTATATATGAACTTTTCTACTAAAAAAATTGGTGGATTAGATGTTAACATATATGTAAATTTTAGTGAAAATTCATAGTTGACAATCTAAAAAAATTTATTATTATTTGTTGGTTAGAACTTGACAATTCTTGTTAATAGGTGGAAAAAAGTTAATTAAAATTATGAAAGTCAATTATCATAAGATCAATCATAAAATATCTATATATAATCTCAACCTTGAATGTCAAGTTTAATTTTTTAATTAGATATGTTAAAATTACGTAAGTTTGGTTGTGTTAGCAAAAGGAATTTAAATAAGTTTGAATTAGAAATAATAATTCAAATCCACAATATATATATGTTGAGACTTGGTTAAGAATTACGATGTATATTTTGTTAAATTATTAATATAATAATAAACTAAAAATGAAAAAAAAAACCTTAACAACTTGGACGTAAAAACACTCTCATGGCTCAAAAAGTATGAGCTTTAATATATATATATATAGATAGATAAATAGATATTATAATGGATTTGGGTAAATGATTTATGATTTAATCGAAAAAAGAAAGAAAGGTAATATTGATGATGAATGATGAGATTTGATCAATGAAGATAATATAATATTTAGAAAATTAAAAAAATAAATATGTCAATGTAAATAGTTGGTGTCATAATCTCAACGACAATTGTATATTTTTTCGGAAGATATTGTGATGAAGATTACAATTATGTATCGAACACTTATTATTCTAAATTTCTAAAGCTAAAAATATAAAAATATAATTTTTAATTTTGATGCACAAAAATAATGGGTGGGAATTTTTTTAGAATTTAAAAGTGAATTGTCAAGTCAATCAACATTCGAGTGAGGATTTAATGAGTATAAGATGTATTTTATATATAAGTTTAGTAGGAAATCTATCATATATTATTTTGACATATAATATAAGCTAATGGTATATGTAATTTATAGAAATCAAATTTTATAAAAAAATGTATGTAGTTTTTAAATATTTGAAGTTAGTTGTAATTAGATTTTGTGATTTAAAATTTTAAATATTTAAAGTTAGTTGTGATTAGATATTGTGATTTAAATTGAATAGAATTGTTAATAAAAAAGTGAATTAATTATAAATTGACACATAAGATTTGTGGGACCATAATCAATATAGTAGCTCTAAATTCCTTTGCTTTAATATATATATATAGACATTATTAAACTTGATATTAATCATATTAAAGATAACATTTCTTTTTATAAAAAAAAGGTTATTAACAATTACAACAAATTAGAACATTTATTTTATTATCAATTTGTCTGTCATTTAAAGACAAATTTCAAATTAATCAAGAAGCATGTAATCAGTGTGGAGCTTTTCCTGATTTGTTTTGGTTTGAGATGTTGTTTCGGTTGAAGTCGAGGGCGTGGCTGTGTGGTTCCTGTGGTCTCCTTGTGTTAGAGTCTTATCCAGGTGTTTCATCGCATTTCCAGTTGAGTGCCCTGTAAATTGATCTCCGACGGCACATTATACGCCTTGTTAGGTCTAACCCGCGTTTGTGTCATTCTCAAACCATTCAAGTTGTGTTAGCTCTTCATTTTAGCTTGCTTGCTTCTTCCTTTTACTCATTTTTTATTTGGTTTGTTTCATATCAATTTATCCGACTTCCAAACTTTACTTAGACTCTCGATCTATCAAGGATATGTCTGTTACTTCGAATTCCTTTCTTATCAAAAAAAAAAAAAAAGACTATGAAATATCATATGCGTTTTAATCTAAAACGCAGCGTTGTTGCAGCATCTGTTTCGCTCCGTCTCTCCCAAACCCAGCAAGCAGGACCCGAACACATCCAAGCCCAAAACTCCGCACCATCTTCTCTCTCCTCCTCGTCCCCCTGTTTCTCTTCGCATCTCTCTTTGTATTCCTCTAAAATTTCCTCTCCAACCTGCAATTGGAGGTAAAATTGAGTTCATAAGGCAAACAATTGCATGTTTTATGACCCTCCATGCTGTCGTTAGCGCCCTGGAAGTCGTCGCTCATTGAAATATAAGAATTTCGAATTGCACTCAAGAAGTCAAAACACAAACCCTAATTTTTTTATTTGCCCAAATTGCGACGATTGTCCCACTCTACGCTATTTCCCGGTGAGTCGAACGTTATCAGAATCATTGCTGGCTTTGAATTTGTAAGTTTATTGTTTGTCCTGATCATTACCCAAAACCCTAATTTCGGGTCAATATGCGGGGAAAAAATCTAGGCCTTCCCCCACTCCTGTTATCCTACGTGGACGAAATTAGAGTTTCGTAGTGCTGGGTGATCACTCATGCTGGTATTGGATTGGTATTAATTGATGAATTAGATCTGCGCTGCTGGGTTTGATTAGGGCAAACTTTCCACTGTCTCCTTCTTTGCCCTTCTTGTGCCATCCTTCTCTCCTTCTTAGCTACCGTCCGTATACATTTCAATTATGCTACAACTTGCAGCTCTGTATTGCTTATGGGTAGTCATGATGCAATAAGAATGACTTGGAATTACACATTAGTGGTGGGCAAGGGTTGTATGCATCTTATGGTTCAAGCAAAGCTTCCAAATGTTACTATATAGTAAGGCATTGCTTTCCACTTGCGGCATTGATATAAAATATAAGTTTATGAGGAGGATCATTCTGTTTCTTCCTTCTCAAGTTTCAGCTGTCTGCAGTTAGCAAATAAGCTGTTAGTATCCTTACGAAAAAAAGAAGCTGTTAGGTCTTAAACAGTTCCAGATACGTGGAACTTGGCTTTATCTTCCATTTTTTTTTTGTAGAATATTGGATTGCTTATTGCTTTTTGAATTTAGCATCAAGCCATCAACTCAATGGGGTTGTAGATTCTTAGTGTTTCTTTTCATTATTTGCTCTGTCATAGAAATTCTAGGACACACAATGGTGCTTGACTCCTTAGTATGTGGATGAGGAAGTCATCATGCTCCAATGTAGGTGTAAAAGGTAGGATTATCATTTAATATGAATGCATTTCCTTTCTCAGTATTAGTAATAATGCTCTTGAACTGATGTTTAGTGTTAGTGATATTGTTTAAAATTAACCCTTTAGGAATAAGATGAACAGGAAAATATTATAAAGATGAAGCAGAAAAGAACCAGTGGTTTGGGTGGCATTGCATCTAGTGTGGTTGTTATCTTGTAGAAGTAAAAAAAATCGAACCTCCAAAGAAAAAACAGTTTAAGCATGAGGATGAGAGAAACAGCTAATGTTTTTGTTTTTCTCTGTTGATTAATGTGTGAACAATGGTTTTATACTAATAGTGGATTCTCAAACACTTTCTGGTTTTCAGATTGAAATATTTTCGTTTTACTAGGCACACTTCAACTGCACCATTGATTAATCCTAAAAGTTCAAACTACGGAGCAAGGGAAATATCTTGCTTCTCACTTTGGCAATAGAACTTTCTTGGAACAATGTACTAGACTACTAGTGTATGTTAAACTTGTCAGTGAGGGCAAAATTTGTTACACTCAATTGGACGTTTTACATGACCGTGTGTTATGGTAGCATGATGTTTAAATGCATAAGGATCTAGTGGGACATGCTTTCTGCTTTCCTGTTTAAGCTGATGCAGTATTCAGATTATGGTTCATGCATAGAAGTTCTGTTACTCACTGTTCTAATGCTTTTTCTCTGCCTATCATATTCTGCATCTGTTTTCTCTAGACACTTGCTGCACTTGAATTGATGGGAGGAATGGGCCTGTAGATTCCAAGAAAGGAATGCATGGAGTCAGCTTGGGATGTTCTCTCCTAGTAAATGCTGAGGTTGATTCCATGGGTGGGGTTATTGGTAGTGAGGATGGTATTGGTACCAAGACCTCTCCACACCAAGCTGCAATTGAGATAGCTCAAGCTGAGCTAAGGTATAAATGTATAATGGCCTTGAATTTGAGTTCTTGAAGATTTTTTTTGTGATGAAAATGATTTACATTACCAAAATAACAGATTGGAGTATGATGTTCGTGAAGAAAGGAGACGGGAGCTTGAATTTCTGGAAAAAGTAAGATATCTTTTGTAATGATTTTTTTTGCCAAGCGTAACTTGTGTACTTCATTAATACAGGATACTGGATTGATTCTGTGCAGGGTGGTAATCCTCTTGACTTTAGATTTGCACTTGCAGCATCCTTAAGTGTCCAGTCTACCTCCGTTGCTGATCAAATACATGATCAATTTGTGACTAGGTAACATTTACTATCCAGATATTTGGACTCCATCACTGTAGCAGCTAGTTTTCTGTATCCCTATCTGGTTTCTCTCTTATGAAGTATGTTTTTTGTCTGTAGTGAAGCGAAAGGCAGCTTTGCTGTAGCTAACTCACCTAGAGGAGATTCCGTTGAAAGTAGTGGCATATTAGGAGCTACTCTACCTTGTGAACCAAATAGTGCTGATAATTTTGATGGAGAAATTGAATTAGTTGAAAATGAGCGGAGGGCTATTTTTCCTGGTAGGAGTAACATTGCCCCATCTGAACATTCTTCCCAACTTGATGGAAGTCAACATGTCAGAGAGTCAGAGGGTTCACCTAGCTTTCAACCCAACAAAGCATATAAAAGAAGGAACCGATCAAAGGCAAATCGTGATACTGCTCGAATTAGCTCCACTGATATTGCATCTCATGGAGGTCTTAGTCCTTCCTTGCCTAGTTGCCCTGTAGTGGTCCCCAAGGCTGTTATGCATGAGCCTCTATCTGACACTGAGATGGACGTTGCTAATGCTGTTACCATGAATCCAAGTAATGGATGCTTATCTGAAGGCAAGTTAGGCTTGTCTACCTCAAGGGACTTGAAGTATGATTTGCAAAATCAGGATATAAATGGAGTTCCAGGTGTTATGACTTCTCGGCAACCTGATTCTTTCATCGAAAGAGAAGAGACAATCCCTGCATTTGGTGAATGTGCTCCTTGTTCAGGTTCTGAAAAACCTGAGGATGATGCTGTTCTTAAACAGTTGAGTCAACCGAATCAGTTACAAGGTGATGGGAAATGCCTTCAGAGTGAAGATGTTGTCAATAATGCAGCATTCATTTCGAAGGGCTTGGATTCTGACTCATCTTGCACCCAGACTAGTCTTAGCGTAGAAGGAAACGGAAATATGGATAGTGATTTGTGTACTAGTTTGAAGAATGTATGTAGCAAGGGGGATGGAAATGAGAAAAAGTTACCTATTGAGCAGACAACAAACAATAAAGATGAGATGTTGTTAGATGATAGGAAAGTGACTTGCAGTACAGAAAACAATTCTTGCTTAAATGATAATCACGATCCTCAAAGTTTCCAAGCTAACAGTTATCCCGACAAAGATGAGGAACAAACAGACAAAAACCGATCTTCTGCTCATCATGAAGCCAAGAGCCATCACAAGTCTGAGAATATGCAGCCTAATCAACTTACTAACACTATAGCAGATGAGAAACAAGGTTTGTCCAATGCCTTCATTCCTGAATCGAAGCGCTGTTGCCTGGAGAAACCACAAGAGTCTCAGGATCCTTCCGTTCATGATTGTAATAAGGCTGGTATCTCTGAACCTGTTGCTCTTGAGCTTCCACCACCTGCTGGGAACCAGATAGAAGTGGTTGATAAGGCACATGAAGATAAGATTTTGGAAGAGGCAGGGATTATTCAGGTCAATTTCACGATGCTCCTTTGATGTGTAATATAAATAAGAAGTTCCTTGTCTCAGATTGTTGGATTTTAAAGATCTATTATAAAGTTTTACTACTATGCAGGTCAAACGGAAAAGAATTACGGAGTTATCTATAGGTCCACTACCCAAGGAGTACCATCGGAAGTCTCATTGGGATTTTGTTCTCGAGGAAATGGTTTGGATGGCTAATGACTTTGCTCAGGTTTGTGGTGCTGCGCTCTTTTTTTTTTTTTTTTTTTTTTCCTATGACATTGATCCAAGGTTTATGCAATGTGTTCTATTTTTTGTAAGGTTTCCTATTGGTTATATACATTTTCTTTAGCTGACTTGTTGGCGTCCTATAATTCTTTAGGAGCGTCTCTGGAAGAGAACAACAGCATCTCAATTATGCCAACGTGCTGCTTTTGCTTCAGGGGTAAAGTTGGAGGAACAGAGAAAACAAAGGAAAGATAAAACTGTGGCTCAAACATTGGCAAGGGCTGTCATGGAGTTTTGGAGGTCTGCTGGATCATGTTTAATGCAAACTGGTATCATTTCTGGCTCTGAAGCTTGTGAAGATGGTAAAACGGACTCAGAAAATAAATATCACTACCACAATGGCAATCGTGTAAATGGAGGCCTTGATGAGGTGCGTTTTTTTTTTTTTTTTTATAGTTCTGTAGTCTTGCCTTATGTAAAATTAGTATCTAGTACAACTGCATGCATTACAAAATCTGGAAAAATCTTATAGCCGAACAATTTTATCACGCCATCATCTGAAAGTGCATGTGCAGCTCTGTTATCTTCACGCTTTTATGTATTCACCACTAAGTCATAGAAATTTGACGCCATCATCTGAATGGTCATAAAGGATTTGCATGTATGTGACCAGGGAGACTCTATTCCATGATACAGCTGTTTGGGCATCTGATTCCCAAATGGCTGATCTGTATCCTGATCCCCATGCTCTCTGAATTCCAATCTGGTTGTCAAGATATCTGCTACTTCCAAGCTAAAGTTTACTTCCAAAGCCTTTGTTCCACATCCTACGAGTTCACCTTTTCCATCTCAAACTATGGCCCGATCCAGCCTTTCTTTGCTCCCTCACTGCCCCATCTGTATTGATGTTGTAAAACCCTTTGGTGGTGGAGACTAAATCCCTTGCCACCCTGTTTGTATCCGTGTCTGAATCTCGCAAAGATTTTCCTGTTAGGTAGCTCGTAAGCGAATGTTGGGTTGAGATTTGTTATTTCACTTATTTGTAAAAAGATTGCAACATATTTTCTTTTAATAGATTTAGTCTTTGTTCTTGTAGCATAAAGTTTTTTTGGACTTCCATCTTTTTTATATATTGTATACGAAAGTCCACTGAATATAAACTTTGTTTATAACTAAAAGAGAGGGAAAGAACTAGTCATTGGAAGGAGTTTGTCACCATACATTGCTTTATTTTATCTATAGTTACTCACAAAACTGTTTTTAACAGGAGCCACGTGGAGAGGATATCAAACTTGCTGTGCAGAGATATGTGGTCAGATTCATGCAGCAGAATAGCTCTGTTGTGAGACATGTCAACACTGAGGCTTTTGGAACTTCGGAGGGAGAATCCTCTAATCACATGCCTGAAATGACATCATTGGATCAGCGTACAGAAGTATGTAAAACTTTCTATAACTTGCTTGACCCGTCCAACCGGATGGTAATTAAGTCTTCCCCCTCATTCCCTTGTATGTGGTGCACCTATATGCAAGTATGAAGACTGCTTGTGTTTGTACTTGATATTCTTGTAAAAAACGGAGTTTGCCACATTTTTGTAGGTTAAATATTTAAAACATTACATATATGACCCCCCTATACTTTTATTATTTCGCGCTCTATTAATACCTTTCTGTTCCAATAGGTTCATGCTGCTTTAACTTGCTTTTTCGTTAAGAGAAGTGCTGATCCATATTGTTACTGCTATCTCGTATCTTGTTGGAGAATGCTTATAGGTTCCTGATCTGATTCCCCACTTGCAGGAAGATCTCTTCTATGTAGTACCACATGGTGCAATGGAAGCTTATAGAAAGTCTATTGAGATATATACAGTGCAGTGTGAGGTATTTGCATGAAACTTTTTCCCCCCATTTCCTTGTTCATCTTTTCATGATCATATGAACAATGGGAAGAATGCGTAGACATCTGTGGCATTTTTTATAATTATAAAACAGTGTTGTGGCTAGTAATAGTTATGCTTTTTTTCTTGTTCCCAAGTTCCTTTTCAAGTCCTTGTTTTGAATGGTTTTGTGCTCTTACAGAAAGCGGGCAAAAATATGCTAGAAGATGCTGATACTTCCTTGAATGATTCTTTGGCAGGTATTGCTGATAACATCTTTGTTGTTATTGTTATCTGATTCTTTTTCCCTGTTAGAATAATTTCTCGTTTTGTATACTTATGATGATGTTCAGAGTTTGGTTCCCAAGAGAATGAATATGAAGAAGATGAAGGTGAAAGTGTGTATCATTTTTCTGGAGCCTTTGGAGGTCGCAAACAACCAAAGTATATACAGAAGAGAGGGAGAAATCCTAAGTCATATACCCCTAAGTCCTATGAAGTGGATAGGGACTTTCCATATGATCACTGCATGGAGAACAGGATCAGTACCCCACAGTCAGTTGTGGGAAAGAGGCCTCCCAATGGGCTTAATGTAGGTCCTATCCCAACCAAACGTGTACGTACTGCTTCTCGACAGAGAGTTTTGGGCCCCACCATGGGAGGTGCTGGGTTCATTCCTGTTCCTCGTAGGACAGATGCTTCCAGTGGGGACACGAATTCCTTCCAGGATGACCAGACTACTGCGCGTGGTGGATCTTTCATCCCTAGAGGCTTGGAGGTTGAGTCAAGAATGGACTTCGACAAGCAGTTGACACTTGATTCTGCTGAGACAACAGTAAAACCTAAAAAGAAGAAGAAAAATAAATATCAGGTTATCTTTTTCCAATATGATTTGATGAAATCTCTTTCTTTTTTGTGGTGCCACTTCCCATTCTTCTTCAAAAAAGCTATTAGACTCTCCATGCCTGTGCCTTGCTTTCGGAATACACATTTGTAATTGTTGAATCCTGTGTGCGTCTTTTCTATTCTGTGGTGCCACATCTCTTTCAATTTCTCATATGCTCCCCCCCCCAAAAATAAATAAATAAATAAAATAAAATAAAATCTATTAGACTTCCATTGCCTGTTCCATGCTTTGTGTAACCATTACTAATAGTTGAACTCTGTCTGATACTAGGGTGAAGCATATGACCGTAGATGGCAGGTTGATGCCAGCATGCATGGTGAACAGGTTAGTAGATTTTTAGGAATTGTTAAAGAGAAAACAAGTACTACCATGTGTTGGAATAGATCATGCTAAAATTATTCGATACATTTCCTCTTTTACTTGATAGCTTAAGCAACTCATAGAAGTTCTTCATAGAGCTTATTTCTTTTTGCACTTGCTGAAATCAAACTCTCTACCTGAGGTATCAGAAGCTGAATAACAAATCCTGTTTTGCCTATGTCACAATAAAATTTTCAATGAAAATTTGAAGTGACCCAAAAGTTGAATTCAAGTTAATAACTTGAATCATTAGAATTGTGATTATGCTTATTTTTTATTTTGAAACTAGTTAATTTGGAAGCTCCATAGTCCATTGTTGTCATATTCCGTTTGTACAACTATTTATGACTGTCAGGCAGCTTATATGTCTAGTTAAGGAACTTAAATGTTTGACCAATGCCATGACAACCTTGACATTTAAGATACCTTTTACGTGTATTAACCTGCTTATTTAGGTGATTCATTAACATTATATGTAGTTATCAAGCATCTCATTCTTATGTAATCATGCAGAAAGATCATTTGAAAAGGAGAATGGAATATCATCAATATGAATCCAGTGGCAATGGCGGTAACACCTCCAGTTCATTTCTTCTGATTCATTCTGCCTTTCACTGTCTTCTTTCCATGAATTATTTCAAATGCAGTTTCTTTTAATTTGTTCAAGCTGATATTTTCTTTTGTAGGTTTGCTTGGTTCGCATGCCAAGAAACTCAAGATAATGAAACATTCAATGGACAATTCATTTGAAAATACAACTCTGATGAGTGGCTCTGTTCCTTCTCCTGCGGGTTCCCAAATGAGTAACATGTCAAATCAGAACAAGCTCATTAAACTGATTAGTGGCCGGGATCGTGGTAGGAAAGCAAAAGCACTTAAGGTATTCATCCATGATAGATATATAAAGTACTGAGAACATCTCTTTGTTTTTTATAAGTAGAAGACACACTTCTCTCCTTTCCTTTGTCTGTATAAGTGTTATATTATTTATCTTACGCTGGGAATTAAGCATCAGATCCTTCATGTAGATGCCTTCTGGACAAGCTGGGTCAGGCAGTCCATGGTCTTTGTTTGAAGACCAGGTACTTTCTCCTTCATGTCTTTTTGTCAACAATCACTCTGATCTGCAAACTTGGAGCCTGAAATAACTGCCATGTTCATAGGCTCTTGTTGTGCTTGTACATGATATGGGCCCTAATTGGGAGCTTGTAAGTGATGCTATCAACAGCACCTTGTATTTTAAGGTACATATTCTGGTCTTTGCCTTGTAAGGCATCAGTTTTTGCCTTAAATGTAGAACTATATAGAACCTCTTATATACCACTTATAAGTTAGAGGATCTGTTAGCAGTACCACTGTAAACCATGTGAATAAACCTCTCAGGAAGCAAGAATCAGGAATCTTAAAACCTACCAAAACTTGCTGATGGATTCCATAGTTTCCTCTAGAGGACAAGTTAATACACTATAACACATTATAGGTGATATCTAATTTACAGTAGAGCATTTTCTGCAAGTTAATGTACGACCATGGAGATATTTTTTGTGTAATGTATTATGCTTTATACTTTTGGTAGAACACTTACTGACTTTATTATCTTCTTTGAATGTGTCAAGTGCATTTTCCGCAAGCCTAAAGAATGTAAGGAGCGACACAAGGTATTGATAGAGAAAAGCTGTGCAGATGGGGCTGATAGTGCTGATGATTCAGGATCTTCTCAACCTTATCCTTCTACTTTACCTGGCATCCCAAAGGCAATAATTTTGTTCTGCTATTATAATCTCCTGAAACTTCTGTTAAGCTTATTATGAAGAATGTGGTAAAAGAGCTTTTGAGGTAAATGAGAATGGTCTAATTGTATATGCTTCTTTGGAATAGGGTGGAGCCAGACAGTTGTTTCAGCAGTTGCGTGGACCAATAGAGGAAGATACTATTAAATGTCATTTTGAAAAGATCATATTACTTGGACAGCTGCTGCATGGCAGAAGAAAACAGGTATTTTGCTTCATATATACAAATGCAGTTTTTCTTTTCTATTTGCTGTGAATCCAGATGTAAAGTCTCCATGGAAATGCAGACTATGCAGTATTTATCCTCCCATTTGATGCATTTCTAAGCCCATTTTCACTGTTTTACAGTATCCGGAATGTTAAAGTTGGCATTTTCCCTCAAGCGAATGTGCTTCATAGTTTTCTGAGCAAACCTTTTCTAGGGTTGTAGTTTTCGATATTGTTTTTTAGGTTGATTACTATTATCCACCCACAATTTTGTATCCACCCCTTAATGTGAACAATTACAGAAAACCACCTGTAATTGTACTTGTGTTAGCTATTCACTCCCGAAACTGTATTTTTCTTTATCGAAAACAGTGGAGTGACAAAATTGTCCAGATTATAGAAGTGTTTGTCTATCTTCTATCTGACAGTCCTTTGACGATTTTTCTATCCACCCCTTAATGTGAACAATTACAGAATTTCACCTTTGATTGTACTTGTGTTAGCTATTCACCCCCTATCCCGAAACTGTATTTTTTTTTCGAAAACAATGGAGTGAAAAAATTGCCCAGATCATAAGTGTTTGTCTGTCTTCTATCCGACAGTTCTTTGACGATTTTTGGATGTTGATTGCTAAAGGAAGTACACTAATCATTGTTTATGTATAATCATAGTTCCTGTGATTGCTCTGATTCACTGATTGCTCTCTTTTTTAATCTGATGGGGTTAATGCTATCAATTCAGGAACAAAAACAATTGGTACCTGTTCATGGTTCACATGCTTCTGCACTTCTGCAAGTGATCCCAAATAATGTGAATGGAGGTGTATTAACGTAAGTTCTGGTTTCTGTAACGTCCTATTTTTTCGGCATGATCTGTTGTTCAATACACCCAAGTAATTCTCCGTTTTGTGAAATTTTCAATGAAGGCCCCTCGATCTCTGTGACATGGCTGCATCAAGCCCAGATGTATTTTCTCTTAATTATCAATCTCCCCATAGTGGTGGTTTACCGTTAGCAAATCAGGGTATTGGCCAGCCAATGCTTCCTTCTTCCGGGACAAATTCCTTGCTTCAAGGACCACCTGGCATGGGACATACTAGTAATCTGTCTTCACCATCTGCTCAACTCAATAGTCCTGTGAGGTATGTGCAGGAACAATTCAGATATAGTTTCACTTTATTCGCTAAGATTCTGAATCTATACGATCTTTTGCATGTTCTGTCTTTCCTGTAGTGGTGGGCGGTATGGTGTTCCAAGGACAAGCTTACCGGTTAACGAGCAGCACAGAGTTCATCAGTACAATCACATGTTATCTGCCAGAAATATTCACCAAACAAACACGCCTGTTTCTGGAGCATTTTCAGGAAGTGATCGGGGTTTGAGGGTGCACCCTGGGGGAAATGGCATGGTTATGCCAGGGATGAGTAGGAACATGTCGATTCCAAGACCGAGTCCTCAAGGGATTTCATCATCACCTTTGTCGAATTCAGCAAATACATGTTCTCCCAGTATGGCAACTATGCCCATGCACTCTGGGGCTAGTCCCGGTCAAGGAAACTCAATGCTACAACCTCGTGATGCTGTACATATGGTGCGAGTAAGTGGTTTCTTCTACATCTTAATATGACTGTCACATGCACAGGTGATTCATGTATAACCAAACTTAACTGGGTGCTGGTGAGAGAAGGAAAATTGAATAGCTTTAAGGGCTAAGTAGTTAACTATACAAACCTACTCGTAATTTAGGCCATTTTGCGCAAAACCACCCATTATCCATACCCCTCTCCAGCATTTCGCCACCCAAACTAAACTGGAAAGTATGAAATGTCCAAAAGTACCCATCATTCGTAAGTATTGTGTTTGTTTTTTAATAGATAAAGGATATTGTATTGTGTTTGTTTTTTAATAGATAAAGGATATTTTGGACCTTTTCATGCCTTCTATAGTATTTTAAAAATGATAAAAATAAAATGACATGGATGCTCGACAGATTATGGGTAACAATTGAACTCAATTTTCTTTTAACGGGTTGTCTGTGCAAAGTGATTTTACGACAAGCAGTTTTGTGTAGTTTACCATAGTATATAGTACGTGAATCAGGATGGTGATTGATTTGAATGAATTCTCTGGTTATTTGTCTTTTGTTATCATTTGCACACTTGATAGAATGGTAGCGTCCAGTAACGCCCCTTTGATTATCAATTATTTTTATCATAGGCTGGCCAGAATACGGAGCATCCGAGGCAGATTATGCCACAAGAGTTGCAATTGCAGGCAAAGCAAGCAAATAGCCAAGGAGTTGCTTCTCTGGGCGGGCCGAGCTCTACATTTCTCAATCAGCCTGCATCTCCATCGGTTCCATCATATCCGGTCCATCATCTCCAAGGTTCTTCACATCCCGCCACTGCAGAACAACAAGCCTTTGCTGTGCGCATTGCAAGGGAACGACAATTGCAGCAGCGTATTATGCAAAGGCAGCAGCAGCAACAGTTTCCTACATCTAGTGCATTAACTTCACATCACTCCTTACCAAACGGAATGCAGAATAGTTCCCAGATGCAATCACAAGCTTCCCCAATCCCTCCCGTATCTTCTCAGCAGCAACAGAAACTTCTGAATGGTGTGGGTGCTACGATGAACCAAGGGGAGAAGCAAAGACAACGTCAAGGTCAGCAGCTACAACCACAATTCCAGCAATCTGCAAGGCATCATCCTCTACAGCGCCAACCGTCTCAACCGCAGCAGCAGCAGCCTAAACTCTCGAAGGGATTTGGAAAAGGCAACATGTCAATGCATCAGAATGTTCCTGTAGATGCGTCTCATACAAATGGACTTCAGGTTAACCAAGTGGAGAAAGGAGAGCGGGCCATGCACATAATGCCGACACCTGCTTCTTCGCTTCCGACTCCAAATAAGAGTATGGTTCCATCAGGGATGCTTTCTCGTAGTCATCAACAGTTGAAAGTCTACCCATCTCCACCGTTGAAGTTGGTAAACAATAGTCAGCCTACTGTTCAAAGGACAGTTCCACAGAACTTTGTTTCTGAAGCTGATCAGTTGACCAAACCACAATATGATAAGAGTCGAGCTGATCTGCCATTGGCAAATACTCCTAACTCAAGTTTAGAATGAGATGCCTGGTGGATGAGCCATTTGTGGTTTATTTGTCTGCTCTGACGGTCAAATTGGCATGCCATCATAACAGCATTGTACAGGTTAGCTTTACTGGACCCTTAGGATTTAATTTGTGCGGAAGTAATCAGATGCATAGAATTCGTTCCTCGTGTATGAAATATCGTGAAATATCAGGCATGTCACTTTTGCTTACTAATAAGAAATAGAGGATACGAATTTGTATTGCTCAAACTCACGCTGTTCTAGCCTTCCGTCAGAAGTTAGAACAATCGAAGTAAGAGGATAAATATTGTTAAAATCATTCTCATGGGTTAACATACATGAACCTGATATAAGCTATAGCTGTATTTATTCAATTGGCTGAATCAAATTCAGTAAATCAATGTTTATCTTCTTAATAGTATTTGGCTAGAAAAGAAGCATTAGTAGCTAACTTGTGACGTGATTTTTTGGCTCACTGTAGATGAAGCTGCTCGCATTTTGTTTGTGAGGGCGTGATGTGGAATGATGAATGAAGTGATGCTTATGTTAACATCCTACTAACTTCAACGCGTTAGGCAGGGCATCTGTTGGTATCGTGTACATTATGATCTTCGGCTTACAACTTTGGAAAATTACAAGAGACAGATAGAGGTATGTGTA
The DNA here is from genome assembly GCA_027886185.1 of Rheum nobile. Lineage (NCBI taxonomy): Eukaryota > Viridiplantae > Streptophyta > Magnoliopsida > Caryophyllales > Polygonaceae > Rheum > Rheum nobile. Next base: position 367,622 of record WOAB01000308.1, on the reverse strand, counting down.
CAGAGGGGTCTCGTCTGTCCTTTAATGTCACTTCTATTTTCCCCACTCATCATCTGATGTAGGTGGAGTTTTCTCTGAATGCCCCCTTAGTTTAGTGCATCATGTATTAATTAATCTGCTCTGTTTAGATGTTTTTTTGATTTGAGGGGGGGTGTTTATGTCATTGTTATGGGCAAAAGAAAAAGCCTTGGAAAATTTTGTGAATATCATCTCTCTAGTGTATAGATGAATGCCAAATGATCTTTAGATTAGTTGTTTAGTCCTTCATTTTTCATTTCATCTTTAAGCCAAATTAGGGTGAACCTTTAAGCATTGCTTTGACACGAACGGAAGCCTCATGATTGAGCGAACGCTTTTCGCCTCTTTGGAAGAATCATGGAGTGTTAATAGTTTGATAATGCTGGTAGATGCCCTTCACTTTGATTTAATGTACTCCTCCTGCCCCTTGGATGAAGTAGCGCAGATTGTGGTGCACCTGTAGTTGTTTGTGAGTTTTATGTAAGTGCAAAGCTCAAAGATTTCCACTCTGGATAACGAAGTCTTCAAATACACAGGTAACCAATACTGAATCCAGTATCGAGAGTTTGTAATCTTAAATTTCCTGCGTTGATGCAGTTGATTTGGATGCAAACAATATTCTTGCATTCCCAAATTCCAGCTAATGAAGTCTTGGTCTTTGTCGGTTGAAAGTGATTGAAGAGGCATCTTGGAAAAATATGAAAATCAAGTAACTTGATTGCGAATTTGATGAAAGAATTGTCTATTGGCTTTGAAATTTCAGTATATTTAGAACTTTTCAATTTGTGAAGAAAATTCGCAATTGCGTGTCATTTGGGATAGAAAATGGCTAACACAGCAAGAAGACTCGAGTCTATTTGTCAGAGTCAACTTGGAAGGTCGTTTTGTTTTGTTTTGTATCGTAGAACTTCACATTTATAACAACATTTTTTTCTTTCTAAAAATGGATATGGGCTTTTGAGAGTGCAACTTGGCTTGTTATTAATGCAAGCTTATTAAACATTTTATTTTTCCTTTTTCGGTCTAGTCAAGCTTGGCATGCTATTGCTGATTATATTAAAAATGTAGAGATATGGATTGGAAATAGGTAAATTTGTGTCTTTTGTTGTTGTAGTTGCCTATAAAATTTAACTTATGTGCTCTCACTTTAATCAAACTTCGCATGTGTGTTAAAATTGTAAATATGGACGGACATGAATTAGATGTATATAAAAAAGAACGGATATTTTTTAAGATTTTCTTAATTCTCGTTGGTTAGTCTACGATGATCTTGACTCAACATTACTACACTAGACGTGTCTTTACCCCTAAAATCCGATCTTCATTCGATAAGCAAATCCGTGACGTCAGAAAGAAAATGTTTGTTTTTTAGAAATAAAATAAAATTGCGTAGTTAATAAAGATTGGAAGCTTTACACACTCGTGTACGTAAACCGTAATTTACAGTCTGATATGATATATATTTCACTTCGGTGATAATAGGTTTTACATTGACAATCGAATAGTTCCTTAACGTGACATTATTCACGTTGTCAGCTCACTTTCAAGGTTAATTTAAGAGACGTCTTGAAGCTACTGGTAAGGTATTTTTCTTTGAAATATTCTTAAGTTCTGATTCAAGAACAAGAAAACTCTTGAAGTACATTTTCGATTTACTGACATACCATCCCTTTTTAGAATGCAAATTAAAAGAAGTTTGGTGACATTATTGAACAAAAAAGAGTTAGGTGAAGTGTACAGTACATGAATACTTGTCAAAATAATACAATTATAGGGGATTAATATACGTTTTTGTTGTTGTCACAAGTCTTACTAGCCTAAATGCATCTTACCACAAAAAATGTTGTTTAGAGGCATGAAATACCTTGTCAATAATTATTTCACTTACATAGTAAGTTTACAACTCAATATAATAACATGTACATCTATCCGAAATTTACCCAATATATACTAGGATATTACCTTACATATATATTTTATGCAACTTCAATTGTAGATCGAACTTGACATGCTTAACCTACTTATCGGTTACCAGTTGAGCAACAAAAGGCAGCAATGAATAAATGAACGAAAGTACTATTGCACTCCCTTTTTTCTACGTACACGGACGGGTCAACATATGAAGAACCTTAGCTTATATATATAGTATCTGGATTGCTAATCGTGATCATCCACTATCCACTACTCTTTCAGAAAATATTTAATCAAGGTTATATGTTATCGATCTCCCGACAACATGATCGATCATAATCATAAGAGTAGCCTTTGTTCTAGTACTACTACTCGTCCTAGGAAGCAATTACGGTGTTGCAGTTGCAGAAGCTCGAGTCCTTTGCAGAGAGGAGGAGAAGCATGCACTCCTCGACTTCAAGCTCAGCTTTACCGCCGCCGATCCAGATGATGATAATGATGCTCTTTCAACTTGGACCATTCACAGCCCCGAGTGTTGTGGATGGGAAGGGGTTCACTGTGAGGAGGATACCGGGCATGTGAATTTCTTGAATATTCCATGGAAAGCCATCAACTCCGACCTTCCTTGCTTGTGTTGCACCACTTGACAGACTTAAGTCTCAGCGGTAACACGTTTACAATGAGAATTCCAGAGTTTATAGGGAACCTTACCAAGTTGACATTTCTTGATCTTTCATTTTCTGGATTTTTCGGTAAGATTCCTCCCCATCTTGGCAATCTCACCAGGTTACAAGGTCTGCGTCTTGGCCTCCTGCATGCATGCTGATAATTTGCAATGGCTTTCTGTTAGGAAGTGCACTTTTGGGAACTCCAGTTCCCTATCTCGTTCCCTTCCTCAGTTTTCCCAGTTTTGATAATGACAAACACTTTTGCTACTAATATTTCCATTAGTGTGACAAAACAGGGAACTTCGGACTTGGAAAGCACGGAACAGAACTACTGACGCCAGACTTGGGAACTGGCGGAAGGAACTGAAGCTTGCTGGCGCCAGAAACACTTGGATAATTCTGTGAAGGCGACGGCGAGCTGTTTAGGGTAGATCTTTAGTTAGGGAGAGAACTATGAGATCTTATCATGTTTCCATATATTTTAGGAGCTTAAAGTTTATCTTTATGGAAACAAAACATGTAAAAATCGGTAAAGATTATATTTGATAACAAATGTTATCTTTAACGATTACTTTTAATTATTTTATTTGGTTGATTCGGTTATTGGAGATTTGCTTCCTCCGGTAATTAAATCATATAAATAAAGTAATTAAAACTCTCTCATCTTTTGACGCATTCACGAAGAGAAGATTTCGAGTGCTGTGAAGAAGTTGTGCCGAGTTCTTTAAAGAAGAACGAAGTAAGTTACTTGCTTGTTGTTGCTTGGTTAGGTCGAACTAGGTAGAGAGTCTTTTAGTGTGTCTAAGACTTGAATCTGTGTGTTCTATTCTAGTTGATTGTAACCGAAGTATTAATACAAGAAGTAGACTTTGAAATCCTCTTGCAAGAGAGGTAGTGGGTTTTATCCTGGATAACTAGTTGGTTATCAAAGGTTCCCACTCTAAGGAACTTGTCTTGAATCTGCTACTGTTTACTTATTCCGCTGCTTAGGGAACTGGACTCCCAGTTCCCTCGATAACTAACAAGTACGATCCTACACTTTCTCACCTTTCTTCTTTGCAATGGCTTAATCTGAGTGGGGCAAACTTGAGCAATGCCACTGATTGGCTTTCCACACTCAAAATGCTTCCCTCTTTATCAGCTTTTACTGCTTATCTTGCTCTCTTCCTCTTGTACCACCACCTGTTTCATCTCTCTGTCTCCCTAATCGTTCCACCTCTCTTCAGACCCTTGATCTTTCTCATAACAACATCTCTCCTGTGACTTTTTCATGCTTAATCAAAGGTACTTATACTCTCAATCGTCTCTCTCTAGCTAATATGAATTCGGAACAAAACGTTCATCAATATCTTGAAGCCTTGATTCAGAGTGTTGCTAGATATGCCTTGGAAGCAATGGACATTAGTGAGAACAATCTTAACAGGACCCCTCTTACCTTGACCATGTTTCCACTGTTGATGCAATTGGATATATCTCATAATCAATTGAGTGAATTCACGGTGCCACAAGATTCCCCGGGCATGCTAGATGTATCTTACAATCTCTCAAAATTCTCTTCCCTAACACAATTGGATGCTTCCTTCAATAGAATAAAGGGAAGCCTTCATGCAATTCTCCAATATCTCCCCACAAACCTGACATCCTTGTAGTGTTGGATGTGATATCAGGGACAATACAGGATGAGGTACCGTGGTGCATGCTGTTTGCAGACGACATTGTGCTAGTGAATGAGACTAGGAATGGGGTCAACAGTAAGCTAGAACTTTGGATAGAGAAGCTTGAGTCAAAGGGCTTTAAGTTGAGTAGGACTAAATCAGAGTATGTGGAGTTCACCTTTGGTGGAGGCGATGTGACGGGAGCAGAGGTTCAGCTTGGTGGAGAGGTCGTCCCGAAGAAGGAGACTTTCAAGTATTTGGGGTCTTTTGTACAAAGCGACGGTGGTATAGATGCATACATTAAGCACATAGTACAGATGGGCTGACTAAAATGGAGAGGCGCATCAGGAGTTTTATGCGATAAGAAAGTGCCCCTCAAACTAAAGGGCAAGTTCTACAAGGTGGTAGTTAGGCCGGCGTTATTGTACGGTGTATAATGTTGGCCGACGAGAAAAGATCAAGAGCAGAAGCTGATGGTTGCAGAGATGAGGATGCTACGCTGGATGTGCGGTCATACCCGGATGGACAGGATCCGAAATGATTCAATTAGAGAGAGGATTGGAGTGGCAGACGTTAGAGACAAGTTGCGCGAAGCTAGACTCCGATGGTTTGGGCATGTGCAGATGAGACAACCTGATGCACCAGTGCGTAGATGTGAAGGGTTATTGTTCAGCGAGTTTCGTCGAGGTAGAGGTCGACCAAAAAAGAGATGGAAAGAGGTAGTTCAGCATGATTTGACTCTCCTGTCACTGACAGAGGACATGGCTCAGAACAGAAAGCTTTGGAGGGAAAATATTAGGGTAGAGGATTGACTTGGACAGGAAGTGTTTCTTTGCTTTGGTTTGTTTTTGGTTATTTTCTTCTTATTTTTCTGCTTGTGTGTCAGTCTCTTTTGGGTCTATCAGGAAACATCCTATCGATTTACTTCGGGGTATGGATGCGTACATCTGGACCCCCCAGACCCTACCGTTGGTGGGACTTTACTGGGTCGATTGTTGTTGTTGTTGTAGACTTATCAGATAATTCTCATTTGACATTCAACTTTAGCCCAAGTTGGGTGCCTCCATTCCAACTCGAAAGTCTATATTTAAGATCTTGTAAGCTAGGTCCTGCCTTTCCAAAATGGGTTTTGACACAAACATCCTTGTCTGATCTAGACATTTCCAACTCCTCCATCTCTGGTGCTATTCCTAATGCCTTTTGGAATTTTAGCACCACATTAAGCTCCTTGAATGTTTCTAACAACAAACTTCAGGGCACAATTCCAAACTTGTCATTCATGTATGCAGCTGCATCGACGGATTTCAGTTCCAATGACTTGCATGGTCCTATCCCGCTTTTCATGTTCTCAACAGGTGGTTTGGATTTGTCCAATAATGCATTCTCAAGCTTCCCCCTCTTCCATTTCCATCATCAAGTATCAAACCATGGCCCTGGGGTAATCAACCTCTCTAACAACCTTCTATCAGGCTCACTTCCTAATTGGATTTTTCAATTCGATAGCCTCGAAGTTCTCAATCTAGCAAATAACAAGTTGTCTGGAACTATTCCTAGCAATATGGCCCCCTGCATGCAACTCAGTGAACTTCATTTGAATAATAACAGACTTTCGGGAGAGTTGCCTTCCTCAATGAAAACCTGCACCCAGTTACAGATCCTAGAGCTTGTAGACAACAACTTCTCTGGAAGTGTGCCCTTTTGGTTAGGTGACAGTCTGCAACAGTTGGTTATTCTCAACTTAAGGTCAAATAATTTCGATGGGGATTTGCCTTCCAATTTGTGTCATCTTCAAAGGCTTCAAGTATTGGACCTATCTAGTAATAGAATATCGGGATCAATTCCAGGTTGTGTCGATAACTTCACTTCCATGACTATATATCAAGGTTTCAACTACTCTGGATTATTTTCGCAATCTTACACTTTCATTAATGCTTTCGTCAAACGTATAGCTTGTGCATCCATTATGTGGAAAGGAAGATTGGCAAATGAGTCTGGCCCAATACTCCAACAATGGAATGTTATTGATCTGTCCAATAATTGTTTGACGGGTGAAATTCCAAGTGGACTGACTTCTCTCAAGTATTTGAGGTCTCTAGACTTAGCAAGGAACAACCTACACGGAAGCATTCCTGACAAGATTGGTCAGCTCAAATTCCTGGAAGTCCTTAAGTTGTCATCTAATACACTTTGTGGAGAGATTCCAGAAAGCTTAGCTGATGTGAGCCTCTTGAATACATTGAACATGTCAAGCAACAATCTATCCGGAGGAATTCCAACCAGCACCCAGCTGCAGAGCTTTGATCCTTCTTCTTATGCTGGAAACCCCGAGCTATGCGGAGAGCCACTGCCGAAGTGCCCTTGGGACAAACAGCCATTTGTGAGAGATCCTACTGAAGAAGAAGAAGAAGAAGCTAATAATAAAAGCTTCGACGTGGAAGCCTTTTGTGCTGATCTAGGGGCAGGATTTGCATTCGGTTTGTTTGGAATCCTTAATTGGGATACTCAACTTCCATGCTCCTTCCAGACATGCTTTCTTCCACATGTCCACTGAAGTGGGTGATTGGATCTTTGTCAAGACATTCTTGTGCCAATCCAGAATCAAAAGGAGCCTTTGTTTCTGAAAGGTATAATAATCACAACTTTTATGTTCATGTATATATAATTCTATTTTTCTTAGCTATATACCACTCTTCTCTTCATTCATTGGACATTTGGACCAATGTGAAACCAAATCTCTGATTTTACTTCATCTTTTGTAGGCAAAGGAAGCTGCAGAAATTTGAAGCATGATAATACCCTACTGCATTTGTTTTCCATTATGTGCCCTTTGATGAATCACTGGTAGTAATATTGGGATCTGAAACTTTATGCAAACAAAAATGGCTTCCCTCAAGAACCAACTATTTTTTTTTTTTTTTGGTCAAACACTGAATATAAATCAACTAGGAGCGAACAAGGCGGGAACTAGCCACCCCCAAAACATCGTCCAAAAGAAAGCACAAAATAAGTCCGGAGGATTCTCCAAAACATACAACCCAACAGGAAAAGAAAAGGCGAATGAAGCGAGTGCATCAACAACTCGGTTCGCTTCGCGGTAAATGATCAGCGCTACTTTGTTAGGAGTTGTTATCAGAGTTTTATGTACTATTTGGATGTGTTTAGAGCATTATGTAGGAGAATGAAGTTGAGGAGTAGAAGTGTGTTTTTGGTGGTTTGAAAGAGCTTAAATAAAGACTTAAAGAAGATGGAGAAGAAAGCCACAAGAGAAGACGAAGAAGGAGCTGAAGAGAAGCTACAGGAGCTTTTCCGCAGTCGCGGAACAACACGGAAGGCGAAGTGTGCATCAACGAAGATCCGCGGTCGCGGAAGCCCTTGCCGCGGTCGCGGAAAAATGCCAAACAGCGAGAGACAACAATAAGTTTTCCGCGATCGCGGAAAACCATTTATCAAACGCGCCGAGTTTCGTTTCGTTTCGTCCGAAGATCTATTATTTTACCTTATTTCCTTTTCTTTTATTTCTTTTATTCCGTTAGTTATTTTATTTCCTTTTAGATTGTGTTTGTTATCTTTAGTTTTTAGGTTTTGGCTAGTTTATAACCTAGTTTCCTAGTAGCCTTTTCATTATCGAATTTTTTATCGTTCAATTTTCCCTTAGAGTTTTTGTGTTTCCAAGACTATGAAGAACTAAGCAACTTTTGCTTAGTCCGACGATTGAAGCCTTCATTTGTATTTGGTTGTGAGGTTATAATTCTATTTCTGTTCCTTTGAATGTATTGATTCTCTTGTGCTTCATCCCATTGATTCTTGCTGATTTGACTGGCCTGATCACCTAGTTGATATTAGTAATTGTCTATTGCTAGGGTTTGGTAATTACTGTTTGAATTACCTAATTCAGAGTAGCAATTGCGATATTCTAAGAACTGTTTGGACTGATTTATTGTAGAGAGAATTAATTGCATGCAATTGTAAGATTGTTTTCTACACTTGCATGTATCTATTGAAATTCCTGTGCTTCTTGCTGCTGTTGAATTGAATCTGGAAGTTTCTGTTTGCTACACTTGCATGTATCTATTGAAATTCCTGTGCTTCTTGCTGCTGTTGAATTGAATCTGGAGGTTTTCCTGGTTATTTGATAGTTAGTATTTTCAGGGTCTGTTTGTCCTGTTTATAACTTAAGAAAAGGAATATGAACATTTATAGGAAGGAATAGAGATAATCTAGGATCAACCAAACAAATGAATGGTGGATATTTGTCTAGCTAAGTTACTTTTCCCAATTGATTACATCCTTTGCTTTTATTTACTTTGTTACTTGCAAACAAACCAAAACCCCCCTTTTGTTACTATTGGCATACACCTTTTGCACTTAGAAAGATTGCTACCTTTCTGTGAGATTCGACCCTTGCTTGCCTACTATACTTAGTTAGGTTTTTGAGGATTTACTTTGATTAGGCATCACGACTTTAGCCTCTATCAGTAAACATGGCGGAATTGGACAAGCCAATCCCTACAAAGGAAGCCTCGAATCATGGAAATCAGGCAAGTAAGAGGATGGGTACGAGGAAGGTTCTTCTTCAGCAAACCCACAACAAGCTGGGAATCGGTTTCAATCTGCACTCTTCTGAAATTGTTGTCCCACGCAACCTTGAGCCCCTGATAAACACCCCAAAGCTCTGCCATTGGCACAATGCAAATGCCAATATTATGGACAAAACCATGCTTCCAATCACCATTGTCATTTCTAATAACTCTGCCTGCTGCCGCAAGCCCATCAGCCTGTATAGAACCATGGACTATCAGTGCTGGCGCGTGATAGAGAATGGTGATGGAGTCATTCCTAAGGACTTAACTAAAGACCAATGGAAGCCTGAATACTAGACTATCAAGGAGAAAAATGCTAAAGCTCGTCAACTTATTCTCAATGGGTTGACTAGAGAAGATATGGACAAGGTGATATGAATCTCAACTGCTAAAGGGATCTGGACCGCTCTGAAGGAGATGCATGAAGGAAGTGAGGAACTAAAGTAAAGTAGAAAGTTTGCTCTAGAAGGAGAATATCACACTTTCGAAATGCTTGAAACTGAGAACATCTCCCAGTACCATTCCCGCTTCACAAGGCTCGTCACAAAACTCACCAACGCCGATGTGGAACTTGATGAATGGTCCAAAGCCCTTGTCATCATCAACGGTCTCAACTACAAATTCAGCCTCATTAAAAGAGTTCTGAAGACTACTCCTGGAATTCAAGGTCTCCCCTTAACTCAAATCATAGGAAAACTTGAAGTCGAAGAAAGAGAGGCACTCAAAACAAGTTCTGTCAAAAAGATGGAGAAGGGAATTGCCTTAAAAATCTCAAAAGCTTTCCCCAGGTTAGAAATGGAAGAAGAAAATTCCGACCTTGAAGATGAAATGACCGCCCTCGTCACAAAGCATATCAGAAAGCATTTCGTCAAAGGAAAATTCAAGAAAAACTTCCAAAAGAAGGACCTCTCTAAATATCAATGCTATCAATGCAAAGAAAGAGGACATCTGGCAAGGAACTGTCCTAAGAACTCCAACGACGACGACAAGTCTCAACACAAAAAGGCTCTCTTTGCTACTTTCAGAGATGATTCAGAAGACTCCGAAGAGGAACAAGAGCCAAAGGGAACTACCAGAGGAAGGTGTCTAATGGCCAAGGAAGATTCAACTGAATCAGACGACTCCGAGGTATCTTCTTCTGACTTTACTAAGTCTCTTCTTGAATATGACAAAAAACAACTGGTCAAAATAATTAAGAAACTTGGAAAGAAAACTAGTTCCCTACAAGAGAAACTAGAAGAATACGAAGATGAAATCTCTTGCTTAACTACTGAAAACTCTGTCTGGAGTAAGAAACTTGAGGATACTGAGAAATTACTAGCTAATCCTCTAAGAAAGTGTGAGTCTTGCAAAAATGTCAAAAAGGAACTCATGCATGCTGATAAACCCCCAGTTCCCATAACAGACTCTGAAAATAAGACATCCTCTATGCTTGATGAAATTATGAACAAACTTGATCATCTCACTCACTCTATAAATAAGAAAACTGTGAATCAAACTGTTTTTGTTAAGCAACGACATGGTCTTGGTTACACTGGTAAAAGCGATTCTGAGGAAACATGCTCTGCTGAAAATGAGAAAATAAGAAAGGAAATGGCCGAGAAAAATGAGTTCCTCAGTGGTGCGCTACAAAACTCTCGTGATAAAGCCCAGTTCCTAGAGGAGAAGGTAAAGGTGCTTGAACAAAAGCCCAAAGAAAACCAAACCTGGTTCAATGGTCAAAAGGCTCACAAGATGTATGTCTCCCAAGCTCAGGGAACGAAAGGTAAGAAAATCAACTTTAAGCAAATGAAACAAGAAAGACCATTCCGACCCGGAAAAGGTAAGTATGGTCATGTTATCTATAATCGTGTTTGCTGGCATTGTAGTAAAAATGGTCATACTTATCATGAATGCATCCATAAGAAGAAACAAATGGAAGAACATGCTAAGAAAAGGAACCAGAAAATAAACAACAAGAAAAGGACACACACTATTACTGATTTAAATGATCCTTACTATTTTGTTCATGCTTCTAACCCACAGACAAGATTTCAACCTCATTCACCCAGAGAAGCTACGCTTAGCTGGGTTCCAAAAGTTTGTGTTCCCTTGTGCAGGACGAAGTGCGACAATAAGACAAATGGTACATTGACAGTGGATGTTCGTGCCATATGACCGGAAACAGAAAGAAAATGTCGTCACTTCAGCAACACCGAGGAGGAACTATCTCCTTCGGAGACAAGAGAAAGGGAACAATCTGTGGAACTGGAAGCGTGAATCTTACTGATCACATTAAGGTAAGTAATGTCAACCTTGTTGAAAATTTAGGCTTTGATCTAATAAGTGTGTCACAGCTGTGTGATCAAGGGGGAAATGAGGTTCGCTTTACCTCAAAGGAATGTTTCGTGGAAGATAGACAGGGAACTGTGATCCTAAAAGGAAAAATGTTCAATAATGTTTACATCATTGATCCCAAGTTCGTTCCCAAAGAAAAGCTGTGTCTCTCTTCCATTGATGATCAAACAAACCTCTGGCATCAACGACTTGGTCATGCAAGCATCAAGCTAATCCATAAGCTGCATCAAAAGGAACTTGTTCGTGGTCTTCCCAAAATCAACGCTGAAAAGTCAGAAATCTGCTATGACTGTGTTCAAGGGAAACAGGTTCGTAGTTCCTTCAAGTCCAAAACGCTGGTAAGCTCTTCTAAACCCCTGGAACTCATTCACATGGATCTCTGCGGTCCTATGCGAGTTCAAAGCATTGGTGGTAACAAGTATATTCTAGTACTTGTTGATGATTACTCTAGATTCACTTGGACATTATTTATCAAATCTAAAAGTGAAGTCTTTGATAGGTTTAGTGAGTTAGTTCCCTTGCTTGAGAAATCTTTGAATGTTCCTCTTTGAGCTATTCGTTCCGATCATGGAACTGAGTTCGAAAACGGAGACTTTCTAACTTTTTGCAGGGAACATGGAGTTGATCACAATTTCTCAGCTCCCTACACTCCTCAACAAAATGGGGTAGTTGAGAGGAAGAACAAGACTTTGGAGGATATGGCTCGCACAATGCTCATCTCCAGTGGACTTTCCCAATCCTTTTGGGCAGAAGCCGTAAATGCAGCCTGTTACATTCTAAATCGAGCTATGCTACGTCCCATGCTTGAGAAGACCTCCTATGAGCTCCTTCGAGGATGAGTTCCCAATATTACTCATCTGCGAGTTTTCGGATGCACGTGCTTTGTTCACAATAATGGGAAGGACAATCTGGGCAAATTTGATCCACGAAGCGATGAAGGGATTTTCATCGGATATGCATCAAACAACAAAGCTTACAAAGTCTTTAACAAACGGACTAAAAAGGTAGAAGAAAGTATTCATGTTATTTTCAATGAAAAATTGCCTTCAAAGTCTATACAAGATCCCTCAGTTCCCTCAGAAGATCCATTTCAACGTCCACTCGAAGACTCCGATGATGACGCATCATCAAAGCCCAATTCATATCCTTCCCTCGCTAATCCTCCTCAAACGAGTCCAGTGATTGAGCCCAAGGAGTCGATGTCCACGGAGAGTTCCCCAACTCCTCCCCCTCAACCGGACACTGTGCTCTCTGACTCTGTTCCCTTGATCGATTCTGTTCCCTCCAGCTCAGATGCTCCGGTCAACCCAACCACACAAGTGTAACACCCCCAAATTTATAACCCATTTGGAAAGGTATTACCGCCAGTGACAAAACTCTCGTGATAAAGCCCAGTTCCTAGAGGAGAAGGTAAAGGTGCTTGAACAAAAGCCCAAAGAAAACCAAACCTGGTTCAATGGTCAAAAGGCTCACAAGATGTATGTCTCCCAAGCTCAGGGAACGAAAGGTAAGAAAATCAACTTTAAGCAAATGAAACAAGAAAGACCATTCCGACCCGGAAAAGGTAAGTATGGTCATGTTATCTATAATCGTGTTTGCTGGCATTGTAGTAAAAATGGTCATACTTATCATGAATGCATCCATAAGAAGAAACAAATGGAAGAACATGCTAAGAAAAGGAACCAGAAAATAAACAACAAGAAAAGGACGCACACTATTACTGATTTAAATGATCCTTACTATTTTGTTCATGCTTCTAACCCACAGACAAGATTTCAACCTCATTCACCCAGAGAAGCTACGCTTAGCTGGGTTCCAAAAGTTTGTGTTCCCTTGTGCAGGACGAAGTGCGACAATAAGACAAATGGTACATTGACAGTGGATGTTCGTGCCATATGACCGGAAACAGAAAGAAAATGTCGTCACTTCAGCAACACCGAGGAGGAACTATCTCCTTCGGAGACAAGAGAAAGGGAACAATCTGTGGAACTGGAAGCGTGAATCTTACTGATCACATTAAGGTAAGTAATGTCAACCTTGTTGAAAATTTAGGCTTTGATCTAATAAGTGTGTCACAGCTGTGTGATCAAGGGGGAAATGAGGTTCTCTTTACCTCAAAGGAATGTTTCGTGGAAGATAGACAGGGAACTGTGATCCTAAAAGGAAAAAGGTTCAATAATGTTTACATCATTGATCCCAAGTTCGTTCCCAAAGAAAAGCTGTGTCTCTCTTCCATTGATGATCAAACAAACCTCTGGCATCAACGACTTGGTCATGCAAGCATCAAGCTAATCCATAAGCTGCATCAAAAGGAACTTGTTCGTGGTCTTCCCAAAATCAACGCTGAAAAGTCAGAAATCTGCTATGACTGTGTTCAAGGGAAACAGGTTCGTAGTTCCTTCAAGTCCAAAACGCTGGTAAGCTCTTCTAAACCCCTGGAACTCATTCACATGGATCTCTGCGGTCCTATGCGAGTTCAAAGCATTGGTGGTAACAAGTATATTCTAGTACTTGTTGATGATTACTCTAGATTCACTTGGACATTATTTATCAAATCTAAAAGTGAAGTCTTTGATAGGTTTAGTGAGTTAGTTCCCTTGCTTGAGAAATCTTTGAATGTTCCTCTTTGAGCTATTCGTTCCGATCATGGAACTGAGTTCGAAAACGAAGACTTTCTAACTTTTTGCAGGGAACATGGAGTTGATCACAATTTCTCAGCTCCCTACACTCCTCAACAAAATGGGGTAGTTGAGAGGAAGAACAAGACTTTGGAGGATATGGCTCGCACAATGCTCATCTCCAGTGGACTTTCCCAATCCTTTTGGGCAGAAGCCGTAAATGCAGCCTGCTACATTCTAAATCGAGCTATGCTACGTCCCATGCTTGAGAAGACCTCCTATGAGCTCCTTCGAGGATGAGTTCCCAATATTACTCATCTGCGAGTTTTCGGATGCACGTGCTTTGTTCACAATAATGGGAAGGACAATCTGGGCAAATTTGATCCACGAAGCGATGAAGGGATTTTCATCGGATATGCATCAAACAACAAAGCTTACAAAGTCTTTAACAAACGGACTAAAAAGGTAGAAGAAAGTATTCATGTTGTTTTCAATGAAAAATTGCCTTCAAAGTCTATACAAGATCCCTCAGTTCCCTCAGAAGATCCATTTCAACGTCCACTCGAAGACTCCGATGATGACGCACCATCAAAGCCCAATTCATATCCTTCCCTCGCTAATCCTCCTCAAACGAGTCCAGTGATTGAGCCCAAGGAGTCGATGTCCACGGAGAGTTCCCTAACTCCTCCCCCTCAACCGGACACTGTGCTCTCTGACTCTGTTCCCTTGATCGATTCTGTTCCCTCCAGCTCAGATGCTCCGGTCAACCCAACCACACAAGTGTAACACCCCCAAATTTATAACCCATTTGGAAAGGTATTACCGCCAGTGACAAAACTCTCGTGATAAAGCCCAGTTCCTAGAGGAGAAGGTAAAGGTGCTTGAACAAAAGCCCAAAGAAAACCAAACCTGGTTCAATGGTCAAAAGGCTCACAAGATGTATGTCTCCCAAGCTCAGGGAACGAAAGGTAAGAAAATCAACTTTAAGCAAATGAAACAAGAAAGACCATTCCGACCCGGAAAAGGTAAGTATGGTCATGTTATCTATAATCGTGTTTGCTGGCATTGTAGTAAAAATGGTCATACTTATCATGAATGCATCCATAAGAAGAAACAAATGGAAGAACATGCTAAGAAAAGGAACCAGAAAATAAACAACAAGAAAAGGACGCACACTATTACTGATTTAAATGATCCTTACTATTTTGTTCATGCTTCTAACCCACAGACAAGATTTCAACCTCATTCACCCAGAGAAGCTACGCTTAGCTGGGTTCC
Organism: Rheum nobile; assembly: GCA_027886185.1. Classification (NCBI taxonomy): domain Eukaryota; kingdom Viridiplantae; phylum Streptophyta; class Magnoliopsida; order Caryophyllales; family Polygonaceae; genus Rheum; species Rheum nobile. The sequence goes on along the minus strand of WOAB01000308.1, from coordinate 352,557 downwards.
AAAAGTTTGTGTTCCCTTGTGCAGGACGAAGTGCGACAATAAGACAAATGGTACATTGACAGTGGATGTTCGTGCCATATGACCGGAAACAGAAAGAAAATGTCGTCACTTCAGCAACACCGAGGAGGAACTATCTCCTTCGGAGACAAGAGAAAGGGAACAATCTGTGGAACTGGAAGCGTGAATCTTACTGATCACATTAAGGTAAGTAATGTCAACCTTGTTGAAAATTTAGGCTTTGATCTAATAAGTGTGTCACAGCTGTGTGATCAAGGGGGAAATGAGGTTCTCTTTACCTCAAAGGAATGTTTCGTGGAAGATAGACAGGGAACTGTGATCCTAAAAGGAAAAAGGTTCAATAATGTTTACATCATTGATCCCAAGTTCGTTCCCAAAGAAAAGCTGTGTCTCTCTTCCATTGATGATCAAACAAACCTCTGGCATCAACGACTTGGTCATGCAAGCATCAAGCTAATCCATAAGCTGCATCAAAAGGAACTTGTTCGTGGTCTTCCCAAAATCAACGCTGAAAAGTCAGAAATCTGCTATGACTGTGTTCAAGGGAAACAGGTTCGTAGTTCCTTCAAGTCCAAAACGCTGGTAAGCTCTTCTAAACCCCTGGAACTCATTCACATGGATCTCTGCGGTCCTATGCGAGTTCAAAGCATTGGTGGTAACAAGTATATTCTAGTACTTGTTGATGATTACTCTAGATTCACTTGGACATTATTTATCAAATCTAAAAGTGAAGTCTTTGATAGGTTTAGTGAGTTAGTTCCCTTGCTTGAGAAATCTTTGAATGTTCCTCTTTGAGCTATTCGTTCCGATCATGGAACTGAGTTCGAAAACGAAGACTTTCTAACTTTTTGCAGGGAACATGGAGTTGATCACAATTTCTCAGCTCCCTACACTCCTCAACAAAATGGGGTAGTTGAGAGGAAGAACAAGACTTTGGAGGATATGGCTCGCACAATGCTCATCTCCAGTGGACTTTCCCAATCCTTTTGGGCAGAAGCCGTAAATGCAGCCTGCTACATTCTAAATCGAGCTATGCTACGTCCCATGCTTGAGAAGACCTCCTATGAGCTCCTTCGAGGATGAGTTCCCAATATTACTCATCTGCGAGTTTTCGGATGCACGTGCTTTGTTCACAATAATGGGAAGGACAATCTGGGCAAATTTGATCCACGAAGCGATGAAGGGATTTTCATCGGATATGCATCAAACAACAAAGCTTACAAAGTCTTTAACAAACGGACTAAAAAGGTAGAAGAAAGTATTCATGTTGTTTTCAATGAAAAATTGCCTTCAAAGTCTATACAAGATCCCTCAGTTCCCTCAGAAGATCCATTTCAACGTCCACTCGAAGACTCCGATGATGACGCACCATCAAAGCCCAATTCATATCCTTCCCTCGCTAATCCTCCTCAAACGAGTCCAGTGATTGAGCCCAAGGAGTCGATGTCCACGGAGAGTTCCCCAACTCCTCCCCCTCAACCGGACACTGTGCTCTCTGACTCTGTTCCCTTGATCGATTCTGTTCCCTCCAGCTCAGATGCTCCGGTCAACCCAACCACACAAGTGTAACACCCCCAAATTTATAACCCATTTGGAAAGGTATTACCGCCAGTGACAAAACTCTCGTGATAAAGCCCAGTTCCTAGAGGAGAAGGTAAAGGTGCTTGAACAAAAGCCCAAAGAAAACCAAACCTGGTTCAATGGTCAAAAGGCTCACAAGATGTATGTCTCCCAAGCTCAGGGAACGAAAGGTAAGAAAATCAACTTTAAGCAAATGAAACAAGAAAGACCATTCCGACCCGGAAAAGGTAAGTATGGTCATGTTATCTATAATCGTGTTTGCTGGCATTGTAGTAAAAATGGTCATACTTATCATGAATGCATCCATAAGAAGAAACAAATGGAAGAACATGCTAAGAAAAGGAACCAGAAAATAAACAACAAGAAAAGGACGCACACTATTACTGATTTAAATGATCCTTACTATTTTGTTCATGCTTCTAACCCACAGACAAGATTTCAACCTCATTCACCCAGAGAAGCTACGCTTAGCTGGGTTCCAAAAGTTTGTGTTCCCTTGTGCAGGACGAAGTGCGACAATAAGACAAATGGTACATTGACAGTGGATGTTCGTGCCATATGACCGGAAACAGAAAGAAAATGTCGTCACTTCAGCAACACCGAGGAGGAACTATCTCCTTCGGAGACAAGAGAAAGGGAACAATCTGTGGAACTGGAAGCGTGAATCTTACTGATCACATTAAGGTAAGTAATGTCAACCTTGTTGAAAATTTAGGCTTTGATCTAATAAGTGTGTCACAGCTGTGTGATCAAGGGGGAAATGAGGTTCTCTTTACCTCAAAGGAATGTTTCGTGGAAGATAGACAGGGAACTGTGATCCTAAAAGGAAAAAGGTTCAATAATGTTTACATCATTGATCCCAAGTTCGTTCCCAAAGAAAAGCTGTGTCTCTCTTCCATTGATGATCAAACAAACCTCTGGCATCAACGACTTGGTCATGCAAGCATCAAGCTAATCCATAAGCTGCATCAAAAGGAACTTGTTCGTGGTCTTCCCAAAATCAACGCTGAAAAGTCAGAAATCTGCTATGACTGTGTTCAAGGGAAACAGGTTCGTAGTTCCTTCAAGTCCAAAACGCTGGTAAGCTCTTCTAAACCCCTGGAACTCATTCACATGGATCTCTGCGGTCCTATGCGAGTTCAAAGCATTGGTGGTAACAAGTATATTCTAGTACTTGTTGATGATTACTCTAGATTCACTTGGACATTATTTATCAAATCTAAAAGTGAAGTCTTTGATAGGTTTAGTGAGTTAGTTCCCTTGCTTGAGAAATCTTTGAATGTTCCTCTTTGAGCTATTCGTTCCGATCATGGAACTGAGTTCGAAAACGAAGACTTTCTAACTTTTTGCAGGGAACATGGAGTTGATCACAATTTCTCAGCTCCCTACACTCCTCAACAAAATGGGGTAGTTGAGAGGAAGAACAAGACTTTGGAGGATATGGCTCGCACAATGCTCATCTCCAGTGGACTTTCCCAATCCTTTTGGGCAGAAGCCGTAAATGCAGCCTGCTACATTCTAAATCGAGCTATGCTACGTCCCATGCTTGAGAAGACCTCCTATGAGCTCCTTCGAGGATGAGTTCCCAATATTACTCATCTGCGAGTTTTCGGATGCACGTGCTTTGTTCACAATAATGGGAAGGACAATCTGGGCAAATTTGATCCACGAAGCGATGAAGGGATTTTCATCGGATATGCATCAAACAACAAAGCTTACAAAGTCTTTAACAAACGGACTAAAAAGGTAGAAGAAAGTATTCATGTTGTTTTCAATGAAAAATTGCCTTCAAAGTCTATACAAGATCCCTCAGTTCCCTCAGAAGATCCATTTCAACGTCCACTCGAAGACTCCGATGATGACGCACCATCAAAGCCCAATTCATATCCTTCCCTCGCTAATCCTCCTCAAACGAGTCCAGTGATTGAGCCCAAGGAGTCGATGTCCACGGAGAGTTCCCCAACTCCTCCCCCTCAACCGGACACTGTGCTCTCTGACTCTGTTCCCTTGATCGATTCTGTTCCCTCCAGCTCAGATGCTCCGGTCAACCCAACCACACAAGTGTAACACCCCCAAATTTATAACCCATTTGGAAAGGTATTACCGCCAGTGACAAAACTCTCGTGATAAAGCCCAGTTCCTAGAGGAGAAGGTAAAGGTGCTTGAACAAAAGCCCAAAGAAAACCAAACCTGGTTCAATGGTCAAAAGGCTCACAAGATGTATGTCTCCCAAGCTCAGGGAACGAAAGGTAAGAAAATCAACTTTAAGCAAATGAAACAAGAAAGACCATTCCGACCCGGAAAAGGTAAGTATGGTCATGTTATCTATAATCGTGTTTGCTGGCATTGTAGTAAAAATGGTCATACTTATCATGAATGCATCCATAAGAAGAAACAAATGGAAGAACATGCTAAGAAAAGGAACCAGAAAATAAACAACAAGAAAAGGACGCACACTATTACTGATTTAAATGATCCTTACTATTTTGTTCATGCTTCTAACCCACAGACAAGATTTCAACCTCATTCACCCAGAGAAGCTACGCTTAGCTGGGTTCCAAAAGTTTGTGTTCCCTTGTGCAGGACGAAGTGCGACAATAAGACAAATGGTACATTGACAGTGGATGTTCGTGCCATATGACCGGAAACAGAAAGAAAATGTCGTCACTTCAGCAACACCGAGGAGGAACTATCTCCTTCGGAGACAAGAGAAAGGGAACAATCTGTGGAACTGGAAGCGTGAATCTTACTGATCACATTAAGGTAAGTAATGTCAACCTTGTTGAAAATTTAGGCTTTGATCTAATAAGTGTGTCACAGCTGTGTGATCAAGGGGGAAATGAGGTTCTCTTTACCTCAAAGGAATGTTTCGTGGAAGATAGACAGGGAACTGTGATCCTAAAAGGAAAAAGGTTCAATAATGTTTACATCATTGATCCCAAGTTCGTTCCCAAAGAAAAGCTGTGTCTCTCTTCCATTGATGATCAAACAAACCTCTGGCATCAACGACTTGGTCATGCAAGCATCAAGCTAATCCATAAGCTGCATCAAAAGGAACTTGTTCGTGGTCTTCCCAAAATCAACGCTGAAAAGTCAGAAATCTGCTATGACTGTGTTCAAGGGAAACAGGTTCGTAGTTCCTTCAAGTCCAAAACGCTGGTAAGCTCTTCTAAACCCCTGGAACTCATTCACATGGATCTCTGCGGTCCTATGCGAGTTCAAAGCATTGGTGGTAACAAGTATATTCTAGTACTTGTTGATGATTACTCTAGATTCACTTGGACATTATTTATCAAATCTAAAAGTGAAGTCTTTGATAGGTTTAGTGAGTTAGTTCCCTTGCTTGAGAAATCTTTGAATGTTCCTCTTTGAGCTATTCGTTCCGATCATGGAACTGAGTTCGAAAACGAAGACTTTCTAACTTTTTGCAGGGAACATGGAGTTGATCACAATTTCTCAGCTCCCTACACTCCTCAACAAAATGGGGTAGTTGAGAGGAAGAACAAGACTTTGGAGGATATGGCTCGCACAATGCTCATCTCCAGTGGACTTTCCCAATCCTTTTGGGCAGAAGCCGTAAATGCAGCCTGCTACATTCTAAATCGAGCTATGCTACGTCCCATGCTTGAGAAGACCTCCTATGAGCTCCTTCGAGGATGAGTTCCCAATATTACTCATCTGCGAGTTTTCGGATGCACGTGCTTTGTTCACAATAATGGGAAGGACAATCTGGGCAAATTTGATCCACGAAGCGATGAAGGGATTTTCATCGGATATGCATCAAACAACAAAGCTTACAAAGTCTTTAACAAACGGACTAAAAAGGTAGAAGAAAGTATTCATGTTGTTTTCAATGAAAAATTGCCTTCAAAGTCTATACAAGATCCCTCAGTTCCCTCAGAAGATCCATTTCAACGTCCACTCGAAGACTCCGATGATGACGCACCATCAAAGCCCAATTCATATCCTTCCCTCGCTAATCCTCCTCAAACGAGTCCAGTGATTGAGCCCAAGGAGTCGATGTCCACGGAGAGTTCCCTAACTCCTCCCCCTCAACCGGACACTGTGCTCTCTGACTCTGTTCCCTTGATCGATTCTGTTCCCTCCAGCTCAGATGCTCCGGTCAACCCAACCACACAAGTGTAACACCCCCAAATTTATAACCCATTTGGAAAGGTATTACCGCCAGTGACAAAACTCTCGTGATAAAGCCCAGTTCCTAGAGGAGAAGGTAAAGGTGCTTGAACAAAAGCCCAAAGAAAACCAAACCTGGTTCAATGGTCAAAAGGCTCACAAGATGTATGTCTCCCAAGCTCAGGGAACGAAAGGTAAGAAAATCAACTTTAAGCAAATGAAACAAGAAAGACCATTCCGACCCGGAAAAGGTAAGTATGGTCATGTTATCTATAATCGTGTTTGCTGGCATTGTAGTAAAAATGGTCATACTTATCATGAATGCATCCATAAGAAGAAACAAATGGAAGAACATGCTAAGAAAAGGAACCAGAAAATAAACAACAAGAAAAGGACGCACACTATTACTGATTTAAATGATCCTTACTATTTTGTTCATGCTTCTAACCCACAGACAAGATTTCAACCTCATTCACCCAGAGAAGCTACGCTTAGCTGGGTTCCAAAAGTTTGTGTTCCCTTGTGCAGGACGAAGTGCGACAATAAGACAAATGGTACATTGACAGTGGATGTTCGTGCCATATGACCGGAAACAGAAAGAAAATGTCGTCACTTCAGCAACACCGAGGAGGAACTATCTCCTTCGGAGACAAGAGAAAGGGAACAATCTGTGGAACTGGAAGCGTGAATCTTACTGATCACATTAAGGTAAGTAATGTCAACCTTGTTGAAAATTTAGTCTTTGATCTAATAAGTGTGTCACAGCTGTGTGATCAAGGGGGAAATGAGGTTCGCTTTACCTCAAAGGAATGTTTCGTGGAAGATAGACAGGGAACTGTGATCCTAAAAGGAAAAATGTTCAATAATGTTTACATCATTGATCCCAAGTTCGTTCCCAAAGAAAAGCTGTGTCTCTCTTCCATTGATGATCAAACAAACCTCTGGCATCAACGACTTGGTCATGCAAGCATCAAGCTAATCCATAAGCTGCATCAAAAGGAACTTGTTCGTGGTCTTCCCAAAATCAACGCTGAAAAGTCAGAAATCTGCTATGACTGTGTTCAAGGGAAACAGGTTCGTAGTTCCTTCAAGTCCAAAACGCTGGTAAGCTCTTCTAAACCCCTGGAACTCATTCACATGGATCTCTGCGGTCCTATGCGAGTTCAAAGCATTGGTGGTAACAAGTATATTCTAGTACTTGTTGATGATTACTCTAGATTCACTTGGACATTATTTATCAAATCTAAAAGTGAAGTCTTTGATAGGTTTAGTGAGTTAGTTCCCTTGCTTGAGAAATCTTTGAATGTTCCTCTTTGAGCTATTCGTTCCGATCATGGAACTGAGTTCGAAAACGGAGACTTTCTAACTTTTTGCAGGGAACATGGAGTTGATCACAATTTCTCAGCTCCCTACACTCCTCAACAAAATGGGGTAGTTGAGAGGAAGAACAAGACTTTGGAGGATATGGCTCGCACAATGCTCATCTCCAGTGGACTTTCCCAATCCTTTTGGGCAGAAGCCGTAAATGCAGCCTGCTACATTCTAAATCGAGCTATGCTACGTCCCATGCTTGAGAAGACCTCCTATGAGCTCCTTCGAGGATGAGTTCCCAATATTACTCATCTGCGAGTTTTCGGATGCACGTGCTTTGTTCACAATAATGGGAAGGACAATCTGGGCAAATTTGATCCACGAAGCGATGAAGGGATTTTCATCGGATATGCATCAAACAACAAAGCTTACAAAGTCTTTAACAAACGGACTAAAAAGGTAGAAGAAAGTATTCATGTTGTTTTCAATGAAAAATTGTCTTCAAAGTCTATACAAGATCCCTCAGTTCCCTCAGAAGATCCATTTCAACGTCCACTCGAAGACTCCGATGATGACGCACCATCAAAGCCCAATTCATATCCTTCCCTCGCTAATCCTCCTCAAACGAGTCCAGTGATTGAGCCCAAGGAGTCGATGTCCACGGAGAGTTCCCTAACTCCTCCCCCTCAACCGGACACTGTGCTCTCTGACTCTGTTCCCTTGATCGATTCTGTTCCCTCCAGCTCAGATGCTCCGGTCAACCCAACCACACAAGTGTAACACCCCCAAATTTATAACCCATTTGGAAAGGTATTACCGCCAGTGACCTCGGTGTTCCTTACCGAAGCCACCCAAGGCTTTACCGGTTTAAACACAAATCATAACCAATAAGTATGGTACGAAATTACCATAACTTTCATTTAAAACATAGTCGCGGAATTTCAACACAATTCCAAATGCGACAAAATACAGATTACAATACAGCGGAAGACTTGAAATAATTTACAATAGTATTGACCTCAGTAGTCAATGCCCAAAGATCGTAGCCTGATTAAAACATTTTTAAACACCGTCCACGTTCATAGTCGATCTAGCCTTTTTGGACCTGTATGTGCCGAAACGGACGGACGACACCACCATGACGTTGCAGATAAATAAAATACAAGGGGTTAGTCTAATGAATAGACTAAGCAAGGGCGGAAAACATTAACAATTAATTCACACAAATGCTAACACAAGCAGTTTCACATATCAACAAATCACATCAAAGCCAAAGTGCTAACTAAGTAGTTCAATACATCAATAATTCATATCAAAGCTATCAAGACCAATATTCAGAATAATTATTTATAATAGCGTTGATACTAGCAGATATACAACCTATTATAATATCAGATTTTAATCATATTAATTAACCAAACTGTTCCCAATGAAACAATAAAGCAGTAAATCATCCCAAATTAATTAACAGATAAATAACTGATAATTAATTAAAATATAAAATAATGAGCAAGAGCGAACCGCCACTTGCCTAGAGTAGATTCGGCGATGAATCTGGACGAGATGACTACCGAAAATATCCTTTCCAAGGATATGGTTCAAGCTTCAGAATAGTCCTAGCAGAGTACGAGTCCACACGCGATCCAACAGATCACGTTCTAACTGACAATTTAATTATCTACCAATTAATTTGACTGGACGAATTTAATGAATTATATTTAATAAATTTTTATGATATTAAATCATAAAAATATTTATTAAATTTTCCTATAGAAAAATACGGACGAAAGGGAATCGAAATTATACCGCTCGTATAAATTTCGGGTCAAAACTGGACTGGAATTGAATTGGGCTTATTCGGCCCATGAAGCAACTAATTATGGGAGGGGCCCACTTTCACTATTCATCCTCCTTCAACCTTCCTCCTTTAACAGCACAACAACAACGGAGCATCATCGGCTCGACAACGACGCCGAAGATGGAGCTCGGCGGGAGGAGGAGCACCACCAATCGGCTAGCCGCAGCTCAACAACGGAGCACCACGCCAGGCTCGCCGGCTGGGATGAGCTCGAAACAGAGGAGAGAGAGAGAGAAAACGGGAGGGAGAGATGAGAGACGGGAGAGAGTTGTGTTTCCAGCTTCTCCAGATTGGACTCCTTTTATAGTCCAAGGAAGATACTTGCCTACCACGTAAAAATACACATGGCCAAGCTTCCGGGAAGATGTCGTGGTGCTCGGCCACCATCGACACACAAGAGGGGAATGAGGCTACGTGCCCAGACAAGAGCTTATACGTGGCATCAATCTGAAGCTTGCGTGCAACAGTGTATATGTGAAGTTTGGTATGGGTTTTTAAACCCCGGAAATTATATGTTTGTATCCAAATAAATATTCTAAGTTCCGAAAATACATTGAATGTATTTTATACCACTCAATGAATTATTTCGGATATCATGGAAGTTACGGAAAATCCGAACTCCACTGAAAGCGAAATAATTACTGAACGAAGGTTGGGAAAAATTACCCAAATATCCTTATAAAAAAATTGAGGGATATTACAACAAGGAACTGACTCTGCTCCTCCCATCGCCTCCTCCTCAGCTCCCGTCCATATAGCAGCTGAAACTCCAGGGACGGATGCACTAGCTTCAAACAGAGCTAAAAGAACAATCAAGCCCCCGGACAGGTATGGATTTGAGGATATGAATTTATGTGCCTTCAATGCTTTTCTATCTCTTATAGAACCCAAGAACATCACGGAAGCACTGAAGGATGCCGATTGGATCATTGCCATGCAAGAAGAACTTCACCAGTTCGAGAGGAACAAAGTCTGGCGACTAGTTCCTCGTCCCGCTAATCGACACATCATAGGAACTAGGTGGGTTTTTCGCAACAAACTGGATGATTCTGGTGTAGTCTCAAGGAACAAAGCTCGTTTGGTTGCTCAAGGATATAATCAACAAGAAGGGATTGATTACGATGAGACGTTTGCCCCTGTAGCAAGATTGGAAGCCATTCGTTTGCTCATTGCTTACACATCCCACAAAGGCTTCAAGCTCTTTCAAATGGACGTAAAAACTGCGTTCCTAAATGGCATTCTTCAAGAGGAAGTCTATGTAAATCAACCTCCAGGATTTGAGGATGATGATCACCCTGACCACGTGTACTTCTTGGACAAAGCGCTCTATGGTCTAAAACAAGCACCTCGTGCTTGGTATGATCGCCTTGCCCAGTTCCTAACAACAAATGGCTATCGGCGTGGTGTGATCGACAAAACCCTATTCATCCTAGATGTGAAGGGTGACATTTTGGTGGTTCAGGTATACGTTGATGATATTATTTTTGGTTCCACTAACTTGGCTCTTGTAGAAAAGTTCAAAGATCTAATGAGCAGCGAGTTCGAAATGAGCATGATTGGGGAACTCACATTCAATCTGGGATTGCAAGTCACTCAGAAGAGCGATGGGATCCAAATTCATCAACAGAAGTATCTAAAGGAACTCCTGAAGAAGTTCAAAATGGATTCCAGTAAACCAATATCCACTCCCATCTCCCCTGCAACTCGTCTCACTGCCGATCACACTGGACAACGAGTTGAAGAGAAACTCTATCGTGGTATGATAGGTTCCTTGATGTATCTAACAACCAGTAGGCCAGATATTGTGTTTGCTGTGTGTCTTTGTGCTAGGTTTCAAGCTGATCCAAGGGAATCTCATCTCATTGAGGTGAAACGCATATTTCGCTATCTGAAGGGAACTGACGACCTCTGTCTTTGGTACCCCAAAGATTGCCATTTCAACCTCCTTGGCTACACGTATGCCGACTATGCTGGGTTCCTGGTCGATCGCAAGAGCACATCAGGAATGGCCCAGTTCCTTGGTCCCTGCTTAATCTCTTGGGGATCCAAGAAACAAAACTCAGTTGCTCTCTCCACCACGGAGGCTGAGTACATCGCAACTGCTGCTTGCTGTTCCCAACTCCTCTGGCTCAAACAATAACTCGCGGACTTTGGTATGTCTTTCGGTCCCCTCAAAATCTTATATGACAATACCAGTGCAATCAACATATCTAAGAACCCTGTGCATCATACTAGGACCAAACATATTGATATAAGGCATCACTTTTTACGTGATCATGTTGAAAAAGGGAACATACTGCTAGAACATTGTAGGAAAGAAGATCAAATTGCCGATATATTTACCAAGGCACTCAATCGGGAACCTTACGAGTCCTTTAGGTTACTTCTAGGAATGATTTCCTTAAACTAGTAGTTCCGGTTGCCATTACTAGTTCCCTTGTTGTGCCTAGATTTGATATGTTCTATGGTTCCATTGAAAATATTGATGATATTTGATTTTGTGCTGGCCTCGCATGTCCTATAACATTGATTCTAAAGCATATTCTAAATTATGACATGATCGCATATTCTTTCATGATATATCTTGTGCATATCTACATCTCTTTGATTAAGCCTTAATATAGTCAATCTGATCACATCTATCCTATATTACAAGCCAAAATGATGATTGACTACAAGCCGTCCCTAAGCCTGATTACATTGCATAATTCCTTATGACCCTCTGTTTAATCCACACTGGGAATTATCTGTGTAATGTCAAAATTGCCTTCCTAATTTTATTTATATGGGTACGTACTTTTCTTGAGTGTTTGCTTGGTTCCCTATATCAAATGTGCCCATACTTCCCTAGTTCTGTGTCATTATCTGAGGAAAGGAACTGGGTATGCCGCCTCAACGGCCAAATATTTTGAATTCTGATCTCTGATAGAGTCCGCTTCCCGAGAGGCATAAATGCTCTTCTAGCTGTTCTTACTCAGCCGATTTGAAGCCCAAGCTGATGTGATTGATTTGATATTATCATGATGAGGATATTTATGGCTAGTATTTTGGTTGAAGATTTTGTGGCCGTTGGAGAGACTTTCGGTTCCCTTATTTGATCAAGATTTGGCAACGGTGTGATTTGGATAGAATTTGTTTGAGAATTATAAAAGGCAACAAGGCAGACCTAATTGGGCACCGCTTATCATATTCTCTCTGCTCTCCTAAAGTTTACTGCCGCCTTCTCAAGAATCCTCACAACAACCTCTCTCTCACACCAAATCTCCACAACTATGGAACCCAAAATTCCCCAGTTTACCGCCGAAGAAGTGGCCTACATCGAGGAACTTCGAAAACTGAAGGCAACACCGTCCTCCTCTCAGGTGGAAACCCCGCCAAAGGCACTATCTTCTGTGCCCCCACCTGCGACGGAACCCTCTCAGCCGGTGTCTTCCCCGGCAAAAGAGCCAAGCCAGTCGGCCTCATCAGAGCACACTCTCTCTCGGCCGTCCTCCCCTACACCGACAAAGGAAGGCTCTCATCACTCTTCTCCCTCTTAGAAGAGCCTCCCTATTGATGTGGACCTGCTGCCAACTCCGACACCCTCCCTCCAAAAACCAGGCGACTCCCAATCTGTCGCCGGTCGCGTCAAGCGTCGCGCCGCAAAGGGTGGTTCCGGCGTCCCCTCCCTCAAACTCGAGGAGACGCCACCAGCAAAAAGGGCCCGGATTTCCCCAACTTCCAAAGGAAAGAAGCCACTGTCGCCCCCAACTCGCTCCTCTCAAATTCCCAAGCTGGATGCCTCTCTGGTTTCTCGGAATATTCTGGAGCCCCTCATTGTTGGCAAGGAGTTCTGGACCTCCACCGATGATGAGAGTGTCATCGCCGCCCATGCCAAGCTCCAACTTCAAGGCTGGGACACTCTGATTCCCTCTCCGTTCGCAGTAAATGAAGACATGGTGCGAGTCTTCTACCAGAATTTGTAGTTTGTGTCTGCTAAGGAGGACCAGCCCGCTCATGATGCTCTTCTCACCTGGGGTGGTAAGCTATTCCCTATCTCTGCTGCTGTGATAGGATCTGTGCTCGGCCTGGACTCTGGTGAAGGTTTTGGTGTTATCGTTAAACGGAACTGGCCAAGCAAGCGCAAAGCAGCCATCCTCCGTACTGTGTTTGATGGAAATGCCCCCACAAAAGGCCCCCTCCTCACCAAACACCTAAGCCTTGACTGGAAAATTCTCCACACCTTCCTCATCAAGAACATCACTCCCCGCCAAGAAAAGCGTGACACCATAGCCGTCTCCGATGCTGTTCTGTTGGAGAAACTTCTCTTGGGAGAACCTATCGATCTCCCTCACATTATCTTAGCCCATATGCAATTTTGCAAGTCCCACAGTACCCATGCTCTCCCCTACCCACATGTCATAAAGAACCTCCTCTCCAGCCTTGGTCTCTACCCTGCTGACATCCAAGAGACCCACTTCTCTCGCATCCTCACTATGACTACTATGAGACGCCTTGCTCAGAAGGCCCATGTTGATGAGATGTCTGAGACTGAAGAGTTTGAGGAAGAGCTGCTACCGGGCCAGTCTGATCCGCGCCTAGTACCTGACACCCATGTGCTGCTCAATAGTCTGGCACATATTGAGAACGCCTTGGTCAATGGTTTCGACAAGGTCGCCGCCGTTGTGGAGAAAGGAAGCCACTTCACCAATGAGATGGTGGTGGAGTTGTGGAAGTGCACTGAAGCTCTCACCAAAGAAATTGGTAAGCTGATTAATGGCAAGATCAAGGAGGACAAGGAACACAGGGCCAAGGGCCAGGAGTAGCAAGGAATGTGTCTAGTTCCCCTCTCAGATGACACGGAACTTATAGTTTCCTTAAGATCCCACTTCCACATCATGATCCCTTTTTGTGTGTCTCTGAGTGCTTTTACTCTTTTTGTTTTTATGCTTATGTAGTTCCTGCCCTTTGATATTTAATGAACTTATTTTGCGTTCCCTGCCCTGTTTGTAATATGCTTTCAATCTTTATTACGGTGTCATTTTTCTAGAGTTCAACATTATCTTATTTATCTCTCTAAATTCTCGGTGTTACTCATCTAACTGCCTATTTTCGATGATGTCCAAAGGGGGAATGAACTTGGCAATCTGGAACTGCTAGGCTGAAAGGAACTCTGATCTAGTTGTTTCATTAAGGGGGAACTAAGGAACTAGATCTGGTGTTAAGGGGGAATATGCAATTCACTAATGATTATTCTACATCTAGTTATGTTTTGTCTCTTCATCATATTATTCATGCCTATTTCGATATGCCTGTTCTACATGTTTGTCATCATCAAAAAGGGGGAAATTGTTAGGAAGTGAACTTTTGGGAACTCCAGTTCCCTATCTAGTTTCCTTCCTCAGTTTTCATAGTTTTGATAATGACAAACACCTTTGCTACTAATATTTCCATTAGTGTGACAAAACAGGGAACTTCGGACTTGGAAAGCACGGAACAGAACTACTGACGCCAGACTTGGGAACTGGCGGAAGGAACTGAAGCTTGCTGGCGCCAGAAACACTTGGATAATTCTGTGAAGGCGACGGCGAGCTGTTTAGGATAGATCTTTAGTTAGGGAGAGAACTATGAGATCTTATCCTGTTTCCATATATTTTAGGAGCTTAAAGTTTATCTTTATGAAAACAAAACATGTAAAAATCGGTAAAGATTATATTTGGTAACAAATGTTATCTTTAACGATTACTTTTAATTATTTTATTTGGTTGATTCGGTTATTGGAGATTTGCTTCTTCTGGTAATTAAATCATATAAATAAAGTAATTAAAACTCTCTCATCTTTTGACGCATTCACGAAGAGAAGATTTCGAGTGCTGTGAAGAAGTTGTGCCGAGTTCTTTGAAGAAGAACGAAGTAAGTTACTTGCTTGTTGTTGCTTGGTTAGGTCGAACTAGGTAGAGAGTCTTTTAGTGTGTCTAAGACTTGAATCTGTGTGTTCTATTCTAGTTGATTGTAACCGAAGTATTAATACAAGAAGTAGACTTTGAAATCCTCTTGCAAGAGAGGTAGTGGGTTTTATCCTGGATAACTAGTTGGTTATCAAAGGTTTCCACTCTAAGGAACTTGTCTTGAATCTGCTACTGTTTACTTATTCCGCTGCTTAGGGAACTGGACTCCCAGTTCCCTCGATAACTAACAAGTACGATCCTACACTTTCTCACCTTTCTTCTTTGCAATGGCTTAATCTGAGTGGGGCAAACTTGAGCAATGCCACTGATTGGCTTTCCACACTCAAAATGCTTCCCTCTTTATCAGCTTTTACTGCTTATCTTGCTCTCTTCCTCTTGTACCACCACATGTTTCATCTCTCTGTCTCCCTAATCGTTCCACCTCTCTTCAGACCCTTGATCTTTCTCATAACAACATCTCTCCTGTGACTTTTTCATGCTTAATCAAAGGTACTTATACTCTCAATCGTCTCTCTCTAGCTAATATGAATTCGGAACAAAACGTTCATCAATATCTTGAAGCCTTGATTCAGAGTGTTGCTAGATATGCCTTGGAAGCAATGGACATTAGTGAGAACAATCTTAACAAGACCCCTCTTACCTTGACCATGTTTCCACTGTTGATGCAATTGGATATATCTCATAATCAATTGAGTAAATTCACGGTGCCACAAGATTCCCCGGGCATGCTAGATGTATCTTACAATCTCTCAAAATTCTCTTCCCTAACACAATTGGATGCTTCCTTCAATAGAATAAAGGGAAGCCTTCATGCAATTCACCAACATCTCCCCACAAACCTGACATCCTTGTAGTGTTGGATGTGATATCAGGGACAATACAGGGTGAGGTACCGTGGTGCATGCTGTTTGCAGACGACATTGTGCTAGTGGATGAGACTAGGAATGGGGTCAACAATAAGCTAGAACTTTGGAGAGAGAAGCTTGAGTCAAAGGGCTTTAAGTTGAGTAGGACTAAATCAGAGTATGTGGAGTTCACCTTTGGTGGAGGCGATGTGACGGGAGCAGAGGTTCAGCTTGGTGGAGAGGTCGTCCCGAAGAAGGAGACTTTCAAGTATTTGGGGTCTTTTGTACAAAGCAACGGTGGTATAGATGCAGACATTAAGCACATAATACAGATGGGCTGACTAAAATGGAGAGGCGCATCAGGAGTTTTATGCGATAAGAAAGTGCCCCTCAAACTAAAGGGCAAGTTCTACAAGGTGGTAGTTAGGCCGGCGTTATTGTACGGTGTATAATGTTGGCCGACGAGAAAAGATCAAGAGCAGAAGCTGATGGTTGCAGAGATGAGGATGCTACGCTGGATGTGCGGTCATACCCGGATGGACAGGATCCGAAATGATTCAATTAGAGAGAGGATTGGAGTGGCAGACGTTAGAGACAAGTTGCGCGAAGCTAGACTCCGATGGTTTGGGCATGTGCAGATGAGACAACCTGATGCACCAGTGCGTAGATGTGAAGGGTTATTGTTCAGCGAGTTTCGTCGAGGTAGAGGTCGACCAAAAAAGAGATGGAAAGAGGTAGTTCAGCATGATTTGACTCTCCTGTCACTGATAGAGGACATGGCTCAGAACATAAAGCTTTGGAGGGAAAAGATTAGGGTAGAGGATTGACTTGGACAGGAAGTGTTTCTTTGCTTTGGTTTGTTTTTGGTTATTTTCTTCTTATTTTTCTGCTTGTGTGTCAGTCTCTTTTGGGTCTATCAGGAAACATCCTATCGATTTACTTCGGGGTATGGATGCGTACATCTGGACCCCCCAGACCCTACCGTTGGTGGGACTTTACTGGGTCGATTGTTGTTGTTGTAGACTTATCAGATAATTCTCATTTGACATTCAACTTTAGCCCAAGTTGGGTGCCTCCATTCCAACTCGAAAGTCTATATTTAAGATCTTGTAAGCTAGGTCCTGCCTTTCCAAAATGGGTTTTGACATAAACATCCTTGTCTGATCTAGACATTTCCAACTCCTCCATCTCTGGTGCTATTCCTAATGCCTTTTGGAATTTTAGCACCACATTAAGCTCCTTGAATGTTTCTAACAACAAACTTCATGGCACAATTCCAAACTTGTCATTCATGTATGCAGCTGCATCGATGGATTTCAGTTCCAATGACTTGCATGGTCCTATCCCGCTTTTCATGTTCTCAACAGGTGGTTTGGATTTGTCCAATAATGCATTCTCAAGCTTCCCCCCCTTCCATTTCCATCATCAAGTATCAAACCATGGCCCTGGGGTAATCAACCTCTCTAACAACCTTCTATCAAGCTCACTTCCTAATTGGATTTTTCAATTCGATAGCCTCGAAGTTCTCAATCTAGAAAATAACAAGTTGTCTGGAACTATTCCTAGCAATTTGGCCCCCTGCATGCAACTCAGTGAACTTCATTTGAATAATAACAGACTTTCGGGAGAGTTGCCTTCCTCAATGAAAACCTGCACCCAGTTACAGATCCTAGAGCTTGCAGACAACAACTTCTCTGGAAGTGTGCCCTTTTGGTTAGGTGACAGTCTGCAACAGTTGGTTATTCTCAACTTAAGGTCAAATAATTTCAATGGGGATTTGCCTTCCAATTTGTGTCATCTTCAAAGGCTTCAAGTATTGGACCTATCTAGTAATAGAATATCGGGATCAATTCCAGGTTGTGTCGATAACTTCACTTCCATGACTATATATCAAGGTTTCAACTACTCTGTATTATTTTCGCAATCTTACGTTTTCATTAATGCTTTCGTCAAACGTATAGCTTGTGCATCCATTATGTGGAAAGGAAGATTGGCAAATGAGTCTGGCCCAATACTCCAATAATGGAATGTTATTGATCTGTCCAATAATTGTTTGACTGGTGAAATTCCAAGTGGACTGACTTCTCTCAAGTATTTGAGGTCTCTAGACTTAGCAAGGAACAACCTACACGGAAGCATTCCTGACAAGATTGGTCAGCTCAAATTCCTGGAAGTCCTTAAGTTGTCATCTAATACACTTTGTGGAGAGATTCCAGAAAGCTTAGCTGATGTGAGCCTCTTGAATACATTGAACCTGTCAAGCAACAATCTATCCGGAGGAATTCCAACCAGCACCCAGCTGCAGAGCTTTGATCCTTCTTCTTATGCTGGAAACCCCGAGCTATACGGAGAGCCACTGCCGAAGTGCCCTTGGGACAAACAGCCATTTGTGAGAGATCCTACTGAAGAAGAAGAAGCTAATAATAAAAGCTTCGACGTGGAAGCCTTTTGTGCTGATCTAGGGGCAGGATTTGCATTCGGTTTGTTTGGAATCCTTAATTGGGATACTCAACTTCCATGCTCCTTCCAGACATGCTTTCTTCCACATGGCCACTGAAGTGGGTGATTGGATCTTTGTCAAGACATTCTTGTGCCAATCCAGAATCAAAAGGAGCCTTTGTTTCTGAAAGATATAATAATCACAACTTTTATGTTCATGTATATATAATTCTATTTTTCTTAGCTATATACCACTCTTCTCTTCATTCATTGGACATTTGGACCAATGTGAAACCAAATCTCTGATTTTACTTCATCTTTTGTAGGCAAAGGAAGCTGCAGAAATTTGAAGCATGATAATACCCTACTACATTTGTTTTCCATTATGTGCCCTTTGATGAATCACTGGTAGTAATATTGGGATCTGAAACTTTATGCAAAAAAAAATGGCTTCCCTCAAGAACCAACTATCTTTTTTTTTTTGGTCAAACACTGAATATAAACCAACTAGGAGCGAACAAGGCGGGAACTAGCCACCCCCAAAACATTGTCCAAAAGAAAGCACAAAATAAGTCCGGAGGATTCTCCAAAACATACAACCCAACAGGAAAAGAAAAGGCGAATGAAGCGAGTGCATCAACAACTCGGTTCGCTTCGCGGTAAATGATCAGCGCTACTTTGTTAGGAGTTGTTATCAGAGTTTTATGTACTATTTGGATGTGTTTAGAGCATTATGTAGGAGAATGAAGTTGAGGAGTAGAAGTGTGTTTTTGGTGGTTTGAAAGAGCTTAAATAAAGACTTAAAGAAGATGGAGAAGAAAGCCACAAGAGAAGACGAAGAAGGAGCTGAAGAGAAGCTACAAGAGCTTTTCCGCAGTCGCGGAACAACACGGAAGGCGAAGTGTGCATCAACGAAGATCCGCGGTCGCGGAAGCCCTTGCCGCGGTCGCAGAAAAATGCCAAACAGCGAGAGACAACAGTAAGTTTTCCGCGATCGCGGAAAACCATTTATCAAACGCGCCGAGTTTCGTTTCGTTTCGTCCGAAGTTTTCTTATTTTACCTTATTTCCTTTTCTTTTATTTCTTTTATTCCGTTAGTTATTTTATTTCCTTTTAGATTGTGTTTGTTATCTTTAGTTTTTAGGTTTTGGCTAGTTTATAACCTAGTTTCCTAGTAGCCTTTTCATTATCGAATTTTTTATCGTTCAATTTTCCCTTAGAGTTTTTGTGTTTCCAAGACTATGAAGAACTAAGCAACTTTTGCTTAGTCCGACGATTGAAGCCTTCATTTGTATTTGGTTGTGAGGTTATAATTCTATTTCTGTTCCTTTGAATGTATTGATTCTCTTGTGCTTCATCCCATTGATTCTTGCTGATTTGACTGGCCTGATCACCTAGTTGATATTAGTAATTGTCTATTGCTAGGGTTTGGTAATTACTGTTTGAATTACCTAATTCAGAGTAGCAACTGTGATATTCTAAGAACTGTTTGGACTGATTTATTGTAGAGAGAATTAATTGCATGCAATTGTAAGACTGTTTGCTACACTTGCATGTATCTATTGAAATTCCTGTGCTTCTTGCTGCTGTTGAATTGAATCTGGAGGTTTCTGTTTGCTACACTTGCATGTATCTATTGAAATTCTTGTGCTTCTTGCTGCTGTTGAATTGAATCTGGAGGTTTTCCTGGTTATTTGATAGTTAGTATTCTCAGGGTCTGTTTGTCCTGTTTATAACTTAAGAAAAGGAATATGAACATTCATAGGAAGGAATAGAGATAATCTAGGATCAACCAAACAAATGAATGGTGGATATTTGTCTAGCTAAGTTACTTTTCCCAATTGATTACATCCTTTGCTTTTATTTACTTTGTTACTTGCAAACAAACCAAAACCCCCCTTTTGTTACTATTGGCATACACCTTTTGCACTTAGAAAGATTGCTACCTTTCTGTGAGATTCGACCCTTGCTTGCCTACTATACTTAGTTAGGTTTTTGAGGATTTACTTTGATTAGGCATCACGACTTTAGCCTCTATCAGTAAACATGGCGGAATTGGACAAGCCAATCCCTACAAAGGAAGCCTCGAATCATGGAAATCAGGCAAGTAAGAGGATGGGTACGAGGAAGGTTCTTCTTCAGCAAACCCACAACAAGCTGGGAATCGGTTTCAATCTGCACTCTTCTGAAATTGTTGTCCCACGCAACCTTGAGCCCCTGATAAACACCCCAAAGCTCTGCCATTGGCACAATGCAAATGCCAATATTATGGACAAAACCATGCTTCCAATCACCATTGTCATTTCTAATAACTTTGCCTGCTGCCGCAAGCCCATCAGCCTGTATAGAACCGTCTGTATTAATGGTGATCCACCCACTCTGAGAGAGAGTCCAAGAAATGAGTTGCTCCAGACGTGGGTGAATCTTAGAAGAGATTGATCTATCATTCCAAACTTTAACATAATCTTTAGTACGATTAATGATGAAACCCGCTTGATCACCGATTGGAGGGCTTCCACGAAACACTTTCTCGTTGCACCATTTCCACATCCAGAAGATGGAAAAGGAGAATAAGGACGTCCAGGGAACTCCAGAGTGATGGAGGCATTTGGACATAAGGTTGAGTCGCATCCAACTAGAATAAGGAGCCGAGAGAAAATCATCCCTTGGAATCGAAGGAATGATCTTACCCCAAATGTGATTAGAAAGAGTGCACTCCCTAAAAATGTGATTGTAAGACTCCACCAAATTCGGACAAGAACTACAGCTGCTGTCATTGGTGAGGTGCCTTCTGTGCCGTTCTTCATTGGTCAGATTGACTCTATTAGTAGATTATATTTTGGGATATTATCTTTTTAGATATATTGTATATATGTTAGTTACCTTGTTTATAGGATTTGATATCTTTGGTATCTTGCTATCCAAGATCTCTTTCTTGTATATATTGTTCATCACCTCTAATGAAAAGGCAGAGGAAATTACTTCAACTTACTGCTCTTCCTAATTCTACATGGCATCAGAGCCACATACCTAAAACACTACCCTACCTCTGCGTCTTCCTCCGCACCCATCCGACCCTCTTAATTTTTTTTTTCTTTTCCTTCTTTGTAGGTTTCCTTCCTCTCCTTGATTCATGACGAACACCGACCAAAACCCGAATACCGATCTGACTCCGAAACAAGGAAGTCTTGACATGACTTCTCCTTATTATCTCCACCCGTCGGACCACACCTGCATGAAGCTTATTCCCGTGGTTCTCAAGGGCGACAATTACCAGGAATGAGAGCAAGCCTTGCGTAACGCTATCCGTGCGCGTCGCAAGCTTCCGTTCATTGATGGCCAGATTACTCAACTGGCTGAAACCGACCCGAGATATGACGATTGGTGTAGTGTCAACTCCATGATGGTGGGGTGGATTCTCCAATCGGTTGACTCCTCTATTCGCTCTTCCTTGTCCTACTGCGATTCGGTGAAGGTCCTTTGGGATGAGATTCCACAACGATTCTCCATTGGAAACGCTCCTCGTGTTCATCAGCTTCGCACCGAACTTGCCCGTTGCCACCAGAATGGCCAGGCTATTGCCGTTTACTTTGGGCGACTCAAGCATATTACGGATGAACTTCAGACCTATGTCAAGCCGCGCCACTGCACTTGTACCGGTTGGAAGTGCGCTTGGGTTACTGAATTGAAGACCGAACGCGAGGAGGAGGTCGTCCATCAATTTCTGATGGGGCTTGATGACGGCGCCTATGGGATGCTCCACTCTCATATTCTGGCACAAGACCCCCTACCCGGACTGAATCAAGTCTATTCTCTTGTCGTTCAAGAAGAGCGACACAAGACGATATCCACTGAACGGGCCGCTACTCCGGACGCTGTTGCATTTGCTGCTCAGGGCAAGAGTTCTTCCACCAAACCTCATTCTGTTGGTCATCCTGAGTCTTTAAATCGGACCGACAAACCTACCTGTACTCATTGTGGCCGTCTTGGCCATGAAGTCTCCTCGTGTTTCAAACTCCATGGCTACCCGAAATGGTGGGAGAAGCTTCGTCAAAAATGCGGTGAGACTCTGTCGTCTTCTACTGGTGTCGGGCGAGGCCGCGACTCTTCGATGGGGTTGTCTTCCCGCTCACCTGCACCTGGACGTGGGCCACCGGGGCTAGCTAATGCTGCTCAAGGGTCCGCGGCATCGAACTCTTTTCCTGGTTCTCTGACTTCGCAGGACCGCGCAACTCTCACTCCGGCTCTTACGGATGATCAGTGGAACTCCATGATTGATTTGCTGAAAAATTTCAAAAGCTCCTCTGATGAAAAGTTGATGGGTAAGCTTTTGGGTTGTTGGATATTCAATACGGGCGCCTCGTATCACATGACCGGCAACTCGACCATGCTTGAAAATTTACATGATATCTCACCTTCTACTTTTATTTTACCTGATGGTTCCAGTTCGGTTGCCTCTCAAGCAGGGACGGTCGTCTTAGGCGACTCCTTGCGTCTTAGCAATGTGTTGCTAGTTTCGAATTTTCATTGCAATTTGATATCTTTTGTTCACCTGCTACGTGAGTTATGGTTGCTTGTCACTCTTACTGACAAACTTTGTGTCATTCAGGACCACACTTCGAGGATGGTGATTGGAGTCGGTGAAGTGAGGGATGGGGTTTTCTGGCTTTGCTCGGACGTCGGCAAATCTGGACGAGTGGATGCTGCATCTACGACATCCTCAGGGCTATGGCATCAACGTTTGGGTCACCCTGCTTATCAATCAATTTTTCGCTTACCAGGAGTTCTTACTGATAGCAAGCATTTAGTAGATCCTTGTTCTATTTGTCTTCAATCCAAGCAAACTCGAGATTGTTTTCCGTTGAGTAGTAATAAAGCAGTTGATTTATTTGAGCTTATTCATGCTGATGTTTGGGGACCGTACTGTGTCCCATCTACTTGTGGTGCTCGTTATTTTCTGACATTGATTGATGATTATTTTCATTGCGTTAGGGTTCATTTGATAGCCACCAAGACCGAAGTAGTTCATCTGGTTCAAAATTTTTGTGCTTTTGCTAAAAAATAATTCAACAAGCACGTGAAGCGTTTTCGAGCCGACAACGGATCCGAGTTCTTGCCTCTTCGGCGTTACTTTGATTCAACTGGTGTTATCTTTGAGACATCTTGTGTTGCTACTCCTCAACAAAACGGTCGCGCCGAGCGCAAGCATTGTCACCTTCTTAACGTTGCTCTGGATCTTCGGTTTCAGGCTTCTTTACCGGTTCGTTTTTGGGGCCAATGTGTTCTCACGGCGGCCTACTTGATCAATAGAATGCCGACCATTGTTCTTCTTGGCAAGACACCTTATGAGCTTCTCTTCGTTAAAGCTCCTGCCTATGCACATTTGCGTGTTTTCGGGTGTCTTTGCTATGCCGCTGTTATTCCCCGTGACAACGATAAGTTTGCATCTTGTAGCCGTCGGTGTGTGTTTCTCGGCTACCCGTATGGTAAAAAGGCTTGGCGCCTTTTTGATCTTGATTCAGAGACTTTCTTTGAGTCTTGCGATGTCGTCTTCCATGAGGCTGCATTTCCTTTTGGCACCACTCCACCTCTTACTGATGCTTCTGTGGTTGACCTATCAACACACATGTCCGTCTTTGATATGCATGACCCATCCGGGGTAGAATCGCATGCTACCATGCTTGAAGATAGGGGGAGTTCGTCTCTTGCTCCTTTGGCTTCATATTCGGCACCAACAGCACCACCACTAGTGTTCCGCCTTTGTCTACTGCTTCCGCGACTATTGGTTCTTCTGAGCAGCCCACTCATCGTAGTGCACGCCCCCGACAGCAGTCCTCTTGCCTACGTGACTTCGTTTGCAATACAACTACTTTCCACCCCCCTCCCTTCGCTGCTCACTCTCCGATTCCGACGCCCTCTT
The DNA here is from genome assembly GCA_027886185.1 of Rheum nobile. Classification (NCBI taxonomy): domain Eukaryota; kingdom Viridiplantae; phylum Streptophyta; class Magnoliopsida; order Caryophyllales; family Polygonaceae; genus Rheum; species Rheum nobile. Next base: position 328,503 of record WOAB01000308.1, on the reverse strand, counting down.
CAGGTACTCGTTACCCGATTGTCAATTTTGTTAATTGTGACAAATTTTCAGATTCTCATGTGCAATTTTTATCCGCTGTCACTGCGTCTGTTGAGCCGAGTTCGTTCGCTGATGCCGTTCGACACCCCGAATGGCGAGCCGCTATGACTGATGAGCTCGCCGCTTTAGCCAAGAATGGGACGTGGTTTCTCGAGTCTTTGCCTCCGGATAAGAAGCCCATCGGTTGTAAATGGGTTTTCCGTATCAAGTATAAATCTGATGGCTCCATTGAGCGACACAAGGCCCGTCTCGTCGTTCTCGGCAACCAACAAGTTGAGGGGATCGACTTCAATGAAACATTTGCCCCCGTCGCAAAGATGTCTTCCCTTTGCTTGTTCTTGTCTGTAGCCGCTATCCGATGGTGGGAACTCCACCAAATGGACGTCCACAACGCCTTTCTACATGGCGATCTAGTGGAAGAAGTATATATGCGGCCTCCTCCAGGCTTTGCTGCCCCAAACGACAAAGTTTGTCGTCTCCTGAAGTCTTTGTATGGCCTTCGTCAAGCTCCTAGGAACTGGTTTGCCAAGCTTGCCTCCGCTCTTGTGAAGTTTGGGTTTAAGCAGTCATATGTCGATTACTCCTTTTTTTTATATTCATCACAACACTAATCTCCATGTGTTAGTGTACGTTGATGACTTGATAATCGCAGGCAATGATTCTTCTTCCATCACAAAGTTCAGGGGTTATTTGCATTCATGTTTTCACATGAAAGATTTGGGGACTCTGAAGTATTTTTTGGGGCTTGAGATTGCTCATGCAAAAGAGGGGTTGTTCCTTTGTCAGCGCAAGTACGCGCTTGATATTTTATCAAAGGTGGGTCTTCTTGGGGCCAAGCCCGCCGACTTCCCCTTTCCACAGAATCACGATCTCGCCAACGCGTCTGGACCAGAGTATACTCATGCTGACCGTTATCGTCGCCTCGTTGGGCGTCTTATCTACTTGACCATCACACGGCCCGAACTCAGCTACTCGGTTCACATCCTCTCACAGTTCATGCAGAATCCTAAGGAGGCTCATTGGCAAGCCGCCACTAGGGTTCTTCATTACATCAAGAGTCATCCTGGTCAGGGGCTCGTTCTATCTCGTCGCAGTTCTTTGCAACTTACAGCTTATTGTGATAGTGACTGGGCAGCATGTCCTCTTACCCGACGGTCTTTAACAGGGTATTTTGTTGTTCTTGGTGATTCACCCGTCTCTTGGAAGACTAAGAAGCAACCAACCGTGTCTCGATCTTCTGCTGAGGCTGAATACCGGTCTATGGCCGCTACTTGTTGTGAGCTTCTTTGGCTCAAGGCATTTCTCTTGTCACTTGGCTATCGACATACGTCTCCTATGCGCCTTATTTGTGACAGTCAGGCTGCCCTACATATCTCTGCTAATCCCGTGTTTCATGAACGCACCAAACACATTGAGATTGATTGTCATTTTATGTGGGATCTCATCCAATCCGGTTGCATTGTCGCTTCCTATGTGCGTTCACAAGACCAGCTGGCAGACTTGTTCACCAAGGCGTTGGGCAAGCAACCGTTCTCTTATCTTCTTGGCAAGTTGTGCATCCGGGACTTGCATGCTCCAACTTGAGGGGGAGTATTAACAGATTATATTTTGGGATATTATCTTTTTAGATATATTGTATATATGTTAGTTACCTTGTTTATAGGATTTGATATCTTTGGTATCTTGCTATCCAAGATCTCTTTCTTGTATATATTTTTCATCATCTCTAATGAAAAGACAGAGGAAATTACTTCAACTTACTGCTCTTCCTAATTCTACAGACTCCCCTGAGAGTGGTCCAAAGGAAAGTTTTAATGCATTCGAGAACCACCAATTTCCAGATTTTAAGAAAGCAGGCAGAATCGATGCAATGAGGAGTAATAGGGTTTCTAACAAGGTCATAAGTAGAGGAAACAGTGAAATCTCCAATAGATGAAAATTTCCAACTAATCCAATCCAAGCAGCCATCCTCCTCTGCAATGGTCAACGCCGCCAATTTAAGAAGTGTTCAAGTTTGCAGAAGTGGGCTAAGAATGCCCCAAGACCAACCCGAATCTTGGTTCCAAAAATCTCGAACACAACAATTCTTTAACTCCTCGGGATAAAAGTGATGCAATGGTTGTCGAGTGAATCATCAGTAAGCCAAGAGTCGGACCAAAATCTGATGGAGCGGCCATCTCCAAGAACCCATCTGACACCCTTGCATACAACTTCACTAATACCTTTGCATATACTTGACCAAATATGAGATTTAGGAAGGGACGCATTGTTCCCATCCCTTCTAATATATTTTTTGCTGAAGTACAACAGCCCATAACTGATTGGGATCGACAAGAAAACGCCAACCAACTTTTGCCACCAAAGCAAGATTAACGTCTTTCATTTTTCTAATACCCAGTCCGCCCAAAGCTTTAGGCTGGCACATTTGATCCCAAGAGAGGAGATGGATCTTACGTTGATTATTCCATTCGCCCCAAATAAAAGATCGACATATTTGATCAATTCTTCTGCAAATAGAATCCGGCAGAATAATAGAAGCCATTGAATAGACCGGAATGGAAGCAAGGACAAAATTGGTGAGAGTGATGCGGCCAGCGAAGCTGAGGTGTTTGCCTTTCCAACCCGTAAGACGAGCATAAATTTTATCAAGCAACGAAGAGAAAGTGTCTTTGGAAATTCTTTGATGGAGCACTGGAATGCCAAGATAATTGCCCAGATTTTTAGTGACTTCAAACCCACTTTCAGCCTGCAGATTTCTAATGAGATCCTCACTAACATTGGGAGAGATGAAAAGCTTAGATTTGGCAACATTAATTCGCTGACCAGAAGCGTTACAGAATAAATCAAGAACAACTTTGATGATGCGAATCTGAGCAACCGAAGTGATGTGACCCTGCCTCCCATGACAGCCCAAGATGAGGAAGAAGCCATGAGCCTACGCTCACAGGGCCAGTCACAAGGTCTAGGTCTAAAGCCATCGCCTTCGCCGTCGCATCACTAGTTGCACGCGTCGTCGCTGGCCAAGGAAACCCAAAAACCAATCCAAGACTCGTCGTCCTCGCCACCATCGGATCAACGCGTTCTTTTGAAGACAGCGACACTTCGTCGTCATCTTCACCGCGTTAGGAGTTTCACGCGTTCTTTTAAGACACTATCTATATTTGGTATTTCCAGCGTGTTTTAGATAGTTTCCTTTGATAGCTTTACATAGTTTCCTTTCATAGCGTTTTAGATAGTTTCCTTATAGTCATTCTATCTTTTAGGGTTTGTGCATTTTGCATGCTTGCATGGGCTAGCCCACGAGGTTCGACTCAGCCCATCCGATGTCTCACCTCCCCTATTTATACTCGACTTTGTTAATGTTATTTCTCACGTTCAAGTTAAAGTTCAAGGTTTCAATTAGAGTGTTAATTCCTCCTTCCCTTGATCGGACGTCACCCATATCCCTCTCATCCCTATTTCCTCCGCCGCCGACGCTACGGCAATCGCTTGATCTTCTCAAGCAAAGTCTATCTTCTCATCTCCTTCATCCGTAGTTGACGCTACGACACCCCCAAAGACTTGTCTTTTCAAGCCTTATATCCTTCACCAAATCGCTTTCGCCACCGCTATCAATTCTTCCATCAAATCGCTTCCATCACCACCGAGTTCCTTGTTGTCGCCACCGTCTTCCCAGTCGCCGACATCAACAACCCATTCATCGCGATCTTCCGCTCGCGATCATCCCCATCATCGTGTTCCACAGCAAAATCACAACATCGAGTGACTTCCCAACCAAGACTAGATCCAAAGGTGTCACCTTTGACAATTTGGCTTGTCAACGGAGGCAAGGATACATCAACTGGTATCAGAGCCCATCAGTCTTCTAAGTCACGAACTCAAGTTTCAATCTTGTTCACGATTTCCCCCCCCCCGCCCCATCGTTTGCTTTCGTAAGTTCTCGCGCGAAAAAGAAGAAAAAAACCCATAAATTTTCCATCTTTGCTCACCTATTCGGTTTCTACAAGGTAATACCTTGACCAATTTTTTTTTCTTGTTCCTTAAGGTTTGATGTGTTAGGTATTTTGTTATCTTGCATACTAGAATATTTTGTTTCCTTATTTCATGCGTGGATAGAGTTTCCTTGTTTGCTAGATATTACTTTTTAGGTTGTTAACCGAATTTCCTTATATAAGATATCATCAAAATCTTATCTTCTCTCTCCTATCTCTAACATCACACTTGTGATATTCTTGTTACTTAGACCTTTTTATTTTGTTTCCTTTTGCAAATCCGAAAAGATCAAAAGATAAGATCTCGGATATTAAAAAAAAAAGATATCGAAAAGATAATAATAATAATAAAAAAGTTTCCAAAGTTAGGAAAAGCCAAAATAAGGCAACCCTAACCCACATCGGTCTAAGCTCATCTTCTATCTCTCTCCGCCGTCTAGGTCAAGCTTCCTAGAAGGTACTTTCTTGCTAATTAGGTTGCTTTGTTTACGTTTGTTTTAGGGTTTCAATTTGTTCTTGTTTGTTTGATTGCAACTTGCTTGATACACCATCTCTTGTGCAAGCCAAACCGCCCTCACGGCAAGCCAAACAAGCCCTACCTACATGAACGTTGTGACTTGACTAGTGATTTGCTTGGTTGTTGTTCTTCGTTGTCTTTTGGTTCATTTTTACTCCCATGTCTGGCCGTCTTGTTATAGGTACCATGCCGATTGGACACAGTAACGACGAACGCGACGTCGACAACACAACCCAAGAACAACCGCCGTTGGCTCTTGATAGGCGTTGCCGTGACACCTAAACAAAATAATCCTAACAAACCTAAACAAGTAGTTTGGGCAAGTAATGGTCGAATCCCACAGAGAATCAGATTATCAATTCAAGTAATTGCAAGTCACCAACTAGGAACTAGGGGGGGGGAGGGTTGTATGATTTTCGTAACCAAATAACAAGTAGACAAGTAAACAGATTCGCAAGCAAAGGTTGTGAATATGATTGGGAAAAGCGCTACACCTGACAAAGATCCACACAACAAGAGATATGGTTGATCACTGAATTCTATTAGTCTCAAGTTCTTATCTTTCCTATAGTTGTCCTTATCCCGATCTTAGGTAACTATTAGTTCTACCAGCCCTAATAGTACTTATTACCAAATCAAATCCGAAAACCTTCAAGACTCAATAAAGCAATAGCATTCAACCAAGGATTCAACAAGATACATGCAATAGAAACAACCCGTTACTATAAGCATGCAATTAACTCTCTCTCACGATGAACACTCGTAACCCGCTTATGTAAATCGTGTTTGCTACTAGATATGCAACCCGAACCCGGAATCACAAATCCTAGCAATTAGGAAGATATCAATAGACCTAGGTAGCTACTCTAGATAAATCAACATAAACCCATAAACATGCAAGCATAAGAGAATTAATCCAACTAGATAGGAAAACGAACAAGAGTAGAAAACTCACAACCAATCAATTGAAGGCTTCAAAACGTCAAGTGTAACAATGGAAGTTTAGTTCTCCATAGGGTTTTTGAGAGAGAAACTAAGAAAGGTGGCAAAACAAAAGGTCCTAAATAAAATCTTAGAAAGAACCTTAAATACTAGGATAAATAATTCAGAAATAAAAGAAAAGGAAATAACAAACTTGGAAACAAAGTTTCAGAAATAAAATAAAAAGGAAATAGAAATTCCGAAAATAAATCCGGGAAAGTCTTCAGCGCATCGTCACCGCGGGGTGCGGCAACACCCACCGCGGGGTGCAGTGGATCTCCAGAGGCTCCAACTTCTCTGCTGGCTCACCGCGGGGTGCGGTGATGTTGCCGCGGGTGTGGTGGTACTCCAGTAGCTGCGACACTTCCGTAAAAACGCCATAACTTTTGATTCCCAACTCGGATTGCGCTCATATTTTGAGGACTTGCAGTAGACTTCAAGATCTAACTCCTAGAATTGGAATCACTCCATTTGGATATCTGATTAAAGAGAACGAACCAATTGAATTCAGCACACTGTTCTTCTACTCTTCAATGCACTTCAAACCTCTGTAAATCCCATGATTTCTTCACTTCTAGTCTTCTCTTCCGGATTACAGATTTACCATCAAATCATATCCAAACATAATCTAAATCATGCTAATAACCGTTAGATGCGCTATACAATATATCGCATATCAAATTCCCCCATACTTAGACCTTTACTCGTCCCGAGTAAGCTAAAAACTGAACTCACTCCATCAATCATGCTCCAAGGCCTCAGGAAGTAAAAGAAAATATGACACTAGTAGTTACAACACATCAACAATAAGCTCCAATACAACCAAAACAAGCAATGCAAGACTAATCCAAACCGAACTCCATCTAATCACCTTATTCCTCCATGGTGGCCTACCCGAAACCTCCTTATAACTCCCCTTCTATGTCACCACGCCAGGAAAAATGAGAAATCCTAATAATCACTCTTCTTCTTTTCACTCATTTTGCCAAGGCGCCCTTTCGGGTTTTCACCAAGCCACTCATTTCATTTTTCAATAGATGGGCTCACATATACTCACATCACTCTTGACCAATTATTACCCCAGCCTAATGCTGGTCCAAGCCACCTGCTTATTACCTAGGCCGCCCTTTCGGGTTTTCGACCGATCCCAGGATTTCTATTTTAGCCTTTTTTCAAATTTTTGGCTCTTTTCATTTTCTTTTCTCCTCTATGACATAGCAAGTATAGAACACTCCCCCATGCTTAAACATTGCATTGTCCTCAATGTAATGAAAGACAAAAAGATGAAGCATAGGAAAGGCAAAAGATCGCCAACAACGCGATAGACACCAGGTTGGACGCGATAGACCACAAGGATTGCGCGCCTTTGAGAACCCTCTCTACGACGACGCACCAAACAATGCGCTCACCCAAGCACCTGGCCAGCCTCGATACCAGCGACACCAAGTCAAGGTAAAAATCGAGCATTTTCATGGTGAATACAACCCCTCTGTTTTTCTTGAATGAGTGCAGGCTACGAAGTACACCCTTAGATATTGTCGGGTGCCACTTGAGGAGCATGTCGACGCCGCGACGCTTAACTTCCGAGGAGCCGCCCGCATGTGGTGGCATAGATTCGAAGATGACTGCGTTCGTCGCCACAGGACACGAGTCACAGAATGGCATCAACTAGTCTACGTGATGACCAAGAAATACGTGCCTCCAGACTACAGGAATCAAATGAGATTGGAGATTGCCATGGCTCGCCAAGGATCGATGACTCCACTCGAGTTCTTTTCCAAGCTTGAAGACATGTATTACAAGACCAACATCTCCGTTGCACCATCAACTTTGAGGACCAAATTCTTGAGTGGCTTGAACACCAACATCCGTGATCAACTCGAGATTTTGCCTATCAAAGATTTGAACACACTCACCCACACGGCGATGCAAATCCATGCCCAACTCTCTCGCCGAAAGTCTTACGCATATCCCAGTGGCTGATAGAATTTTTCAGTCGTGCGCGCTATCAAAGTAATCCTATTATGCAACTAGAGTATAGCATGCAAGTAAGGAGTCAAACCCAAGGGAATTAACACGTCAATTTCTATGTAATTACTAATTTATCAACTTTAAAGAACAAATGGGGGGGATTGGTTTTTCTACTAAGACTACTCAAATAAAATAACACCAAAATCAAGTTTAAGAAAATAAGATTAAAAGAAGTTTCACCTAGCAAGTTTCCACACAACAATTAACCAAGTTGATCATCGATTCTTCTCATGTTCATATTTATCCTATGGATTGTTCCAATTCTGATCTTGTTTATATTAACAAGCCAACCGGTCTTGCTAACACTTACCAATTGATAACCTAGAAGACCTTCTAAGTTGGTTCAATCAATAGCATAAAGCGTAAGATTAACGGATTGCAAACAAAGACTCAACACCGCAAGTATGTCATGCAAATCAATTTCCTTTTCACAATTGAACTCAATTTACCAATTTCATGCAATTGTGATTGCTACCTATGATTAGGGATTCCACCGTCTATCCCAAATCTAGCACCTAAATTACTATAGATTTAAACTAGGAGATCAATCTAGCCAAATAGATAGTAATAGAAATATGCTCAAGGAAATCAATACCAAATCCAAAGGGGTGAACAAGAGAGATGAACCTTACAACCAGATTAACTGTGTGCTTCCACGCTAGGCAAAACAAGGGTTTAGTTCTTGCTCATGTTCTTCACAAACTTTTAATCCAAAAGAAAGACAAAAGAAAACTAAAAATTCTTGAGAGGAAAGAAAGGGAAGGATTCAGGTAAGAGGCTAGGTCTGGATGTAGTCAAAACCCTCCTCTGAGCCCCTTAATTACCTATTAATTAAAACAAAACGAAACCGCCAAGCAGTTGAAGAAAACGGAGACTGTTCAGTCGCATAACAAACCGCGGGAGGCCGCGAGCGCGGGAGGTCGCGGTTTTTGGCTCCCCAACATTCTGTTAAAATCTGATAACCGCGACCAGAAGCGATCGCGGGAGGTCGCGGTTATCGGCTCGCCAATGTTCTGCTGGAGTCTTATAACCGCGACCGCGGTAGGTCGCTTGGGCTCGCGGTTTCCACTCCAGCAACTTCTGTCTTCTGATCACCAGCTTCCTTCATGGCTTCGGACACCGTCTTCAACTCGCAAGTGCTTCCAAAAACATCCACAATGCAGCTCCGCACCTCAAACACCAACTTACCTCCAAAACTCTGTAAATCCTATGATTTAACCACTTCTCACCTTTTCTCCGGATTACAGAAATATCCCATAAATCAAATCCAAATCTCCTCAATAATATGCTAATAACTACTAGTTGCGCTATGTAAAATACCGCTTATCAGTGGCCAGCAAAGGTATTATTCTAACCCTGATGGATTACCTTATACTAATGTTCGCCCTAGTGCCTCTACCACAGCCGCATCTAGCCAAGCCTCCAAGGCGAAGCCCGCGACGCCGACCACCGTGCTGCGCCAGAACGCGCCAAGACAGGCTCCAGTGAGCACAGATCGCGCGAGTGATCTTGAGTGTTACAAATGTGGTGGAAGATGCCACTTTAAGAAAGATTGCCCCAATGCTCGCAAGGTGTTGTTCTGCACAACCGCCGCCGGCTACGAGTCTTGTGAAGACGAGGATGCCACACTTGACGCGATCAATGAAGGCACCGAAGAAGAGGACGAAGACGCTTATGACTGCGAACCCACTTCTCTGCACGCGAGCACACCATTGAGCTTGGTGACGCGTCGTCTCCTCACAGTCAAGGAAGCCAGCTTACGCGATCAACGAGAGAACTTGTTCTAGACAAGGGCTCTAGTCCAAACAGCTTCCTTGAGTGTCATTGTTGATGGAGGATCATGTGCGAATATTGTCAATGAGAAGGCCGTGACACACTTCAAGTTACCCACAACGCCTCATCCCCAGCCTTATGCCCTCCAATGGATATCATCTAGTCTAGGTAACACAGTATCTCGCCAATGTTTAATTTCTTTCTCCATAGGCCAATACTGTGATTCAGTTTTATGTGATGTCATTGTAATGGACGCCACCCATATTTTGCTTGGGCGCCCATGGCAATTTGACAGGCGCGTGCTCCATGATGGATATTTGAACACTTATGTGTTCAATTACCACGGGAAGCGCGTCACTTTGCATCCAATGTCTCCCCATGAGATCTTGCAGGATCAGGTTGAACGCGACCGCCAGAAAGCCATAGAGGCCGTGTCTACTAGGTCAAACGAGTGTCCAGAAGCACTACCAAGGCAGAACTCCTCCAAATCTGGCAACACTACGTCTAATCCAGGCATTGGCAAGAAGAAACACAACGCCACAGCTGGGATGCCAAGTGCCCCACAGAATTCGAGTAGTGCCTTCCCATCAACACAGTTCGCCGATCCGTTGCCACCACCGCGTCCTTTGCCAGGCACATGTGAGCAACACATTCTTTTAGCCAGACCCAGTGACCTCACTGCGTGTTTGAATGGGAAGACTCCATGCTTTCTGCTTGTGCCAACCCCATGCATCCCTGAATCGTCGACAAACGCATCCTTGCCACCATCGATCGCGAAGTTGCTTGCCGCGTTCACCGACGTATTCCCAGACGAGTTGCCACACGGGTTACCTCCCCTGAGAGGCATTGAGCACCAGATTGACCTTGTGCTCGGTGCTTCTTTGCCCAACCGCGCTGCGTATAGAGCTGGTCCAGAAGAGATAAAAGAGTTACAGCGCCAAGTCCAAGAGTTGTTGGATCGCGGGTACGTCAGGGAATCTCTTTCCCCTTGCGCTGTGCCTGTGATCCTTGTGCCCAAGAAGGATGGCACATGGAGAATGTGTTTTAACTACCGCGCAATAAACCAGATCACCGTCAAGTATAGGCATCCTATTCCGCGCCTCGACGATATGCTTGATGAACTTCATGGCGCAACACTCTTCTCCAAGATTGATTTGAAGAGTGGTTATCACCAGATTAGAATGAAAGAAGGTGATGAGTGGAAGACCGCATTCAAGACAAAGTATGGGCTCTACGAGTGGCTTGTCATGCCCTTTGGGCTCACGAACGCGCCCAGCACCTTCATGCGCGTGATGCACCACGTGTTGAGATCTTTCCTTGGCAAGTTTGTTGTCTTTTATTTCGATGACATCCTTGTGTAATCACAGAGCCTAGAAGACCATGTCGATCACCTCCGCCAAGTGCTCGAGTGCCTTCGACGCGAGAGCCTATTTGCCAATTTGGCCAAGTGCTCATTTTGCGCCACGTCAACCAACTTTCTGGGCTATGTGGTGAGTTGTGATGGGTTACTCGTCGACGAAGAAAAGATCGCGGCCATCAAAGATTGGCCAACACCGACGACACTGACACAGGTGCGAAGCTTTCTAGGCCTCGCGGGATTCTATCGGCGTTTTGTACGCGACTTCTCCTCCATTGCCGCGCCATTACATGAGTTGATGAAGAAGGGCAGCACAGTTGTCTGGCTTCAGTGCCACGAAAAGGCCTTCTCAACCTTGAAGAGGGCCTTGTGCAATGCGCCATTGCTCCAACTCCCCGACTTCGTGAAAACCTTCGAGGTGGAGTGCGATGCCTCAGACATAGGCATTGGTGGTGTGCTACACCAAGAGAAGAGGCCCATAGCATATTTCACTGAGAAGCTCACATGGGTCACCCTCAACTACCCCACCTACGACAAAGAGCTTTATGCATTAATCCGCATGCTGATGACATGGCAACACTACCTTTGGCCGCGTAAATTTGTCATCCACAGTGACCACGCCGCGTTGAGCTACTTGAAGAGCCAAGCCCACCTCAATCACCGACATGCACGTTGGGTGGAATTTCTGGAGACATTTCCTTATGTCGTGGTCCACAAGAAGGGACAGGAGAACATCGTCGCTGACGCGTTGTCTAGAAGGTTTGTTCTCTTAATTCATGTGCAAACTAAAGTTTTGGGTTTTGCTTTGCTTAAGGAATTATATGCTAGTGATCCTTCCTTTGCACCTATAGTCGAGCAATGCCTAAGATTTCGCGAGTTTGAGTCATATTTCCTTTCTGAGGGTTATTTATTCAAGGCTAGTCGTCTTTGCATTCCTAGATCCTCCATTAGGCTCCTATTGATTAAGGAAGCACACGCGAGTCGTGGACATTTTGGGATTAGGAAAACCTTAGACGCGCTTAGAGAACATTTCTTTTGGCCTAAGATGACCCACCAAGTGACTAAGTTTTGTAGAAGTTGTGTGACTTGCCAGAGAGCCAAAGCTAAGTCTAGTCTTCACGGCCTCTACATTCCTTTGCCCATTCCGAGTGCCCCCTGGGAAGATTTGTCTATGGATTTCATCACGGGTTTGCCCCTCTCTAGACGAGGTAAAGACTCCATTTTTATGGTTGTAGATAGATTTTCAAAGATGGCATATTTTATTGCTTGTAAGACAACCCATAGTGCTAGTGAGATTGCCGATCTATTCTTTGAGCATGTGGTGCGTCTTCATGGAGTCCCGCGTACCATAGTGCATGATAGGGATTCTAAGTTCGTTGGTCATTTTTGGAGAACTCTTTGGGGTAAGCTAGGAACCAAACTCCTATTTTTCACTAGCTACCACCCCCAGACCGATGGCCAAACGGAGGTCATGAATAGAACCCTGGGATCCCTCCTTCGCGCGATGCTCAAAGCCAACCCTAGGCGTTGGGAGGACTTACTATCACTTGTCGAGTTTTGTTACAATATATGCAGGCACACGACGACCAAGCTGACCCCGTTCGAAGTGGTGTATGGAATGAACCCCTTGACACCACTGGATCTGTCGCCGCGTCCACTACGTGACCCAGTGCATGTCTCCGCCTCCAACCGCGCCGAGCAGGTGCAGAAGCTTCATCGACGAACCAAGGAGCAACTTGAGAGGAGGGCCGTGCAGTATGCCTCGCAGCACAATTCAGGCCGCCGCCGCGTCGTCTTTGCCCCCGGAGACCTTGTTTGGGTGCATCTGCGAAAAGAGAGGTTTCCCTCGCGGCGTAAACACAAATTGGCACCACGTGGAGATGGCCCTTTCCGCGTGATAAAGGCCATAGGGGACAATGCCTATCAACTCGAGCTCCTACCAGATTTTGGAGTCCACGCGTCCTTCAACGTCGCGGACTTAACACCATATGTTAAGCCAAAGTTTGATGATGGTGAAGCGGGGACGCTTCACAGCCAAGTGGGGGAGGGTGATGTGACCCTACCTCCCATGACGGCCCAAGATGAGGAAGAAGCCATGAGCCTACGCTCACAGGGCCCAGTCACAAGGTCTAGGTCCAAAGCCATCACCTCCGCCGTCGCATCACTAGTTACACGCGTCGTCGCTGGCCAAGGAAACCCAGAAACCAATCCAAGACTCGTCGTCCTCGCCACCATCAGATCAACGCGTTCTTTTGAAGACAGCGACACTTCGTCGTCATCTTTACCACGTTAGGAGTTTCACGCGTTCTTTTAAGACACTATCTATATTTGGTATTTCCAGCGTGTTTTAGATAGTTTCCTTTGATAGCTTTACATAGTTTCCTTTCATAGCGTTTTAGATAGTTTCCTTATAGTCATTCTATCTTTTAGGGTTTGTGCCTTTTGCATGCTTGCATGGGCTAGCCCACAAGGTTCGACGGCCCATCCGACGTCTCACCTCCCCTATTTATACCCGACTTTGTTAATGTTATTTCTCACGTTCAAGTTAAAGTTCAAGGTTTCAAGTAGAGTGTTAATTCCTCCTTCCCTTGATCGGACGTCACCCATATCCCTCTCATCCCCATTCCCTCCGCCGCCGATGCTATCGCTTGATCTTCTCAAGCAAAGTCTATCTTCGCATCTCCTTCATCCGCAGTCGACGCTACGACACCCCCAAAGACTTGTCTTTTCAAGCCTTATATCCTTCACCAAATCGCTTCCGCCACCGCTATCAATTCTTCCATCAAATCACTTCCATCACCACCGAGTTCCTTGTTGTTGCCACCGTCTTCCCAATCGCCGACGTCAACAACCCATTCATCGCGATCTTCCGCTCGCGATCATCCCCATCATCGTGTTCCATAGCAGAATCACAACATCGAGTGACTTCCCAACCAAGACTAGATCCAAAGGTGTCACCTTTGACAATTTGGCTTGTCATCGGAGGCAAGGACACATCACGAAGCTTCTAAAATCAGAATGATATCGTCAACAAACATAAGATGAGATAACCTTGGTCCAGTTCTGGAGAGTTTGATAGGCTTCCACTCTCCATTGTAGACCGAGGATCCAATAAGATGACTGAGACACTCAACGCACAACACAAAGAGATAGGAGGAAATGGGATCTCCTTGTCGAATCCCTTTAGAGGGGATGAAACTTTCAGTGGCTTCACCATTCCACAATAACTGCATAGTTGGAGTCGAGATACATTCAGCGATCCAACTAACCTAATAATCTGGGAAGCCGACATCAATGAGAGTATCTGTGATAAAATCCCATCTAAGCCTATCAAAGGCTTTTTCAAGGTCAATTTTGAGGACCATCCACCCTTTGTTACCTCTTTTTCTTCTCCTCATGGAATGAACGACTTCTTGTATGAGGACAATATTATCCACAATGAGCCGTCCTGGGATGAAACTACCTTGCGTAGGGCCGATTAATTTTGTGAGGATCGACTGAATGCGATTAGCCATAATTTTGGTGATGGCTTTATAAATCACATTGCAAAGACTAATCGGCCTAAACTGCCCAATACTCTCTGGCTTGGCAACTTTGGCAATCAGAGCAATAAGAGACTCATTGAGCTTGGGAGGAAGCTTAGCAGATTCAAATAACTGCCTAACAGTACGAATGACAGAAGTACCAATAGTACTCTAGCAGTTATGGTAGAAGATTGGTTGAAAACCATCGGGCCCGGGAGATTTGAGCTTCCCCATTCCCTTGATTGCAAGGTAGATTTCCTTGTCACAGAAAGGACTGCACATGTTAGCCAAATCCATAGCTTCAATTGAGGGAAAGCGCCCCTAGGAATATTATTGACATAGCTAACCCCAAGGGGTAGGCTATACAGATCCTTGAAATAATCAAGAGCGATAGCTTCCATAGTAGCACTATCTTCAGTCCACTCACCATTCGATAATTTCAGCCCCTGAACCTTGTTTCTGCTCCTGCGAATAATGGTGGACATATGGAAAAAGGAGGTGTTTCTATCTCCAGAGGCAAGCCATTGTTCCCTAGATTTTTGCATCCACAAGGTTTCTTCCTAATCCAGGACCAGAGAAAGTTGATTGTGGACATTAGCTTCTTGATTGATCAGATTATCACTCCAACCTCTGTCGCCTAATTTATGGATGGAATCAAGACGAGCGGAAAGTGCCTTTTTTCTGAGAAGGATGTTGCCGAAAACCTTCTTATTCCAGATTAACAAATTATCTCTCAAGATACCCAGTGCTTTCGAAGTCTGCTCATTGCTCTGCCATACTGAACTAACAAACTCATGAAAATCTGGGTGGGAAAGCCAAGCTGCCTCAAATCTAAAAGGGCGACGCGCTCTATTACTGCTATCATTCTTAATAAGAGAGATAAGAAGAGGGGAATGATCTGACTGGATTGGCGTAAGGTGCCTGACAGTACCTTCCGACCACAAAATACGGCTATCCTGATTCATGAACACCCGATCAAGTCTTTTAGAAATGCGATTATTAGAAGATTTACCTCTATTCCAGGTGAAGTGAGGTCCAGAGAAACCCATGTCGATGAGATTGAAATGATTGACCACATTCTGGAAGAGATGGGTATCTGCGGAGAGAGAACCAGATCCACCCTGACGCTCATTGAGGGACAAAATACAATTAAAATCCCCTCCAAGAATCAACGGTCCAGAGACAGAATTCAAACAAGTAGTAATATCATTCCAAAAGCTCAAACGAGGATGAGCCGAAGGAGGTGCATAAACCACGATCATGTGACAAAGAGTGCCATTAGAGAGGAATGAAGCATGAATGAAATGATCATTCTTGGTCACAATTTGGAGAGCCAGCTTGGCATTGTTCCAACAAGAACCAACTATCTAATGTACGTATTACCAGCACAAGTTTAATAAAGTGAAAAGCAATCTCTTCTGTCTGAACTCCCAGTGCTCTTACAAACTCCATATTAACACAATCTTTGTAACTAACACCGTGTACTTAAACTCAACCATTCGACTCTGAACTTCCATGCTTGGTCAAGACATGCTTTCTTTCAGATGTCTAGTTATGTTGCTGAATGCTGATCGGATCTTACCTGATAAATATTCATGATTTACAACTTACCTGATACTTAAGGCTGTTTTTCCATAACTTTAAATTTCATGCGATTCTCTATAAATATCCACAATTCAGAACACTTTCCGCAAATTCTTTTTACAAGTCATTCAAAAAGTTTTTAGGATTGAAGACGACGTGTTGCGTCACACACATGTTTCAAATTGAAATCAAGTAGGTAAGAATAGCATGTGAACAAGCCCATCAAATCCTAACTTCCCATTCCAGTCAATCAAACTAACAACCAAGTGTGAAACACAAAGTCTCTTTCTTCTCCAATTTCGTATTAATTTGGAATCAATCTCTGCATTTCTTTCTCCTATAAAAAACCTTCCAATTTCTTTTCATTTTCGATCAGACAAACAAACAGGAAAGCGATGGACAAGGCAATTAACAGGCAGAGGCTTCTTCTCCAGCACCTCAATCCCACAATCACTTCTTCCCAATCTTCTTCTCAAGTTATTGATTCTTCTATCTCTGTAAGTCCAATTTCGTATTGGTTGGTAGGCTTTTTGTATTCGAATCTATAGTGGGCGAAGTTCTTTAGTCATTGTGCTGATCTGAACCAGATTGTGTTGATTTATGCTAATTTACGCTTCAGTTATCATTTTGGAGGTTTAAGTGAGGGGTTTTGAATCACAATTGTTTGCTGGAAGGAAAAAAAACACCTTGGGTTTTCTGTTGGACTTATTGGAGCTGAAGAGGCTAGTTCAGCTAATAGAGTGGATACAAAGTTATAAACTTCTAGTAAATGTAGCTTTCTATGATAAGGCTAATAGAAGAGACTGCTCGTTAAGAGTGAATCTCATATTCTGTTTGCTAGATTTCTTATTTGGGAAAAAACATAAGCAAAAGAAGGTACAGTGATGACGTGATGTGTGGTCTAGCAAAAATCAATCTACAATGATAGACATTTGACCCATTTTAACTTGGGTTGAGTTTTGGCTCTTATTTGGGTTGCATAACAGAATTAGGATGGAGTTTTTATTCGGTAATTAGTTCAGGAATTGCATTAAGGTTAGTTCAGAAATTGAGGGATATATAAAATGCGAGTTCAGGAAATTTGTTTGGTTAAAATTGATATGAAAGCCAAAACTGGTATACACTTCACATATGAATCCAACCCGATTCTTCATTCTCCAAACTCATCAACCAAACGCCACCTGAGCGTGTTTGGCATATGTGAAGTGTATTTTATCCTTCCTAGATAGGTGATTTTGATGCCTAAATACGGACTTATCCCTTGAGAATTCAGTAATTCCTCTATTTTCCTGTTTTTTCTTACCCATGATATCTTTCTAAAAATTATGAGTCGAATCTATCTCTTGACTTCCCTTTGCTACCAATCAGGGCTCAATTTGTTCCGCTGGGAAGAGCGCAGCATATGAGCAAAGCGTGGCTTTTGGAGATGATGTGGTGATTGTGGCGTAAGTCTCTTTTTATCTTGTCTTTGTGTGTTTCTGTTCCTTCTTTCTATAACTCTAAGGTTAGGCCTGTAACCCAAGTCTGGTGGCTCTTTGCACAGAGCATATAGGACAGCAATATGTAAAGCCAAACGCGGCGGCTTCAAAGACTCTTACCCTGATGATTTACTCGCCCCTGTCTTGAAGGTGAATCTCAACATTCAAACAAGGCAAAAATGTTGCAGTTCTAATACAAAAATATAATATCAAGTTGTTTCTCACCGCAGGCAGTGATAGAGAGGACAAACATAGATCCTGCTGAAGTAGGCGATATAGTTGTGGGCACTGTGCTCGCCCCAGGTTCCGAAAGAGCCATCTTGTGCAGGATGGCTGCATTTTATGCCGGTTTCCCTGGTATGAAATAAAAGCATAAAACCAAAAACAAGCATAGAATGGTTCTGATCTTTTTTACTCTACCTCTAAGTGTTATATTAATAAATAATAATATTGAAGCATGGATGATTCTGTAGCTCCAACTTCAGACACTGTTCTTATCAAAACGGCTTCTCTTTATTTCAGAAAATGTGCCAATTAGAACTGTGAACAGGCAGTGTTCGTCCGGGCTTCAAGCAGTTGCTGATGTGGCTGCTTGCATAAAAGCGGGGTTCTACGATATTGGTAATTAATGGTCTTCCCAATGTTTATATATCTTGCTTTGTTACTTGAGTCAAAACATCAAGGATTCTGTGTCTCTAAAGGTATTGGAGCTGGACTGGAACATATGACGCTAGATCGCGTGGACAGACCAAAACAATATAACCCGAGAGTAATTATCTTTACAGTCTTACTTCAGAGTCTAAATCAATAATCTACGTATAGAAATGGACTTCTTCTGATCTTGTTATATGAATTAATAATAACAGGTGGAGAATTTTCCACAAGCCCGGGATTGTCTTATTCCAATGGGCTTAACTTCAGAGAATGTGGCACAGCGTTATGGAGTGACTCGAGAGGAACAAGATCAAGCTGCCGTAAGACTACATTCACATCCTAAAGTTGTAATTTTTGTTCATACAATGAGTTCATCTTTGTGATGATGTTGTTAGGTACGATCACACAGGAATGCAGCTGCTGCAACTGCATCCGGGAAGTTCAAAGATGAAATCATTCCTGTCTTCACTAAGGTAGACTAGTGACTGCACACAATTTGTTGATTCCTTTTCATCTGGAGACTTTTCTTGCGTTTGTTCATCTATATCCTTTTTTCCTGGATAAAGATTGTCGACCCAAAAAATGGAGAGGAGAAACCCGTTACCATATCCGTTGATGATGGCATCCGACCAACCACTAATATGGCGGATCTAGCAAGATTGAAGCCTTCCTTCAAAAAAGACGGGACGACTACAGCTGGTATGCTAACATAAACATTGTTAAGAGTTCATTTGCATTACATTTCAGTTCTTTCACATTTCCTAAGATTACATTTCACCTCCTAGGAAACGCGAGTCAGGTGAGTGATGGTGCTGGAGCTGTTCTCCTGATGAAGAGGAGCCTCGCGATCAAAAGGGGACTTCCAATTCTTGGTGTTTTTAGGTTGCTTGTCCTGTTTTTAACTCGCCAATCCCAACTTTTAATACTTTCGATATAACTCCATGGATTTGATTAAACTTGTGATCGGTTTCAGGAGCTTCTCTGTAGCTGGTGTAGATCCTGCAGTTATGGGAATTGGCCCTGCCGTTGCCATTCCTGCTGCTGTGAAGACTGCTGGACTCCACCTCGACGACATTAGCTTGTATGAGATAAATGAGGTAAAATAAAAAGAGATAAAAACACCCGTTAAAAAAGTAAAGTTGGTATATTCACATGTAAAGATTAACATTCCCATTTGTTGTGCAGGCGTTTGCATCGCAGTATGTATATTGCTGTAAAAAATTGAACCTCGACGAGGAGAAAGTGAACGTCAATGGAGGAGCGATTGCCCTTGGACATCCTCTGGGTGCTACAGGTATGTTTTTCATTATTACCCTATACACAAAACAATTCTCCTTTATGCAGTTTTATTGCTTGAAATACAATTTCTGTGTAGACAACTCTGTAGTTGATGATATTTGCTCAAAAATCTTGCACTTGACCAATTATATCTTACTATCTTAGGCTCTCCATGAAAAGCAGCAGTTTTTTGAATCTGTATTCATTTCAGGCGCACGATGCGTAGGAACGTTGCTGCACGAGATGAAAAGGCGTGGCAAGGGCTGTCGATTTGGCGTGATATCTATGTGCATAGGTACGATTCTCCATTCTCCTCCCCTTATTCTTGTATCTTATTAGTTATTACCCTGAGAATGCAGAGTTGATCGACAAGTGCTAGCTACTCATTCATAAGAGAAGAGAAGATGTACTTTGTACAACAATAGTCCTTACCGTGGTTTCTTTGTGATCAAACTTTCAGGTTCTGGCATGGGGGCAGCAGCCGTGTTTGAAAGAGGAGATTGTTCAGATTAGCAGTGTAAAAATGTCCTATATGTCCAGGCTTGAAATTTTACTTGTATCAATAAAAGTAACATTTTTTTTCTTTATTTCCTGATAATAATGTGTCACGTCAGTTGGAAACTTGTCTTATCTTGTTCTATGTATTCTGTCAATTTGCACCAGATCATACATACAATTTGTAGTTCCTATTTCACCTAATTACCAATAATATACATTTTTTTTTCTTTCATCTTCTTGCCTAACAGCTAATTTACACAACAGAATACAATATCTAAAGAAACATGGGCAGAGCCCAACTCATCAATTGGTGGCTGGGCCTCCAGACCCATTAGAAGCCCATCTCTCCAGTTAGTGTTCCCCTGACGTGCGCAGTACTGCAGTACGTGCTACAAATCTGTTTGGGGTGCACGTAACGTAACAGTTATTATTTATTATTCATAATATAATACAATAAAAACTATTTTTAACAATTTACCGCCTTATAACATATGTTCACTTCTTAATAAACATTTTTTCAAATTCTTTCTTTCTCTACAGTCTACATCATCTCTTATCCTCACACTCGAGACCGTTGCGACAACTAATAATCTGAAATTCCTGCCTCTCAATTGGCATAGAAAACTCAGTCCCCCAAATATAGTGTATAGCTTCAACGGCTGAATCTGTGTAAGGAGGCGGAGATTTTAGGGTTTCTAAGGAGTGGTGTAGCCATGGATAGATATCAGAGAGTTGCGAAGCCGAAGCCGGAGACTCCGATTAACGTCAATGAAATTCGTGTTACCACTCAGGGGATTGTCAGAAACTACATAAACTATGCCACCACTCTTCTTCAGGTGAATCTTCATCATCTAATTTGTACAATTGCTCTGTTGGTGGCGTTGACTTGTTTGGTTTCACTAGCGTCTTTTTTTCCGATTTCTAAAAATCATCTGATTATCGGTCGATTGTTGTTGATTGCGGTGTTCCGATTACTCTCATCTGTACACTTTTTCGTATAGTAATGTTGAATATGTTAGCCCAGAATGACAAAGGGATTCAAATTTAATGTTTTCTGTTCATTAGATTGACTGCATTTGAGAGGCATGCTTTATTGGTAAGATTTTAATGAGTGTTGTGCTTTAAAGTCTGTGGCTTTGGAGGCAAATGGTCATGCTTCAGCCTTATTAACTCTGTGAGGTGAAGGTTGTAGTATTGTCATTCACTTAAAATTGTTTGTCCATTGAGAAAAAAGTACATTTTTTTCCAGAAAATTGATTAGATCATTGTTTTTATTATGTGTTGTTGAGTTTTCACCCCAAAAAAAAACGTGTGGCTGAGTTATTTGTTTGGTAAGTGCTACTTGGCGATACCAGAAGGTAAATCTTTTGGATCATATCCATATGGCTTCTATGAGTTTCGAAAGTGTAAACAATGTGCCAGCGTTTACTCATCAAATGCAAGAGGAAAATTTGTTCAAAGTTTCCAAGTGAATCAAATATTTTGGTCTTTGAACCACAGTGAATTGGCAAGTATTATATCAGATGTATTATACATCTTTTCATTGAGTTCTTTCAAGATTACTTACAGGCACTGAATTATTAATTTCTTTCATAATATTTTAGGAAAAAGGTGAAAAGGAGATTGTGTTGAAAGCTACGGGACAGGCAATCAGCAAGACAGTAGCCATTTCGGAGATCATAAAGGTGGACTTGTCGTCCTGTTTGGATACTGTAATATCGTTGCTTGATTTTTTGCTGACAATTCGTTCGATCTTGTAACAGAAGAGGATCCCCGGGCTGCACCAAGATATTGCTATTAGTTCTCTAAGCATAACTGATGTTTGGGAACCCATTGAAGAGGGCCTCGTACCGTAAGTTTCATCTTTCAATGCGTTGCTTTGACCTTGACTTAAGAATTGCAAATAGTGTGGTCTGATGTGAATTTTGTAACTCTTCAGTCTGGAGACAACTCGCCAAGTATCGATGATATCAATCACCCTCTCAACTACAGAGCTGAACAAGAATTCTGCTGGGTATGTTGCTATGCTTTAATAAAATAAGAGGTGAATAGAATTGTGTGGACTTGATTGGACAGTTGTGTTGTGATCCTTGTAAGAACAGGATTCAGAATTATAAAAAGCATGCACTTGTTTTGGTTATTGGGACTTTAATTGCAACTTCATATGGACATTCATTGTAATGGCTGGCTTAAGCCCTCGATCAAGGCATTCATTCCATTCCCTCAACATAACCATGTAATTCATATTCAAGCAGTATATATAGATTATGGGTTTATTCTGATTAGCTTTTAATGCATTCAAAATCTGTATTTTTAAGGTACCAAGCTCCATCGCAAGCTGAGCAGCCAAAGCAGCAGCGACAACTTTATCCTAGGCAATCTCGAGGGCCATTCAATCCTGTTAATGAAGGTGAGACATCTAGCAACTTCATGAGTTTGGAACTATTGTACACTCTTTAACTTTTCAAATTATTACACTTTTGGTTTAGGGGATTCATATGGTGGTGGACGCGGGCGTGGTAGAGGAAGAGGCCGTGGCCGAGGTGGATATGGATCATATCAATATCAAGGTACGAAGTCAGATCACTAGAAGTTCAATTTTGCTTGAAATTCTTGTCAGTATTGTCTTTTATATATATATATATATATATATATATATATATATATCCTGATTGATCTGTACAGATAATGAAGGGTATTCAAATGGTGGATATTCAAACCGGGGTAGAGGGGGTGGCCGTGGCAGAGGCTGGGGCGATCAAGGTAAGTTTGGTGATGGTAGATTGGTAGGTGCATCTGATGATGTGGCAAGAGTTGGGTCCCAACAATTCAACTCATCTCCTGCTATACATCATGGCCAATCTATATCCTCAACTTGTGTCTGAGCTTCTTACTACCGAGGCATCTCTGAATTCTCTCATGTATGCAAGTTTTATTCATTTCGACTTGACTATGTTTGGGTGACAGGTGGCAGCGGCTATGGACGTGGTCGTGGACGTATTGGAGGTGGCCGCACTAGGGGCGGCTATGCCAACAATGCATAGAGGGGGTTGGAAGGTTTTGCTTGATTTTCCTTGGCTTTGAAACTTGTAAGGTGCCAATATGTTTTATAGAACAGCAAAGATAAAAACTAGCAACATGATTTTGGAAGTAACATGATTTGGTGTTAGAAGTTTTGATGGGGTACGTTCTGATGTTTATGATGTTCTCTCTATAAATTTTATATGTTAATTGTCTGCAATTTAAGTTTTGTATTCATATCAGTCTTTACAATGTACTATTATTCTTCTGTTTGTGATAGTGAACTGATATTCTTTGACATTTACTTGTAGAATACCAATGGCGGTTCTTATTGAAAGCAATATTCTCTTATTATCCAATTTAAAAGCATCATTTCAATTGCGTGTAGGTTTAGAAACCTATCCAGCCATTCATATATAGACATAGCAAAATATGTTGGTGATTTTAGTGAAATCATTGCCATTTAGTGTGATCAGGATTCATGTGACACTAAGGGAACTCATTTCGTTATAACACGAGCTCGGGTGTGTGGAGTACACGCTTGTGTAAACGACTTGAGTTCTAGAGGAAAACAAAGTATATGTTACATGTAAGGGTCAAGTTCCCTTGAAACAACTTGTAAAAAGCTCTAGTTCCATGGAAATAGTTTCAGGAAAGAGAACTAGATGTTAGTTCACTTCTTGTGAAGGGAACTGAGCGTTATTTCCCTTCTACGGGACTAGACACATGTGTATGGCTGGTTGATTTTCTTGGCACGTGTTTGATGTGCTTGTAACTGTTGGTAAAACCAACTTTGTAACCGCTATAACCGTCATAACTACTTTGTAACTGTTAGTAACCATTGGTAACTGTTGTGGGTCGGTTGAGAATGGTTGATAACCGCTGAAATCAGTTGGTAACCTTTTTCAACTGCTGCTATAACTTCCTATAACTTCCGTACCTGATTCTGGAAGTTCTCCCTAATGCCTATATAAAGGATTTCGGGATTTAGTGTTGGAGATACACAAGTAATCTGTGATTCTACAGAACTTGCTGAACTTGTTGAAAGTCTCAAATCCATTATTACATAAACTTTAAAGTTCAGTTCCTTTCATGAGCCTTGATTGGAACTGATTGGTTTGTCTTATCTCACTTCAAATTTCGTGGATTCCCTAAGGCTATGTAAGGGGCGAAATATTGATTTCGGAAAGTGGTTCACCACGATTCAAACCGATATCAAGATCTTGTTGCATATGATTGATCTACCGATGTGCTGTCATCTACATCAACATCCACAAGAGGAACTCAGCGCCTCCAGAGAACAGTTCCCTCCATCTGAAGATTCAGCATTTCAGAGGAACTGACCAAGACGGAGTACCAAATCCTACATTCGAAATCAATATTTAGAGATCAAGTCATATGGCATTTGCACATGAGAAGACAACCAAGTTGATGTTCGAGGAGATCAAAGGAAGTTGGTTACCTTACCATCGAAGGGAAATTAGAACCCTTGATCCGAAGGAACTTTGATATTATTTGTCCCAAGTTTTATTGGGAAAATTGAAATAATGTTTTGGCTTTAATATTATTCATATAATGGTATGTATAATATGACGATGGTTAGATGTAAACCATGCATGATCATTTGATCATGGGATAAGGAACTTATATCAATGGATTTGTTATGTAAACATTTCCATGATTTCTCATAATTATTTAATGGGAAATGATAGGTGTAAACCTGTATTTCGATACATTATATATGAGAGTATATTGTATGATCATATAAGGCCAAATTGATAAGATAATTTTGGATGATTGTCCATTGATAGGGAATTGTGTCCAACGTGGCGACGTCTCCCTAATTGGACAATGATGAGACTTTGGTAATTGCATTTGGATGCAATAGTGACTCCATTAGAGTCATGTGGTTCAAGAAAAAGGACATTTACATAATGTTAATGAATCTGTGATCATGGGAACTAAAACATGATCATGTATTCACCATTTATTTGGGTGAATGAAAGGTGTTATAACCTTTGGCTATATAAAATAAACTTATGGCATATGATATCTTAATTATCCTAGATTTGAGGATGATGGGAGATTTTCTTATAAAGAAATTCGGACCTTGTAGGGAGTTCCTTTGTACGGATCTAGTCCTTGGTGGGAAACGATAATTTCATTGAGGGAACTATGTATTGAAAGGATCCTTTTCTTTGAAGTATTGTTTGATACATAATACTGATCATATGTTTATGGTTGTATAATCAATAGTCTAAAGTATTGCTTTGTTGCTAAAACTTGTCCTTTAAGAGTTCCCTTATTGGGAACTTGTTTTCGTTAAGGGGTGTTGTACTACATAAATATGTTTATACATATGATAATTTATGGTATATATATATAACCATATGATTTATGATAAAAGCTGTTATCATGGATTGATCATGAGGATTCCAAGGTTATGAGAGCAAGAGTCCGAAAAGACTTAATCAAAGCGTTTAGATATTGAGACCTAGATGATAAACTTCACTAGGCTTGGATTTCATTAATAATACAAATTCTGGGATGAATGTTGTATGGATGATTTCCAAAGCATTTTCATGCTGGAGAATGAGGAAAGTTCCTTGGAAGGAACTGATTCCATTCAGGGCTAAGTTCCCTACCAGGGAATAAGTTTTGAAGGGAACTGCTCTTGTGAGTCTACTATGCCTCGTGTATAGATTACTCATGGTTAAATCTAGATTACTTACTTCAAGTCTATTGTATTTTAGTACAAATTACTTGGTTAATGTCTACTAGATATCAGATTACCTAATTAAAGTCTACTGTTCCTTTGACAGATTACTTATTAGGTCTACTGGTTCAGGCCTTACTGTTTTCATAGATTGGCCATTTGACTCTACTGTATCTATACAGATTAGTCGGTTTAGACCCTACTATACTTCGTGTGTAGATTGGTCTTGCTTCTTTTTATTCGTGCTTTGTATTTAATTTATTTGATGATATCTAAAATTTTGTGACATGTTAATCATGAAGAGCTAGACATGATTGAGGTTTTATAACCAATGTTGTATATCGACAATGATGGGAAATGTACATGTGGTACGTGCTTTTCACACTTGAACAACATAATGGTGTGTGAAAGAAAATAAAGTCCTTGAAATTATGGTGAAATCCATGTTCTGTACTTGGTATAAGTGACATTTTATGGGAAATATGTCCCGAGGAGGAAGATGAGTTCCATGTAGGGAAATATATTCCTTGAAGCGAAGCAACTGTTAGTTGTAGGGAATCATATTCCTAGAAGGGAAGCGGTTAGTCCCTGAAGTGAACTAAGTCCTTTCCTATTATCAAACAAGGTTCTTCATAAAGAACAAGATTGTCCCATATGAATTTTGGTTTAAATATTAAACTTGGTTTAATTGAGTTTGGATCTGGGGCGGTCAAAGGACTACCCATGCCTAAGAGGTAGACCTTGGGCGAAATAGGTGTGGATTGCATCATTGGGTGTGTTATGCATTCCAAGAATTTTCAGACCAATATTATTGAGTTGAATGACTTGAGAATAATGCTTATCGTAATCAAGTGAAGAGATGTAATTTTTCATAATACATTAGTTCCTTACACTTGGACCAAAAGATATGTTTCCTAATTGTTAGGGAACGGGATATGGAATTGATTCTTCAAGGAAAAATGTCACTCGTGCTTCGTATTAATACGAAAGCAAAAAGGGGAAAAATCGTTCAGTTTTCTTGGCTAGGGAACTAAGGATGAAAATCTACTCAAGTTTGAGAGTATGATTATAGGACCTTATGTGAATACAATAAGACACTATTATTGCCTTTTAAAAAGGTCGATGGTGAATGAGATGGATTATCCCATGGGTATGGACTATGCATTTGAGCGTAGTTCCCACCAGATCAACATTTATGTGATACTTATATTTCCTTAAGGGAAATAAGGCCCATAGCAATTTTGTTGATGAGACAAATAAAGCACTAATATGGTGGCATCAAGTTTGATGTTGTTTGTCTAGCTGATTCAATAATGAATAGTACAAAACTAGTGGATCATGTTATGGATTCATGGCATTAGGATTCCCTATGCAGCTTATAGGGGAGGTTAATGTGATCCTTAGAATTAGGATCAAAACAAGAATGAAGGAAAGTGTTCCTTGAGGGAAACATATTCCTTGTAGGGAAATGAGTTCCTTAGTTTCTTGTTTCCTCTCTCATGGACTAGAGCTTATAGATTGCGCCAAGTGTGGGCATGATGGTATCTTGGCTCAAGTACTTACGAGTTTAGGGAACTCTGGGTGTACAAGAAAATGTACATTGTAAGATGCAACGTTGAATACACATTTTGATATGGTGGTTCAACGAGTACCTAAGTACTTGGAAAAGACCATGTTTCATGGTCATAGCTGTATTGAACGCCTTGTTTGGGGTGATTCGATAGATAGTAAAGTACTTTGAGCGGACCATGGTTTATGGTCTTATTAATGTCGAAATTGTTCCTGGATATGAAGGAATATTTGGATGTTAGATGATATTAAACTTATAGTATTAATCTTCTAAAGATGGATGGACGCTAGTTCCCTTGAAGCGAACTTTGTCCTTAAAACCTTTGTTAGTTCCCTTGAGGAAACTAGACTTGACTAGTTCCACATAACGGAAGTGTCATTTCATGGACTTCGGAGGAACAATCTAACATTTTGAGTTCGACAACGGAAATGAGAATGGTAGTATTAGTTGTAGCCAAGTTCAATGGCAAACGACTAGGGAACTAAATCTACCTAATTTCATTTGAGATAGAAACTGATTTTGTCTATGTGAGCGTAAAATCTCTGGCCAGAGGGGAACTATCATGTGTGCTATAAGAGGTCACGTCCTTGGATGTGAGGTATGACACAGTTCATGAGCTCATGACACATAGTGTGATTTCAGTTGTGTTAATTTAGTCAGAACAACTTTGGCTAACCACTTGATGAAGAGGTTGGCTGAAAGGGGATGGGATTTAAGACCCATATAGCTTTCTAGTGGTGGGATACCCAATTCCTTCCTGATTAACGTCAGAGACATAATTCAATGTGAAAAGCCCACACCTAGAAACTGAGAGCACAAATGAAATATCCCCAAATGTGTGCTCAGTTCCTACAAGTTGAGAGGTTGAAGATAAAGTCTTCTTAATAGTTCCTTTGAAAAAGTGTAAATTGTAGGTGCACGATTGGGGCAATGTTCCCTTAAAGGATCTACCTATATGAATGTGAAGTTTGGCCGCTTCATGAAGCTTTGGGTTGGCTTCACATACGTTCATGAATAGATATGGACTCAAGGCCCTTAATAGAGTCAAGTACAACTTTAGAGATGTAAAGTAACTCTTGTGTGTGTTATCTTCATGCACCCAAAGAGGTTGATTGGTTCAATCCTTAGGACACCATGATTCCCGGGTGTTTGGAATGTGTAATTACACTAAGCGGAAATTCAATCGTCTCGACATTTTCGTTTATGCATAGAGTTTGCGGATAAAGACTTGCTTATTTTGTGAATCAAGGATTACACTAAAATGGAGGAGGATTGTTAGTGATTTTAGTGAAATCATTGCCATTTAGTGTGATCGGGATTCATGAGACACTGACGAGGCCGGAAACCGGTGTCGTTTTCCTGTCAAAATAATCTCAATTCACCTACTAAAGAGTATAGCAAGTAAGTCAAGGTCGATCCCACAGGGAGTCGGTTATCTGTACGCAATTATGTATGATCAACAAGTAACGGGGGGTTTTGTCTAGAATAATCGTAACGTAAACAAACATGCAATTAATGACAAGAGATGAAATATGATAAGAGAAAATATTCCACCAGACAAATATCCACACCACAATGCAATCGGTTGATCACTGAAAACTATCTTTCCAAGTTCTTTTACTACCTTATCATTGTTCCCATCCTGATCGTGAATACTATCAATTCTCACAGTTGTCGATAGACTTATTACTATGCCAATGATAAAGCACAACTGATTCTCACAGTTGTCAGCGTACTTTAACACCAACACAGCAATAGCAATACACACAAGGATATAGGACACATGCAAGTAGAAAGACGTACAAGTACTCACTCCCCTACTTAACATGCAATTGACTCTCACACACAAATATATGCTCGGAACCCCTATACGCACAAACGTGTTTGCCACTAGATATGCACTCGGAACCCCTATATGCAATCCTAGCAATATGATAAATGCCGACAGACCTAGTTAGCAACTCTAGGTAAACCAACATAAATCAATAATCAATTCAATCGAGAGAATCAATCCAACTTAATAAGATATAGAACAAGGAAATAGAAATCTCACAACCAATTCATTGTAGTGCATCAATCGTCTAGCGAAACAAGAATGTTTAGCTATCCATTACTTGAAAAACCTAGAAATTATATTAAGGAAGAAGAACGTAACTATCTCCTCCTTCAAAACTAACAAAAAGACCTTATATAGGTTTCTCGAAGTTGACCTAATAACCGAAATAAGGAAATAATATAAAACTAAAACATAAAGTATAAAATATCAAAATAGGAAATAACAGCACACGTCAGCCACGCGATCTTCACTCCACCGCGAAGCGGTAATGTTCCACCGCGAAGCGGTGGCTTCTTCTGGCGCGAGGCGCTTCTCCTAAGGATCTTCACCGCGGGGCGGTGACAGTGCCGCGGGGCGATGCTGGCAACTTCTTCATCCTTCATCTGCTCCAAAGTACTACCAAGCGAGGTAGTTTTCTCCCTTAGCTCTGAGCAGATCTTCTTCAACATCTCCAACTTCCTCCATTAGGCTACAAAACCTCCAAGTCTGTACAACTCCAACTCTTCTCCTAAGTAACAGACTTAGCCTAATTCTCCACTTAAACTCCATCTAATATGTGTCAAAAGTCACTAGTTAAGGTGCACTAAATTGCACCTATCAGACACTAAGGGAACTCATTTCGTTATAACACGAGCTCGGGTGTGTGGAGTACACGCTTGTGTAAACGACTTGAGTTCTAGAGGAAAACAAAGTATATGTTACATGTAAGGGTCAAGTTCCCTTGAAACAACTTGTAAAAAGCTCTAGTTCCCTGGAAATAGTTTCAGGAAAGGGAACTAGATGTTAGTTCACTTCTTGTGAAGGGAACTGAGCGTTATTTCCCTTCTACGGGACTAGACACATGTGTATGGCTGGTTGATTTTCTTGGCACGTGTTTGATGTGCTTGTAACTGTTGGTAAAACCAACATTGTAACCGCTATAACCGTCATAACTACTTTATAACTGTTAGTAACCATTGGTAACTGTTGTGGGTCGGTTGAGAATGGTTGATAACCGCTGAAATCAGTTGGTAACCTTTTTCAACTGCTGCTATAACTTCCTATAACTTCCGTACCTGATTCTGGAAGTTCTCCCTAATGCCTATATAAAGGATTTTGGGATTTAGTGTTGGAGATACACAAGTAATCTGTGATTCTACAGAACTTGCTGAACTTGCTGAAAGTCTCAAATCCATTATTACATAAACTTTAAAGTTCAGTTCCTTTCATGAGCCTTGATTGGAACTGATTGGTTTGTCTTATCTCACTTCAAATTTCGTGGATTCCCTAAGTCTATGTAAGGGGCGAAATATTAATTTCGGAAAGTGGTTCACCACGATTCAAACCGATATCAAGATCTTGTTGCATATGATTGATCTACCGATGTGCTGTCATCTACATCAACATCCACAAGAGGAACTCAGCGCCTCCAGAGAACAATTTCCTCCATCTGAAGATTCAGCATTTCAGAGGAACTGACCAAGACGGAGTCCCAACTCCTACAATTATAAGAGCCATATTAATCATTTTTAAGATATATAATTATTGTACTAACGAATTACTTATAAACTCTTTATAATTATGTACAACTTGTATGGAATCCGCCCCAAATTAAACAAAGCCGATCGTGTCAGACGATGATGATGTCTATGGAATCCATTCATCTTACCTAAGGTAAACAAAAAAAAAAAACAATATTCTTCTTCATACAAGACCTTGATGAATCGATCTCAAACGCTCGTTCGTCGTATGATCGAATATCACGTACAACTGCTTAATTAAGCATTGCCACACTAGCTAGTGACGATTTATGACTTAATGTACCTATATATATATTATGTATTCCAGTTTGACATTGGTTTTGTTCCTCTTTTCATCACTGTCGACCAAACTTGTTCTTTTTCTCTTTTGTACCTCTCTTAGAGTAAGTAAGGGGATGCAATAATAGAGGTGGGTTCCGGTGAGAAGCGTTATATCGTATTTGAGATTGATTTATAAGGATTAAAGTATGATCAATTTTTCATTTTCATGGTTCAAGTGAGGACACAGAAATATGAGATTAAGCGTGTTAGCAAAAGAGTATTACTAGGACGAGTGACCTCCCGAGAAGTCATCGTTTTGACATAGGATAGCGTTTTTAAGGTATCGGGCCTTACAAGAACCACTATCTAGGTGAGAAATGAAAACAGATAAGAGCTTTTCTCGGGCCTGCGCCTTTATTGCCAGTGAACACAAATGCTCACCACATTTACCCATATATATATGTTCATCATAATATATATATAAGCGGTGTTCACCACCTTATAACAACAAATATAATACATAATTCTTATGCTTTTATTTTTGTTTTCTAAACTCTCAAATCTCATAAAAATAACCATTTGATGTTCATTGCATGTTTAGATGACACAAAATTGTTAATCTTTGATATGAAATCAAGTCTAAAGTAAGTAAAATGGTAGGTTTTTCCGCGGATGCGTTTTGTGATGCACATAAAAGTATAAAGTGATGTATATATATATATGCATTACCAAATGAATCACATATAAGCATGAAAGTGATGAACATATAAGCGTAAGAGTGATGGACATATAAAAAAAGGTAATAAATATGCATGCATAAAAATGTGATGAGCATCTAGGCATAAAGGGTATGAACATCTCGCATAGAGGTAATTAATATCTATGCACAAAAGTGATGAACTTTCAAGACATGTTCAAATCGAAAAGTGATAAACATATAGGAGAAAATCGATGAACAAACATGCATAAAAACGTGATGAACATCTAGGTACTAATGTGGTGAACATCTACGCATAAAAGTATTGAACATCCATGGACAAAAGTGATGTACATCTAAAACATGTTATTCAAAAATTGAAGAATTCGTGTAGACAAAAAAAGCGATGAAGATTCATGTATACAAAAGTGATGAGCATATATCTAATTACATGATTGATGAACATCTAGGCATGAAAGCTGTGAACATCTAAGGACAAAATTGACGACATCAAAAACATATCACAGTGAAAAGTGATGAACGTACAAGAGAAAAGGAATGAACATGCATGTATAAAAAAATGATGCATATCTAGGTATACAAGTGTTGAATGTATGGACATGAAAGTGGTGACATTCAAGGACAAAAGTGATGAACATCAAAAATATGTTTACACCTAGGCGCGCACGAATTCCCCCCCCCCCCCCTCAAAGAAACGCGTATAATATGAAAAAATTCGGCCTTGCCATTTTTTTTTGCCCTTTGAATAAAAGTCCGATTTGGGCCACTTGTTTCTCAAATCTGGATGACTATAAATCGTTCTAGTTATCTCCTACTAATGATTCTGATATGCCCCATTCTTTTTTTTTTTGAATGAAAGGTAAGAATATCATTCAAAGGTAAGTAAAGCTAGAAGCAAACTTACAAGATCCTAGTACAAACTAGGTGTTACAAGGAATCCTCCTAATCCCCACTCTCGCTAGCCAAGTTCTAGTTTCTCTATTGTTTTTCCTCCATCTAGAGTTAATGCAACATCGAATGTGATTGATAATCAAGGTAGCACACTCTTTTTGGCTAATGTTCTTCCCTTGTAATACAATAAGGTTTCTGCTTCTCCAGGTGTAGTAGATGATAGCTGTAATACTGCAGATCCAGAAAGCAAATCTAATCGAGTTCTTTCTTTTAATAATACCATGCAATTGATCCAGCCCTGAAGGTTGTCATGTCTTCTGCCAATGTGTCCCCAGGAGAGTACTCTATCCATCACCTGTAACACCCCCAAATATATATCCTTGAAAGGTATTACCGCCAGTGACCTCGGACTTCACATCCGAAGCCACCCCAAGCTTAACCCGTTTATATAAATCATAAAACAATAGTTATAATACAAAATATCATAACTTTTGATTAAAGCAAATGTTTCGGAATTACATCCATGATTCAAAATACATAATCAAATATATTACGGCGGAAGTCTTAATACATAAAGGACACAAGGGTCTTGATCTAAACGATCATCCGCCAAGGAATCTCAACCTGGTAAAACTCTTCAAAATTCCAATTGCCATCATTGTCGTTTCTAGCCTTCATCGGAACTGCAGTTTATTTGATGTGCCGTATGAGACGGATGACACTAGCCAACCATGCAAGGGAATATAACCGGTTGCTTAGTCAAATGAAAGACTATGCAAGGGTAAAACATAAAGGTTCTAAGTAGTCGTATTAGGTTAGACTCATCGCTTCTCAAATAAAAGTCGATGACGATAGTCAACCACCATACTCCTACTGAAATAAACGAAAAGGTATGATCAAGAGAAAGGACTCTGAAAGAATGAGTCTTAAGGAAACATATGAAGAGAAGACTCCAAAATGTTGAGTCTTATCGGAAAGTATGACAATGTTTGGGAACATTAAAGTTTCACGCAAACGTTTAAAAGCGACTTGACTATTTGGGTCCACGACCAACCTCACCGCATAATGCGAATTCAGATTCGGAAGGTGGACTTACTCTAATCGAAGCCCAGACGAGTTTCCACGTTGTACTTCTCGCCCAAGGTTCATTAATTATGTGCACTAAATCACTTATCTTATTTAATTCCAAAACATACATTTTACGTTATAAGCTTTTAAGATCTCTTCACAAGAGATATCGGATCTCCTCACAAGAGATATCAAAGAGAATACATCCCAAATGGCGGCACCAGCTGTGTGCACATACCCTGAGTAAGGGTAAGGTCATGACCGAAGATACTAGGGAAAATCCTCCTAGCACCATTATCAAGAAACCACTAAACCTCGCAAGGTACATAGTGTTCCTACGAATACTCGTTCTAACTAAACAGTTAAAACATAAGAACAATAATTCACATCAAAGCCATTGAGGCCAATAACAGATATAATAGCGTTGTTTCTAGCAATATATACAACCTATTATAATATCTATATTTCAATCATATATATATATATATATAATAGCGTTGTTTCTAGCAATATATACAACCTATTATAATATCTATTTTTAAATCACATACAGTTATCAAAACTGTTCCCAGACGAAAACAATATTCATCCCAAATTAATTAACAATTAAACAATTGATAATTAATATAAATATGGAATGATAAGCAAGAGCGAACCTCCACTTGCCTTAGATTAGACGAAACTCAACGAAGCTCGAGACGACAGGTTTTCGGGTCCGAAACGAGGAAGAACTCAGATTATGATTTCCTATGGAATGACCCATAACGAAACCCTAAGTTAGATTCGACAATAAATAGTACGAATCTAAAGAAAAGTGAACACAATCGAAGGAACGAAAGTCCCAAATGAGATCACAAAGCCCAAACCACAACCACACACGCCCAGGCCCACCGCGGGTGCGGCAAAGCTACAGAGGCGAGACGACGACGACGACAACTCACCGGGGAAGACGATGGGGGCTCGAATCGTGGTGGCTCCGACTTCTAGATTCCCTGGACCACCCAAGCACCACCTTGAGAGCACCTCCTCTTCCTTTGGTAGCTCCAGCGACGACCTTGAAGAACTCTGGCGAAAGCTTGCAACTCCGGCAACAATGGAACGAGAGAGAGAGATTGGAGCTGTCTTCCTCCTCCAAGCCTCCTCCTTTTATAGGCCAAGCAAGAAGCCCAGCTGGGACCTCTCCACCGCCTCAAAGCCGTCCGAAATGGCAAGCAGCTCAGGCGACGTTCGGCGGAGAAGAAAAGAAATCATGACGGCGCGGGTGCGGTGGGTCTCACCATGGGGTGCGGTGGCGACCAATTCTTGACCGCTGGGTGCGGTGGGTATGACCGCGGGTGCGGTCAAAGCAATTTTTGTGCCTTTTGCCCATTCTTTGACCGAGAAGCCCACTTTTGACCGAGAAGAATTACGGTATGGGTTTTAACCCCGGGTTAAATATATTCGTACCCGAACAATTATTCTAAACCCCAAAAATACGTTGAATGTATTTTATTCCACTCAAGGAATTATTACAGAGATCAAGTATTTAACAGAAAGTCTGAACTTCTCTGAAAATAATTCGACTATAATACGAGTGTTTGGAAAACTTACCAAAATACTCTTTACTAAAATGAGGGGTATTACATCACTTCCCCCTTACAAAAAAGTTTCTACCCCGAAACGTGGCCGAATAAACCAAAGAAAAGCGAGGCATTACAACACTACCCCCTTAAAAAGGTTTCGACCCCGAAACTAGGCCAAAAATAGCTCGGGAAAACGTCTAAGCATATCCGCCTCTGTTTCCCAGGTTTCCCAAGTAACTTCTTCAGTTCCTGACTTGGACCGCAAAATCCGTACCAATGGTACCACCTTGTTCCGTAACTGCTTCTCACGGCTTTCGAGAGTACGCACCAGTATCTCCTCGTAGGTACCATTTGTCTGAATCTCGATGTCGTCATAACTCAGCACATGAGACTCATCTGGCACATACTTCCTCAACAAAGATACGTGGAACACGTTATGCACTGGATGTGCCAATGGCGGCAATGCCAAACGATACGCTAGAGACCCCACTCTATCAAGGATCTCAAACGGTCCCATGTAGCGAGGGTTAAGCTTCACACGCTTACCAAACCTAAACACACCTTTGGATGACGACACTTTGACAAACACTTTGTCACCAACCTCAAACTCAACATTTCTACGCTTCAGATCTGCATAAGACTTTTGTCAACTCTGAGCTGTCAACATCCTTTGTCTTATCAAAGCAATGTCCGAGGCAGTCCTTTCGACTAACTCCGGTCCGAGCAGAACATTGTCGGCATTTTCATCCCAACAAATCGGAGATCTGCACCTTCGACTGTATAAAGCCTCGAATGGAGCCATCTTTATGGTAGCATGTCAACTGTTGTTGTATGTGAACTCAATCAGACTCAGGCTATTCTCCCAACTAGTCGGACGATCGAGTGTACAAGCTCTTAGCATATCTTCCAAGGTCTGGATGGTCCTCTCAGACTGTCCATCCGTCTGAGGATGAAACGCAGTGCTGAATCTCAACTCGGTTCCCATGTCCTTATGTAGTTCTTTCCAGAATCTTGACATGAATCGGCCATCACGATCCGATACAATGGTCTTTGGAGTACCATGCAAACGGATGATCTCGTGTAAAAACACTTCTGATAACTTCTGGGTTCCCCATGTTGACTTGATAGCCACGAAATGAGCACTCTTCGTGAGCCTGTCAATGATTATCCATATAGCATCTTTCTGGCTTTGAGTCTTTGGCAGCTCAGTGACGAAATCCATAGCAATATCTTCCCATTTCCATTATGGCACTGGAAGAGGTAGCAACTCACCACCCGGTCTACGATGTTCTATCTTGACCTTCTGACAAGTCAAGCATTTCACCACAAACTCTGCTACATCCTACTTCATGTTGGGCCACTAGAACTTCTTCCTGAGGTCCTTGTACATCTTACTAGAGCCTGGATGTACAGAATAAGCTGATGAACGGGCCTCCTTCATCACCAACTGGCGAAGACCATCAACGTCAGGCACACAGATCCGGTTCTGAAACCAGAGTGATCCATCTTTTTGAATCACGAAACCGGGAGCTTTCCCGTCCATCACTTCACTGCTTAGCTTCACCAAGACTACATCATCAACTTGTCTCTCCCTGATTTGATCAAGTAGCGTGGCCTGAATCTCCAGCATACTCAAATATCCTCTATGCTGATCGTACAAGACTTCAATGTCGCACAACCCTTGGTTTAGCTTGGTCTGAGCAGTGAGTAAAGCCACTACAGTCTCGTGCGGTGTCTTCCGGCTCAATGCATCGGCTACTACATTAGCCTTGCCCGGATGATACAGCAATTCGATGTCGTAGTCTTTGAGTAGCTCTAACCAGCGACGTTGTCTCATATTTAGCTCCTTCTGAGTGAATATATATTTGAGACTCTTGTGATCGGTGAAGACTTGACACCTTACACCATAGAGATAGTGTCTCCAAATCTTCAGTGCAAAAACTACAGCTGCTTGTTCTAGATCATGCGTCAGATAGTTTGCCTCATAAGTCTTCAATTGTCGGGATGCGTATGCAATAACCTTGCCTCTCTGCATCAGCACACATCCCAAACCACTCTTCGAAGCGTCACTATAGACCATATAACCATCATTCCCTTCCGGTAGCGCTAACACTGGTGCAGAGGCCAGACATTGCTTCAACTTTTGAAAACTGGCCTCGCACTTGTCATCCCAGACAAACTTCTTATGGACTTTGTGGAGCAGACCGGTCATGGGTAGAGCGATCTTAGAGAATTCCTCCACGAACCGTCTATAATAACCAGCGAGTCCTAGAAAACTGCGCACCTCCTTCACATTATGAGGCCGCTTCCAATTGGCTACTGCTTCAATCTTCTGGGGATCAACCATAACCCCATTCTTATTAATCACATGGCCTAAGAAAGCCACTTCCTTGATCCAAAAGTCACACTTAGACAACTTTGCATACAACTGATTTTGTCTAAGAACTGACAAAGTGATCCGAAGATGTTCCTCATGAGCTTCCTCACTCGGGGAATAAATTAAAATATCGTCGATGAAGACCACTACGAACTTATCCAAGTATTGGTGGAAACATCGATGCATCAGATCCATGAAGACTGTTGGAGCATTGGTAAGTCCAAATGGCATGACTACGAACTCGTAGTGACCATATCTCGTCCGGAATGCAGTCCTCGGAATATCCTCCTCACAAATCCTGAGCTGATGGTAACCAGACCTCAGATCGATTTTGGAAAAGACCTTTGCTCCCTGCAGTTGATCCAACATATCATCAATCCTCGGCAACAGATACTTATTCTTGATCGTGACCTTATTCAACTCACGATAGTCGATACAAAGTCGGAACGATCCATCCTTCTTCTTGACAAACAAGACCGGAGCACCCCAAGGCGATGTACTGGGCCTTATATAACCCTTTTCAAGAAGATCTTTGAGTTGCTTCTTCAACTCTTGCATCTCAACAGGAGCCATCCGGTACGGTGCCTTAGAGATCGGCGCAGTACCAGGCTCGAGATCGATAGTAAATTCTACGTCACGATGCGGGGGTAAACCAGGAATCTCCTCCGGAAAGACATCCGAATATTCACAAAC
The DNA here is from genome assembly GCA_027886185.1 of Rheum nobile. NCBI lineage: Eukaryota > Viridiplantae > Streptophyta > Magnoliopsida > Caryophyllales > Polygonaceae > Rheum > Rheum nobile. Next base: position 290,344 of record WOAB01000308.1, on the reverse strand, counting down.
AACCGGAATATCAGGAATTGAAGGTTCATCTTTCTTGGGCTCGTCTAGATAGCACAGGTACCCGACACAACCTTGTCGAATTAGCTTGAACGCAGCCATCACATTGATAAGCCTGCCGTTATCAGCGTCATTCCGACCCTTAAACTTGCATACATACTGGCCCCCAGATGACACCATCACAGTCCTTGAGCTGAAATCGATTATCGCCCCATGACGCGTCAGCCAATCCATACCGAGAATAATATCGTATGGAGCCATGGCTATACAGATCAAATCTGCTTCGAACTTCTTACCATGGATGGTAATCGGAAATTCTGACAGACGCTTGGTTCCAACCAAATGTTCACCATTAGGAAGATTCACAACGAAAGGTTCACAAACCTCGTTGCATACTAATCCTAACTTACTGACACAACTTTCCGAAATAAAAGAATGGGTAGCACCCGAATCAAATTGTGATACCCCGTATTTTTGTAAGGTTATTTTGGGAATTTTGGAATTTTCCCGAGTACCCGTTTAGTACGTCGGATTTAATTCAGGTAGCTTTAAACATTCTGTAATGTGCTCTGTATCTGTAATAATTTTCTCAGTGAAATAAAATACAGACGACGTGCTTCAAATATTTATACGCGTTTGCGTACGATAATTTTTATCCCGGGTTAATGTCTTGCTCATCCAAAAAGCTGAATGGGCGGGAAAAGGCAAAACGGCGACCGCCGTACAGTCACGGCGCCCGCCGTCGCTGGGCCCGATGTGTCAGGCCGTCGTCTCCTACGCTGGGCTCGCCAGAGCTAGGAACAGCGACCGCCATAATTACGGCGCCCTCCGTATGCCCGCCATAGGCAAAGTCGCGGCGCCCGCCGTGATTACCCAGAGGTCTTTAACTGATGGTCGCCGGTGTGGTTCTGGCAAGCGCCGAACTAGCTTTCGTATACCATCTTCGTGCTCCCGATGCTCTGGCTATAAAAGGAAGTGTTGGGGAAGAGATTTGAGTCATCCCAAACACCGAACCTCTGCCAAATTGTCGTGTCGTCGGAGTTGTGTTTTGCCGGAGTTCGGAAGCTCTCGTCGGTGTCGTTTGGTGGTGTTCCAGAAGCCCTTTAGAAGCCTTTTGGTTGCATTTGGAGGTCAGAACCCAGGCAAGGCATAAAGGGGTCGAAACACGCATCATTTGGGTGAGTTTTCTCGCCGCTTCTGTCGTCTGAGTTCTTCACGGCGACCGCCGTGATGAACTACGGTGACCGCCGCCAAGAACGGCGACCGCCACCAAGAACAACGACCGCCGCCAGTGCCCAGAATGCCTTCATGGCTTTGGCTTGGTTGGTTATGGTCGTGGCGTCTTTCCTTTCGTTCTCTTTCGTCATTTTTAGATTCGTACTGTGGTTATGTCGGATCTAACTTAGGGTTCCTTTTATGGGTTGACTCGAAGGTGTTTGCGCTAGTGGAGCTATAACCGTGTCGAGCCCGGAATCCCATCATTGTCGTAAGGCTTGTTTCTATTCTGCGGATTAAGGCAAGTGGCGGTTCGCTCTTGCTCATCGTTTCCATATTTACATTGATTATGAGTTATTTCAATTGATTAATTAATTTGGAACGATTATTACTGTGTTCATCTGGAAGTGATTTATAAACTGTTTTGAAAATCATATAATAGGTTGTATATCTGTTAGAACAATGCTATTATCTGTGATCGCCTTTCGGGCCTTTATGTGGATTTATCCTGTAACGGTTATTGTGCTGTAACTGTTTAGTTAGCACTGTTAGATAGGAACGTTACTCGGACTCTGTCCAGTCGTTTCTTTATAATCTGGTATCGGGGTGGCTCATCTCCATCTGGTACTATTCTAAGATCATGATCGGTCTCTTTCACAAGTGTGTAGAGACAGGACACTTAGCTGGTGTCACCAACCTTCCGGTGTACGTCACTCTCGACGAAACGTATACTAAGATGTGTCGTCCCAATGATGGGGTACACATGTAAAAGTCTAATAACGTGATGTGTGTTTTTGAAACATAAATCAGATAAGTGCTACTCGACGCACATAACTAATAAACCTTCGGCGAGTAGTGCAACTAAGTTATAGTGCAGCTAGGAAAACTCGTCTCGACTTTGATCATAGTACATTCTCTTTCCAATCTGGATTCGCCGTATGCGATGAGGTTGGTCGTGAACCGAAGCATCTCAGTGAACTTTTAAATCATTGTTGTATGATTCTGTAAACATTCCAGATTTGTCATATTTCCTTAAAGACTCATTTCCGTTGGAGTATCTTTTCGAGTCGATTTCTGTGAAGATTCAGTCTTCCAGAATCTTCTCTTGTGCATACCTCTTGTTTATTCCAGTAGGAGTATGATGGTTGACTATCGTCATCGATTATTATTCGAGAAGCGATGAGTCTAACCTAATACGACTGCTTCGAACCATTCTGCTTTGTACCCTTGCTAGTCTATTCAAGTAGACTAACCCACGAACTTTGTTATCTGCATGTGGGCTGGTGGCATCCGTTCGATTCGGCACATCAGATCGAAAGTAGCTCAGAAGAATAGAAGGACTATGGAGTCGACGGTGGTTTTTAAACATTTTAATTATTTCTTTAATCAGGTTGAGATCTTTTGGACAATGACTTTGGTTGTAATGTACTTTCTAAGACTTCCGCTGTATTTGGTTTAAACTCTGTGTTGGCCTATTTAGGATTGGGTTGTAATCCCGTAACTCATGTTCCTTTAACAATGTTATGTTTTGGAATTGAATGCTTTGATCATTATGTATCATTTGTATTTCATAAATTGTATTTAAATGGTAAAGCCTTGGGTGATCTCGGTAAGGAACACTAGGGTCGCTGGCGGTAATAGCTTTCCAAAAGGGTTAAGTTTTGGGGGTGTTACAGTTGTGGTATCAGAGCCAAAGGTTTTAAAACGGGTTTAGGATTTTTATAAACCATTTATCCGTTTTCAAAAATGCTTTAAAAAGGGCTCTGAATTTTCAAAGTAAAAAAAAAGAATTTAAAAATACCGTTCATAGTCATGTCTTCTGGATAGTCTGATATAGTAAGCTTGCTTCTATGTCTAGAAAGACTAATTCCTTCATCGTTATCCTATAGGAGATGGGTGCATGTATATCTCTGAAGAAGGGGTCGGAAGATGCCGAGATGGATTCACCGTCTACCGAGAGGCTAGACTTCCCTATACCCCAGAGGTGCTTCGAGGTTGGAGGCCCGAGCAGCCCATCTGAGGAGATCAAGCATGTGCTTCCTGAGTCGGTAGTTCTGGTGTCAAGGAATGCTGTAGTTCCTGTGACAGCGCTAGTGGAGCCACCAAGGGAGGAAGCAATGCAAGATGATGAATCGTCTAGGTACGCGAGAGGGTACTATAATGACGATTACCCGATGGATGTGATTATTGAAGGGAGCGAGGAGGAAGATGAAGAAGAGGACCCCATAGAGGATGACCCCGAAGAGGAAGAGGACCCCATCGAGGATGATCCCGAGGAGGATACCGAGATGGACCTCAGCGGACAAAACCAGGAGTCCGATGACTTGAGGCACTTGCTGGTGGATAGTCAGGAAACGGGGATACAATTTATTCACCCCAGTATAGAGTTACCACCTATGCAAGAGTTGCCACCAGTGCTAGAGTACGCACCCATGTCAGAAGCTGATTGGGAGGCACTGTATACCGAGTACGGTATTAGGAGAAGTGACAGGGAATCTCAGCCTATCCCTACTCCAAGAAGAAGGAGGTCAGAATCTGAGCTGCAGGAGATCCTCCGCCAGAGCGAGGTAATCTCTTCAGAACAGCAGCGTCGGAGGGATGAGCTGATCGCCAGTACTCAGAGGAGGACTGGGATAGGAGGGCCAGTCATGGACGACCCATACCTTACCATGACTGAGGTAGGACCATGTGCTTTAGGGTCAAGCCGGGTGCGAAACCCATCGCCAGAGCTCGATGGTGAGCCTAGTCCGAAGAGACCTTGTACGAGTAGCCAGTCTTATGGGAGACATTTTAGAACGCCTTGATGAGAATTGGCGTTGCCTATCGCAGTAGTTTCATTTCTTAGTACTCCAAGTTTGTACTATGTGTAATATTTCAGTATTGCGGCAAGTACTCTGGGAAACACTTTTATCTTCGAGCAATGTTGTCCTAGCGCTCGGATGATAGACTTATGTGTAGCTTGTGTAACAGTTCGAAGGTTCATCTATAAAATGCCAAGTTGATCTATTCTGAGTAATTTCTTTACGTTGGTATATTGCATAAGAATATTGCATAATATTAATGTATTGAATGCTTGGAATTGGATCGGTAATCATATGGTGAACCCAAGAAGCACGAGGAACTCGATTCGAGCCGGTGTTGGGACTAGCCAAGATCCCAGGCCAGCAGGAAGAGGTGTTCAGGATGAGCACGAGTCAGAGTCTCGCGTCCAGCATAGGCGTGAAGGTCAAGATCAGACCCAAGTGCCGGCGCTGTTTGATGCCGCAGCTGTTGAGGCGATTCGCGGGATTATGATGAAGGAAATTGCAGACGTATTGAGACCCAGTGTGCCTCAAGCGCAAGAAGTGCCTACTCACCCAACGGTTCCTGATGTTGTGGAGCCCAGAAACCCTATGGTTCAGGAGAATGCCGTCAGGGCTAGAGACAGCTATGGTCGCGCTCTTAAGACCATCACTTCCATGAGGCCCGATTGCTATAACGAGAAAGGGGAGCCAGTAGCAGTGACTCATTGGTTCTCCCATATGGAGAGGCTATTTCGGAACGTGGAGTGTATTGAGGCCGAGAAGGTCCATATCGCTTCTCTTCAGCTGAAGGATGAGGCTAGCGAGTGGTGGGAGAACACAAGTTTGGCTGAGAGCCCAGTGTTGACTTGGTCGATGTTCAAGACCAAGATGGTTGATCGCTTTTTCTCTCATGCTATGAGAGAGGAGAAGCATAAAGAGTTCTTGTACCCAAAGACGGATGGTCTGAAAGTGACCGGATATCAAGCCGTTAATGGTGCACCACACATGCTCTACCTTGGAGCAGTATGTGGATTGTGCCTATAAGCTGGAGATAACTCTAGAAGAGTCGACCAAAAGGCGCAACCGACAGAAGTCGATGCAGAACCAGAACCAGAGAGGTGGTTTTAAGCGCCCTGCGCCACCGTCTAACTTTGCCAAGTCTGGCCGAGCTAAGACGGAGATGACGCAAGGAGGATCGACTCAGCAGTCAGGGCAGACCCGGAGTTCAGTTCAGTGTTATAACTGTGGTACGGCTGGGCACAAGAGCAATGAGTGTCAGAAGGAGAAGAGGTCGTGCTTTGGGTATGGACGTGATGGTCATCTGCAAAAGTTCTGCAAGCAGGGGAAGCAAAAGGGAGTAGAGTCGCAGCAAAGGTTAGTTCATCAGAGCAACCGACCTAGGTTTAAGCCTGCCGAGACTCCTAGCCCGTCAGTGCAGACGACTGCGCAGAACAGGGGAAAGGCCCCAGCTATTTCTGGAAGTCAAGGCCAACGCTTGTACGAGATGCGTGAAGCAGATGGACCCAATGCTCCAATTGCTCAAGGTACTCTATACCTTCACTCTACTTCAGTGTGCATTCTGTTTGATTCTGGTGCTACGCATTCCTTTATTTCGGATAGCTGTATTAGCAAGTTAGATTTAGTGTGCAACGATTCGTGCGACCCTTTCGTCGTTAATCTTCCTAATGGAGAACGTTTGGTGGGAACTAAGCATCTGTCCGACTTTCCGATTACCATTCAGGGTAAGGAATTCGAGGCAGATTTAATCTGTATAGCCATGGCTCCATACGACATTATTCTCGGTATGGATTGGCTGACGCGTCACAAGGCGGTGATCGACTTCAGTTCAAGAACGGTGACGGTGTCATCTGGGGGCCAGTTCGTGTGCAAGTTCAAAGGTCGAAATGACGCTGATAACGGCAAGTTGATCAATGCGATGGCTGCGTTTAAGCTACTACGACAAGGATGTGTCAGGTACCTTTGCTACTTGGATTCGCCTGCGAAGGATGGACCTGAGGTTCTTGATATTCCTGTAGTTAGGGAGTTTTCGGATGTCTTTCCGGAAGAAATTCATGGATTACCCCCGAACCGTGACGTAGAGTTTTCAATTGATCTTGAGCCTGGTACGACGCCGATTTCCAAATCATCGTATCGGATGGCTCCAGCTGAGATGCAAGAATTGAAGAATCAACTTGAAGATCTTCTTGACAAAGGTTATGTCAGGCCGAGTGCATCGCCGTGGGGTGCTCCGATATTATTCGTCAAAAAGAAGGACGGATCGTTCCGACTTTGTATCGACTACCAAGAGTTGAACAAGGTGACGATCAAGAACAAGTATCCTTTTCCTAGGATTAATGACCTGTTGGACCAGTTGCAGGGAGCAAAGGTTTTCTCCAAGATCGATCTGAGATCTGGATATCATCAACTCATGATTCGTGAGCAGGACATTCCTAGAACTGCGTTTAGGACCAGATATGGTCATTACGAGTTCGTAGTGATGCCTTTTGGGCTTAGAAATGCTCCAGCTGTCTTTATGGATTTGATGAACCGATGTTTTCACCAGTACTTGGATAAGTTCGTGGTGGTCTTCATCGACGACATTCTGATCTATTCTCCGAATGAAGAAGTCTACGAGGAACATCTGCGGATTGCCTTGTCAATCCTTAGACAACATCAGCTTTTTGCTAAATTGTCTAAATGTGAATTCTGGATAAAGGAAGTGGCTTTCTTAGGCCACGTAATCAATAAAAATGGGGTTATGGTTGATCCCCAAAAGATTGAAGCGGTGGCTAATTGGACACAGCCCCAGAACGTGAAGGAGGTGCGTAGTTTTCTTGGACTTGCCGGGTATTACAGAAGGTTCGTAGAAGGATTTTCAAAGATCGCTCTACCTATGACCAATCTACTCCGCAAGGTTCACAAGAATTTGTCTGGAATGACAAGTGCGAGGCCAGTTTCCAGGAGTTGAAGCGACGGCTGACCTCGGCACCCGTGTTAGCACTCCCAGAAGGGAATGACGATTATGTGGTCTATAGTGATGCTTCAAAGTGTGGTTTGGGTTGTGTACTGATGCAGAGAGGCAGAATTATTGCTTACGCATCTAGACAACTCAAGACTTACGAAGAAAACTATCCGACCCATGATCTTGAGTTAGCAGCGGTTGTCTTTGCGCTAAAGATTTGGAGGCATTACCTCTACGGTATAAGATGCCAAGTCTTCACTGACCACAAAAGTCTCAAGTATATATTTACTCAAAAGGAGCTAAATATGAGACAACGCCGCTGGCTAGAGTTGCTCAAAGACTACGACATGGAGTTGCTGTGTCATCCGAGCAAGGCTAATGTAGTAGCTGATGCACTAAGCCGGAAGACAACGCACGAGACTGTAGTTGATCTACTTACTGATCAGACCAAGCTAAACCAAGAGTCATGCGACATTGAAGTCTTGTATGACCAGCGTAGAGGGTACCTGAGTATGATGGAAATTCAGGCTACACTGTTGGATCAGATCAAAGAAAAGCAAGTCGATGACATCATCTTGGTGAAGTTAAGAAGTGAAGTGATGGATGGGAAAGCTCCCAGTTTTGTGGTTCAGGATGATGGATCACTTTGGTTTCAGGATCGGATCTGTGTGCCTGACACAGAAGGTCTTCGTCAGTTGGTGATGAGAGAAGCTCATTCATCTGCTTATTTTGTGCATCCTGGCTCTAGCAAGATGTACAAGGACCTGAGGAAGAAGTTTTGGTGGCCAAACATGAAGTGGGACGTAGCAGACTTTGTGGCAAAGTGCTTAACTTGCCAGAAGGTCAAGATCGAACACCGCAGGCCAGGTGGTGAGTTGCTACCTCTCCCAGTGCCAGAATGGAAATGGGAGGACATCGCCATAGACTTCATCACTGGGCTACCAAAGACTCGAAGTCAGAGGGATGCTATCTGAGTAATTGTGGATAGGCTTACGAAGAGTGCTCATTTCATAGCCATCAAGACCACATGGGAAACCCAGAAGTTAGCAGAAGTCTACCAGAAGGAGATTGTCCGCTTACATGGCATTCCTAAGACCATTGTATCGGACCGAGATGGCCGTTTCATGTCAAGGTTCTGGCAGGAACTTCATAAGGCTATGGGAACCGAGTTGATGTTCAGCACCGCGTTTCATCCTCAGACAGATGGCCAGTCTGAAAGGACCATCCAGACCCTGGAGGATATGCTTAGAGCTTGTGTACTCGATCGTCCGACTAGCTGGGAGAACATCTTGAGTCTGATTGAGTTCACGTACAACAATAGATGCCATGCTACAATCAAGATGACTCCGTTTGAAGCTTTGTATGGTCGCAGATGCAGATCTCCGATTTGTTTGGATGATAATGCCGACAAAATTCTGCTTGGACCAGAGTTGGTTGAAAGGACGGCCTCAGACATTGCTTTGATCAGACAAAGAATGTTGACCGCTCAGAGTCGACAGAAGTCCTACGCAGATCGGAAGCACAGGACTGTCAAGTTCGAGGACGGTGACAAGGTTTTTGTCAAGGTATCTCCATCCAAAGGAGTTTTCAGATTTGGAAAGCGTGGGAAGCTTAACCCTCGCTACGTGGGACCATTCGAGATTCTGGATAGCGTAGGATCTCTAGCGTACCGTTTGGCGTTGCCGCCATCGGCTCACCCGGTGCATAACGTGTTCCACGTATCTTTGCTCAGAAAGTATGTGCCAGATGAGTCTCATGTGCTTAGTTATGAGGACATCGAGATTCAAGCTAATGGTACTTATGAAGAGTTGCCCGTGCGCATTTTGGAGCGTCGGGAGAAGCGTTTGCGCAACAAGATCGTGCCGTTGGTACGAGTGCTGTGGTCCAAGTCAGGGACCGAAGAAGTTACTTGGGAGACGTGGGAAACCGAGTCAGATATGCTCAGGCGTTTTCCTGAGTTATTTTCGACGTAAGTTTCGGGGTCGAAACTTCTTTTAAGGGGGAGGAGATGTGATACCCCGTATTTTTGTAAGGTTATTTTGGGAATTTTGAAATTTTCCCGAGTACCCGTTTAGTATGTCGGATTTAATTCAGGTAGCTTGAGACATTCTGTAATGTGCTCTGTATCTGTAATAATTTTCTTAGTGAAATAAAATACAGACGACGTGCTTCGAATGTTTATACGCGTTCGCGTACGATAATTTTTATCCCGGGTTAATGTCTTGCTCATCCAAAAAGCTGAATGGGCGGGAAAAGGCAAAACGGCGACCGTCGTACAGTCACGGCGCCCGCCGTCGCTGGGCCCGATGTGTCAGGCCGTCGTCTCCTACGCTGGGCTCGCCAGAGCTAGGAACGACGATCGCCGTAATTACGGTGCCCGCCGTAGGCAAAGTCGCGGCGCCCGCCGTGAATACCCAGAGGTCTTTAACTGATGGTCGCCGGCGTGGTTCTGGCAAGCGCCGAACTAGCTTTCGTAGGCCATCTTCGTGCTCCCGATGCTCTGGCTATAAAAGGAAGTGTTGGGGAAGGGATTTGAGCCATCTCAAACACCGAACCTCTGCCAAATTGTCGTGTCGTCGGAGTTGTGTTTCGCCGGAGTTCGGAAGCTCTCGTCAGTGTCGTTTGGTGGTGTTCCAGAAGCCCTTTAGAAGCCTTTTGGTTGCCTTTGGAGGTCAGAACCCAGGCAAGGCATAAAGGGGTCGAAACGCGCATCATTTGGGTGAGTTTTCTCGCCGCTTCTGTCGTCTGAGTTCTTCACGGCGACCGCCGCGTTCTTCACGGCGACCGCCGCGTTCTTCACGGCGACCGCCGCGTTCTTCACGGCGACCGCCGCGTTCTTCACGGCGACCGCCGTGATGAACTGCGGCGACCGCCGCCAAGAACGGCGACCGCCGCCAAGAACAGCGACCGCCGCCAGTTCCCAAAATGCCTTCGTGGCTTTGGCTTGGTTGGTTGTGGTCTTGGCGTCTTTCCTTTCGTTCTCTTTCGTCGTTTTTAGATTCGTACTGTGGTTATGTCGGATCTAACTTAGGGTTCCTTTTATGGGTCGACTCGAAGGTGTTTGTGCCAGCAGAGCTATAACCGTGTTGAGCCCGGAATCCCGTCGTTGTCGTAAGGCTTGTTTCTATTCTGCGGATTAAGGCAAGTGGCGGTTCGCTCTTGCTCATCGTTTCCATATTTACATTGATTATCAGTTATTTCAATTGATTAATTAATTTGGAACGATTATTACTGTGTTCATCTGGAGGTAATTTATAAACTGTTTTGAAAATCATATAATAGGTTGTATATCTGTTAGAACAACGCTATTATCTGTGATCGCCTTTCGGGCCTTTATGTGGATTTATCTTGTAACGGTTATTGTGTTGTAACTGTTATTGTGCTGTAACTGTTTAGTTAGCACTGTTAGATAGGAATGTTACTCGGACTCTGTCCAGTCGTTTCTTTATAATCTGGTATCGGGGTGGCTCGTCTCCATCTGGTAGTATTCTAATATCATGACCGGTCTCTTTCACAAGTGTGTAGAGACAGGACACTTAGCTGGTGTCACCAACCTTCCGGTGTACGTCACTCTCGACGAAACGTATACTAAGATGTGTCGTCCCAATGATGGGGTACACATGTAAAAGTCTAATAACGTGATGTGTGTTTTTGAAACATAAATCAGATAAGTGCTACTCGACGCACATAACTAATAAACCTTCGGCGAGTAGTGCAACTAAGTTATAGTGCAGCTAGGAAAACTCGTCTCGACTTTGATCATAGTACGTTCTCTTTCCAATCTGGATTCGCCGTATGCGATGAGGTTGGTCGTGAACCGAAGCATCTCAGTGAACTTTTAAATCATTGTTGTATGATTTTGTAAACATTCCAGATTTGTCATATTTCCTTAAAGACTCATTTCCGTTGGAGTCTCTTTTCGAGTCGATTTCTGTGAAGATTCAGTCTTCCAGAATCTTCTCTTGTGCATACCTCTTGTTTATTCCAGTAGGAGTATGATGGTTGACTATCGTCATCGATTATTATTCGAGAAGCGATGAGTCTAACCTAATACGACTGCTTCGAACCATTCTGCTTTGTACCCTTGCTAGTCTATTCAAGTAGACTAACCCACGAACTTTGTTATCTGCATGTGGGCTGGTGGCATCCGTTCGATTCGGCACATCAGATCGAAAGTAGCTCAGAAGAATAGAAGGACTATGGAGTCGACGGTGGTTTTTAAACGTTTTAATTATTTCTTTAATCAGGTTGAGATCTTTTGGATAATGACTTTGGTTGTAATGTACTTTCTAAGACTTCCGCTGTATTTGGTTTAAACTCTGTGTTGGCCTATTCGGGATTGGATTGTAATCCCGTAACTCATGATCCTTTAACAATGTTATGTTTTGGAATTGAATGCTTTGATCATTATGTATCATTTGTATTTCATAAATTGTATTTAAATGGTAAAGCCTTGGGTGATCTCGGTAAAGAATACTGGGGTCGCTGGAGGTAATACCTTTCCAAAAGGGTTAAGTTTTGGGGGTGTTACACAAATAACATACATACTGAAGTAGAATGAAGGTATAGAGTACCTTGAGCAATTGGAGCATTAGGTCCATCAGCCTCACGCATCTCTTAAAGGCGTTGACCTTGACCTCCAGAAGCTGCTGGGGCTTTCCCCTTATTCTGAGAGGACGTCTGCATCGAAGGACTAGGAGCTTCCACTGGTCTGAACTTAGGTTGATTGTTCTGATTAACTGACCCTTGTTGCGACTCAGCTCCTTTCTGCCTTTGCTATGGACAGAACTTCTGCAAATGTCCCACCTTTTCGCAGCCAAAACACGTCTTCTTCTCCTTCGGACACTCATTACTCTTGTGTCCGTGTATACCATAGTTATAGCATTGGATTAGACTCTTGCCCTGACCCGATTGACGTGTAGACCCTCCATGTGTCATATCCGTTTTTGCTCTGCCAGACTTGGCAAAATTAGACGATGGCGCGGGACGCTTAAATCCACTCGCCTGAGGCTGGCCCTGTATTGACCTCTGGCGACTTCATTTCTTTGTTGACTCCTCCAGAGTCATTTCCAACTTATAGGCAGCGTCCAAGTACTGCTCCAGAGTAGAGCATCCGTGACGTATCATTAGTGGCTTAATATCTGGGTTCATCCACTCGTGGAAATGCCAAATCTTTTGCTCTTCATTGGACACCTCCGACCCAGCATACTGTAGCAGGTGATTGAACTTGGCCGCAAGCTCAGTCACTTTCAATCCATCCGTCTTTGGATATAGGAACTCCTTATGATTTTCTTCCCTCATAGCTCGAGAGAAGAAACGATCAGTCATCTTGGCCATGAACATTCTCCAGTTCAAACTTGGGTGATCAGCCAAACCTGTACTTTCCCACCATTCACTGGCTACTTCCTTCAGCTGAAGGGATGCAATGTGCACCTTCTCTGCTTCAGTGCACTCAACATTGTGGAATAGTCGCTCTATGTGGGAAAACCAATGTGCCACTCTAACTGGCTCTCCCTTCCCATCATAGCAGTCGGGCCTCATAGAGCTTATGGCCTTTAGTGCTCGGCCATAGTTGCCTCTATTCCTGACCGCTTCCTCTTGGGGTACATGGATATTAGGCTCCTCAAATCTAGGAACCGCTGGAGGAATTGGCACAACTTGTTCCTGAGGCGCGTTTGGTCGCATAATATCGGTGAATGCTTGCATTACAATTCTCCGAATAGCTTCCACTGCTGCGGCATCGAATATCACTGGAGTGTTGACTTGAGCTTGGTCACTTCCCCCTGGATTGTTGTTGGAAACAGAATCGTGTTCCTCCACAGGGTTTGCGACATTCCTCACGTTTGGTCTGGGGTCGTTGCTTGGCCCAGCACCAACACGAATGGTATTCCTTGTGTTCACCATCTGTTTACCGATCAAATTCCAAGTATTTTATTACATTAATATCATTCAATATACTTAACGTAATAAAAATCAACTCAGAATAGATCAAACTTGGTAATTTTCATTGATAAGCTCAACTGAGCTAATACGTTTTACAAAAGGGATCTCCCGAGCGTCAAGACAAATTTGCCCGGAGACTTAGGTTCTTAACAAAACAACTGGAATACAAGAAAAGAATATGCTAATCAGCACTGGCCCAATCATGGCGCCCTGAAACATTTCCTGTAATTGCCACTCCTCATACAAGGTTTCTTCCAACGGGGTTTACCATCGGAATCTGGTGAAAGACTCCTTACCCTGCTCAGTCCAGGAGCACATGGCTCATTCCTTGGTCTTGCCCTTCTTAGAGCATGCTCAACCGCCTCGTCTATCTGGCGGCGCTCTTCTGGGGAAAGCATCTGACTTAGGCGAAGTGCCTCTCGCGAGTCAGGACTCAACATTAGCCTTCTCTGAGCAGGAATAGGCTGTGAGTTCTAAGATGCATTTTGTGGACCATTTATTCTTCTTGGAAATACTACCTCGTAAAGCGTATCCCAATCGGCCGAAGTCAATGGCGAGTATTCTTGCTCATGCGGCAACTCTGGACTGGGATAGATAAACTCCATTCCCGGGTCCTCGCTGCCCACCAATAAGCGCTCTAAGCCATCAGACTCGTGGCCCTGTTGATAAGCACTACTTCGTAGGGCTTAAGTAAGAGTCATTAGAGGTTTTATTGGTGCCATTCGGGTAGATTTAGACACATTCATGTGTATGGCGTTTGGAGGCAAAGTTGGTGTATTTGGAGGTGTTTGAGCTATTTTGGAGATCATATAAGACACTGAGGAGGAAGCCACTAGTAGTAGACGCCAAGGAGTTATGAAGTATTGGCGAGGAGGTGCTGAAGACACGCTTTCGGGAGCTGAAGAGACAAAGGAGGAAGAAACGAGTTCACGGCGACCGCCGTGCAACTTACGGCGACCGCAGCCAATTCCCATCCAACAACATTGGCTACGATGTAATTACGGCGCCCGCCGTGGAAAGACGGCGCCCGCCGCGATTACGGCGCCCGCCGTGGAGGATGCAGCGCCCGCCGTGCATGTCTGAAGTCCGCCGCGCCGTTTCCTTATTTGCATTATTTTATTACTTTTTATTATTTCATTTTAGGTTAACTTAGCTTTATTTTCTTTAGTATTTAAGGGTTGAGAAAAGGCTTGTTTGCCTATCTTGGATTCTCTCTCGAACCCTATTTAGTTTTTACGTACTTAATATGAAGAACTAAGCCTCCTTGGCTTAGTCAGACGCTGAAGCTTTCATTTTGATTCAGTTGTGAGACTCTCGTTCTTAATCTATTGCATGGTTTTTATCTCTTCTCTTACTTAAGTTGCTTATGATTGATATTGATAATCTCTAGTCTGATCAACTAGGGTTTGTTTCTATTGATTGATTGCTAGATCTAGATTGTTACTAGTTGAGCATATCTATTTCAGAGTAGCAACTGCATCGTACTAGTAACTGGTTGTGCTAGTCTTATGCAGAAGAGAACTGATTTACATTCTAGGATAAAAGCTGGTTGTTTTATGCTAGAATTGTATCCAACTATATTCCTATCCGTAAGGCTGCTGTTAAACTGAATCTTGATAGTTTCAGGGTTGTTTAATTAGTTAGTGCTAATAGTATCTGGTTGTGCTATTAGTTATATCTGAAAAGGAATTGGAATTTCCATTGCATGAGATTTTGAATGATTATCTATGATCAACTTGTCATACGAATAGTGGATGTTGTTTGACTAAGTGCTTTTCCCCATCACTGATTTTATCATATTTTACTTTGTTTACTTTTGCATGCTTAGGTTACTAAAACTCACAAAACCCCCCTTTGGTTTGACATACAAATTGCATATTAAGATAGAATTCTCCTCCCTGTGGATTCGACCTATACTTACCTAGGACTACGGTTTAAGGTTTGTTTGGATACTTTGCATAGCAGTTTTTACACGACGAAAACCTGTTATCAAATTGGCGCCGTTGCCGGGGAGGCAATATTCTATTTAGTGTGTGATTTGTGTGCCAATTTTGGTGTGAACCTATCTTATGGTTCACACCCGTGTTACTAATAATCTACCTCTTGAATTTGATCCAGAGATCGAAAGAACTTTTCATCAGGCTCGCAGGGCTGCGCGTGCATTACTTCAGGAAGCTGATACGATGGCTGACGATCTGCGTGTTACTCTTGAGTCCTTGACGGCTCCTAACTTGGACCAAACAACTCGTGCTGTGCAATTTCCCGCCCTTGGTGATAGGGTTAAATTTGAGCTCAAGACAGGAGTAGTCCATTTACTCCCGAAATTCAGTGGAACCCTCCTTGAGGACCCTATTCAGCATTTGGATGAGTTCCTTGAGGTCTGCACCAGCATGCGGCCATCTGATATTATTGAAGATCAGATGAGGTTGAGGGTATTTTCTTTTTCTCTGAAGGACTCAGCGAAGGACTTGTATCATTCTCTACCCCCAGGAAGCATCACTACTTGGATGAATTTGAAGAAAGTATCCCTTGACAAGTATTTCCCAGCTATCAAGTCCAATCAGCTTAAGAAGAAGATCTGCAACATAGAGCAACTTTCTAATGAGTATCTCTATGATTATTATGAGCGCTTCAAGAAACTGGTGAAGAGTTGCCCCTACCATGGCTATGCTAATCATGATCTGATTCTTTATCTACATGGAGGACTCCGTAAAGATGACCGTTGGATGGTCAATTCTACATGTGGTGGGAATATTCTGAAGAGGACTTACTAAGAAGCTCTAGAGATATTTGCCACCCTAGCTGATGACTCTAGACAGTACAGTGGGAGAGGTTCCCAAAGCTTGGTAGTTGCTAGTTCTCAATCAAAAATTGATCAGGCTAATTTTGATGTGCTGAGAGAGGAGGTGAGGCATCTGAAGCTGAAAGGTACGCCTCAGCAGGCTAAGGCCTGTGAGATTTGTCATGATGACTTGCACCCTACTGATTCATGTCCTTCTCTATAAGAGGAAGTGAACCATGTAGGAGGATATCAGCAGAGGCCCAGGCATGATCCCTACTCTAGTACTTACAATCCTGGTTGGAGGGATCATCCCAATTTCAGATGGAGAGACCCAGAGCAAAACCAAGGTCAAGTGCAACAACAAGGTAATCCTCAACAACCTAGGCAACCATATGTGCCAAGGCCGCAAGGGCAGAGCTCGAACCCGTCTTCGTCTATGGATGATATGATGAAGATGCTGATGCAGAGCAACGTGAACCTTAATGAGAATGTTGCCAAGTTGACCAAGAGCCACATACAGTTCCAGGAAAGTACACAAGCTAGCATTCAGAACCTGGAAAGACAATTTGGTCAAATCTCTCAAGTGGTGAATAAACTGGACGCAAAGGATTCTGGTAAACTTCCATCTCAAACGGAAGTGAACCCGAATATTCGGAATGTCAGTGCTGTAACTTTGAGAAGTGGGAAAAATCTAGAAGAAGATAAGTCTGAAGTCAACGAGGCAGAAAACGAGGATTTGGAGAAGAACAGCAACGACGACCGCCGTGAAGACCACGGCGCCCGCCGTGGAGATGAATCTGCTCTCGAATTCTCTGATGGAAATTGCGGCGACCACCGTACTAATTGCGGCGCCCGCCGTGACGGTGATCCAAGTTCCGAAGTTTCTGATGATGTTCATGACGCCCGCTGCGAAACTTACGGCGCCCGCCGTGATAATGATGTAGCCCTCGACTTTTCTGAAGAAAATTGCGGCGACCACCGTACTAATTGCGGTGCCCGCCGCCCCTCTGTAGTCGAAGTTGAGGCTGAGAAAGAGTCTGAAACGTCGATTTTTCCTGATTGGAAGCCTGTTCCACCTTTCCCATCTGCTTTGAAGCGTACCAAGCCACTTGCGCGGGACAAGGACATGTTTGAGATGTTCAGAAACATTGAGGTCAACATTCCTCTCCTCAATTTGATCAAATCTGTCCCTCGTTATGCGAAGTTCTTGAAGCAGATGTGCACAACAAAGAGGAACCAAGACAGAAATAGCAAGAAGAAGGTAAAGGTAAGCGAACATGTCTCTGCTGTGTTTCAGAAATGCTTACCCAAGAAGTGTGGCGACCCAGGTATGTGCACCATCCCCGTCACCATTGGAGGTACCAAGTTCAATAAAGCTATGTTAGATTTGGGTGCTTCCATAAATGTTCTACCTTCATCTCTTTGTGAATCCTTACGATTAGGACTCATGCATGCCACTAATATTGCCATTCAGTTAGCTGATAGATCTAGTGTGCGTCCTATAGGGATTGTGGAGGATATTTTGGTTAGGGTTGGTGATCTTACTTTTCCTGCTGACTTCTATGTGCTCAATATGGAACACGATATGCATGCATCCCCTATTCTGTTAGGGAGACCTTTCCTGAAAACTGCCAACACTAAGATTAATGTGAGTACTGGTTCTTTAACCATGGAATTTGATGGCCAAACTATGAACTACAATATCTATGACGCCATGAAATCTCCTTCAGATGATCATTCTTTGTGTGCAATTGATGTACTTGAGCCTGTGGTGCACGATGCTTCTAATGATGAGCACCTAGATGACATACAATCTATTGTTGATTCTAGTTTGGATTTTACTCTATCTATTGAGTTGCAGGAAGGTGTCAATGAGTCGGACGCTTACTATAAGATTCCTCCAGAGCTACCAGGCAAATCGCCTTTACTGCTGACCCCGAGCGAGAAGCTCGTTCCTTCTTTGGTGCAGGTCCCTGAAGTTGAAGCTAAACACCCCCCTGATCGATCAAAGCATGGGGTAGACGCGACTAAGAAGGTCAAGATGCAGAAGCCGCTGAAGAAGAAGAATGGTCTAAGGTTCAAACCTTTCCATAATTGGTTCAGGAAGGAGGTATGGATTAAGAAGGTTCCTAAAGAGCCTGACGATATGGATTGAGGATTTTCGAGTAGTATGTCGAGCCAACGACATTAACTAAGGCGCTGATCGGGAGGCAACCCGATGTTAGGTAGTTTATTTTCCTTCCCTTAGTCATTTTCTTTTGTTTTTCCTTTTAGTTTTTCCTTTCTGTGTCGAACTAACCTTCTCCGACACTTCGCTTGCGGCAAATGACGGCGACCGCCGTTTAATTACGGCGATCACCGCCATTTTCAGGTTCGTTTTCTTTCGTAAAAAAAATGAAAAAAAAATGGGCCCCGATAAAACCTTAAACGGGGAGCAAAAGACGAAAATAAAATACCCCGAAAAGACCTTAAACGGGGAGAAAAAAGTCAAAAACAAAAAAAAAGTCAAAAGTAAAAAAAAAAAAAAACAGTTTTACCGAGCTGTCCAAATTTCCCACGAGAGGTGCGCATCATGTTGCTAACAGAGAAATACATTCACCCTACATTTATTTGGCAACGATGATGGCCCTGGGGTCGACACCTGGAGAGGAGGAATATACCAGGGCCCAACCACGATGACATCTGGGCCCATTTTTGAAGGCCATGCAACCCTGTTCCCTTGATTGACCACTACTTCCCCAGAGTGGTTCCTTTTGATTGCATGGTAGGAGTTGATGGAGTTGAAGGCCGTGCCGCCCTGATTTCCTGAATAACCACCGCACTTCACAGTGGTTTCCTATGGTTGCACGATATACGAAGTTTATAGCGTTGATGCAGACATCCAGGACATGAACTTTCATGAGTACACCGCCATCGACAAGGAAGTGTCCAAGCCAACTCGGCAACGTTGTGAGTTATTTTTTGCTTTTCCCTGTGCTTTACTCTTTTGTCTTTCATTACATTGAGGACAATGCAATGTTTAAGCATGGGGTGGAGTTCTATTCTTGCTACGTCGTTGAGGAGAAAAATGAAAAAAGAGAAAAAGCCAAAAAATTGAAAAAAGGCTATCATAAAAATCCTGGGATAGGTCGAAAACCCGAAAGAGCGGCCTAGGCAATAAGCAGGTGGCTTGGACCAGCATTAGGCTGGGGTAATATGAGGTCAAGAGTGACGTGAGCTTGGTGAAAACCCGAAAGGGCGCCTTGGCAAAATGAGCGAAAAGAAGAAGAGTGATTTTAGGATTTCTCATTATTCTTGGCGAGGCGTCATAAGAAGAGGAGACAAAGAAGGATTGTCGGGTAGGTCACTCTGGGAGACATAAGGAGCAATAGATGAAGGCTAGGATTAGAGGTTACTCACACTTTTGGATGTCCGGGTTTAGCTTAGGGGAAGTACTCTACTTGCCCCTTAAGCTTGTTGAGTTGTGGATGTGTTGTGAGTGAGATTGGTGCCAGGAGCTTTGGCATGGGTTAGGTGACTCTTAGTTGGAGGATATGCTTCCTAAGACCTTGGGTGCTGCATTGGAGGAGTGGACTCTTATTTGGTTTACTCGTGGACGAGCAAAGGTCTAAGCATGGGGTGGTTTGATAAGCACTACTTTGTAGGGCTTAAGTAAGAGTCATTATAGGTTTTATTGGTGCCATTTGGGTATATTTAGACACAGTCATGTGTATGGCGTGTGGAGGCGAAGTTGGTGTATTTGGAGGTGTTTGAACTATTTTGGAGATCATATGAGACACTGAGGAGGAAGCCACCAGTAGTAGACGCCAAGGAGTTATGAAGTATTGGCGAGGAGGTGCTGAAGACACGCTTTCAGGAGCTGAAGAGACAAAGGAGGAAGAATCGAGTTCACGGCGACCGCCGTGCAACTTACGGCGACCGCCGCCAATTCCCATCCAACAACATTGGCTACGATGTAATTACGGCGCCCGCCGTGGAAAGACGGCGCCCGCCGTGGAGGATGCAGCGCCCGCCGTGCATGTCTGAAGTCCGCCGCGCCGTTTCCTTATTTGCATTATTTTATTACTTTTTATTATTTCGTTTTAGGTTAACTTAGCTTTATTTTTTTTAGTATTTAAGGGTTGAGAAAAGGCTTGTTTGCCTATATTGGATTCTCTCTCGAACCCTAATTAGTTTTTACGTACTTGCTATGAAGAACTAAGCCTCCTTGGCTTAGTCAGACGCTGAAGCTTTCGTTTTGATTCAGTTGTGAGACTCTCGTTCTTAATCTATTGCATGGTTTTTATCTCTTCTCTTGCTTAAGTTGCTTATGATTGATATTGATAATCTCTAGTCTGATCAACTAGGGTTTGTTTCTATTATTTGATTGCTAGATCTAGATTGTTACTGGTTGAGCATATCTATTTCAGAGTAGCAACTGCATCGTACTAGTAACTGGTTGTGCTAGTCTTATGCAGAAGAGAACTGATTTACATTCTAGGATAAAAGCTGGTTGTTTTATGCTAGAATTGTATCCAACTATATTCATATCCGTAAGGCTGTTGTTAAACTGAATCTTGATAGTTTCAGGGTTGTTTAATTAGTTAGTGCTAATAGTATCTGGTTGTGCTATTAGTTATATCTAAAAAGGAATTGGAATTTTCATTGCATGAGATTTTGAATGATTATCTATGATCAACTTGTCATACGAATATTGAATGTTGTTTGACTAAGTGCTTTTCCCCATCACTGATTTCATCATATTTTACTTTGTTTACTTTTGCATGCTTAGGTTACTAAAACTCACAAAACCCCCCTTTGGTTACTTTGGTTTGACATACAAATTGCATATTAAGATAGAATTCGCCTCCCTGTGGATTCGACCTGTACTTACCTAGGACTACGGTTTAAGGTTTGTTTGGATACTTTGCATAGCAGTTTTTACACGACGAAAACCTATTATCACCTGTCCCTCGAGGTCCTCCTCGGGGTCCTCCTCTTCTTTCGGATCCTCTTTCGGGTCTTCTTCAGGATCCTCTTCTTCTGGATTCTCCTCGGGAATCATCTCAATCATGAAGTCGTCGTTGTAATGCCCTCTTGCATACCTTGACCATTCCTCTTCATTTTCCGTGTCCTCCCTTAGCTCCTCTATAGGTTCTGCCACTGGAACCTTGGTCCTATCGAACACTAGTACTACTGACTCGGGTAGTACAGTCTTCACCTCCTCGGGTGGACTACTAGATTCTCCGACCTCGAAGCATCGCATGGGAACTGGAAACTCAAGCCTCATTGGAGATGGCGGAGCCACCTCGGCTTCTTCTGAGTCCTTTCGAAGAGAAAAGCATGCACCCATAACCTGCGGGTGACGACAAAAGAGTTAGTCTTTCTAAATATAGAAGTTCACTTCCATATCAGACTAAAGAAAAGGCACGACTAGATCGGCAGAATAAAAATTTTATTTGGAAATTTAAATCTTTCAAAATATTTCTCAGTTCAAAACGAGTAAATGGCTTATAAAAAATTTCATTCTAAGAAAATGTTTTAAATCCCACCCGTTTTTTTAAATTTTTTTTCACTCTGATACCAAATCTGTAACACCCCCAAATATATATCCTTGAAAGGTATTACCGCCAGTGACCTCGGAATTCACATCCGAAGCCACCCCAGGCTTAATCCGTTTATATAAATCATAAAACAACAGTTATAATACGAAATATCATAACTTTTGATTAAAGCAAATGTTTCGGAATTACATCCATGATTCAAAATACATAATAAAATATATTACGGCGGAAGTCTTAATACATAAAGGACACAAGGGTCTTGATCTAAACGATCACCCGCCAAGGAATCTCAACCTGGTAAAACTCTTCAAAATTCCAACTGCCATCATTGTCGTTTCTAGCCTTCATCGGAACTGCAGTTTATCTGATATGCCGTATGAGACGGATGACACCAGCCAACCATGCAAGGGAATATAACCGGTTGGTTAGTCAAATGAAAGACTATGCAAGGATAAAACATAAAGGTTCTAAGTAGTTGTATTAGGTTAGACTCATCGCTTCTCGAATAAAAGTCAATGACGATAGTCAACCACCATACTCCTACTGAAATAAACGAAAAGGTATGATCAAGAGAAAGGACTCTGAAAGAATGAGTCTTAAGGAAACATATGAAGAGAAGACTCCAAAAGGTTGAGTCTTATCGGAAAGTATGACAATGTTTGGGAACATTACAGTTTCACGCAAACGTTTAAAAGCGACTTGACTATTTGGGTCCACGACCAACCTCACCGCATAATGTGAATTCAGATTCGGAAGGTGGACTTACTCTAATCAAAGCCTAGACGATTTTCCACGTTGTACTTCTCGCCCAAGGTTCATTAATTATGTGCACTAAATCACTTATCTTATTTAATTCCAAAACGTACATTTTACGTTATAAGCTTTTAAGATCTCTTCACAAGAGATATCGGATCTCCTCACAAGAGATATCAAAGGGAATACATCCCAGGGAATACATCCCAGGGAATACATCCCAAATGGCGGCACCAGCTGTGTGCACATACCCTGAGTAAGGGTAAGGTCATGACCGAAGATACTAGGGAAAATCCTCCTAGCACCATTATCAAGAAACCGCTAAATCTCGCAAGGTACATAGTGTTCCTACGAATACTCGTTCTAACTAAACAGTTAAAACATAAGAGCAATAATTCACATCAAAGCCATCGAGGCCAATAACAGATATAATAGCGTTGTTTCTAGCAATATATACAACCTATTATAATATCTGTATTTCAATCATATATATATAATAGCGTTGTTTCTAGCAATATATACAACCTATTATAATATCTCTTTTTAAATCACATACAGTTATCAAAACTGTTCCCAGACGAAAACAATATTCATCCCAAATTAATTAACAATTAAACAATTGATAATTAATATATATATGGAATGATAAGCAAGAGCAAACCTCCACTTGCCTTAGATTAGACAAAACTCAACGAAGCTCGAGACGACAGGTTTCCGGGTCCGAAACGAGGAAGAACTCAGATTATGATTTCCTATGGAACGACCCATAACGAAACCCTAAGTTAGTTTCGACAAAAAATAGTACGAATCTAAAGAAAAACGAACACAATCGAAGGAACGAAAGTCCCAAACGAGATCACAAAGCCAAAGCCACAAGCACACACGCCCAGGCCCACCGTGGGTGCGGCGGCTTGACCGCGGGTGCGGCAAAGCTACAGAGGCGAGACGACGACGACGACAACTCACCGAGGAAGACGATGGGGGCTCGACTCGTGGTGGCTCCGACTTCTGGATTCCTTGTACCACCCAAGCACCACCTTGAGAGCACCTCCTTTTCCTTTGGTAGCTCCGGCGACGACCTTGAAGAACTCCGACGAAAGCTTGCAACTCCGGCAGCAATGGAATGAGAGAGAGAGAGAGATTGGAGAGAGAGAGATTTGAGCTGTCTTCCTCCTCCAAGCCTCCTCCTTTTTTAGGCCAAGCAAGGAGCCCAGCTGGCACCTCCCCACCGCCTCAAAGCCGACCGAAACGGCAAGCAGCTTAGGCGATGTTCGGCGGAGCAGAAAATAAATCATGACGGCGCGGGTGCAGTGGGTCTCACCGCGGGGTGCGGTGGCGACCAATTCTTGACCGTTGGGTGCGGTGGGTATGACCGCGGGTGCGGTCAAGGAAATTTTTGTGCCTTTTGCCCATTCTTTGACCGAGAAGCCCACTTTTGACCGGGAAGAATTACGATATGGGTTTTAACCCCAGGTTAAATATATTCGTACCCGAACAATTATTCTAAACCCCAAAAATACGTCGAATGTATTTTATTCCACTCAAGGAATTATTACGGAGATCAAGTATTTAACAGAAAGTCTGAACTTCTCTGAAAATAATTCGACTACAATACGAGTGTTTGGATAACTTACCAAAATACTCTTTACTAAAATGAGGGGTATTACATCACCTCCCCCTTACAAAAAAGTTTCGACCCCGAAACTTGGCCGAATAAACCAAAGAAAAGCGAGGCGTTACATCACCTCTTTGGTATATCTGCACTGGAACCAGAGGTGCTGACTGGTTTCAGAGCAAAGACCACATAACGGGCATGGGTCATCTAGGATGATACCCATGGCTTTCAATTTACTTCTGGTATATGTGCCTCCATGGATGGTCATCCAACACATGAAGGAAATCCTAGGGGTCACAAGCTTTCCCCAAATCCATTTGTTCCAATCACTGGTCGTGCTGCTAGTTCTGAACTCATTGTAGAGTAAACTGCTATCAAATTTGCCTCCCCTGGACATGATGATGGGGCCAGCGTCCAGGCTAAGTCGAAGTAGAATTTCATCTCTGG
This sequence comes from Rheum nobile, assembly GCA_027886185.1. Taxonomy (NCBI): domain Eukaryota; kingdom Viridiplantae; phylum Streptophyta; class Magnoliopsida; order Caryophyllales; family Polygonaceae; genus Rheum; species Rheum nobile. Next base: position 266,304 of record WOAB01000308.1, on the reverse strand, counting down.
TGTTAAGAAGAGACCTCCATAATGCATTGTCAGTTCCTTTCCGCCTGATGTCCCACAAGCTCTGATTCCTCATCAGGTTGATTCTGCCCCAAGTGTGCCAGATAGAGTAAGAGTCAACAATGAGATCATAGATAAGTTCTGAGATGGAGGTTTTGTTCCAAGCAAGAACCTCCTTCAGTCCCAATCCTCCTTCATCTTGAGGTCTACACACTTTGCTCCAGGCAATGGGTGCTTTTTTTCTTGTGTTGCAGCCACTCCATAGGAAATTCCTCATGGAAGCTGTGATGGTTTTGAGAATCTTTTTGGGGATGATAAAAATTTTGCACCAATAATTAAGAATTCCATAGAGCACATCCTTAATTAATTGCAATCTCCCAGCTTAGGAGAGGTGTCTGGACGCCCAACAGGTAGTCTTGCTCTCAATCTTGCTGATAAGAGGTTTGAAATCTTAAACCTAAGCTCTTCTGCTGCAGAGAGGTACTCCTAGGTAGGTGACAGGAAGCTCACCTTTTTCCATGTTCATTAAATCAGTAGCTTGAAGGGTCAGGTATTCATCCATCCTAGCACAAAAAATATTGGATTTGTTGTTGTTGATGCTGAGCCTAGATTGCCCACAAAAGTCATCAAGTAAGCTCTTGATCAGCTGAAGAGTGAAGATGTTGCCATGAGAGAATATGAAGAGATCATCAGCAAAACAAAGGTGTGTGATACCAGTTCGATTGCATTGCGGGTGGAGTCTGAAGTCTCTGTTTTTACTCTTGAGGCTTATCAGTCTAGAGAGATATTCCATGATGAAAACAAAGAGGTAAGGGGCAAGAGGGTCTCCTTGTCTCAAGCCTCTTTTGCTTTGAATAAAGCCAGTAATCTCTCCACCAAAATTGAATGTAAAAGAGCTGCTGGTGATACACTCTTTAATCCAACTAGGAATCGAAGCCCGTGCTCCGCACAAGCCGTTTGTATAATTTTTGAAAATAAAGCTGAACAACTCTCTTTCCTGAAAGGATGTTTTTCAGCTTTCAAGGTGTGATATTAACTAATTACCTGCATTGACACAAGAAAGTCATCAGCAAAATCTGGAGGGAAGAAGAGATCTATTTGTTTCTTAGTAAAACCGGGTTTTCCTGTAGGAAAATTTACCAAGTATAATTGCAGTGAACGAAAACTACACCCAGAAAATTCTAGCAGATACAAATAGTGCTAAAGTTTTTTTTTAATTAAGAGATCAACAACCAGAGCACGAGTGTTCAATAACTGTGCACAAACATTTATGACTTAACTTAAGAAAGTTCAAACACTCTAGCAAGAAGTCTACCACCCATTCATCATGGTGAACAAAGTATAAACGATTGAGTTGTATGTATTTCAAGTTGCATTGCCCTTCAGTGCCTCTGATGTCAGTTATAAAAATTTGCAACAGGAAAAAGAAGAAGAGGAAAACAAATTAAAACAAAGAAGATGGTATACAAACCTACTTGAGCACCAAGCTCTATCACATGCAACTTCGATATAATTTGTCCAGCATTGGAAGACTTCGTTGCAAAGCATATGAGAGTTGACGGGTTTTCATTTCCTGGAACCTGTACATGGCATAAAAATTAATTTCTACCCGATCACCACAAAATACATATACATATATATTCTTCCCCTAAATGAAGCACTCTCCACAAAAGAGGCAAATGAAAATGCACAAGTTAGAGCTCAGACTGAAGTCATACTTTAAAATTGCGCAAATGATGCTGCATGAGCTCCATCTACATTCATACACTGTCAGCACCAGGAAAGAGGAGATTCAATACAATACAATACAATACAAGAGATCCAGCCCCAAGAAAAACTTATAAAAAGTGCCACAAAACTGCATTAAGCTTGCCCTTATACCAGCTAGAGGTTATTTCTTACTCTCAAATGAGAAGATGATAATGATTTGAGCTGCTGTTTGGGCTTCCCTTTCCTGAACCTTTACAAAACTCAGCTCCATACTCTGCAATGAGAATGAGACCAGAAGCTGATACACTACCCCTATGTTGCAGCATAGAGGAGAAGTGATGGGATATTGTTAGGGAAAAACAGATATTAAATCATCAGTAATATCATAACTTTGACCAAAATAGACGGGTAAGTTGAACTATCACATTTTTACAGGGATAAAATTTAAAGGAAACCAAGCTCCTATTACCTCGGGTTAGTTCACTGTTTTGGAAAACAGATTTGGAAGACAGTTCACTCAGCACAACAAATTTAAATAAAATTTGAATGATCACCTAGAAGATAGGCCATCTTCTATCAATCCAAGAAAAAAATGAGGATTGGGAATAATGACCTACAAAATTGAAGATAAGTCATCTGTAATCAATCCAATAAGCAGTTCAGTGAAAACATTAACATTATTAGAGAGTACTTACAATCAACTCTGGTTCTCCTCCCCAAAAGTCTGATCATCTAATACGTTGGCAGTAACTGAAAAAAATTCATTCAGGCCTAGTAACCAAAAGATTTTAGCACATAATTACTTTATTGGATCTTGACAAATCATTGTATGTAGAAGCATCACTTACAGTATCTTCATCAATATCATCATCATCCTTAGGGACCTGGGGAGGGCTGAAGAAGTTAAAGAAGCTTTCACAGGTTTCAGTCTTAGTGATTGGCTTTGCATTCTTTGACCCCTTCTTGGGCTTCTTCTTCAGTATTTTTTGAGTTAAACATTTCCCTAGATGCCACTCAATCTCCGTCCTACAAAGTAGTGACAAACATGAGTTTTCCACATACATTTAGCAAACTACAGAGCCAAGAGTAGGTGCTTACCCAATTGCCTTCTCCAAAATAGGTTCATCTTCATCAATCATGTGATACGTTTTTGTCAAAAGAGTGTCGATGAAGTAAGGATTTGTGTCAAAAAAGAATTCAAGCTTGAATCCCTTTGGATTCTCAACCCTACACCACTTGATATCTTTTAGATATTGTAAAGCTCCTTCATCCCGTTCCGTAATCTGAAATCCAAACTCAAATATCAGGGCATAATCAACAGAGACATAACAACATTTAGATGGAGATAAAGCAGAGTAATCACCTCTTCGGCCAAAACTTCATGGGTCTTCATTGCATTCAGGCAAAAGCTGGGAACACCTTTCTCTGCATCCAAGGGTAAGAGGCCTACCAATAAACAGAGTAACATATTAAGTGAGGAACCAAGCAACAATCTCACACTTGCCAGAGCTACTTACTAACATGGATCAATTAACCAAATTGCACATTAAACTATTGAAGTATGCTTCCACAATTATGTCCTATTAACATGAAAGGGTGAACAATAATGTTTCAACATTGCAAGCTTTAATTACCACAATGCCAAAAGAATACCTTAGATTGATTCAGCTATAAACTTATGATACTATACCAAACACATTCAGACTTGGCCAATTTTTTCATCTCCAATCCATATACACACATTAATGTTTAATAATAGATTAGTAGAAGGGTCAATTTTGAAGCATTCTGAGGTACCTTCTGTGGCCTTATCATCTCCTTGCTCATTTGCCCCTTCATTAGTAACACCTTCAACTTCAACTACACCATTTACAATGTCGCATCGTTGTAGTTTAAAACACAAAGTAAGAAGGAAAAAACAAATGCAATATTAGATAACGAATAAGGATTCTGCAAACACATTGTTCTTTTTCAGAAAGAACACCTTAGTATAAAATCCCAAGCCACCAATCAAAGAAACAATCAAAAGATAGAGATTGCAACATACTTGGCCAACATCTGCAGTGAAAAACACAACTTCACAGCCATAATTCTCTATGTAGTGAAAAACATGGAAAAATTTGAGAAGACGGGACTCATTTGATGGTACACAAGCCCTGGACAGAGACATTTTATTTAGAAATCATTCAAGCCATGAAGAAATTAGAAACCTAATATGAAACTTACAGAGAGGAAGGTTGGACACCACATATCAACCCAAAAAGATTGAAATCAGGCAATCAATCACGCAAATCTGAGAAGAAAAAGGGAATCAAAGAAGAAATTTTGGACCTTCTCACCTTCTGGCTTCAGTAAGCCCTTACAAGTCCAAATCCCAAAATCTCCATGTTCACATCAGATTGCTAATGGTCTCAGAACTCAGAAGACATAGCAAACAACGAAGACGACAAAGCAGCGCATCAGGCCATTAGCAATTGGAGATCGTCGCATCAACCTCATTTCAGTCGGTTGCTCGCCTGCTCGCTCAGTCGCTCTGGTGCGAGTCGTCTGACCCTTTTCGGCTCGTCTTAGTCGGTTGCACGACTGCTTCCTCCAGTGCGAGTCGCCTGACCTTCGTGATCTGGAAGTCGCCTGAAGTCGGTGGAGAATGGAGATCGATGCCCCGATGTCCAGCCTGAGTCTCCTGACCTTCGTGAATGACTGAATGGAGATATCGTCGATGCTCGGTGTCCAACGAAGCAAGGGACAAGGGAGAGATAGAAGGGAGGGCTCAGCGGCGACTGAGTGGAATTGTAAAAGGGATTTTAGGATTCCAAATACTATTAAATAATATTTTTTAAGTGCAACCGTAATAGCTATTGTAATTCAACTGGGCCCAAGGCCCAAAATACTAATTACAAAGTCAGGCCTGCTTAAGCTTTAAGTTTAAGTGTTTGGAGGAGGGCATTAAATTGGCAAGGAAGCCAACTTTTAAATATATATTGATGATTGATCATGGTTGGGTGGATTCCAAACTTCTCCAGAATATGGAAAAGAAAATGCCAATTCACTGCATCATAAGCTTTCCTGAGATCAATCTTTATGGAACTTCGAGGGCTTATGTACTTCCTGCTGTAGCCCTTGACCACTTCCTGACAAACTGCAATGTTGTGTCTGATGTTTCTGCCCTTGATGAAGGCACCTTGGGCTTCATTGGTGAGCTTAGGGAGAACAGACTGGGATATGCTCCATTCTTGCCATAATAGTGTGGCTACATTATAATTACCGCTTTTGTGTGTGTTTAGTTTATTTAATTAGCATATATGTACTCGTGTCGTGTACGGATATGATTAAATATACATTATATATTTTAGTACTGAAATTAATCTTTAATGATATTAAACCAAATCCGGATAATAAGTAAAATAAATAAAAAATATGTATTAAATTAATTAAGTTTATTATCAATAATATAAAAATAAAACTAAGTTTAATAATAGTATGTAAAATTTAAGAAAGAATTATTATGTATATATTAAAAAGATAGTGCTTAATAATATGTTAAATTTTCCGTTATATCAACAGAGTGAAGCTCCTATATATATTAGAATTTTTACGTTGAAAATTAGAAAGTATGTATATCCAAAATTAATAAATTGACCACACATTTGCTTCCTAATTAATATGTTGGTCAAATTCTTAATAGAATGAATTGTCCAGTATATTTTTATTTTATTAACTTTGGATGATAAACCTTAGTATGTGTTAAAATTTATAATATATAATTTAGTTGGAAACATGATTAAGAACATAATATATTCTTAAATAATTAACTGTATAATAATTTAGGATTTTCATTGTGTAGGTAATAATCTCTTAAAAATATTCTTAAACAATTAACTATATATATTCATAATTGCTTAAGAACATAATTTCTTATCTAACTGTGCAAGATCTTGACTTATAATAAACATACGGTGGCATAGCTCACAAATTAATACGTATGAGAGAAAATTACGACTTTATTATATATATATATATTATTGGGAGTTTCATATAATTGATTCAATTAAAAAGGTAATCATTTTTTTTGGAAATGTAGCCATAGAAACAATAGAACATACATGTTAGTTATATTATTTATTTTGGATTTACAATCTACATCATCCAATAAAGCTAAATTTAATGCATTGTCAATAACTAACTAGTTCAAAAGACAACAAAATTTATAAACAGACGTTGCCGAATGAAATACTTTTCTAGAGGAACAAAAGTGTTGATTTGATTTGTGCTTCACTTGACCTGTAATCAATATCTCCATGTCAACCAAGATTCTATAATTGATGCATATTGTCATTTAAGCTACAACCTGACACACATAAATCATACATCAATTTACTAGTTTATATATAATTAATTTTTTAAAATTGAAAAATAGAGAAATACATGTCATATAAATTAAAGTCAATGGGAATACCTCTTCATTAGATTTTTTAATGAAATACTAGAACCATTTTGCACGAATTTGATCAATTTTCCTTTGAGGAATATGGATCTTGGCGCTTATTATAGTACTACAAAATTAAACACGAATAATATAACATATATGGAACAACAATTAGAATATGTAATCATGATTATTGAGGATCAATAATCTTAGTCTTGAAATTTGTCACTATAAAAATGCATTAGAAACTAGCCCAATAAGCAAAAGAAGTGGTAACAGACTATAGAAGCACTTTACAAGAATATAGAGAAGCAAAAACACACAACAATAACACCAACAAACAATACCAACAATCAACAACCTAAAAATAACCTACAAGCTTGCAAAAGCAACTACATTGTATCAAATCTTAATCCCAACTTCAAGTAGATAACACATACCACTATACCAGTGGAGATCTCGAGTAGATCTAATATGAATATATGATATGTTTCATAGGTTCTATAGATAAGCTTCACTAAACCAATCATTTAGAAACTCGAACTACAACCAGACAAAGTTCATCAGAAGCCCAAGCTAGTTAGTCAGTTACACTAAAGAGCACAGAGCATGAGCTTTTTTTTTCTATATAAGATCATGAGCTTCTTTTAAAGACCCTTCCACTAGAAAACCATATGATGCTACATTGCAGTCAATTTCTCTGTACTTTCTAGCTATCAACTGGTGCAATTCACGGTATACACCTTTATTAGGAACAAATCAAGAGATCACTTTGCCTTTTTTCAAATTTTATCAATGTTCTTTTGTTTAATCTTTCCAATCTCAAATATCGCCACTTCCCTACTCCTAGCTAATTCTAAATTCCCAAAGAACTGAGAAATCCATAGTAAGCCAAGAAGGATGCTAAAAATTGGAACAAATTAGGGACATAAGGAAGATTACAAAAATCAATGTCACAAGAAGTCATGATTAAAACTTAGTCAATGATGTACACGTTACCAATCAAAACTTACAATAATAGAGAGTGCTTACCAAACAAATTCTAATAGCTCAAGATTGATTAATGTTACAGGACTTAGCAGGTGATGATTACCACTTTAACAGAATATTGTGACACTAGGGAAACTTAAGTAAATCAATGTTTCAAGAGGTCATGAAAAAAACTAGTCAATGACAACATACACATTGACTGATGTTGAGGCATTGATTGTCATGTGTACACCAGAGATCACCCACCCTAAGAAAAATTCATAGCAGTATAACAATTCTCTCATTAGTTAGTGATCACCAACATGAAATATATGATGAACTGATTTTGGGGCAATTACAGAATTAAAACTGAAAGGTTCAACACTAAATGCAAGAATCATTGATTTATTTTTTAATTAGAATTAATCTTAACATGTAAAATTTCACAAAAATGATTCACTTAGTCATGTTTGATACAAGCCAACACTTGAAATTGCTTAAAGTAAGATACGTGTATTCAGATGCCCCTTTTTCTGGTCTTTGTCAGGTCCGTGTATTTCACGTGATCAGATTCCAAAATGATGCACTTATAATCATGAGAAGGAAAAATTCTACTCGACTACAGATATGAATCATGACAAGATACCAATTATGATTTAGCAGGCCAACTAAAAAACATAACATCTAACTTGGCAAGAAGAAGAAAGCACACCAAAAGAATTCACACTGAATTAATTCTTTTTTTAATTTATTTCATCTTCATGCCTCACGAGTACTGAGAAGAGGGAAACAAATTCTAGCATATCATTGAAGAGCATACCTGCCCGCAAAAATTAGTATCTAAGTTCTGTTAAAAATTTCCTTGCCTTGTTTACCATAAACAAGCAATCCCTGAAAGTATGAGAAAACAACAAAGTCATGTAAATGGGTTTGTTATAATCAAATGAACAAGAACACATAGATGTTTAGCTGATGCACATACCTGAACAAAAACACCAGGAGAGCCAAAGAGCCAAAGAATAACTTCTCAGCAATCCTTCCCAAAACATATCTTAACTTGTCATTAATCCAATCCGACGTATCTTAACTAAAGAGTATACAAGTGAGATACATAGCCAGAGAGTAATTATACCAAACTATACTCTAAGACCAAACAAAAATCAATCAACCACAAACATGAATTCATTTTGGTTCTGATTCAGTACGTACCCTCAGCAAGATATATATATATACACGATTACTTTTTAGCGCATATCCAAAATTGTTGTTTAACGCATAGGCTCCACACGTAACGTGTGGTGAGGCTCCACACGTTACGTGTGTATAGGCTACACACGTTACGTGAAGATGCTCCATAGGTTTAGGGCTCGACTTAACATGAGAAGAGTGTCCCCACGTTAAGTAGACCTCTTTTTTTTTATTAAATAACGTTATACGAAGTATTCTTCGATTAGTATTGAGTAAACGTTTATTTTCATTTATTTCGGTGTTCTTCCCTTCCAATGTAAAGTTCTCGATCGAGCCACTGAGCCGCTTCCAACCTGAAGATAGCGTATGTTTAGGGTTTAGGGTTTAAGACATGTAATTTATTTGTGTTTTAATGTTGTGTATGAAACATAAGATTGTTTTCAAATAGGCATTAGGGGAGGGTTACCCCCATTGTGTAGACCAACTTGTATTAATCTTTATAAGAACAATACAAAATGATCATCAACATAGAAGACAATACAAATTGTTCATAACCCAAATTGACTACAACAACATTTAGCACACAATAGAGAAAACAATACAAATTGATCATAAACTTAGAAAAAATTAGAGAAAAGATATGACACTTCTTTAGCGTTTGAAGAAATTAGGGTAGTCTCTAGTGAACGTTCGCTTCATATGATATCTCTGGTTTGCTAAAATTGCTTGCTCCCTACAAAGGTTGATAGTACATAAACAACATTACACAAAATGATACGACATTAATCACCTACGACGTACATCATTTAATATATTGAAGTTATACCTACGAATGTTATCAAGATCTTTAACAAGTTCTTGATTTTCCTTAACAAGATCTTGTTTTTCCTGCCATTGTTGTCGAATAACCGCGTGTGCCCTGTCCTCGTACATTGGATCAATCTACTCCCTGAAACGACACCCCACTTCTGGGCATCCCCAATACCTCCTTTCGTAGTTCCACTGCAAATCCCAAGTTCGGACAACGACTTTCAAACTAGAATAGCATAGCCTATCTGCGTTTGTTGATGATTTGGATGAAGATGCCATTATTTGTTGTAGTGCTTGGTTTCCTACAAATATCATAAATCCATTAATATAAAAAAATTAGGGTTACTAAATCGATAGAAACTGGAAGAAGAAGCTTACCCAAAAGTTTATATGTAGGCGCCGCTTGTTTTGGAATTGTTGTAGTGAACAACAACCCTAATGTTTCTTATATAGTGAAAAGACAATGTTTTTGACAGCTAATAACCAGCTGAAAAAAAAGGAGAAATGTGATTGGCAAATCTTTGACATCATATAACCAGCTGTTGTATATAGTTGTAAACAACTTTAGTCACGAGTCTGTTATCCTAAACCTCAAAACCCTAAACCTTAAACCCTATACAATAAACACTAAACCCTAAACACTAAATCTAAAACCTAAACCATAACCCTAAACCCTAACCCTAAACCCTTAAGGGAAAAAGAAGCACCACGTTACGTGTGAATATACTCAACACGTTACGTGTGGTAGACGCTCACACGTAACGTGTGGGATAACATCACACGTAACGTGGGGTTACGGCTGTTGTAAAACGCATTGAATTAACCGTTTTGTCCCCACCTAACTGAATTAATGGTCCCCTCTTCATCTTCCCCGGCTAAGCCCCAATTTCGAGCCTAAACCCTTCATTTGAAACACTCAAAAATTTGTGTTTTACACTCTCAATTTTTTTTAATAAAAATGGACAATATGAACAACAACGATTATTGGAACAACAATGTCGAAAAGGATTCACTTCCAAATGAGGTAATTTCCGTTATTTAAAGTTAAAGTTTTCATTTTTTGTTTGGGACATGTTCAAAGTTTTGAGCTTTAGTTGTTTAAGGTTTAGAAAACAATACATATTTGTTGTTTAGGGTTTAGGGTTTAGGGTTTAGCCAAGTTTCACATTCTAGATTTTCAAAGTTTTGAACTTGATATTTATTGTTTAGGTAATAGAAACCAAGTTTTACATGCTAGATTTTAAGGGATACATGTGTAAGAAAGCAAGATCCACGTTACATTGAAGAACAGTTCCACACGTTATGCCCTAAACATGTCCACACTTAACGTGTGGAACATGTCCACACGTAACGTGTGAGACATGTGCCAGATTTTGGTTTCACACGTTACGTGGGGACATGCTTCACACTTAACGTGTGGAACATGTCCACACGTAACGTGTGAAACCACAACCAGATTCTGGTTTCTGGAGGTTTATGTGCCTTCTGAAAAAGGGCACGATTTAGGGCACGATTTGTGACAAACCGTGTGTGTGGTCTATCCTTTTACAGAAGGCGCATAAGCCGCCAGAAATAACTTGAAACCACACGTTACGTGTGGAGACAGACCACACGTAACGTGTGGTGCAGTTCCACACGTTACGTGTGGTCTGTTTTCATACAAATCCAACAAAAACCCTAAACACCCTTTCATACAAATCTATCAAATTTCTACAATTTCATACAAAATAACTACTTCAAAATTAACCATCAAATGCAAATAACTACTTTAAAATTACACAAAAAACAACAAATACAAGAACAAAAACACTAAAACAATATGGATCTACAATAACAATAAAAAAAACTTCAATTTTTTTTTAAAAAAATTAACAAGATATGGGATGTTACTAACCTTTCAACGATATGGATTTACGTAACGTGCAGATCTTGTTGATTCATAACGAGGACACTAGATAGATGCGTAACGTGGGAAGGGAGCAATTTGGGCGAGTGGCGGTTTAGGTTGTAGGAGGAAGAAGAAAATGGCCCTTTTAAAGCCGGAGAGACTCCCCACGTTACGTGGGGAGCCGTCCCCCACGTTACGTGTGGAGCCTCTCTTCGCGTAACGTGGGGAGCCTATGCGCTGAAAGACAATTTCGGGTATGCGTTAAAAAGTATGGGCCTATATATATAATATATATATATATAAGAGAGATAGAGAGAAATGTATGTATGTACAAAAAAGAGCAGGAGATTGGTTCGAAAGATTATAACTTGTCAGTAATCCTTCTCAAAGCATCGACAAGCTTTTTAAGATGTAAAGTGCAGACATTTGAACAGAAAGCAAGCACATACCTAGGTCGAGCTGAAGAGGAAAAGTTTGTACTTTCCTAAAATAGAAGATCATGCCCATCTACTTAAATGAGGCCCATTAAGACCTAAAAATGGGAGGTATTTAATAACCTATACCTACCCTAAACCCGGGGAGGAGATAATTCAGTTTGCAGCCTCCATTGAAAGAGAGAGAGAGAGCTTTGAGTATGAGTTATGGTTGTAAACAAAAGAGAAAATCAATAAGAGAAGTAGACCATTCAAATCCTTCTAGCAAGAAGCTAGGAGGTAGTGTTTTTTTCTTGTGTACTATTTGGTACTAGGACTTTCCACTCTAAATTGTTCGTGTTAGGTTCGTTCTTCGAATTCATAGAAGATCGATCGTCATCGCATTCAACGAGTATTTAATGATACAAATTCATGCTACCACATTTGGCGCCATCCGTGGGGAAACGAAGACGACGATACGAGACTTCAACTCCGACAGGCTACGAAAACCTGTGAACCTCCATTGAAAAGCCACTAAAAAATTCATTCTTTTCGATTGGCTTCTGGTTCCCAAAGGTAAGTACGAATCATCCTGGATCACAGAGAAATCAGATCAACCAAGGACGCCTTCCTTGTTTCCGCGTGAGGTTCGGATCCGTCCGGGAGCGCGTTCGTCGCCGTCCCATTGCCTCCAACCACCGCAGGGGATATCTGTCACCACCCGCACCAACGTCGGGCCTAGATTTGGATCATCCATCATCGATCCGAGCCCAAGACGTGGTCGTACCGGCTCGATCTGCATCAATTAGGCTACGCCTGTATTCTCTCAAATTTTCCAGATCCATTAGCTGCCACCGAGCACCACTAGGCATTGGAAGCAACCCTAAGGAAACACCTTGCATCGTTGTTGAATAGAGGACCGAAGCCGCCATTGTTGTCGCCACGAATATTATCGTCGTCGCCGCATTTCAACTACCGTATCTATACCGACGCCGATCGAGTAGAGCAAAGCCGCCATCGCGGATGAACTCTTCGCTTGCTAGTGTGCGTGTTCGAGATGAAAGAGAGGAAAAATGGGCCAGAAGATCATTATTGGGCCTAGAAGCCCAATAAAGAAATTTGAACCGAACGAAACCATTTATTAGTGCATCACAATTTTCAAGAAAAGAATTCGACACTTCTTGTTGTTTGCTGGGAAGTGGCTGTTGGAACTCATTTTTAATGTGGCATCGGTAACTTTTATGGGCACAATTCCGGTGGGCTCCGGCCAATGAAAACACCAGAAAATGGAAGCATCGGCTTCGTCTACGCGAGAACATTCTCGTAATGTACTCATACGATAAAAATGAATTCCGTTTGAATGAGAAATGAAGGCCCAAAGTTGGTTGCATGCAATGCATAACTTGGGAAAATGTTGGGGTAAAATTTTGTCCCACATTGGAATTTTGGAGAAAAACTCACTAGTATATATACTAGGAAATTGGATCCAAGGTTGTGGCCTTGGGTCACCACCAATGTGTAATGGAGAGAGGACCTAGCTCATCAAGACCACACGCGCGCCGAGCCGAGCCGAGTCGAGTTGAGTCAAATTTGGATCCAAGGTTGTGGCAGTGCTCGGTCTTCCACCTTCTCCACTTTGTTAGTGGACTCCAGAGGCTCTATAAGAGAGCTCTCTGCCTCTCATTCAGAACATCCGAACAACATCAATCTCCACATCTCGTCTTCCTCCTTCACTGTTTTCGAGTCTGAGAGTACACACAGAAACAAGTTTGCAAGGCTTCTGAGGTTTGATTGTCCAACACAGAAGAGCAATCACAGTTGTATCCTGGGATTCGGATCGCTATAGAACCGTCGCAATACAGAACGATTTCAGAATTAAGGATAGAGATCCGTCTCGCCTCTGCAACCAGATTCAATCCGAATACTATTCGGTAGTCTTTCGCTGTTTTATTTACTGTTATTGTGCGTTCAATTTCCGCAGTTTATTAATTCTGTTTGATTCAGGAATAGTGTTCCTAAAGTCTTAATTCTGACTTTCGCTTAAACTGCTTTACGCACTAACGAATTTTTGTTTCTGAGTTTATACACAGCGCAGGGAATTTCTGTATTTGCGGTTTCTAACCTGTTGTCGCAGGAAAAATTGATTCTGGAATTTAATTCAAAATTTTGAATCTGTATCTGAAATCCATTCGGCCATCTGTACTGGTGTACAGAAAAAAAAAATTACATTCGATTCTGCAATTTAATTCATATTTAAATTGCTTCGTATTTTCGATCATCATACTAATTCTGATTTACTTGTCTGTAAACAAATTCTGATAGTATGGTTGATATGACTGAGAAAACTGCTTTTGGATCTGCTGATGTTGCTGGAGCCGATAATGGAAATCCTGCTGAGTCGACACCGCAAATTCAGTTTGGGAGTGGTCTGCCTGCTGTGAATTTGCCGGTGGTGAATTTGCCAGCAGTAAATCTGCCAGTGGCGAATCTGCAACCTATGAGGGTCAGAACTGATGCTAATCAGGTTGTCCACCCGACTGCCTTTCAGACTGTCCAACCGACAATCCATATGCCTGGTGCTGTAAACGCATGGCTGATGCCAGAAAAGTTCGATGGAACTGGCTTCAAAACATGGCAGCAGAAGATGTTCTTCTTTCTGATCACACTGAAGCTCGAGAAGTATTTGAATGAGGATAAGCCTGTGCTTTCGCCTCACAATACAGATCCATACCTCCTAGTCAGCGTTGAGGCCTGGACTCATGGAGATTTTTGTGCAAAGGTTGGGTTCAAAGCCGTCTGATAGATCCACTGTACAATGTGTACAACAAGATCAAGACCTCTAAGGAACTCTGGATTGCCTTGGAGAGGAAGTACAAGTCTGAGGATACAGGCTCCAAGAAGTTCGCAGTGGCGAAGTTTCTGGACTTCAAAATGGTGGACTCTAGGGGTGTTCATGCGGTTCGGACCGGATCAGACCTATTCGGTCCGGTCCAGTTCTGGTCCGGTCCGGTCCTGGACCGGTTTAGACCGGATTTTATTTTTTTTAAAAATATTTTAAATTCTTATTTAAAATCTATAAAAAAATATCTAAAAAAAATATCTAAAAAACATATATACTACTAACTTATTAAATTAAGAAAAATATATATAAAAAAATACATATAAATCTCCAAAAAATATATAAATTAAAAAAAAAAAATTAAAAATCCGGTCCACCGGTCCGGATCGGTTTTTTTCCGGGTTTGGACCGGACTGGACCGGAACCGGATTAAGGAAATTATCTGGACCAGAGACCGGACCGTATTTTCACCGGTCCGGTCATTTCCGGTCCGGTCCGGTCCGGTCCAGATTTGAACAGCTCTAGTGGACTCTATGCCCATCATGGAGCAAGTTGAAGAGTGTAACACCCCCACATATATATTCTTGAAAGGTATTACCGCCAGTGACCTCGGATTTCACATCCGAAGCCACCCCAGGCTTAACCCGTTTATATAAATCATAAAACAACACTTATAATACAAAATATCATAAACTTTTGATTAACATCATTGTCTCGGCATTACATCATAATCCGAAATACAACTGAAATACAAAGTAGTCTGGACATAAAATATGTTTAACACAGCGGAAGTCTTTAAAATAAAGGACACAAGGGTCTTGATCTAAACGATCACCCGCCAAGGAATCTCAACCTGGTAAAACTCTTCAAAATTCCAACTGCCATCATTGTCGTTTCTAGCTTTCATCGGAACTGCAGTTTATCTGATGTGCCGTATGAGACGGATGATACCAGCCAACCATGCAAGGGAATATAACCGGTTGGTTAGTCTAATGAAAGACTACGCAAGGGTAAAACAGAAAGGTTCTAAGTAGTCGTATTAGGTTAGACTCATCGCTTCTCGAATAAAAGTCGATGACGATAGTCAACCACCATACTCCTACTGAAAATATACGAAAAGGCATGATCAAGAGAAAGGACTCTGAAAGAATGAGTCTTAAGGAAACATATGAAGATACAGTTGATTTTGTCTAAGGACTGACAAGGTAATCCGAAGGTGTTCCTCATGAGCTTCCACGCTCGGGGAATAGATCAAAATGTCGTCGATGAAGACCACCACGAACTTATCCAAGCACTGGTGAAAACATCGATGCATGAGATCCATAAAGACCGCTGGAGCATTAGTAAGTCCAAATGGCATGACTACGAACTCGTAGTGACCATATCTCATCCGGAACGCAGTCCTCGGAATATCCTCCTCACGAATCTTGAGCTGATGGTAACCAGACCTCAGATCGATGTTGGAAAAGACCTTTTCTCCCTGTAGTTGATCCAACAGATCATCAATCCTCGGCAACAGATACTTATTCTTGATCGTGACCTTATTCAACTCACGATAGACGATACAAAGTCGAAACGATCCATCCTTCTTCTTGACAAACAAGACCGGAGCACCCCAAGGCGATGCACCAGGCTTTATATAACCCTTCTCAAGAAGATCTTCGAGTTGCTTCTTCAACTCTTGCATCTCGGGAGGAGCCATCCGGTACGGTGCCTTAGAGATTGGCGCAGTACCAGGCTCGAGATCAATAGTAAATTCTACGTCACGATGCGGGGGTAAACCAGGAATCTCCTCCGGAAAGACATCCGGAAGTTCACAAACAACCGGAATATCAAGAATTGAAGGTTCATCTTTCTTGGGCTCGTCCAGATAGCACAGGTACCCGACACAACCTTGTCGAAGTAGCTTAAACACAACCATTGCATTGATAAGCCTACCGTTATCAGCGTCATTCCGACCCTTAAACTTGCATACATACTGGCCCCCAGATGACACCGTCATAGTCCTTGAGCTAAAATCGATTACCGCCCCATGACGTGTCTGCCAATCCATATCGAGAATAATGTCGTATGGAGCCATGGCTATACAAATCAAATCTGCTTCGAACTTCTTACCCTGGATGGTAATCGGAAATTCTGACAGACGCTTGGTTCCAACCAAATGTTCACCATTAGGAAGATTCACAACGAAAGGTTCACAAACCTCGTTGCATATTAATCCTAACTTACTGACACAACTTTCCGAAATAAAAGAATGGGTAGCACCCGAATCAAATAACATACATACTGAAGTAGAATGAAGGTATATAGTACCTTGAGCATTTGGAGCATTAGGTCCATCAGCCTCACGCATCTCGTAAAGGCGTTGACCCTGGCCTCCAGAAGCTGCTGGGGCTTTCCCCTTGTTCTGTGCAGACGTCTACATCGAAGGACTAGGAGCTTCCACTGGTCTGAACTTAGGTCGATTATTCTGATTAACTGACCCTTGCTGCGACTCAGCTCCTTTCTGCCTTTGCTGTGGACAGAACTTCTGCAAATGTCCCACCTTTTCGCAGCCAAAACACGTCTTCTTCTCCTTCGGACACTCATTACTCTTGTGTCCGTGTGTACCACAGTTATAGCATTGGATCAGACTCTTGCCCTGACCCGATTGACATGTAGACACTCCATGAGTCATATCCGTTTTTGCTCTGCCAGACTTGGCAAAATTAGACGGTGGCGAGGGACGCTTAAATCCACTCGCCTGAGACTGGCCCTGTATTGACCTCTGGCGACTTCGTTTCTTTATTGACTCCTCTAGAGTCACTTCCAACTTATAGGCAGCGTTCACGTACTGCTCCAAAGTAGAGCATCCGTGACGTATCATTAGTGGCTTAATATCTAGGTTCATCCACTCGTGGAAATGCCAGATCTTTTGCTCCTCATTGGACACCTCCGGCCCAGCATACTGCAATAGATGATTGAACTTGGTCGCAAGCTCAGTCACTCTCAAACCATCCGTCCTTGGATATAGAAACTCCTTCTGTTTCTCTTCCCTCATAGCTCGGGAAAAGAAACGATCAGTCATCTTGGCCTTGAACATTCCTCAGTTCAAACCTGGGTGATCAACCAAACCTATACCTTCCCACCATTCACTGGCTACTTCCTTCAGCTGAAGGGATGCAATGTGTACCTTCTCCGCTTCAGTGCACTCAACATTGCGGAATAGTCGCTCCATGTGCGAGAACCAATGTGCCACCCTGACTGGCTCTCCTTTCCCATCATAGCAGTCGGGCCTCATAGAGCTTATGGCCTTTAGTGCTCGGCCATAGTTGCCTCTATTCCTGACCGCTTCCTCTTGGGGTACATGGATATTAGGCTCCTCAAATCTAGGAACCGCTGGAGGAATTGGCACAGCTTGGGCCTGAGGCGCGTTTGGTCGCATAATTTCGGTGAATGTTTGCATTACAATCTCCCGAATAGCTTCCATTGTTGCGGAATCGAATACCACTGGAGCGTTGACCTGAGCTTGGTCACTGCCTCTAGGATTGTTGTTGGAAACAGACTCGTGTTCCTCCACAGGGTTCGCGACATTCCTCACGTTTGGTCTAGGGTCGTTGCTTGGCCCAGCACCAGCACGAATGGTATTCCTTGTGTTCACCATCTGTTTACCGATAAAATTCCAAGTATTTTATTACATTAATATTATTCAATATACTTAACGTAATAAAAATCAACTCAGAATAGATCAAACTTGGTAATTTTCATTGATAAGCTTAACTGAGCTAATACGTTTTACAAAAGGGATCTCCCGAGCGTCAAGACAAAATTGCCCGGAGACTTAGGTTCTAAACAAAACAACTGGAATACTACAAAGGGAACTACTAATCAGTATTGGCCCAATCATGGCGCCCTAAAACATTTCATGCAATCGTCACTCCTCATACATGGCTTCTTCGAACGGGGTTTACCATCAGAGTCTGGTGAAAGACTCCTCACCCTGCTCGGTCTTGGAGCACATGGCTCATTCCTTGGTCTTGCCCTTCTTAGAGCATGCTCAACCGCCTCGTCCATCTGGCGGCGCTCTTCTGGGGAAATCATCTTACTTAGGCGAAGTGCCTCTCGCGAGTCAGGACTCAACATTAGCCTTCTCTGAGCAGGAATAGGCTGTGAGTTCTCAGATGCATTTCGTGGACCATTCCTTCTTTTGGGAAATACCACCTCGTAAAGCGTATCCCAATCGGCCGAAGTCAATGGCGAATATTCTTGCTCATGCGGCAACTCTAGACTGGGATAGATAACCTCTATTCCCGGGTCCTCGCTGCCCACCAATAAGTGCTCTAAGCCATCAGACTCGTGGATCTGTCCCTCGAGGTCCTCCTCTTCTTCTGAATCCTCTTCCGGGTCTTCTTCAGGATCCTCTTCTTCTGGATCCTCCTCGGGAATCATCTCAATCATGAAGTCGTCGTTGTAATGCCCTCTTGCATATCTTGACCACTCCTCTTCATTTTCCGTGTCCTCCCTTGGCTCCTCTATAGGTTCTGCCACTGGAACCTTGGCCCTATCGGACACTAGTACTACTGACTCGGGTAGTACAGTTTTCACCTCCTCGGGTGGACTACTTGATTCTCCTACTTCGAAGCATCGCAGGGGAACTGGAAACTCAAGCCTTAATGGAGATGGCGGAGCCACCTCGGCTTCTTCCGAGTCCCTTCGAAGAGAAAAGCATGCACCCATAACCTACGGGTGACGAGAAAAGAGTTAGTCTTTCTAAATATAGAAGTTCGCTTCCATATTAGACTAAAGTGAAGGCACGACTAGATCGGCAGAATAAAAATTTTACTTGGAAATTCAGAGCCTTCGAAAACATTTCTCAGTTTCAAACGAGTAAACGGTTTATAAAAAAATTTGTTCCAAGAAAATGTTTTAAAACCCACCCGTTTAAAAAAAAATTAGGCTCTGATACCAGATCTGTAACACCCACAAATATATATCCTTGAAAGGTATTACCGCCAGTGACCTCGGAGTTCACATCCGAAGCCACCCCAAGCTTAACCCGTTTATATAAATCATAAAACAACAGTTATAATACAAAATATCATAAACTTTTGATTAACATCATTGTCTCGGCATTACATCATAATCTGAAATACAACTAAAATACAAAGTAGTCTCGACATAAAATATGTTTAACACCGCGGAAGTCTTTAAAATAAAGGACACAAGGGTCTTGATCTAAACGATCACCCGCCAAGGAATCTCAACCTGGTAAAACTCTTCAAAATTGCAACTGCCATCATTGTCGTTTCTAGCTTTCATCAGAACTACAGTTTATCTGATGTGCCGTATGAGACGGATGACACCAACCAACCATGCAAGGGAATATAACCGGTTGGTTAGTCTAATGAAAGACTACGCAAGGGTAAAACAGAAAGGTTCTAAGTAGTCGTATTAGGTTAGACTCATCGCTTCTCGAATAAAAGTCGATGACGATAGTCAACCACCATACTCCTACTGAAAATATACAAAAAGGCATGATCAAGAGAAAGGACTCTGAAAGAATGAGTCTTAATGAAACATATGAAGAGAAGACTCCAACGAATTTGAGTCTTATCAGAATTATGACAAGTGTTTGGGAACATTAAAGTTTCACGCAAACGTTTTAAAAGCGACTTGACTATTTGGGTCCACAACCAACCTCACCGTATAATGCGAATTCAGATTCGGAAGGTGAACTTACTCTAATCGAAGCCCAGACGAGTTTCCACGTTGTACTTCTCACCCAAGGTTCATTAATTATGTGCACTAAAGCACTTATCTTATTTAATTCCAAAACGTACATTTTACGTTATAAGCTTTTAAGATCTCTTCACGAGAGATATCGGATCTCCTCACAAGAGATATCAAAGGGAATACATCCCAAGGAATACATCCCAAATGGCGGCACCAGCTGTGTGCACATACCCAGAGTAAGGGTAAGGTCATGACCGAAGATACTAGGGAAAATCTTCCTAGCACCATTATCAAGAAACCACTAAACCTCGTAAGGTACATAGTGTTCCTATGAATACTCGTGCTAACTAAACAGTTCAACACAGTAATAATTCACATCAAAGCCATCGAGGCCAATAACAGATATAATAGCGTTGTTTCTAGCAGTATATACAACCTATTATAATATCTGTATTTCAATCATATATATATATAATAGCGTTGTTCTAACAATATACAACCTATTATAATATCTCTTTTAAAATCACATACAGTTATCAAAACTGTTCCCAGAAGAAAACAACAATTCATCCCATATTAATTAACAATTAAACAATTGATAATCAATATAAATATGGAATGATAAGCAAGAGCGAACCGCCACCTTCCTTAGATTAGACGAAGCTCAACGAAGCTTGAGACGACGGGTTTTCGGGTCCGAAACGAGGAAGAACTCAGATTATGATTTCCTACGGAACGACCCATAACGAAACCCTAAGTTAGATTCGACAATAAATAGTACGAATCTAAAGAAAACGAACGAAATCGAAGGAACGAAAGTCCCAAACTAGATCACAAAGCCCAAGCCACAACCACACACACCCAGGCCCACCGCGGGTGCGGAGGCTTGACCGCGGGTGCGGCGGGGATACAGAGGCGAGACGCCGACAGCGAAAACTCACCGAGGAAGACGATGGGGCTCGACTTGGGTTGGTTTCGACTTCCAAACTCCTTGTGTCACTAACCACCACCTTGAGGGCACCTCCTCCTCCTATGGCAACTCCGGCGACGACCTTGAAGAACTCTGGCGACGCTTGCAACTCCAGCGATAATGGCAGTGAAAGAAAGAGGGATTTGAGGGAGAGAGAGAGTGGAATGGCCTCCTCCTCTTAGCCCCCTCCTTTTATAGGCCATCAAGGAGCCAGAAGGAGTCCAACTGGCCCCCTCTCCCACCGCCTCACCGGGGACAAGATCGGCAAGCAGCTCAGACGAGTTCGGCGGAGCAGAGAAGCCATCATCACGGCGCGGGTGCGGTGGGTCTCACCGCGGGGTGCGGTGGGTCTCACCGCGGGGTGCGGTGGCGACCAGTTCTTGACTGCGGGGTGCGGTGGGTATGACCGCGGGTGCGGTCAAGGCCAATTTTGTGCCTTTTGCCCATTTTTGACCGAGAAGAATCTTGGATATGGGTTTTAACTCCGGGTTAAATATATTCGTACCCGAACAATTATTCTAAACCCCAAAAATACATCGAATGTATTTTATTCCACTCAAGGAATTATTATGGAGATCAAGTATTTAACAGAAAGTCTGAACTTCTCTGAAAATAATTCGACTACAATACAAGTGTTTGGAAAACTTACCAAAAATACTCTTTACTAAAATGAGGGGTATTACAAAGAGTTGCAGCTTCTCACGCATGAGATCATTGCTGAAGGAATGTCGATCTGTGAGACGTCCAGGTGGTTGCGTTCATTGAGAAACTCCCTCCAGGATGGAAGGATTTCAAGAGCTACCTAAAGCACAAGCGAAAGGCGATGACCGTCGAGGACTTGATTGTCAGGCTACAGATTGAGTCAACCAACCGCAAAGCAGATGGAGTTCAGCCTGTTGAGCAAAAGGCTAACTTGGCTGAACACAAGGACAAATGGAAGAAACGGAAGTTCTAACCCCAAAGCTCCAACAACTTCAAGAAGCAACCAACTAATAAGTTCAGTGGGAAATGCCACAAGTATGGTAAAATGGGTCACAAGGCTGACGAATGTCGAAGCAAGGCTGATCCGCGCAAGGACAAGGGGAAATCCCAAGTCAACATGACTGAAGGCAGGCTCTCGAATGCATATCTGTGTGCTGTAGTGTCTGAAGTCAACATGGTTGGAAGCAACCCAAGGGAATGGTGGTACGATACAGGTGCTACCAGACATATCTGCTCTGACAGGGGAATGTTCACCACTTATCAGCAGAGTAAGAGCGACGAGCATCTATTTATGGGGAACTCGTCCACATCCAAGGTAGAAGGTCATGGTAAAGTGGTGTTGAAGTTAAATTCCGAGAAGGAGCTGACTCTCAACAATGTCATGCATGTGCCAGAAATAAGGAAGAATCTGATCTCCGACACTTTGTTGAGCAAGAACGGCTTCGTGGTGAAGTTCGTGTCTGACAAGCTAGGTCTCTCTAAAAATGGGGTAATCTAAAAACATGTTAGATTATCCCCCGAAATGAAAACGTAAAACGAAAACATAAGAACTTTTTTCTTTTCTTTCTTTTTCTTTTCTTTCTTTTTCTATCTTTTTCTTTTCTTCTTCTTTTTCTTTTTTCTTTCTTTTTTCTTTTTCTTTCCTTTTTCTGCTAGATGTCTCTATGAGTGTCGGGAATGCTTATGTCATCCCAGTCTTCTGTGTCAAACATATCTTCATCTTCTAGTCTGAGTTCATCATCCAGAAAAATGAACTTCTGCCAATCAGCAAATTGGCCATCTCCGTTGAATGGTAGCCATATTCTCCATTTATCTGAAACCCAGATTTGTGTATAATGTCCTTCTGCTGCCAATATACATGCCTTCCATCCATTGTAGAGGTATGCATCCTTGTAGAAGAAGGATACGTCTTGGTGGCGCCTATAGAGCTCATGTTCTTCGTGTATTGTAAAGTTGGTTGGCTGTAGACCTATCCAGTCTCTCCAATCTTCATCCTTTGAAACACCATAGGAGAAACATATTATCTTTTTTGATGGAATCAAGGTGAATTCCGTTACTTTTGGGAGAGTAGCTTGGACATAAGCAACTGTTGGACCAAAAGTTGCCATGTTTCTTCCTATCAGCAGGAACTTTTCTCCAAATGCATGCAGGGTCTCTTTTATTTTTCCTTCAATATTGGGTTGGAAACTGATACTGTGGATCATACCTAGGTGGAAGAATTTTAGGATGAGGTCTTTGGACATGGTGCATGTGTTTAGGAATAAGAGGATTTTAAGAAGTTCGTCTGTCATCATTGTTGGGCCACCTACTAATGGCCCGATCTTCTTCAACTGTTCTCCCAATTTTACAGTTGATATGACAGACCCTAGAATCAGTAGTACTCTTACTCTTGATATTAAGCTCCTTAAAAATGGGTTCAAAAACCTTTCTAAAAATTTTGTCATTATCTACAGACTCCATTACAGAGTCCTAAGTTCCTGCACAGATCCTAAGTGTATAGTACCTCCTGTCCCTAGAGGAGAAACTATCTTCCTTCAACTAGAAGCTGAGAGATCTATAACTTTCACTCCCAAACTGATAAAATGGGAAGATATTACTATACCAGAAGCTCTGGAACTAAAACATGATTGTCCTCCGGATGATCTTGAAAAAATAGAAATTTCCCAAATAGAAGAAAGTGGTGATGGTAGGGTCCTTATAAGATTTAATTCCACTAGATCTTTTAGACCTATATCTAGAAATCCCCATCCTTTCTCTGCTAGAAACTCTTTTTCAGAGTCCCTCTATACTGCTAGAGACCATTCTATAAAAGACCATTCTATAAAAGACCATTCTGTTAAGGTTGAATTTAGAAGTCTCATTCCTAACCCTGTTATTGACCAAAATAGAGATGAATCTTTTCCCTCTTCACCTACTCAGAGTGATATGGGAAGATACTCCTCCATAAATGTTATCACAAAAATAGACTTTACAATAGACAAAGATTATCTAAGAAGAGACTTTGATTCCATTGAAAACAGAATCAAGAAAATTTGGTTCATGAAAATAGACAAAATAGTCAGAGATAAAATAAGAGAATTATGGTATTCTGATATGGAAAAATATAGGATCAATATCTTGTTCTTCACATGGTTTCCTAATTACCTTAAGATTCAGGGATTAGAAAACCCTTTAGAACAAAAGTCCATAGACGTCCAAACTAGGTTAACAAAGACTTGGAATCTTTTACCCTTAGGATTTACACAAAGTGTTCATCCTCCTTTACAAGGAATAAAAATTATTACAAAAGATGGGGAGGTCCCTGCTGAACCCTTTAAAAATCCTAGAATTGGTACTTCAGATAACAGTCCTGCTACCTTAGAAGATGTTAAGAAAATACATCAACAACACAACTATTCTAACCAAATCCTCCACACTATAGCTGAACAAGTTGAATTAATACATGATAAAATCAGTCAAATTCCCTAAAGACATCTCTAGACCTCATTTTCAAATTCAGGGAATAAAAAAGGAAATTGTCAGTAACACTTCTCTTAATCCTTCTCTTAGTCTCATGGAATTAATCGATCAAAAATTAAAAAATGTTACGATTAATTGTGTCGAGGAATGTAACGATTGTTCTAACACAGACTCAAGTAGTTCCTCAGACAACTCTGAAAGAGAAAATAGCCCATCTAGTAATAAGACAATAGAAACCTTGTAGACCTGCTTTGAGGAAAATCCCCTTGCCATTAATAGGATAAGAGACAACCATGATAGGCCTCAGGCACACAGAAAAATATTCAGGCACACAAACACTAGGAACTTCTATCCTAGACCTACTCCTCTTGACCTTCAATATGAAGAAAGAACTACAGATATATCCACATAGGCCTAATTCAAGTTGCTCTTAAACCTTTAGCTAGATTAGGCATAGACACCCCAGTCTTTATTGCCCTTAGAGACGACAGACTCCTTTCTTACAAAGACTCCTTAATTGCTGTTATTCAAACCAAACACGCACAGTCTAGTAACAGTAAAAAGTCCGACCTTGGTAAACAGTAACTAAAGGCGTAAATAACTATAATACTACAACTGGGGCGAAAATGTTGTCTAGTGGCTCTGATACCAAATGAACCCAGGTAATTTAAAGTAAGGAAAGGCGTAGAAAGAAAACAGTAAAGCAGAACATATGTGAACAGTAATACAAAGATTTATAGTGTGAATAGTAATGAACATTGACTTTTGAACAGTAACATAAAAATAGTGAAAAACTAAGAACAATGAATAGTAAACGAAATAATAACTATTCTGAAAAACTAAAAATAGGAAGAGAAATATGAACAAAAATTAGGACTTTTATAAAATCATAAGTAAAAACTTACAAGGACTATTGTTGTAACATGAAACAATTTCCAAAAGCTTGAAGGAGCTCTAGAGGAAGGCTTCTAAGTTTAAGATATTGTGTGAGTTTCTCAACACATGAGAGTCTGAAATCGGATGCCTCAAAACAACTGAGGGCTTTGCCTTTTATAGAGAAGGGGGATAGTCTGAGTTTCTTTGTCCGTACCAATTTTTGGTACTATTTCTTCACGGGTGGAGTTTTCCTGTTGTGAGTGGAGCACTGAGCTGGTTTCTTCTGTCTTCTTGTCTTGAGTGGAGTCAATTCTTCTTGTGAGTGAGTCTTTTGTCTTCAACTGCAAGTGGATCTTTCTTATCCTTTGTAGAAGGTGGATATTATTGGGCTTTTGCCTTCTGCGTCTTCATGGGCCTTTTTCTTCTGATGGGCCTGTTATTTGTGCCGGAGTGCTGAGCGAGTCTATGGACCTATTGTTTTGTGATAGGTATCTGAGCCTTTTGTTTTGTTGGTCTTTTCTTCTTGGTCTCTTCTTGGTCTCTTCTTGTAGTGGGTTCTTGAGCCTTTTGTTTTGTTGGGCCCTTCTTCCTGGTCTCTTCTTATAGTGGGTCTCTGAGGCTTTTGTTTTGTTGGGCTCTTCTTCTTGGGTCTTTTATCAAGGTAACAAGATGTTCAAAGGAGATAATCAAAAAATAGGTTAGATTACCCCCCGAAATGAAAACGTAAAATGAAAACATAAGAACTTTTTTCTTTTCTTTCTTTTTCTTTTCTTTCTTTTCTATCTTTTTCTTTTCTTCTTCTTTTTCTTTTTTCTTTCTTTTTTCTTTTTCTTTCCTTTTTCTGGTAGATGTCTCTATGAGTGTCGGGAATGCTTATGTCATCCCAGTCTTCTGTGTCAAACATATCTTCATCTTCTAGTCTGAGTTCATCATCCAGAGAAATGAACTTCTGCCAATCAGCAAATTGGCCATCTCCGCTGAATGGTAGCCATATTCTCCATTTATCTGAAACCCAGATTTGTGTATAATGTCCTTCTGCTTCCAATCTACATGCCTTCCATCCATTGTAGAGGTATGCATGCTTGTAGAAGAAGGATACGTCTTGGTGGCGCCTATAGAGCTCATGTTCTTCGTGTATTGTAAAGTTGGTTGGCTGCAGACCTATCCAGTCTCTACAATCTTCATCCTTTGAAACACCATGGGAGAAACATATTATCTTTTTTGATGGAATCATGGTGAATTCCGTTACTTTTGGGAGAGTAGCTTGGACATAAGCAACTGTTGGACCAAAAGTTGCCATGTTTCTTCCTATCAGCAGGAACTTTTCTCCAAATGCATGCAAGGTCTCTTCTATTTTTCCTTCAATACTGGGTTGGAAACTGATACTCTGGATCATATCTAGGTGGAAGAATTTTAGGATGAGGTCTTTGGGCATGGTGCATGTGTTTAGGAATAAGAGGATTTTAAGAAGTCCGTCTGTCATCATTGTTGGGCCACCTACTATTGGTTTAATAGTTGAAAACTGCCGAACAGTGACTCCCTTGAATTTCCACCCTGGTTCCTTGAAGTACATCTGGATAAGCTCTTTCTGGGCTTGTATTAGATCTGCCAAATGGCTCTCTTCTGTCTTTTGTACTAGAACCTCTCTTCCCTGGGGCCAAGCGTCAAGAAGTGGTGTAAGCACTTCTTGTGCTGGTGTATCCAGTAGGCGAGCTTGGAGATTCTTTCAACGTCGTCCTGTGGCAAGAGTTAGTTGTTCACCCAAATCCTTTTCCCTTTTTTCTTTCTCTCTTATCACATTTCCATTTTCATGGAAGTGGATACTGAGTGTATTTAAGCATTATAACTTTTTTTTAGCTGCATGGGGCATAGTAGGAAGCCTCCAAAGGTTATTCAGCAAACCAAGTTGTTCTGTGGAGAGCAAAAGCCCCTGTAGAGGTCTGAATTTGCTGTTGGATGTGGCTTGGGAGGAAGGTGAAGGTATAACCTTTTCATTTCCTTTGCTGGAGGGAGATCTCATTTTTAAAACCTGAAAACTAAAACAAGTTAGAGATCTCTGTATGTCTATGACTCTATAGGGATTGTAGGAGTTTAAAGTTACAAGTTCTTTTGTTATAAGGTTTAAGGTTCTGCTAATGGATGTAGACTGTAAGGTGGATATATCATTATGTTCAACCGCTGCAATGAACTCAAAACTAATCTTTTTACCCATTACTATCGTATGTAGGCCAAACCTATCAACAGTGAACGGACAAATTTGTGTTAGGAAGGGTGTTCCTAGGATTATTTGTTGGTTTAAGCCTTTTATCAGTATGAAGGAGTTGTTGAAACAATGTTTCTCATTACAAATAGAGGCTTTAGGAATCTTGTAACTAAGGTTCATACGACTACCACTAGCATTAAGAATCTTCTCATGACTCTTGTGGTAATACTTTGAAGGGATTAAACCTTCACAGATGCAGTTTAGATCTGCTCCACTGTCAATGAGAGCAACAGTAGAAAGAATGAAGTCTTCTATTTTTATGGTAATATGAACATACCATTTTTGAAAGTTGATTTCGTTTATAGCCGCAATAAAAGAATCTTCAATGAGGGGAGATTCTTCTTCCTTTTGTTGAGAACGGGGGCTGGAGTAAGGGTTTTTAGAAAATTCTAGATGAGCTATTCTAGCTTCAAGTTCAAGGTCTTTGGTCTCATTTAGTAATAACTGTTTGTTAAGGGATCCTATGTCTTTTTTGATTTTATTGACTTCAGCTTGTAGGTCTTTCAAGGTAATGGAGGAAAATATCTTAGCAGGTGACTTTTTATTAATAATTTTGGATATGCTAAAAGGTTCTTCCAGTAGGGGTTGTTGTTCTTTAAATATTAGTTCTTTTAGCTTTATGAAGTATTCTCATTTTATTTGAGGATCTTCAAGGGTATCGATAAGCTCTAAAAGGGCCTCTCTTTCATCACTTTTGGTGATAACATTGCAGAATTGGGTTGTACCTGAATTCTCAGTTTCTGAAGTATCAGGGACATAAAAATCATTCTCAGAATCCTCCAAAAGGATTTTAGTGAGTCTATCTTTTAGGATATTGTCATCCTGACAAATTTCATTGATCTTTTGTTTGAGACTACAATTGTCTGCCTTATGGCCTGGTTTTCCGCATTTAAAACAGGATAATCTTTTTATTAGTCTGTCTTGATTGGAATCTCCTTTTGGGTGGGTAACTAGGTTTTTCATATTTGTTATCGAACTTTCTGTGCTTATTTTTATGACTCTTTTTATCTCTATAAGAAGGGGGTTCAATTTTGGCAAGGCCAAAAGCTTCACAGAAGTTACCTAGTTCTTTTTTAGATATTCATCAATAGCTATGGAGGATAATAATTTAAGAGTCAGATGTTCTTTGTCTAGACTGAGTGTTTCTTCATGACTTTTAACACTAAGAGCTGTTTTAAAGTCTGTCCATCCTATTCTGTAAATGGATTGTTCAAACTGTTGTGGTATGTTCCAATCATTATTATTTTCTTCGTACAGATTTTCATTACTATGGACGACTGGGGTGCTAGATGAACTAGAACCTCTATGCAGCATACGCCTAAATTGTAGAGCCATAATTAGTTACGTTTTAGGAACTATTTATCTTAATCGTATGTTTTATTGTTACTAAATGGCGTGGGACCATCGACCTGGAACACCCTGGGACTACCTTGTCAAGCGGGCTTACCAACGGATTTACGACTAAAACCAAACACGCACAGTCTAGTAACAGTAAAAAGTTCGACCTTGGTAAACAGTAACTAAAGGCGTAAATAACTATAATACTACAACTGTGGCGAAAATGTTGCCTAGTGGCTCTGATACCAAATGAACCCAGGTAATCTAAAGTAAGGAAAGGCGTAAATAACTATAATACTACAACCGGGGCGAAAATGTTCTTCGTGTATTGTAAAGTTGGTTGGCTGTAGACCTATCCAGTCTCTCCAATCTTCATCCTTTGAAACACCATGGGAGAAACATATTATGTTTTTTGATGGAATCATGGTGAATTCCGTTACTTTTGGGAGAGTAGCTTAGACATAAGCAACTGTTGGACCAAAAGTTGCCATGTTTATTCCTATCAGCAGGAACTTTTCTCCAAATGCATGCAGGGTCTCTTCTATTTTTCCTTCAATATTGGGTTGGAAACTGATACTGTGGATCATACCTAGGTGGAATAATTGTAGGATGAGGTCTTTGGGCATGGTGCATGTGTTTAGGAATAAGAGGATTTTAAGAAGTCCGTCTGTCATCATTGTTGGGCCACCTACTATTGGTTTAATAGTTGAAAACTGCCGAACAATGACTCCCTTGAATTTCCACCCTGGTTCCTTGAAGTACATCTGGATAAGCTCTTTCTAGGCTTGTATTAGATCTGCCAATTCCTTGATCAAAATTCGCAGGGATTGTTGCGTGCTCCCATTATCGTTGTAAGATAGCTCCATGAAAACTTTATTAACCCCAAATCTCAATTCCTTAATGGCCAATGCTTGGATCTCATTTCCGCTTTCATTAACGGTTTGCTCCGAGTTCGTATCGACATGGCATAAACATATAATAATTATACCATAATTATATAAAATTATATGTATACTACGTGCAGAAAATTAAATAGGAACAAAATAATTAGAGCAATTTTACCGGTTGGATTAAATTAAGACTTGGATGGAATTGATCCAGTGGGTCTCATTGACCTGCTAACTTCCATTATGGAGCCCACATGCTCTTTTGCTTCGTAGCCACTGTAGGAACACTATTCCTGAATCGAACAGAATTAATAAACTGCGGAAATTAAACGCACAATAACAGTAAATAAAATAGCGAAAGACTACCGAACAGTATTCGGATTGAATCTGGTTGTAGAGGCGAGACGAATCTCTATCCTTAATTCTGAAATCGCTCCGTATTGCGACGGTTCTGTAGCGATCCGAATCCCAGGATACAACTGCGATTGCTCTTCTGTGTTGCACAATCAAACCTCAGAAGCCTTGCGAACTTGTTTCTGTGTGTACTCTCAGACTCGAAAACAGTGAAGGAGAAAGACGAGATGTGGAGATTGATGTTGTTCGGATGTTCTGAATGAGAGGCAGAGAGCTCTCTTATAGAGCCTCTGGAGAAGAACATGGAAGACCGAGCACTGCCCCTGATTCTCTCCAGGAACGGATCAAAGCCGTAACTGCCCCGGAATGTAGCAGACTGGGTCAAAGCAGCTGGGAACTTCTAGATCGGCCCAAAATGTTGGGTTGGCTAGCCAACCACGTATTGGGCCCAAGGCCCAATCCGATCCAACCGAGCCCGAGCTCAGCTCGGGCTCGGCTTGGCTCGGCGCGCATGTGGTCTTGATGAGCTAGGTCCTCTCTCCATTACACATTGGTGGTGACCCAAGGCCACAACCTTGGATCCAATTTCCTAGTATATATACTAGTGAGTTTTTCTCCAAACTTACAATGTGGGACAAAATTTTACCCCAACATTTTCCCAAGTTATGCATGCAACCAACTTTGGGCTTCCATTTCTCATTCAAACGAAACTCATTTTTATCGTATGAGTACATTACGAGAATGTGCTCGCATAGACAAAGCCGATGCTTCCATTTTCCGGTGTTTTCATTGGCCGGAGCCCATCGGAATTGTGCCCGAAAAAGTTACTGGCGCCACATTAAAAATGAGTTCCAACAATCCCCCATATGAATAGAAATGATTCTAAACATATGTTAAAAGACAGAAAGACTTTTGAGAGTACAATCGAAAAATCACTACATCTGGGTTGGTAGCGTTTTTCATCCTTGAACCACCCATAGTGAGTAGCTATCGGATTTACTCGACTAGGTAGTGAACATGATGTCTTGAACCACCCAGGCTTTGATGTAAACCGAAACAACAGCTATCACACAGTTTTAGCTTCTCACAGAACTGGTTTCTCTTGTTGTGTTCATTTTGGCCTTGAACATCCATGGTTATTCATGAGTGAACTTGGAGAATTTAGCCTCTCTTCATTCTCCTAGAAACGGCCCAATTTCACACTCATAAGGTGATTGACCATAAAGAGTATCCTGTCATACCCCACTTTTATTTCAAAGCTATGGAATCATTAAAAGTCAAGCTTAACCTTAACTCATATAGGTAGCAATGTTCATCATCCTAGGAACTGGGACGAGAACTGAGTCTCACAGTGCTCATCTGGATTCAGCTTGATTTAGTTTTCCCTTTGAACCTACATCTTGGGATCTCCAATCACGTAGGTGGGGTTTTCCATCAAGCATCCTCTTTGGTCATAGGCTTTAAACCCATTCCTCTTGATGATTTGACAACTTGATCTCGTGATAAACCTTTAGTAAATGGATCCGCTAGGTTGTCAGCCGATTTGATATAATCTATTGAGATTACACCATTCGAGAGTAGTTGTCTAATGGTTTTGTGTCGTCTTCTTATATGACGTGACTTACCATTGTACAAACGACTCAGTGCCCGTGCTATAGCCGATTGACTATCACAGTGTACACATAATGCTAGCACTAGCTTATCCCACATCGGGATATCTTCCAAAAAATTCCGAAGCCATTCAGCTTCCTCTACTGCTTTGTCTAAAGCAATAAACTCATACTCCATAGTGGATCTGGCCAACAGTGTTTGTTTGGAAGATTTCCATGATACTGCCGCACCACCAAGTGTAAATACATATCCACTTGTGGATTTTGAGTTTCTAGAATCTGATATTCAGTTTGCATCACTGTATCCTTCCAGAACTGCTGGGTATTTACCATAGTGCAGCCCATAACTTTGAGTATATCGCAAGTAGTTCAATACTCTATTTATTCCTTTCCAGTGTTTGTGTCCTGGATTACTTGTGTAGCGACTTAGTACATTTACTGAGTGCGCCAAGTCAGGTCTTGTGCAATTGGTCAAGTACATCAGACTTCCAATCACACGTGTATACTCCAATTGTGACACTGCATCCCCCGAGTTCTTAGTCAAGTGGAGATAAGGGTCCACGGGACTCTTTGCAGTCCCACTTGAGTAGTTCTTGAATCTCTCAAGTACTTTTTCAACATAGTGAGCTTGAGACAGGATAATTCCTTCAGAATGTCTAGTGATTTTGATCCCTAGTATGACATCTGCTAATCCCAAGTCTTTCATGTCAAACTTCCCACTAAGCATGTTCTTAGTTCGGTTGATCATGTCTTTATTGCTTCCAATAATAAGCATGTTATCTACGTACAAACACAACAAAATATATCCATTTGGAGTGTTTTTGAAGTAGATGCATTTGTCACATTCATTGATGCTGAAGTCATTTGACATCATTACATTGTCAAATTTTTCATGCCACTATTTTGGAGCTTGTTTGAGTCCATATAGAGACTTGACAAGTCTGCACACCTTGTGTTCCTGTCCAGGGATAACATAACCCTTAGATTGTTTCATATATATCTCCTCTTCTAATTCTCCGTTTAGAAAGGCAGTTTTTACATCCATTTGATGGATTTTGAGGTTTCGTAATGCTGCTATTGCTATTAGCATTCTTATTGAAGTTATTCTCGTAACCGGAGAATAAGTGTCAAAGAAATCCAAGCCCTTTTTTTGTCAGAATCCTTGCACCACAAGCCTAGCCTTGTGCTTCTCTATTGAGCCATCAGTTTTCAATTTTGTTTTGAAAATCCATTTGCACCCAAGTGCTTTACACCCTTGTGGCAGATCGACTAACTCCCATGTATGGTTTTGCATAATGGAGTCTATTTCGCTTTTGACTGCTTTCTTCCATGAAGGTGTATCAGGTGTAGACATGGCTTCTTTGAATGTTCTAGGCTCATTCTCTAAAAGAAAGGCCGTTATGAACTCATGCTCAAAGGATTTTTCCTTTCGAGCTCTTTTGCTTCGTCTAGGTTCATCTTTTTCCTCTTCTATTTCATTTACAGAAGTGCCTGCTTCTCTTTGTTCATGAGTTCGTTTCGGATGTTCTTTATCCTTGCACGGAAACACATGTTCAAAGAAGGACGCAATCCTTGATTCCATTATTGTATTTGCATGTATGTCTGGTATGTCAGATTTATATACCAAAAACCGATAAGCACTACTGTTGTGTGCATATCCTATGAAAATATAATCAACGGTCTTAGGTCCGATTGTGACCTTTTTAGGAGGTGGTACTGCCACTTTTGCTAGGCATCCCCACACTTTGAGGTATTTGTACGATGGTACGTTACCTTTCCAAAGTTCGTATGGCGTTTTGCCAGTAATCTTATGCGGTATCTTGTTGAGGATATAATTGGTGGTAAGCAACGCTTCCCCCCACATGTTCTGGGGTAACCCAGATTCCTGCAACATTGCATTCATCATCTCTTTCAGAGTTCGGTTCTTTCGTTCCGCAACTCCGTTAGATTCTGGTGAGTAGGGAGCAGTTGTTTGATGAATAATCTTGTGTTCTCTCTCTACAGAACGCGTTGAAAGGTTCATCATACTCGCCTCCTCTATCACTTCGGTGTGTGAAAACTTAACGTTCCCAAACATTTGTCATACTTTCCCATAAGACTCAATTCCTTTGGAGTGTTCTTTTTCAGTACATGTCTAATTTTAATCATTCCGTGAAAGTACCGGGTTATGTATCGTTCCTTCGGTTGTTATTCGAGGGACAATGATAGTAAACGGTTACGATCACTAGAACCATTCTGTTTTCACCCTTGCATAGTCTTTCATTAGACTAACCAACCATATTTTATTCCTTGCATGGTTGGCTGGTGTCATCCGTCCTATACGGCACATCAGTGGTTGGTCCCCGAAGACTTGAAGTAACCAATCGAAGAGGAGGCTTGCAGTTGAGGATTTAAGTGACAATGTTTTAAGGTTGTTAAGTATTACTTTAATATATATTCCTATAACCTAGTCTTGTACTAGGGTTTAATTAAAAGTCTTCCGCTGTAATTTCACTCTGTTGTAAAATTTTCACTTCTCATGATAAAAGGTTGAGTTTCATTTAAATATGTCTTCCGCTGATTAATCTTTCGTCATTTAATATACTTATTTAAGCGTAATTGTTCCGATTAAAGCCTAGGGTGACTTTGGACAGTAACGTCCGAGGTCACTGGAGTGTGACACTACCGACATAAGTCGGGGGTGTTACAATTATGGTATCAGAGCAACGGTTTTAAAATTCTTGGCTTATTGTTAGGTTTGAGAATTTTCAAAAATTAATTTTGAAACTAAATTCAACATATTTTCTGTTAAAAAGGAATTTCGAGAGTTTAAATGTTAAATTTAAAAGTTTTATTATTTCTTGGAATTTAATTTAAAATAATGGTTTAGCTATTTGAACTTCAAATTTATTTATAGTTGGTTTATAAATGGTGTGTTATAAGCAGTTAAATTTAAGTTTATGATTATAACTTTAAAAGTGTGATTTTTGGTCTTAGTAAGGGTTTTTGTGATAATAGTGTCACTAGTTTGAGAAACTAACTTTATAAATAATTATTTTATTAAGTTAAGTATATAAGGTTTAAAAGTATAAAGTAGAAAGTTTGAAAGTATAAGGTTTAATAATAAGTGATTTTCAAACTTCTGCAAACTTTGAGTTGTTACTTATTCCTTAGATCCATTCTTAGGGATAGTGTCTCTCCTTAGGTTTAATGTCATTTAAAGATTGATGTTTCTCCTAAGGTATCCATTCTCAAGTAAAGGGAAGAAGATCGTCTTTGCGGTTAATGGTAGAGGGTCAGTCAGACTGATATAAAGTTATTAGTTTGAACCCTTATAATTCGTATCATAACGTAATTGACTAAGTGTCATGTTCAAGTCAGAAAAGTTCTAAACTGACGTTATGGTTCATTAACAGATGGTGAACACAAGAAACACAATCTATGCCGGAGCTGGGCCGAGTAACAACCCAAGGCTGAATCTGAGGAACGCCGCTAATCAAGGGGATGAGAGCGAGTCTGTCTCTCACAATAACCCCGCAGGCATTGGCCAAGTTCAGGCTAACCCTCAGGTGGTATTTGATGATGCGGCCATAGAGGCTATTCGGGGGATCGTTACGCAAGCGGTCACCGATATAATGCGGCCAATTGCACCACAGGCACAAGGTGTGCCGATTCCTCAGGTGATCCATGAATTTGAGGAGCCAGTTATTCATGTACCTCAAGTCGATGCCGTCAGGAACAGAGGAAATTACGGTCGAGCCTTAAAGGCCATAAGCTCAATGAGGCCTGACAGCTATGACGGCACTGGAGAACCGATCAAAGTGGCGTATTGGTTCTCGCACATGGAACGGTTGTTCAGGAACGTGGATTGCACTGAGGCTGAGAAAGTGCACATCGCCTCCCTTCAACTTAAGGATGTGGCTAGCGAATGGTGGGAGAGCACCGGTTTAGCTGATCGGCCCGGTTTAAACTGGGGAATGTTTAAGACGAAGATGACCGACCGTTTTTTTCCCGTGCTATGAGGGAGGAGAAGCATAAGGAGTTCCTTTACCCCAAGACCGATGGGTTGAAGGTGACTGAGCTTGCAGCTAAGTTCAATCACCTATTGCAATATGCTGGACCGGAAGTGTCAAGTGAGGAACAAAAGATCTGGTACTTCCATGGATGGATGAATCCAGAAATTAAACCTCTGATAGTGCGTCACGGTTGTTCTACGCTAGAGCAATATGTGGATGCAACCTATAAAATAGAGGCCACCCTGGAAGAATCCGCCCAAAAGCGGGAGAAACAAAATAAAGGAAGGGGTGGGCAATAGGATCGACAGGTTGGTACCTTCAAGCGACCGGCATCGCCCACCAAGTTTGAGAAGTCTGGTCGCGCTAAGACCGAGACGACTCAGTCTGACTCCGCCAAAGGCTCAGGTTGGAGTAGCGGAGTGATTCAATGCCACAACTGTGGTGAGGCTGGGCATAAAAGTCTTAATTGCCAAAAGGAGAAGCGGGTATGTTATAACTGTGGGAAAGAATGCCACATGAAAACATACTGCAGGGAGAGGGCCCAAGGACCAACGCAGTCATATCAAGCATCAAATGTTGGCAGTAGGCAGAACCCAAAGCTAGAGGTGTCCGCTCCTAAGCAATCTATTGCTCGTAATAAAGGCAAGGCGCCTATGGAGTCTTCGGGTCAGGGGCAACGACTCTTCGTGATGCGTCAAACCGAAGGGAATGAGACTCTGAACGAGTAGTTGTATTTTTGTTAAGCCTTTTTGAGAATAAGGAGCGATGACTTGTGTCGATAGCCTCCATAGTTAGTAATCTGTCTGTTCGACTTTCTGTCAGTTGCTTTAATGTAATGTTTCAAATAATAAAGAAGTGTTTCCTTGTTCCAGAAATTACTAAATTTCGTTACTATATTAAGTTGTTCGTTCATACGAGAATCCTTGAGTGCCAAAGATAGTACATGTCATGTGTTGATAAAGACTGTTTGGACTCATAAAGGATAGTGTTGGGTTGGGACATGCGTGATTGTTCCCTACCATGTTAGTGTCAGTTTCGAGGTCAAAACTATTCATAAGAACTCTTCTATTTCCTGAATTAATGTCAGGTTGAGCATTGTCTCGAGAGGATTTGTTGTAAGGTTTCCTTGCTAGAAGGATTTGGTGTGTGTAGTAATGCTCTATGGAGTTTGAGGCTATTCCTCATGTGTATACTCTGAGTATTAGTTGGGGTGAGTTGTATAAATTATACATTTAAGTGAATAAATGTATAAGAGAGATATTTCATAAGGAGTCGTTTTCTCTAAGATGATCGTACTCTAATACGATCTTGAGTAAAACTTTAGAACCCAAGAGTTATGTTGATGAAGTTCATAAATGAGTGTGTCCATTATGGGACCAGTGTTAAAAGTTTTTTTGGAAAAGTTAAGTGTGCGAAATCATAAGTGTTATTTTAGGAAGACCTATTTGAGGTTTCGTTATGAGATATTTTCTTTAAGGAAACAATATAATGAGATGATGATGCGAGAAGTGTTAAGGTGATTAAGTCTTTGATGAATAGTAAATATCAGTAAAGCAAAAGGGTGCTTGATTTGGGATAATAAGTCGTGTGAGGACAACTGGTTGTTTAAGGATTTATGAGTGAATAACAAACTCAACCGGTAGAAGTTCGTTAGGACTTTTAACGATCAATAGTGTGGCCTACGTCTATTAAGGTGATCGTATGACACGTTTGGGTAAAATGAGAGTATAGTCTTGTGGAATGGATTATTAAATCATGTTGAGATAAATAGATATAGGATATGGTGTGATTAATTGTGGAAAAATTTATGGATCATATGCGTAAAGATTCTGAGTTAAGATATGGCACAAGGGCCAAATTTAATTAAGGTAACCAATAAAATAGGTGAGCTGTGTATGTAAGGAGTAAGGCCTATATGACAGGTGGAGGTACTAAGTTGAGGTATAGTTGAGTTCTATGTATGTACTTTGAGGATATGATCATCGAAAGGAAGTTGGTAGACAAAGGTTGTATTCTTCTGCTGGAGGACATCAAAATCGTTATGATGAATAGGGCATAATAGTGATAGTATATTGGAGACTATAATGGATACTCTGATTAAGGTGATCATAATCGTGTGGATGATCATATCGATTCTAACGAGGGTAAGGAATAAAGGCAGTATGTAGTAAGTGGAATCATGATCGAATAAATAGTTTGACTTCGGTGATATAGGTTACGAAGACCAAATTTATCTAAAGGATATCAACTTAAGGAAGATAAGGTATGTACCTTGAGAGTGGTTTATAAAGAGAAAAGTTGAAAGAGAAATGTGTGTTCTCATGCTTAAGGTATAACAAGTCTATTGCGATGATTTTGGAGATTATTATCCTAAGATAATTATGACCTTGTGGATATGGTCACGAGTTACTACGGGTGTTACATGGAGTTAAGATATGCGAAATAATGGTATGTTTGAGGAAACAGATCGTTTTCCTAGGAGCAATTTCAAGGATGGAATGATTAAGGATATTACGTTCAGGTTGTAAGGTTAATGGTGAAACTGGTCCCTCTACCTTAGTGATGTTAGTTTCAGGGTCGAAACTAATTTTTAAGGGGGTAGTAATGTAATAACCCTCAGGTTTCCATAAGGGTAATATGGTAAAATGTATAGTTGGTGAAAGCAAGTTATAAAATTCCCTTAAGTTGTGAAGGGTCTAACTGTAATTTGAACCAACTTATAGATTTTAACTTAGAAATGCTTGAACCGATTTACAAGGTGTTAAATGGGTTAGGCATGGTTAAACTTATAAGGTGGGGTAACTTAAAATGAGGTCGTTTCTCCGAGCTGTTATCGGCCAAGTTTCAGGGTCGAAACTTCTTTTAAGGGGATAGTGATGTAGTACCCCTCAATTTCAGTAAGGGTATTTGGGTAATTTTTCCAACCCTCGTTCTGTAAGCAAGACGCGTTTGGCGTATTTGAAATCTCTGTAATAATCTTTTCGGACGTTATATCATACGTTTAATGTATTATCGGGTCTTAGAATATTTTTTAAAAGTGCTAAAAGAATAATAATTTAGCATCCTTGGAATGAAACCCGCGACCTCAGGCCAAGGGGCACGTTCGCGGCATTTCCGCGACCGCGGAAGAGTTTCCGTGATCGCGGAAAACTATTCATCGTCGTCTTCATTTCCCTTCGCGTTTCGCTGGTTCGGATGCCGCTGTTTCGCCAGGGGGATGCCGATAAATCCGTCTTCTCGGCGTTGGGCTCCCATTTGCTCTATAAAAGGGAGGTGGAGGCCCTGGAGATCTTCATCCACAGCTCCAACCCTCTCTCTTTCCCTTGTTTTGAGCCTCGCCGGAATTCTCGAGCTCGCCGGAGTTTCGCCAGAGTCTTTGTGGTTGCCGGATCTGTCTTGGAAGCTTGTGTGGTGGTGGTGAGCCTCGTTCGAAGCCAAGGAGGTCGTCTTTGAGTCGTCGGTAAGACTCGAAAGCCAGAGATGAGTCGCGTCGGAAAGCAATCCGCGATCGCGGAGATGTATTCCACGACCGCGGAAGCTGCCCAAAAATTCACGACCACGGAAGTCCAAATCGCGACCGCGGCTTGCCCTGGCAAGCGCGATCGTGGCTTGGACAGCCACGGTCACGACTCAGGCTTTGTTTCTTGTAGGTTCGTATCGTATTCGTTCGTATCATTATCCGTTCGTACCGAATCTAACTTAGGGTTTCGTCGTTTGTCTCGATGTCATCGTAGGAATCCGTACGCAGATTCCAGTTTCTAGATCCCGGAACCCGACATCTTCAATTCGTCTAGATTAAGGCAAGTGGCGGTTCGCTCTTGCTTGTCATTTCATGTTTCCTTTAATTATCAATTACTTGATTGTTAATTAAAATGGGGTGAAGTGTTGTTTCATTTGGGAACATATTTTATAAAATGATGTGATAAAATATGACTTTATAATAGGTTGTATATAATGCTAGAACAACGCTATTATACCTGTTATTACTGTAATGAATTTTGGTGTGGATTTAAATGTAAACTTAAATGCTAGATTAGTACGAGTATTCGTAGGAATGCTAATTCCTTACGAGGATTAGTCGTTTCTTTATAACTCGGTATTAGTCGGAATAATTCTCTAATACTTTTAAAGGTCATGACCATTGCTTCTTATCCACCCGTTAAGGATAAGAGGTGTTTAAGCACCTTGGTAGTGCAAGTGGGTGGGACGTAATGTCACCTTGTGTTATTCT
Source organism: Rheum nobile (assembly GCA_027886185.1). Taxonomy (NCBI): domain Eukaryota; kingdom Viridiplantae; phylum Streptophyta; class Magnoliopsida; order Caryophyllales; family Polygonaceae; genus Rheum; species Rheum nobile. Next base: position 226,387 of record WOAB01000308.1, on the reverse strand, counting down.
CGTAGTTACTCGAGATTGTATTAAAAGCTTCAAACATTAATGCACGTTTTGTAATTAAATACAGATAAGTGCGGTTATGCACATAATTAATGAACCTTCGGGCGAGAAGTACAACTTGGAACCCGCTCGGACTTCGGTTAAAGTCTTCTTTCCAATCTGGATTCGCATTGTGCGGTGAGGTTGGTCGTTGACCCAAATGATCAAGTCATTTTTTAACGCTTGTGTGTGAAAACTTAACGTTCCCAAACATTTGTCATACTTTCCCATAAGACTCAATTCCTTTGGAGTGTTCTTTTCAGTACATGTCTAATTTTAATCATTCCGTGAAAGTTCCAGGTTATGTATCATTCCTTCGGTTGTTATTCGAGGGACAATGATAGTAAACGGTTACGATCACTAGAACCATTCTGTTTTCACCCTTGCATAGTCTTTCATTAGACTAACCAACCGGATTTTATTCCTTGCATGGTTGGCTGGTGTCATCCGTCCTATACGATACATCAGTGGTTGGTCCCCGAAGACTTGAAGTAACCAATCGAAGAGGAGGCTTGCAGTTGAGGATTTAAGTGACAGTGTTTTAAGGTTGTTAAGTATTACTTTAATATATATTCCTATAACCTAGTCTTGTACTAGGGTTTAATTAAAAGTCTTCCGCTGTAATTTCACTCTGTTGTAAAATTTTCACTTCTCATTTCATGAGAAGTCTGTTAATAAAAGGTTGAGTTTCATTTAAATATGTCTTCCGTTGATTAATCTTTCGTCATTTAATATACTTATTTAAGCGTAATTGTTCTGATTAAAGCCTAGGGTGACTTTGGACAGTAACGTCCGAGGTCACTGGCGTGTGACACTACCGACATAAGTCGGGGGTGTTACACTCTCAAGTACTTCCTTGGCATAGAAATTGCCCGCAGTCCCAGTGGCCTATTCCTGTCTCAACAGAAATACACTCTTGATATTCTTTCTGAGGCAGGTTTGTTGGGCTCTAAGCCCAATAACTTTTCGATGGAGCAGCAGCATCATCTCGCTAGTCCTATTGTCTCGTCCTATGCGTTTCCAGATTGCTACATGCGCCTCATTGGCCATCTCATATATCTGACCATTACGCGTCCCGAGATTACATTTGATGTTCACACGTTGGCTCAATTTATGCAAGCACCGAAAACCGATCATTGGGATGCCGCTCTGCGCATCCTTCGGTATCTCAAGGGCCATCCAGGACAGGGTCTTCTACTATCTGTGTGTCTAGTTCTCTTCAGGTGCGTGCTTTCTGTGACTCTGACTGGGTTGCTTGTCCTTTGACTCGTCGCTCTGTGACCGACTATTTTGTCTTACTTGGGAATCCCCCTATCTCTTGGAAGACGAAGAAACAACCCACTGTTTCACGCTCCTCTACAGAGGCAGAATATCGGGCTATGGTCGCAGTCTGCAGTGAGCTTGTCTGGCTCAAATCACTTCTTCGGTCCCTCGGCTGTCTCTCATTCCTGCCCTATGAGATTATTCTGTGATAGTCAGGTTGCCTTACACATAGCCTCTAATCCGGTGTTTCATGAACGCACCAAGCATATTGAGATTTACTATCATTTCGTGCGTGATCTTATTCAAGATGGTGTCATTCTTCCTGCACACATACGGACCTCTTGTCAACCTACGGACATCTTCACAAAGGCGTTGGACAACCAACAATTTCTGCTTCTCCTTGGCAAGTTTGACATTCTTGATCCCCATGCTCCAACTTGAGAGGGAGTATTAGAGTATCTATTTTATGTTATTATCCTAGAATTATCTTTACTATTGGATAGCATTATCTTTATCCTTGTATAGCTTGGGGAATAAGTTTCTCCCTTAAGTATATATTGCAATCGCTACCATCTAATGAAGAAAGAATTCTTTTCCAATCTATTATGCCTATCTCTCAAACTTTAGAGATGAGCTAAGTAGTGTAGTATTTTACTTGTACTGTCAAAAATTAATCTTGCATCCCAGCTAGCTTGCCGTAAACAGAGCCATCTTCGGCCTATGATTGGATTTTGGGCCAAGGACTTGTGTCTTGACTTAGACAGGCGCAATGTAAATAGAAGTTTAGGAAGCTCAAAAACTTACATGCGTTTACATACAAGGCACTAAGTGCTCGTTTAGTTGAATGGAGAAATTATATTTCCTAAAAAGTTACTTCCCGGAAACTAAATTTCAGTCAATTGTAATTTGTAATTTCGGGGATCGATTTGATAAAAATATGTTTGGTTGAATTTTACAATGTGTAAATTAAAATTGGAAAAGTTAAGATTTAATTGTAAAAGAGGGGAAGTAGAACTTACCTAGATACCTACATTTTACATGAATTTAGAATCCCAGAAAATTAACTTCTTACGATATTCTGTCAGATTTTTTCCAATCAAACACAATTTTTTTTATCATAATTCTCGAGATATTGCAATTTATGGTGGACACGAGGAAGGGCCTTTTTTTCATCTAAGACAAATAAAAGACCCTATGAGTTCTTAGAGTTTTATTGTACGTGCGAAATTTACTTGCATAATATGTAAGTGATATAAGTTATCATCACTAGTGGTGAAGCTTAATTAATTAAGCAGGTGTGATCCTCATACGGCGAACGAGCAATCCCTTCTTCTCGTGGGTAGCAAAGTCGTACATCCTCAGGCTCACACCTGGGGTACTACCAGGACTCGCCAAGAAATGACCAACATGAACCATGTTGTCTCCTGGTTGGAGCTCGTACGGCAACGTGTCTGTCACCATGCAAAGGTCAGTGAATTCGAACATGACGGGGTGGTGGAAACCAACCGCGTCGTTCTCCAACTTGAGGTCAAGGTAGACGTTATAGTTTACCATTGCACTCAATTCCTTCTCAAGTTGTTCACCCTTCACTTCCAAGTCAAGATCAGCAAGCAATTTGGCATAGTGAACCTGAAAACCATTTCTACACATATGCATATACGTGACAAACAATTAATTATATGGAACATGAAATTAACCAATCATATCTTATGTCTAAGATAGCTAGGAAAATGATTTAAGATATATTCATTAGCATGCATACATGTTGATTTCTTCATATTCCCAGCAATCTTGATTGTCGCCATCGAGGATTTCAAGAGCTTTGGCATATCGGTCGACGATGATATGACCCTGGCTATCTTGGTCAACAATCTACATCCATCATTTATATCATAGGTAAGTGAATTGAAACATTCCTTATTGGATATATGCATGCATGCATCTACAATAACGCGATACTAGCTCTCTCAGTCTCTCTCTATATAGAATTAGTATTTAAAATGAATGAATGATTTAAATACCACATCTTGTTGTAGCTGAGCTCTGGCCATTGTGACGGATCAGGCTGTATTCTTGTGCACTTGAAACTTCTTGCCCGATCGATATTTTAAACTACTCGGAGCCTTGGTCTAGTCTTTTTTATAATGGTTTTTTCTAGTGTGTTCATGAGAACACTCTAACAAGTCTATTTTTAGCAATAATTTTTTTAATCATTAGTTTAATCTTTTTTCTTAAGGATTTATTCATTCTCTATTAGGGAATATTTTATAAATAGTTTTCTACTTTAACTTGCTAGTTTTATAATATATTTGGTAAGGACTAGTTAATTAGGGTTTCTTATCTTGCTTAATTAATTTGTATGTTGTGGACTTGTGGGGAAAGTTATTCCTTATAGATATATTCCTACTTTATTTTTGGGGTGCTGGAATAGATATATTGGAAAAATGTGCACTTTTTGCATGCTAGAATAGACCGGTATCCGATATGCAATCGTAAATTAATTAGTTGCCAATTGGTGTACATGGAGGCAATCCTTATATGCATGGGTAAACACGGTAAATTATTGAAATATCACTTTCAATAAGTAGAATTTGATACGTATATATTTGACGGAATTGCAAAAAGTAACGAGAGTTTTTGATAGCTTTTGTAAAAATATCGTCATTTATATTTATATTTTTTTATAAAAATTATACTTTTAACGTGTTAATTACATTTATCAATGATAACAGATTTAGGCTTGTCCCTCACATTGTACCGCCTCAGATTCCCCCTCATCCCCTCCGGCTTTTTTTCCCGGGGGGCCTCGTCTACTGGCTCTCCGACCAGCCCGGCCCCAAGACGCTCTTCCTCGGCATCTCATCCCCACCTTGAACCTATAGCCTAATCTCAACCAAATTGTTCCATCTCCATCCCGACCTTGAACCACCTCCTCCGGCGAAATCCTTTGTCCACCCGATCGATTCGCAACAACTCCGACATCGATTCGTCGGATCGAGCGAGCACTAGCGGCGGAGGAGCCAAAGCGCAGCGCCCGGTTGATCGGAAGGGCGCTGTCTTGGTGTCACAACCATTGGTGGAAGACAATTTTTCTTCTTGGAAAGAGTCTATGATGATGGCCTTAACCATCAAGAACAAAGCAGGCTTTGTTACCGGGACTCTGCCTCGCCCTAAAGACAAGCCCACTGAGGAGATTCAATGGGAACGATGCAATGTTCTTGTCAAAACTTGGCTCCTCGGATCCATGTCGAAGGAGATCTCTAAAAGTGTCATTCATTGCAAGTATGCTAGAGGTATTTGGCTTGAACTCTTTGAACGATTTTCTCAATCTAATATTGTCTCCCTTTTCAATGTTGAGAAGGCGATTCATGATTGCACCCAAGGGAATGATTCCGTTAGTGCATACTTTACAAAACTGAAATCCCTTTGGGATGAAAAAGACGCATTGGCTGGCTTTCCTCCATGTTCCTGTGCTGCTGCCGCAGAGATCAAGGTGTTCATTACCAACCAAAAATCAATGCAATTCTTAATGGGGTTGCACCCTGACTTTGAGCAAGTTCGCAGTACCATAATAGGCTTAGAGCCCTTTCCTGAGCCTAATAAGGCTTACTCAATGGTGTTACGCCAAGAGCAGCAGGCGAAGATTCATTCCGCCAAGCCTCCGACGCCGGGAGAAAGCTCCGCTTTTGCTGTCAAACAGAGCAGGGAAGAGCCGACCTCAGGTGGTGCAAAATATTGTGACAAATGCCACATGTCTAACCACTATACAAGACAAAATTTAATCTCCATTAGTTTGCTAATGGAGACTAAATTCACTGCAAAGTCAGGAACACATAACACATGTTTTAGGGTGAGATGAGGCATAAAAGAAACGGATCCTATATGAGAAACCTTGTATGATTTTCCATCTGGAAGATGCACAAAATGATTAGGTGCAACCTCATATTTATCAAAAAAAATCGTAGTATAGGTAATGTGGTCGCTAGCACCACTATCAAGTATCCATGAAGTACGAACTACGGGGCTCGAGTGTGTGTGAAGGCTGAGGAATTACCAACTTGGTGTGCACTGGAGTTATATATGGAGGTCTGCGGGAGCTGCTGTCCAGATGATTGCTACAGTCCACTGTATTGTTGCTGCTGTCCAGGTGAATTAGAGACAAGCTGCTGTCCGGAAGAAGGTTGTAATCGGCTGAGGAGTGTCATGACTTGATGATACTCAGCCGACGAAAGGGACACGTTGGCAGGGTTGTGCAGCAGGGCGAGTCCAGTGGTCGGAGTCCATGCATCAGCCAGATCAATACTACTGCCCGAAGACCCCGAATCAGTCGCCCTTTTCTTCTTCCTGCAGTAGTCGACGGTGTGACCCTTGTTGTTGCAAAAAGAGCACTTGAGGTGAGCTCGACATTGTCTTGTATAGTGGTTAGACATGTGGCATTTGTCACAATATTTTGCACCACTTGAGGTCGGCTCTTCCCTGCTCTGTTTGACAGCAAAAGCGGAGCTTTCTCCCGGCGTCGGAGGCTTGGCGGAAGGAATCTTCGCCTGTTGTTCTTGGCGTAACACCATTGAGTAAGCCTTATTAGGCTCAGGGAAGGGCTCTAAGCCTATTATGGTACTACGAACTTGCTTAAAGTCAGGGTGCAACCCCATTAAGAATTGCATTGATTTTTGGTTGGTAATGAACACCTTGATCTCTGCGGCAGCAGCACAGGAACATGGAGGGAAGCCAGCCAATGCGTCTTTTTCATCCCAAAGGGATTTCAGTTTTGTAAAGTATGCACTAACGGAATCATTCCCTTGGGTGCAATCATGAATCGCCTTCTCAACATTGAAAAGGGAGACAATATTAGATTGAGAAAATCGTTCAAAGAGTTCAAGCCAAATACCTCTAGCATACTTGCAATGAATGACACTTTTAGAGATCTCCTTCAACATGGATCCGAGGAGCCAAGTTTTGACAAGAACATTGCATCGTTCCCATTGAATCTCCTCAGTGGGCTTGTCTTTAGGGCGAGGCAGAGTCCCGGTAACAAAGCCTGCTTTGTTCTTGATGGTTAAGGCCATCATCATAGACTCTTTCCAAGAAGAAAAATTGTCTTCCACCAATGGTTGTGACACCAAGACAGCGCCCGGTTGATCGGAAGACAGCGCCCGATTAGTCTGATACCATGAAGAAACCTTGAATGCTTAATTGTATTGCTGTAAAATTGAGTTTTAATGAGAAAGGAATAAAGGAATTAATATTCCAATACATACATTTTCCTTGTCTTTGATACGAATAGATATCCGACCTTGCTTTTTTTTTTTTTTGAATGAAAGGTAATTCTTCTCATTCAAGGTAAGGTAAACTTACAAAAACCTAGACATATCTAGGTATTACAAGGAGGATCTCCTAATCCCAACTCTCTCAAGCCATTTCCTAGTCGTTGAGCGGAAAAATTAAGCTCCGAATTCCAATTTGAATGGCGACTTCAGAGGCGAAGCAATCATTGTTGAACAAAGTTTACTATGAGAAGTGTTCATGTTGTAGGTTGGAGCAGCGAAAGCATACTCAAGAATTTGTACCATCCTCTTAAGCTTGATAATTTAGTTTGACATGATTTGCTTATCTTGGAAGTTTTTAGTGATAATTCGGTTTGACATCCTTTATCCCTTTCTATTGAAGGTGAAATTTGCAATACAGTATATGCGAAGATCAATTTAGGTAAAGGCAAAATTTGCAGTACAATATATCCTTTATGTTGTACGCCTCATCCTTCGAAAGCGCAAAGTTACTCCTTGTGCATGAAGTCAATGACGTCGATTATCGGTCTCTAATCTTCTCCATGCCTTCTTGAGTTCGTTTTGGTAGATATTGAGCTTGTATCCGCATATTTTATTCTCAAATATTTCACCCTCATTTGTTTTCATGTTGTTTTCCTACATCGATCGATGTTGGCGGGGCTTGGGGTAAATGGTGGATCCGTTAGGTTTCCACTGACCATTCTATTTCTTGGAAGCCTTTGTGTGTGATAATCTAGAGTTAGGTTTAGGGTTTCAGTGCACAATTCGAAGCTTTACGCTTATAGAGGAAGATAAACAAGTTGGAGAAGCATGTTGAGTGTGATAAGGGTTTCCGTCCCATATTTCAATTGTAGGATGCGAGCTCTCGCCTTACGTTTTTGTATGGCGACCTGACAAGTCTTCTTTCACATATGATATCCCTGAATTGTCTTCGGCTGATGGGCATTTCTTGAGATACAAGTGGTAAGTAATTCTACTAGTAGGTTTAGATTAGTTTATGCTTTGTAGGGCTGGATAAAGTTGCATTTTATTATTGAAATTTTGATCTTTCTTGGTTCTTGTTGTTGTGATATATAATTGATATTACTACTGTTGAGTCTCTAAGCAGGTTTAGTAAGTTTGAGTATAGAACTGCCAGATTCAAATTACAACTTGCTTTTGATATAGATAGATATTTCTAACGTTTGGTTTTCTATTTATCTAGTTATTGACCTATATTAACTGTTCAAATCTGTTCATTAAAAATACAAGAAACTTGCAAAAGGAACATCCAGATTGGATTAAAAAAGACATTTACTGTTTGATTTAGGATGTGCTTGGAATCATTTGTCACTCTACAATGCAATTGCATAATGGCACTATGAATGCATCAGCTATCTTGAGCTATCTTATTAGGAGTAGGTTCTACTGTATTTTTAGAAAATTCTTTGTAAATTTGAGGTTAATTCACGTTTTTCTACATGTTTCATCATGATGCATTCACTTTTTTAGGGCAAAGTGGTACCCATGGCATTTTCCTCAAATTTGCGACATGTTTCTTCCCCATTAGTAGAAAAAATACCTTTTACTACGGTTCATTTGCAAAGATTACCACGGTTATGAAGCGTGGTAAACTTGGCCGTGGTAAACATGTTTACCTCGGTTTCATGTTTACCACAGTTGCATATTTACCACGGTTAATAAACCGTGATAATTCAGCCAACCTTGATAAAAGTACAACTATTTAAAGTACTTTCAACTGGAGTAATATTGTGTAACTCGTGGTAAAATTGAAACACAATAAACTTGTTTAAACCGTGGTAAATTGGTTTTACCCGTGATAAACTTGGATCCCTATAAATTTGATCGAACCGGGGTAAATGTGCACATTTTTTAAATACCTAAATTATAATATAAACCATAGCATACGCATAACCATAATTATCTAAACATTTGAACGACTTCAAAATACGACAAGTATAAAAATAGATTAAATATTAAAAATTAAAATGTCATACATCAATGTATTGTTATAGATGCACACACTCAAAAGCTCAAATGTCACTAAAAATAATGTTTAGCTAGCTAAAGTATAACACAGTTGCACAAATGTGTCACATACGTACTAACTAATCTATGAAGGTTTGCACAAATATTGCCCATTGATCTAGAATCTCATGTACCAGAGGCTCTAGGAATACAAGTACCTGACACATGAAAATATAGTATATCAGAAACCAAATTAGATCCCCAATGCAAGTCAAAATGGCAGAAGTAATAGCTTTTGTCATGACATGAAACTTAGCAAAAAAAATCAAGGTATCTGTAATTCAGCATGTATACAAACACAATTACTAACATTGTATGTTCATTCTTCGATAAGAGGTGAAATGATAACAGATTCACAACAAGAAGCATATGACAAAGAAACAACAGTGCCTTGTAAATTCCAGCATATAGTTCTACTGAATCATTCTCATCACATTACTTTGTCATGAAGAATATGAAGCTGCAAGTCTATAGAGGTCCACTGAAAGATCTTGTCCAATTGATAGGAAAACTTTAGTGGAACTATATGTTGGGCTCTAATTCTCGCCTCTGTAACTCAACCTTTTTGTTTTCCAATTCCAATAGCATCTTACACTGCCTATAGTCATTATAAATTTTCTAAGCATGATGATCACATACCTCCCTGAAGACACACAAAACCCTACCCATAGAGAAACACATAATGACTTTAAGCAAGTGATGCAAAACAGAAGATCGACCTATAAGCGATGATGATGATGACTGAGCCAAAAATAAGTCTGTTGCCTTTACCTATTGTACTATCCTTGGAAGCTCGGTAAAAGAGCCTTATTCTAATCCCAACAACCTTCGATCTACACCCTTGTTAGACTGTAACCACAAAAAAGGGACCTCACAAGTAACAATAGCGTATAAATTCTGGACTGTATGAGAAGAAGATAAAAGACGAGTAAAAAAATAACCTTTCTTAGCAAAGCCAAGTTGTACTCGTCTTTGTAAAACTCCAAATGATGAAGGTCATACTCCATCAAGCTTTGTATAATTCTAGAACCTCTTCACAATTGGCCATTTGGTATGAATTTATTGTAGTATCAAAAGAGATAATTGTACCCAGAGCCGTCAACAGTCTAGCAAGTGTCAACTTTCCAATTTTACTACAAAACAATGACCCAAAAATGAGCATAATTTCCTGTCAGAAAATAAACTTTCTTGCAAGCACAAAAAATATTTAAGGGAAGACATACTAGTTTGCTCACCTCATACAACAGTTCATGAAAGAGGGTAATCGCATTTTCTAAAAGATCCAATTTCCACTTAGAAGCAACACCCTCTTGCTCCTTACTAATTCTTAATTGATCAAACGATGGAATTAGATTCATAACATCTAATTCAAATTTCTCAAAACTTGGAGTCTTGCCAAGAAATCATCTCCATTTCCTGTCCTTTTACATGTTCTTGACTATTTTATGCTGCACCACAAATTTAGACTGAAAAGAATGAGCAATATGAACACCAATCAAAGAGACGATGCTACGGGAGTCTCCAAGGCTAACTTCCACATGAAACATTCCATAAGAATCAGTGTTAACATCAGAATACTTATTAACTGCAACCCAAGCCTGGGAAGGCTGACATTTGTTTGTTGAGACAGGTCTCCAAACTAGATTGATGTTTTTAGAAAAAAGAAAATTTAAGCTTAACTGTATATGAGTTAACACCTGTGACAGGTTGATCAAAATAAAGAACAACAAGAATTGTTCCGATGTCAGGGCGATAACCAGCAAAGGGTGAAACTATATGCCTAGCAGTGTCCTTGGCCACTAATAGAACCATCTTAGAGCCAGGAAAAGGTCAAGATGATATCAACATAGGAGCTTCAAGTTTTACTGTTTGCTCAATAAGCCAAAGATGATAGAACAATCCAATGTGGTCATCCGGATCTGTAAAAATTGCCTGAAGGACAAGTTCATACTCCTCATTCAGAATCTTCTCCTTGCGGAAAAATCCTTCAGCTCATTTTTTTAGTAAGTTGAAAAGAATAACACTGCAATAGGAATTTCGTCACAAAGTGCTCATTGGGTGAAATGAATTTATAGTATTGTACATGTCATCCACACAACACGATCAACTTCTATATATTACTTGAAACTCCCGTATGAATACTAATTGAATAGGCATAGATTATGTACAGAGGAAAAATAGAATAGGAATAATAAAACTTTGAAACAATACCTTGTAAGTTAGTAATTCCTACAGAGGCCTCAACACACTCAAAAGCTAAAGAAGGTCAGTAATAAAACATGGAAACAATACCTAAAGAAGGTCAGCAATTCTTATAGAGACCTCCATGCACTTAAAAATAGAGTAGAAGCTAAAGAATGTACAGTTAAAATACAGTTAACAAGTAACATACAACAGCAACACAAAACCTATTGAAAACCAGTAACTAACCGATTTCAAAGAGCATACATCCAAAATTGGACGAACTCCATGCACTCAAAAGAAAAGTTGATGTCAAACTACACCAACATATATCATAATGCACACCAATATCAGAACAATGAGCTACACCAAGATTATACTGAACAAAACCAATTTAATAGAGAAGAAGAAACCACTTGCACTAAATTGGTCGAACTAAAACCACACACTTAAATCGGACGAACTTCAACCAAATTGAACAACAGAAATCTGAACAAGATTATGGAAGCACCATAAAGATCGGTATTAGGGCTTTATAAGCAGAAGAGAAACAAAGTTTATATCAAAAAATAATACACACCTTGTAAGCAGCGGATTCAAGTGAAATTGAGCAATAAACCGAGCGAAATTCCAGAGAGGAAACTAAGAACCAGATGGAATAAGCCAAGTCGGGAAACGAACGAAACGCCAACAACATCACGAGGAACTAGCCCTCTCTTTCGAATTCCAGAAATGAAAAAACCTTAATTGCCTAACCCAATCTCTCCTACGATTTTCAGAAATGAAAAAATAATCCTAAATGCCTATTCCCAGTGGAGAAGAAAGAAAGAAAGAGGAAAAATGAGTTACGAAATTACTAAACGTGGTAAAAATGAGTTTATACATTACTACGGTCGTAAGCAACCACGGTCAAAATACCAAGTCAACAAAAGTACCCCGGAAAAACACAAATCGTGGTATCAATTGTAAACCAATTTACCACGGTTCTTTAGTCAATTGTGGTAAAAATAAGTTATAAATTACTACGGTTTATAACAACCGTGGTAAAAATGAGTTATAAATTACTACGTTTCGTAAATAACCGTGGTAAAAATACCTAGTCAACAAAATTACATCGAAAAAACACGAAACCGAGGTATCTTATAAATCAATTGACCACGGTTCTTTTGCTAATCGTGATAAAACAGAGCTATAACCGTAAGCAACCATGGTAAAAATACCGAGTCAGCAAAATTACCATGAAAAAACACGAAACCGTGGTAAAACTGATCGTAGCCAAAGGCCATTTTTCTACTAGTGCCCTTTAGTTTTGTACGTAGTTTCTATGGCTTCGGTTTCCATTTACTCTAATTATTTGTGTTCACTGGGCAAGCATGGATTACTACAATCTCCTTGGCATTATGTAAGGTATGTTTTAACATGTATCCTCTTTCTTGGTGTTGCATAAGTGTTCACTGAAGAGAATTTATTATTTGCTACTGATTATCTATTCAGGCATTTGATCTCCTAGAAATGCTTAGGAAAGAGGAAGATATGTTGTCTACCATGAAGGAGTTACAATTGCAGGTAATGTCATTCTTATACAATCTTCACTATTGAATTTTGATTTTGTAGACTTCTAGACTGATAATTTGGTGGTTGCCAATTGTCAAAGAACCATGGTTAGCAACACAAAAATGCTGATAGTGTGTACCATTGCAATCACTCTATCCTACCCCTCTTTAGATAATAATGATTGTCTTAGATTCAATCATACATCCATTATTTCTTAGCGACAGTAGATTTGTCTCGTCGGCGATTATCCTCCGCCATCCGATCAGCGTGAGTTCTCGTCTCTCTAAGGATGTTGTGTTTGACTGGATCGATTGAGGTCCAAATAGTCTCTTAGTTACCTTCTTGCGTATGAAAAGTAGTAGTGCTAATGCTTTTGAGAGCTTTGTATTATTTTCCATTATTTCCTTTTTTGTCTTACAATGAAGATTGAAAATATTGACAATGCTTAGAATGAAACCACTCAAGTTGGTTGATTCTTACTATTCACATTTCTTCTTCACAATATAATACCCTTCAATTTCAGTAAGGGTATTTGGGTAATTTTCTCAACCCTCGTTCTGTAAACGAGACGCGTTTGGCGTATTCGGAATTTCTGTAACTTTTATGACCTATGTATTAATCTTTTGAACGTATTAAAATACGTTATTGTATTTTTGGTCTTAAAATATATTTTTAAGAATGCAAAAATAATATTAATTTGGCTCGCTTTGGACGAAACCCGCGATCTGAGGGCAAATGACGCATTCGCGGCATTTCCGCGACCGCGGAGGAGTTTCCGCGATCGCGGAAACTGGTCATCATCGTCTTCATTGCCTCTCGCGTTTCGCCGGTTTGGATGGCCGCCATTACGCCGGGGGGAGGCCGATCGCTTCGTCTTCTCGACGTTGGGCTTCTGTGGCTCTATAAAAGGAGGCCTCTAGCTCTGGAAATCTTCATCCAGTCCTCAATCAATCTCTCTTTCTCTCATTCGAGCCTCGCCGGAGTTCGTGCATCGTCGGAGTGTTCGCTGGAGCTTTTGGGTGGTTGCCGTGGTGCCTTGGAAGCTGGAGTGGTAGCAGCCTCGTTCGAAGCCAAGGCGTTGTCACCGTCGTCGTAATCGGTGAGCCTCAGGCCAATTTAGGGTCGCGTGTGGGGGAGTTCCGCGACCGCGGCTATGAACACCGCGACCGCGGCTCTGCCCAGAAATCCGCAACCGTAGAAATCCAAACCGCGACCGCGGCTTGCTTTAGCAAGCGCGATCGTGGCTTGGAGGAGCCGGTCACGGCTTTGACCCTCATTTCCTTTTGATTCTTTCGTTCATATATTTTATCCGATTCGTATCGACTCTAACTTAGGGTTCCGTCGTTGTTCGTCATTGTCGTAGGAATCCGTAACCAGATTCCAGTTCCCAGATACCCGGAACCCGACAACTACGTTCGTCTCAATTAAGGCAAGTGGCGGTTCGCTCTTGCTTATCATTCCATATTTCCGTTAGTTATCAATTACTTTTGATTGTTAATTAAATTGGAATGAAATGTGGTTTTCGTTTTGGAACAGATTTTATAAAATGTTGTGATTAAAATGTGATATTATAATAGGTTGTATATATTGCTAGAAACAACGCTATTATACTTGTTTATTACCGTGATGGTATTGGAGTGGATTGTTGTGTGGATTTAACTGTGTAGTTAGAACGAGTATTCGTAGGAACACTATGTACCTTGCGAGGTCTAGTCGTTTCTTTATAACTGGTATTAGGAGGTTTTGCCCTAGTACTCTCTGGTCATGGCTGTACCCTTACTCAGGGTAGGTGCACACAGCTGGTGCCGACAATCGGGATTAATTCCCTAGATATCTCTCGTGATGCGACGATACATCTTAAAAGCTTAAAACGTAAATGTACGCTTTGTCATTAAATAAGATAAGTGCGGTTGTGCACATAATTAATGAACCTTCGGGTAAGAAGTACAACTTGGAACCCGCTCGGACTTCGGTTAGAGTAAGTCCTCCTTCCAAATATGAATTCGCATTACGCAGTGAGGTTGGTCGTGGAACCAAATGATCAAGTCGTTTTAAACGCTTGTGTAAAACTATAACGTTCCCAAACACTTGTCATACTTTCCGATAAGACTCAATCTTTTGGAGTCTTCTCTTCATACGTTTCCCATAAGACTCACTCTTTTGGAGTCTTCTCTTGTTCATACATTTTCGTATGTTTCCGTATCAGTGTTGAGGTTCACTGTCGTCATCGGTTATTATTCGAGAAGCGACATGTGTAACCTAATACGACTACTTAGAACCTTTTCTATTTTTCCCTTGCATAGTCTTTCATTAGACTAACCAACCGGTTTATTCCTTTGCATGGTTGGCTGGTGTCATCCGTCTCATACGGCACATCAGGAAAACTTCCTTTCCGTGAAGGCTAGTACGCGATGATGAAGGTATATGACGTTTAAAGAGTTTTCCAAGGTTAAGGATCTTAGGCGTGAGATCGCACAGATCAAGACCCTTCGTATTGTTATTTATTTTAAAGACTTTCGCTGTAGTGAAATAATTCTGTATTTGGTTGTATTTTGCATTATCAGATGTAAAACCGTGATTTTGGTTTGAATAATATTTATGATATTTAATAAAGTTTGGTGTTATTATATAGTTGTATAAATGGTTAAGCCTTGGGTGACCTCAGATGTGTAATCTGAGATCACTAGCGGTAATACTTTCAAGGAAATATTTAGAGGTGTTACAGATTTGGTATCAGAGCCAAAAGTTTTAAAACGGGTTGGGTTTTCAAAACGTGTTACCGAAAACAATATTTTTATAAACCGTTTACCCGTTCGTGTCGTGAAAAGTTGTTTAAATCCAAAAGTTGAAATTTTTTGAATAAAATCGTACTTGAGTAAAAAGTACATTTTCAAATCTCTGCCATGCAAGTCGTTCCTTCTTTCCAGTCTGATATAATAAGTTCGCTTCTATATTTAGAAAGACTAATCGTTTCTCGTCGCCTCGCAGGATATGGGCGCAATCGTTTCGCAACTCAGGAACAAGAAGAAATCCGAGATGGTTCCACCATGACCAGTTAGACTTGAGTTTCCAGTTCCCCCTCAATACATTGAGGTCGGGGAGCCAAGTTGTCCACCCGAGATGGTGAAGACCGTACTCGAGGAGTCGGTAGTGTTGGTGTCCAACGGGGTAAGGGTTCCCGAGGTAGAGCCCGAAGCAGACCCGAAGGAGGACACGAAGGAGGAGCCGTCGGAGTATCATGGAGGGTATTACAACGATGACTTCGAAGTGGAGGAGGATCCCGAGGAAGATTCTGAAGAGGATCCAGAGGAAGACCCGGAAGAAGAAGAAGAAGACTCGGAGGAAGAGGACCTCGAAGTGTTCGGCTACGAGTCTGATGGCCTAGAGCATTTGCTTGAGGACAGTGAAGACCCGAGAATGCAGATTATTTTCCCGAGTCCAGAGTTGCCGCCTGATGAGAAGTATACACCGTTGTCCCCTGCCGCTTGGGAGGCACTTGGGAACTCGGGTATTAGCGGGAGAAGATACGGGCCACTGGATGCACCGGTGAACCCGCAGTTTATCCCCACTCCGAGAAGGCCGATGGTGAGCCCTACTTCTCGGCACGTGCTTCATCAGAGCGAGAGGGTTTCCTCCGAGACTCGTTGTCAGATGGAGGAGATG
The DNA here is from genome assembly GCA_027886185.1 of Rheum nobile. Taxonomy (NCBI): domain Eukaryota; kingdom Viridiplantae; phylum Streptophyta; class Magnoliopsida; order Caryophyllales; family Polygonaceae; genus Rheum; species Rheum nobile. The sequence goes on along the minus strand of WOAB01000308.1, from coordinate 210,377 downwards.
ACTGAGCGTGCCCGCATGAGGGCAATGCCTTGGGAATCGATGCGTGCCCCGAGGGTGGTCCCGACCCAACAGGTCAGGCCGAGGCCCCGAGTGCTTGTTGAGCGCATGGAGGAGTGGACGAATGCCTTGTATGATATGGAGGAGAGGACTTACGAGACGGAACTCGGTCTCTCCTGTATGCTTAAGGACGTCCGCGGGCTCCAGGAGTATATCCGGCAGGCGAAGTTGCTACTCAACCCTCAACACGGGGTGAATAGGGCAGACTTCCAACTAGGGTTTCTTGAGGGTTTTTGCTACCCACCAGGACCAGATGAGGGGCCGAGTGTCCCCGTGTCTAGAGAAGGACCGAGAGTACCAAGACCCAGGGAAGAGCCGTGTGCTCCGAGCCCTAGTAGGTCGAGGAGTCCGACACCGGAACCCGAGGAGGGTCCACTTCCGAAGAAAAGATGTCAGAGGTCCACTGGGTATAGGAAACTCTTCATGGCACCGTGAAAGAGGCAGTGTTGTGCCTTAGTGGTTTCTTTTTCTAGTTGTTTTGTTCGTTTGTTTAGAACTTTAGCCCCCTAGCAATTTTGTCTTTTCGCTTAGGAAGGCTTTCTGTAAAAACTCGTTAAACTCAGTTTCAGTTCACTACATCAATAAAAGTTTACCAGTTGATCTATTCCGAGCCTACTCTATGCGTTGTGTATTTTAATAATATGATATTAATGTTGTGAGTTACTTGGGAAATTGATCGGTAAACAGATGATGAACGCAAGGAACACTATTCGTGCTGGTGCTGGGTCGAGCCACAACCCCAGGCTGAATCAGAGGAATGCCGTGAATCAAGGGGATCAGAGCGAGTCGGCCTCTCACAACAACCCCATGGGCAGTGGCCAAGTTTCGGCTAATCCTCAAATGGTGTTCGACGCCGCGACAATAGAAGCTATTCGGGGGACCGTTATGCAAGCGGTCACCGACATAATACGGCCAATCGTACAACAGGCACAAGGTGTGCCAGCTCCTCAGGTTGTTCCTGGACTCGAGGAACCAGTTGTTCATGTGCCTTAGGATGATGCCGTCAGGAACAGAGGGAACTATGGTCGAGCATTGAAGGCCATTAGCTCTATGAGGCATGACAGCTATGATGGCAAGGGGGAACCAGTCAAAGTGGCATATTGGTTCTCGCACATGGAGATGTTGTTTAGAAACGTCGAGTGCACTAAAGCTGAAAAAGTGCATATTGCTTCCCTTCAACTGAAGGAGGTGGCTAGCGAATGGTGGGAAAACACTGGTCCAGCTGATCATCCTGGTTTGAACTGGGGAATGTTTAAGACGAAGATGACCGATCGTTTCTTTTCCCGTGCTATGAGAGAGGAGAAACATAAGGAGTTCCTGTATCCGAAGACGGATGGGTTGAAGGTGACTGAGCTTGCGGCTAAGTTTAATCACCTGTTGCAGTATGCTGGGCCGGAAGTGTCCAGTGAGGAGCAGAAGATCTGGCATTTCCACGAGTGGATGAACCCAAACATCAAGCCACTGATGGTGCGCCACAGATGCTCTACTCCGGAGCAGTACGTGGACGCCGCTTATAAGCTTGAAGTGACTCTGGAGGAGTCGGCGAAGAAGCGCAATCGCGAGAGACCGGCACAGAGCCAACCTCAGGCAAGTGGGTTCAAGCGACCCGCGCCACCGTCAAATTTTACCAAGTCTGGCCGGGCTAGAATAGAGGTTACTCAGGCAGGTTCCACTCAACGCTCGGGTCAGGGCAAGAATCTGATCCAGTGTTATAACTGTGGTACGCCAGGGCACTAGAGCAATGAGTGTCCGAAGGACAAGAGGACGTGTTTTGCCTGCGGAAAGGAGGGGCATTTGTAGACATTTTGTCCGCAAAGGAGGCAGAAAGGAGTTGAGTCACAACAACCGACCCCGATTCAAGTCAGTGGAGACTCCTAGCCCTTCGACGCAAACGACTGCCGAAAACAGGGGGAAAGCCCCAGCTGCTTATGGAGGTCAAGGTCAGCGGCTTTACGAGATGCGTGAGGTTGACAGACTGAATGCTCCGATTGCTCAAGGTACTCTATACCTCCATTCTACTTCTGTGTGTATACTGTTTGATTCGGGTGCCATACATTCTTTCATTTCGGAGAACTGTGTGAATAAACTAGGCTTAGTATGCAATGAGGCTTGTGAGCCATTTGTGGTAAATCTTCCAAATAGTGAACAGTTGGTAGGAACCAAGGTCGGAAGTTCGAAGCAGATTTGATCTGTATAGCCATGGCTCCATACGACATTATTCTCGGGATGGATTGGTTGACGCGTCATGGGGCGGTAATCGATTTTAGCTCGAGGACTATGACAGTTTCATCTGGGGCCAGTTTGTATGCAAATTTAAGGGTCGTAATGACGCTGATAACGGAAAGCTCATCAATGCGATGGCTGCGTGTAAGCTACTTCGACAAGGTTGTGCCGGGTACCTGTGCTATCTCGATAAGCCCAAGAGAGATGAGACTTCAATTCTTGATATTCTTGTAATTTGCGAGTATCCGGACGTCTTTCCGGAGGAGATTCACGGTTTACCCCCTAATCGTGACGTGGAGTTCACTATTGATCTCGAGCCTGGTACCGCGCCAATTTCTAAGGCACTGTATCGGATGGCTCCAGCGGAGATGCAAGAGTTGAAGAAGCAACTCGAGGACCTTCTTGAAAAAGGGTATATAAGGCCGAGTGCATCGCCTTGGGGCTCTCCGGTCTTGTTTGTCAAGAAGAAGGATGGGTCGTTTCGACTTTGTATCGACTATCGAGAGTTGAACAAGGTTACAATCAAGAATAAGTATCCGTTGCCTATGATTGATGATCTGTTGGATCAACTGCAGGGAGCAAAAGTCTTTTCCAAGATCGATCTGAGATCTAGTTACCATCAGCTCAGGATTCACGAGGAAGATATCCCGAGGACTGCATTCCGGACGAGGTATGGGCACTACGAGTTCGTAGTCATGCCATTTGGACTTACTAATGCTCTGACAGTCTTCATGGATCTGATGCATCGATGTTTCCACCAGTACTTGGATAAGTTTGTGGTGGTATTCATCGACGATATTCTGATCTTTTCCCCGAGTGAGGAGGCTCATGAGGAACATCTTTGTATCACCTTGTCGGTCCTAAGACAAAATCAGTTGTATGCGAAGTTGTCTAAGTGTGAATTATGGATCAAGGAAGTAGCTTTCTTAGGCCATGTGATCAATGAGGATGGGGTTATGGTCGACCCTCAGAAGATTGAAGCGGTAGCCAACTAGAAGCGGCCTCAGAATGTGAAGGAGGTGCGCAGTTTCTTGGGACTTGCAGGATATTACAGACGGTTCGTGGAGGGATTTTCTAAGATCGCTCTACCTATGACCGGGTTGCTCCGCAAGGTCCATAAGAAGTTCATATGGAACGACAAGTGCGAGACAAGCTTTCAGAAGTTGAAGAAGTACTTGACGTCCGTACCAGTTTTGGTGCTATCAGAGGGAATTGATGGTTATGTGGTCTATAGTGACGTTTCGAAGCATGGGTTAGGATGTGTACTGATGCAGAAGGGGAAGGTTATTGCATACGCATCTCGGCAGTTAAAGACTTATGAAGCAAACTATCCGACGCATAATCTGGAGTTAGCGGCTGTGGTTTTCGCGTTGAAGATTTGGAGGCACTACCTCTATGGTGTTAGGTGCCAGGTCTTCACCGACCATAAGAGTCTCAAGTATGTGTTCACTCAAAAGGAGTTGAATATGAGACAACGTTGTTGGTTAGAGCTACTCAAAGACTACGACATCGAGTTATTGTATCATCCGGGCAAGGCTAACGTGGTGGCCGATGCATTGAGCCGGAAGACGCCGCACAAGACCATAGTAGCTCTACATACTGCTCATACCAAACTGAACCAGGGATTGTGCGAGATTGACGTCTTGTACAATCAGCGTCGAGGATGCCTGAGTATATTGGAGATTCAGGCTACCCTACTTGATCAGATCAAGGATAAGCAGGTTGATGATGCAATTTTGGTAAAACTAAGCAGTGAAATGATGGACGGGAAAGCTCCCAGGTTCGTGATTCAGGATGATGGATCACTCTGGTTTCAGGACCGGATTTGTGTGCCTGATGGGGTTGGCCTTCGCCAGTTGGTGTTGAAGGAGGCCTATTCGTCAGCATATTCTGTACATCCAGGATCTAGCAAGATGTACAAGGACCTCAGGAAGAAAATTTTGGTGGCCCAATATGAAGTGGGACGTAGCAAAATTTGTGGCGAAGTGCTTGACTTGTCAAAAGGTCAAGATAGAACACCGTAGACCGGGTGGTGAATTGCTACCTCTCCCAGTACCAGAATGGAAGTGGGAGGATATTGCTATGGACTTCGTCACGAGGTTGCCGAAGACTCAGAGTCAGAAGGATGCTATATGGGTGATCATTGACAGGCTCACGAAGAGTTCTCACTTCGTGGCTATCAAGTCAACATGGGGAACCCAGGAGCTATCAGAAGTGTTCCTACACGAGATTGTCCATTTGTATGGTACACCAAAGACCATTGTATCGGATCGTGACAGCCGATTCATGTCGAGATTCTGGAAAGAACTCCACAAGGCCATGGGAATTGAGTCGAGGTTTAGTACTGCGTTTCATCCTCAGACGGATGGACAGTCTGAGAGGACCATCCAGACACTAGAAGATATGCTAAGAGCTTGCGTACTTGATCGTCTGACTAGTTGGGAGAACAGCTTAAGTCTGATCGAATTCACATACAATAATAGATGACATTCTACCATTAAGATGGCTCCATTCGAGGCTTTGTACGGTCGGAAGTGTAGATCTCCAATTTGTTGGGATGAGAATGCCGACAAGGTTTTGCTCGGATTGGAGTTAGTCGAAAGGACTGCCTCGGACATTGCTTTGATCAGACAGAGGATGTTGACAGCTCAGAGTCGACAGAAGTCTTACGCAGTTCTGAAACGCATGAAAGTCGAGTTTGAGGTTGGTGATAAGGTATTTGTCAAGGTGTCGCCATCCAAGGGTGTGTTCAGGTTCGGCAAACGTGAGAAGCTTAACCCTCTCTACGTGGGACCATTTGAGATCCTTGACAGAGTGGGGTCTCTAGCGTATCGTTTAGCATTGCCGCCATCGGCGCATCCAGTGCATAACGTGTTCCACGTGTCCTTGCTGAGAAAGTACGTGCCAGATGTGTCTCATGTGCTGAGTTATGAAGACATCGAGGTTCAGGCAAATGGTACCTACGAAGAGATACATGTGCGAATTCTCGAACGCCGCGAGAAGCATTTGCGGAACAAGGTGGTACCATTAGTACGGATTCTCTGGTCCAAGTCTAGATCTGAGGAGGTTACTTGGGAAACCTGGGAGACTGAGACATATATGCTTAGACATTTTCCCGACCTGTTTTCGGCCTAGTTTCGGGGTCAAAACCTTTTTAAGGAGACGGTAATGTAATATCCCTCATTTTCAAGTCGTTTTCGGCCAAGTTTCGGGGTCGAAACTTTTTTTTTAAGGAGGTAGTGATGTAATACCCCTCAATTTCAGTAAGGGTATTTGGGTAATTTTCCCAACCCTCGTTCTATAAACGAGACGCGTTTGGCATAATCGGAATTTCTGTAACTTTTGTTACCTCTGTATTAATCTTTTGAACGTATTAATATACGTTATTGTATTTTTGGTCTTAAAATATATTTTTAAGAATGCAAAAATAATATTAATTTGGCTCGCTTTGGACGAAACCCGCGATCTGAGGGCAAATGACGCATTCACGACATTTCCGCGACCGCGGAGGAGTTTCCGCGATCGCGGAAACTGGTCATCATCGTCTTCATTGCCTCTCGCGTTTCGCCGGTTCGGATGGCCGCCATTACGCCGGGGGGAGGCCGATCGCTTCATCTTCTCGGCGTTGGGCTTCTGTGGCTCTATAAAAGGAGGCCTCCAACTCTGGAAATCTTCATCCAGCCCTCAATCAATCTCTCTTTCTCTCATTCGAGCCTCGCCGGAGTTCGTGCGTCGTTGGAGTGTTCGCCGGAGCTTTTGGGTGGTTGTCGTGGTGCCTTGGAAGCTGGAGTGGTAGCAGCCTCGTTCGAAGCCAAGGCGTTGTCACCGTCGTCGTAATCGGTGAGCCTCGAGCCAATTTAGGGTCGCGTCTGGGGGAGTTCTGCGACCGCGGCTATGAACACCGCGACCGCGGCTCTGCCCAGAAATCCGCGACCGCGGCTTGCTTTAGCAAGCGCGATGGTGGCTTGGAGGAGCCGGTCACGGCTTTGACCCTCGTTTCCTTTTGATTATTTCGTTCGTATATTTTATCCGATTCGTATCGAATCTAACTTAGGGTTCCGTCGTTGTTCGTCATTGTCTTAGGAATCCGTAACCAGATTCCAGTTCCCAGATACCCGGAACCCGACAACTACGTTCGTCTCAATTAAGGCAAGTGGCGGTTCACTCTTGCTTATCATTCCATATTTCCGTTAGTTATCAATTACTTTTGATTGTTAATTAAATTAGAATGAAATGTGGTTTTCGTTTAGGAACAGATTTTATAAAATGTTGTGATTAAAATGTGATATTATAATAGGTTGTATATATTGCTAGAAACAACGCTATTATACTTGTTTATTACCGTGATGGTATTGGTGTGGATTGTTATGTGGATTTAACTGTGTAGTTAGAACGAGTATTCGTAGGAACACTATGTATCTTGCGAGGTCTAGTCATTTCTTTATAACTGGTATTAGGAGGTTTTGCCCTAGTACTCTCTGGTCATGACTGTACCCTTACTTAGGGTAGGTGCACACAGCTGGTGCCGACAATCGAGATTAATTCCCCAGATATCTCTCGTGATGAGACGATACATCTTAAAAGCTTAAAACGTAAATGTACGCTTTGTCATTAAATAAGATAAGTGCGGTTGTGCACATAATTAATGAACCTTCGGGCGAGAAGTACAACTTGGAACCCGCTCGGACTTCGGTTAGAGTAAGTCCTCCTTCCAAATCTGAATTCGCATTACGCGGTGAGGTTGGTCGTGGACCCAAATGATCAAGTCGTTTTAAACGCTTGTGTAAAACTATAACGTTCCCAAACACTTGTCATACTTTCCGATAAGACTCAATCTTTTGGAGTCTTCTCTTCATACGTTTCCCATAAGACTCACTCATTTGGAGTCTTCTCTTGCTCATACCTTTTCGTATGTTTTCGTATAAGTGTTGAGGTTCACTGTCGTCAACGGTTATTATTCGAGAAGCGACAGGTGTAACCTAATACGACTACTTAGAACCTTTTCTATTTTTCCCTTACATAGTCTTTCATTAGACTAACCAACCGGTTTATTCCTTTGCATGGTTGACTAGTGTCAACCGTCTCATACGGCACATCAGGAAAACTCCCTTTCCGTGAAGGCTAGTACGCGATGATGAAGGCAGATGACATTTAAAGAGTTTTCCAAGGTTAAGGATCCTAGGCGTGAGATCGCACAGATCAAGACCTTTCGTATTGTTATTTATTTTAAAGACTTCCGCTGTATTGAAATAATTCTGTATTTGGTTGTATTTTGCATTATCAGATGTAAAACCGTGATTTTGGTTTGAATAATATTTATGATATTTAATAAAGTTTGGTGTTATTATATAGTTGTATAAATGGTTAAGTCTTGGGTGACCCCAGATGTGTAATCTGAGGTCACTGACGGTAATATTTTCAAGGAATTATTTGGGGGTGTTACACACAAGGTATTCGAGTGATTCATCCGGCGAAGTGTTCGCATTTTCTTCTCTCTGAAGTTGCATCAAGATCAAGATATATTTACTCTCGAGGTTCTGCAGACTATGGCTTCACTTCAGCCACGTACTCCAGAGGTGAGAAAATTAATTATTTTGTTCAAAATACATATTTTGTATCTTGGTTGTAACCAATTTGGTTCCTTTATGTCATATCTATATGTCTTAAGGGCAATGGCCCAAAAGGAACGACTAGCATTGACAATTTGACATAGTTTATATACCACATAAATTATCTTATCAACTACCTTTTAAAACATTATCAACTAAACTTGATACATGACATGCCAAACCGACCCTTAATGTGCTGCGTTTTTTTTGCCTTAGGTAATGACATAGCGTTACATGACAGGGGAGAGTTCTTCGAGAGTAAGAAAGCAAGAAGACCGACTAAAAGGAGAGAGTCACAAAATAGAGAGCAGGTGCAGGGCAGACATTGAAGAGACACACGAATAAGATGTCTAACAAGGTACGACAATGGAGGAGGGCGAATAAGGCAATTGGTTCAAAGATGAAAACCACAAGAACCAAGGCAGATCTGTATGACTTGACAGTTATAGCTCTTTGAGTAGAAATGGATCTGAATTTTGTGTTATATTACTCTCTTAGAACTACTCTTGAGAAAAAAAATTGGTCTAAGCTTTTTAGCAAATTTGACTTTGTTCACAAGCAAAGTAGGAAAGAGTTTGTTAATGAGCAAGCTACAACAATTGATAGAATGAAGGGTACACTGATACACGTTTTTTAGTGGTAAATTGATAGAATGAATGGTTATAACATTAATATTTTTGTTCCAAATTTTGAAAAGATTGAATTTGTTACAAACTAAAAAATATCAAATTAGAAATTTATATCCTCTAAATTTATGTATTTGTTTAATTTAAGTCACTAAATCTCGTCCAACCCCTAAATTAGATGATAGATATGACAAATATGAAGAGAAAAATATTGACTACTGCTTGAATGTGAAATTATTATTATTTGTCAAAATCATGTGATTGTAAAACATACAGAAATGGTGCTTCATAAAAATAATCCTACTTTTAAGGGTGACAATTGACAAAGAAGAAGAGATGAAGAGGGTTGGATGCAACATGCTTAAAAGGTTTTGAATTTGGATTTCTGTTGAGAGATGTCAGCTTCCCAATATGAAGAGCTCTACCAGAAGTCTCTTGCGAGAAGATCTTCAGTAGAGGAATCTGTTTATGAAGATCTTCATGCCTTGAGTGGAGGATTTCCGAGAGCGTTTGCATATATGCTCTGCTATGCTGTCACTACTGATTTGTAAACTGATAAAATGTGCAGCATAATGTTATCTCATTGTCAGTTATTGAGAATGTAGAATCTTTGTCGTTCAGACGCTTCTTCATCTAGTGTTGAGGACTTTTGGGTTCTACAAGTTCTAAGTTATGAATTTTGATTGGATTAGCCATCTAATCATACATAATCATGAATCGTCTTTATACATAACTAATATCAAAATATATTTTATCAAATAATGTTTGACTAAATTATGTTTTTTCACAACACGGATGTAAAGTTCATCAATTGTACAACAGGGTATACATTTTTACAACAAGAATGCACATAGTTAACATTTTTACAGTAAGATATATGGGCATATTTTTCTTACATCATGAATTCACAAAGTAAAATATTTTTACAGTAAGATATACGGGTGTAGGTATTCATACAACAGGAATGCACATATATCTTACGTTTTTACAGTAAGATATATGAGGTGTAGTTTTTCTTACAACATGAATGCACATATTTAACTTTTTTTTACAGTAAGATATACGAGGCATATGCATTCTTACAGTAGGAATGCACATATATCTTACGTTTTTACAAAACAATATACGGTAATATGTGGCGTATGTATCTTACAGCAGGAATGCACATATACCTTACATTTTTACTGTAAGATATACATGGTGTAGTTTTTCTTACAACATGAATGCTTATAGTAAACTTTTTTATCAGTAAGGTATACAAGGTGTATGTATTCTTACAACAAGAATGCACATATATCTTATGTTTTTACAGTAAGATATACGGGGTGTATGTTTTGTTACAAGTCTATGGTGCCAACAACCAACAAAGTCATTCATCCAAGTGTTGCTCAATTCCCACTCCAATCCAAAATATCCCCTACAACATCTTCAAGACACGCATCAAATCTTCAAGACGATAACAATGAGTAGAGAATCCAAACATAAATGAGATAGTTTTCATGCATTCTTTTATTACATTATACGATGATATAAGATTATTGTCCTATTATTATAATTTACGCATTATACATGTTTCTCTTATATGTTTTTATCTTATGTCATTATGCTGATAATTATATATCGATACGTATCGTATATGATATAATGATCTTATCTTAAACCATGATGAATATAAAATGTATACACAAACTTTATTATTGTTAAATTCAAAAAATAAATCAAATTATTCAGCCTTAAGCTTTAGCACAAGACACGTACATGGGTATGCATTCATTCAGTCATACCGTAATTTCTCCACCCGTAAAACATCTAGCAATATTTACATCAATTTTTTTCGGGCACATAAATTCATTCAGTCATATTGTAATTTGTGTTAAAACACTATTTTTGGCAACTTTACAAGATGTTTTGCAGGTGGAGAAATTCATAAAGTCGTATCATGTTTTCTGTTAAAATACTAATTATTTCTAGCAATATTTACAGCATGTTTTATAGGCGCTAATTAATTCATTCAGCCATACCGTAATTTGTATTAAAATACTATTTTTTAGCAACTTTACAAGATGTTTTACATGTGGAGAAATTCATACAGTTGTATCATAATTCATGTTAAAAATACTAAATTCTTTCTAGCAATATTTATAACATGTTTTACGAGCGTAGAAATTCATTAAGTGATACCATAATTTGTTCCTTTATAAAGTCTTAACTCGTGCCTTAGAATGTCTAAGATGATATATAGTTTCTCTGATGTTTTATTAACTACACCTAACTTTTGTTAAGCACTTATCTATTGTTAAATTTTAAATCTTATTTTGATAGATGTACACACGTATATCAACGTGTCATAATTTGAAATAAAACTATATTTTTTATAAATACACACAACATATTTTAAAAATATGCATATAAATTTATATGTAATTTTATCGCTATTAAAGAATAAAATTTGAGTTTTAACACGTGCCTTAGGTACGGGCACATGTTAAAATACTAATTTATGTCTAGCAATATTTACAACATGTTTTATGGGGGTATAAATTATTTGGTCATACCGTAATTTATGTTAAAATACTATTTTCAGCAACTTTATAAGATGTTTTACGGGTGGAGAAATTCATATATTGTATCATAATTCATGTTAAAATACTAATTTATTTATAACAATATTTACATCATGTTTTAGGGATGTAGAAATTCATTTAGTCATACCGTAATTTGTGTTAAAATACCATTTTTAGCAACTTTACAAGATGTTTTACGCTGTAGAAATTCATACAATCGTTTCATAATTCATGTTAAAATACTAATTTATTTTGAGAAATGGTTACATCATGTTTTATGGACGTAGAAATTCATTCAGTCATATCGTAATTTGTGTTAAAATCCTATTTTTAGCAACTTTACAAGATGTTTTACATGTGGAGCAATTCAGACAGACGTATCATAATTTGTGTTAAAATACTAATTTATTTTTAGCAATATTTACAACATGTTTTACGAGCATAGAAATTCATTCAGTCATACTAATTTACTTCGGGTAGGTACACTAGTATCAATTAAAGCAAAATGTTTTTGCTGCACCCTAGAAGAATTGTACCAGAAATTGGAATGGAGAGTCCCGCTCATGGTGCTCCACCCTGGTTACTAGTCTCACCGATTTACCAATTGGATTGTAATTTCGCATAATTATGATTTTGTTCGATACTTCATTTTTCCTTTACCTTAATATATCTTAACGATGAAAAATCAAAATAAAAAAGAAAAGATTCCTCTACAGCTGACCACAAAGAGAAAATCGATATTCCTATTTATCTATAAAGAATAATGTTCGATCCCGACATATAGAAAGCAAGTTTCAAAGAACCCTACCAAAAATACTATAAATAGACGAGGGCGACGAGTAAATTATATATATATATATATATCATCCAACAAGTTTCAAGTGCACAATAACACAACCTTGATCCATCCACCACAATGGCTAGAGCTCTACAACAAGAAGATGTGGTAATTACAAATCATTCATTTCCTTCAATAGTTTCCCTTTAGAGTATATATATTCAGACCTAAGATATTTCCCACTTGAATATTGTTAAAATACCCATCCCACATCTTAGATGTGGGACATAACTTGCCTAGTATATAAGCTTAGTGGACTACTCCTTCTATTGCCAATTGGTTTTAGGATGGAACCCCACTGAACTTATGTGTTAGGCTCATACGCACAAGTTGCGCCATACATACCCACACGCCCCCGGGTTGGCCCACGGCCCATTGTCTAAATTTGACATGGTATCAAAGCCTGTTTCGGTCCTGGGTCCAGTGTCACGGGCCAAGTGGGCCCGTCACACTTGCGGAGAGTGTTAAAATACCCATCACACATCTAAAGTTGGGACATAACTTGCCTAGTATATAAGCTTAGTGGACTACTCCTCCTATTGCCAATTGGTTTTAGAATGGAACCCCACTGGTCTTATGTGCTAGGCCCATACGCGCAAGTTACGCCATACATACCCACACGTCTCCGGGTTGGCCCACGGCCCATTGTCTAAATTGGACAAATATATTTCAATAGTACTTAGCTAAGACACAAATGATATTTTGGATGGATGTAGATCATTGATTATGATAGCCAGGGTCATATCATCGTCGACCGATATGCCAAAGCTCTTGAAATTCTCGATGGCGACAACACAAAGTGCTGGCAATATGAAGAGCACGAGATGTATGATTAATTGACTTATTTTAGTTATATATGTATATGTTTTTCCTCAGTATAATTATTTTTGTATGCATGTATATATGTAGTGACGGTGTTCGTGTTCACTATGCCAAATTGCTTGGTGATCTTGAGTTGGAGGTGAAGGGTGCACAGGCTGAGTTGGAATTGAGTTCGATGGTAACCTATAACGTATACGTTGACCTCAAGTTGGAGGATGACGAGGTTGGTTTCGACCACCCCGTCATGTTCGAATTCGAGGACCTTCGCATGGCCACGGACCAGTTTCCGTACCAGCTCCAACCAGGAGACAACATGGTTCATGTTGGTCGGTTCTTGGCAAGTCCGGGTAGTATCCCAAAGGTGAGCATGAGGATGTACGACTTTGCTACCCACAAGAAGAAAGGATTGCTGGTTCGTCGTATGAGGATCACAACTGCTTAATTAATTAAGCATGCTTCTAATCACGATGATGATTTAATAACTTACATATCATAAAAAATAAATAAAACTTAGGTTTGATATGGACATATTGTGTACCTTTTTTCATGAAGAAACCATTCAAGTGATCTAATTTAAATGCAAAAGAACACAAACTTGATCCATCACCATGACACAACATCACCGAATAGGTTAATATGTCGGCTTCCAAGGCTAAAATTTCTCTTCAGTTATTTGACCACAATCATGATACGCATATAGATATTCAATGGATTAGAAAATAAGCATCACATTTAGTGACCACAAGATCATGAATTTGAATTCTTACTCTCTTGTTAATACTTCGATCGTACGGACCTACAAAAATAATAATAAATAAAACTCAAAATTGAAACAAATTTTACCATCGTAATCTTAAAATTTCTGCTTCTTCCTCAATCTCATGCCTCTAATATTCCCTCTCCAGAAACCATAGCCATGGCATCTCACTGACCAATTCCATGTTTGTTGTTTATAATATTTTTTTAACTAAACAATTGTTTTAAGAAGACCAATAAATTTCTCTCTTGCTTTGCTCTCTCCTGGATCTGTAAGAGTACTGAAAAATCGCAATTTACACATGTCACATATAATTCGTACTTGTGAGTTACGAGTATGAAGAACATATTATATGTGGGGCTTTGGAAATGGTTATAAACTTAGCAAGTGACTAAGGGAGCATCTAGAGTACTAAAATCATTAATTGCAAGCTGAAGATGTGTTACGAAAAATGCTTATAAATTTAGCAATTAATTTTTCCACTGAGAAAATTAAAGCTGAAACATTAGAAGAAAGGATAGAAAATAGGGGATGATATGTACATGGAGAAAACTTGTAATTCGGATATGAATGGATCGGAAAACTTGTAATGATGGGTTATCTTCATTAATAGGGAACACGTAAAATGTATTTACTGATAATTTGTTAATTGCATGATTATTATTTATACTAAAAGAACATTTTGATACATAAGGTTCTTTAACGTTTCCTTTTGTTCTTTTAAAAGCTTGAAATTCTTTTTGACAACAACATAAATGACAGAGCATACGAGCCAGTAATGAAGTGTTGAGAATTTTGGGTAGAAACTGAACAAAGAAAGGTTTCTAATCTGAATTGCTCAACTTTTCATTTTCTACATTCTGCAAAAGCAACGTAAAAGCTTCTTATAAGCCTACTTACATAATTTATTGATAATTATAAATAAATAAACCATTATTTTAATCACAAACCCACTAACAATAGAGAGAAAGGTGGGATCTTAGCTACCACTAAATTAACTAAACAGATAAAATAATTCCTAAAATGCTAAATAACTATTAAATTTTGAATGAAATCTAACATTCCCTCTCAATTCAAAATTTATTCAAGATCAATATGATGCACTTCTCACCACAATCTTCTTAATTTGTAGATGTACTTCTCATATCCATCTCATACGTAGATGCACTTATCATCTTCTTTTTGTTTGATAGATGCAATTCTCATCTCCATCTTCAATTCTTGGTGCACTTTTCTCCATATAAAAGAGATTTTCTTCTTTTGCCATTTGCACCATATCTTCTTGACTTTCAACTTTAAATCTCCAATTTTTTTGCACATGCCCGAATTTCTTGTAATTGAAACATTGAGGCTTTCCCTTGTGCCAACAATCATCTTCTTTGTGATCAAATCTTGTGCAAATATCACATTGATGAACTTTGCATTTTCCATTTGAAGACGAAAACTTGGCTAGAAAAGCATCTTGAGTCTTACCTCCATTCTCTTCATCTCTCATAGTCCTTCTTTGATCCATGGCTTGAAGAGCATTGACTAATTCTGCAATGGTTATCTTTGAAAGGTCTTTTGAATCGTCAAAGGAGGACAGTTTTGATTCATACCTTTCGAGAAGGGTTACAAGAGGCTTATCCACCACCCTTTAACTAGAAATTCTTCACCAATTAATCTGATTTGATTAACAATGGACATAAGCTTACTTGCATATTCCTTGTCATTTTCAGATTTCTTCATCCTTTACATCTCAAACTCCCTTTTGAGATTCAAGATTTGCATGAGTCTTGTTTGATTGTTGCCTTCAAACTCTTCGTTGAGTGTATCCCATGCCTCTTTTGCTGATTCACAAGCCACTATGCTTGTAAAAACTTCCCCCGACACGGATGAGTATATGCAAAAGAGTGTCTTTGATCTCTGTAACACCCCGTAATTTTTAAGGGTATTTTTGAGCTTTACTCGTATGAAATATTGTTGCAAAATAATTATATAAGATATTGTTGTAAAATATTTATATAAGATATTCGTGTAGGATAATTGTGGACTCAGGCGGGCACCAGTATCGGCACCGGCATCATGTAAGATGGGTGGGTGGCTTGGTAGCTGTGTTAGCTTGGCCTAGAGTGTCACAAATATATGCAGGATAATTATGTAAAGTATTTGTGCAAGATATTTATATAAGATATTTGTGCACGGTAATTGTGCGAGGTAATTGCTTGAGATGTTTGTGCTAGATGGTGTACGAATATATTTAACCCGAGTTTAAGGAAATTAACACAAGTTGAGTTCGGTTAGGAATTAACGAAGTCGGCCTTTAAACCGCGACTTGACGCGACTTGCCGCGATCTGCTGCGACTAACCGCGACTCGCCGCGATCGCGGTAATGCCAAGATCTGGGCAGTGTCGTCTTCCTCGCGAGGCGGCCACTGTAGCGTCTGTGGGCAGGCCAAGTGGGCTTGCAACTTGCCCTTTGCCTTTGTCCCCTTGTCCTCGGCTTGTTCCCCCTGAGGTGGTTCGGATTTGTGTTATAAAAGGGGTGAAACCGAACCCTTTCTTTCTCTCTTCTTCTTCTCTCTTTCTCCTCTGTTTTCCCCTGTTTCACCATTGATGCACGAGCTGTGAGCTCGGTTTTGGGCTTGAATCGAGAGGCTTCGTGGGTTGGAGAAGGTTGCCAAGGTGTTAGGTGAAGCTTAGAGGTGCTTTGTGATCAATTCGAATGCAAGGCGAAGCTTGAATCGAGGTGGGTATTTTTCTCCCGCCATGGAAGCTGTCGAAGCTTTGCCACTGTTGATGAACCGCGACTGGCTGCGACTCGCCGCGATCGCGGTGAGGGCGTCCGAGTTGTGTGTCTTTTGGTTTGGCTTTGGGCTTGGCTCGATTCCTTTGGATTCTTTTCCTATTCTTTTAGATTCATTTATGAGGATATTTGATCTAAGTTAGGATCTTGTTATGAGTCGTTTCCTAGGGATTTTTATTCCAGATCTGTCCCCGTTTTGGACTCAGGGACCCGTTCTTAAGCTTTGTATGAACTCATCTATTCCAGGCAAGTGGTTATGAATTAATTTGAAATAATTAAAATATGATATTATATTAGGTTGTATATTCTGCTAGAATCAACGCTAATATAAGAAATATGCTGTAAACATGTGACTTGAGATTGTGATGTGATTTGTGATATGTGGAATTGCTTGTGATGTGTTTGTGTGAATTATTGGTGAAGCCCTTACTTAGTCTATTCATTAGACTAACTCTTGTATTTTTATATTTCTGTAACGTCATGGGGGTGTCGTCCGTCCGTTTCGGCACATGCAGATCCGAGAAGGCTAGAACGACTATGAAGATGAACGGTGTTTTCGACAAGTTGTTTTGTCGCTTTGTTTACAAGTTTTCCGCTGTGCTATTTTGTATTCTGTTAAAGACTTTTGCTATTGTATTTCTGATTATTGGGTCGTTTTTGGAATCGTGTAATTCCGCGACCATGTGGTTTAATAAAAGTTATGATTTTAGTATTGTAACTGTGTTTTAAGTCAGTTATGACGTCGGAAAATCCTGGGGTGACTTCGGGGTTTACGTCCGGAGTCATCGGCAGTAACACTTTCAAATAGGGTTAAATTTGGGGGTGTTACAGAAATGGTATCAGAGCCGAAAGTTTTTAAAACGGGTTTTGGGATTTAATGGACCATTTACTCATTTTGTTTGAAAGTGTTTTCAAACGGCTCTTGTGAACTCACAGGCGGCACCAGTACCGGCACCATGTAAGGTGGCTGAGTGGCTTGGTGGTTGGGGTAGCTTGGCCTGGTGATGTTACAGGTCCGGTTTGAAATATTTTCATTCGTTGAAATATTTTCACTTGTTTGAAATATTTGCGAAGGCTCTAAATTTTCAAAAGTGAAAAAGTTACACCGTTCATAGTCGTGCCTCTTCTCTTGAGTCTGTTAAGGTGAATCTCTAGTGAGACTTGAGTTCCCAGTTTCCTTGTTATGCTTTGAGGTTATAAGACTTGTGATATCACTCTTTTTGAGGAAATAGGAGTAGTATCTTGTGTGATTCGTTTCGAGGAACGTAGGAATGAGATGTTGTGATTATGTTTGGAGAAAAATTAAGGAATCTTAAAGGATTTAAGTTAGAGATGGCATAAGGCCGGTTATGATTAATGATATTAAGTTCGGATAATAAGTTTGTTAGTGAGGCGGAATCCTCTTTGGCTTAGTGCAAGTTTCGGGGTCGAAACTTAAAATAAGGGGGTAGTAATGTAACACCCCGTAATTTTTAAGGGTATTTTTGAGCTTTACTCGTATGAAATATTGTTGCAAAATAATTATATAAGATATTGTTGTAAAATATTTATATAAGATATTCGTGTAGGATAATTGTGGACTCAGGCGGGCACCAGTACCAGTACCGGCATCATGTAAGATGGGTGGGTGGCTTGGTAGCTGTGTTAGCTTGGCCTAGAGTGTCACAAATATATGCAGGATAATTATGTAAAGTATTTGTGCAAGATATTTATATAAGATATTTGTGCACGGTAATTGTGCGAGGTAATTGCTTGAGATGTTTGTGCTAGATGGTGTACGAATATATTTAACCCGAGTTTAAGGAAATTAACCCAAGTTGAGTTCGGTTATGAATTAACGAAGTCGGCCTTTAAACCGCGACTTGACGCGACTTGCCGCGATCTGCCGTGACTAACCGCGACTCACCGCGATCGCGGTAATGCCAAGATCTGGGCAGTGTCGTCTTCCTCGCGAGGCGGCCACTGTAGCGTCTGTGGGCAGGCCAAGTGGGCTTGCAACTTGCCCTTTGCCTTTGTCCCCTTGTCCCCGGCTTGTTCCCCCTGAGGTGGTTCGGATTTGTGTTATAAAAGGGGTGAAATCGAACCCTTTCTTTCTCTCTTCTTCTTCTCTCTTTCTCCTCTGTTTTCCCCTGTTTCGCCATTGATGCACGAGCTGTGAGCTCGGTTTTGGGCTTGAATCGAGAGGCTTCGTGGGTTGGAGAAGGTTGCCAAGGTGTTAGGTGAAGCTTAGAGGTGCTTTGTGATCAATTCGAATGCAAGGCGAAGCTTGAATCGAGGTGGGTATTTTTCTCCCGCCATGGAAGCTGTCGAAGCTTTGCCACTGTTGATGAACCGCGACTGGCCGCGACTCGCCGCGATCGCGGTGAGGGCGTCCGAGTTGTGTGTCTTGTGGTTTGGCTTTGGGCTTGGCTCGATTCCTTTGGATTCTTTTCCTATTCTTTTAGATTCATTTATGAGGATATTTGATCTAAGTTAGGATCTTGTTATGGGTCGTTTCCTAGGGATTTTTATTCCAGATCTGTCCCCGTTTTGGACTCAGGGACCCGTTCTTAAGCTTTGTATGAGCTCGTCTATTCCAGGCAAGTGGTTATGAATTAATTTGAAATAATTAAAATATGATATTATATTAGGTTGTATATTCTGCTAGAATCAACGATAATATAAGAAATATGCTGTAAACATGTGACTTGAGATTGTGATGTGATTTGTGATATGTGGAATTGCTTGTGATGTGTTTGTGTGAATTATTGGTGAAGCCCTTGCTTAGTCTATTCATTAGACTAACTCTTGTATTTTTATATTTCTGTAATGTCATGGGGGTGTCGTCCGTCCGTTTTGGCACATGCAGATCCGAGAAGGCTAGAACGACTATGAAGATGAACTGTGTTTTCGACAAGTTGTTTTGTCGCTTTGTTTACAAGTTTTCCGCTGTGCTATTTTGTATTCTGTTAAAGACTTTTGCTGTTGTATTTCTGATTATTGGGTCGTTTTTGGAATCGTGTAATTCCGCGACCATGTGGTTTAATAAAAGTTATGATTTTAGTATTGTAACTGTGTTTTAAGTCAGTTATGACGTCGGAAAAGCCTGGGGTGACTTCGGGGTTTACGTCCGGAGTCATCGACAGTAACGCTTTCAAATAGGGTTAAATTTGGGGGTGTTACAATCTCTTTGCCACATCTTTTTTCATGTTTCTTCATTTGTGCTAGAGTTTGATTTTGTAAAAGAGGGGTGTGATGAATCACTCTCAACAACTTCCAACAAACTCAAACCTTTCAAATACGACTTCATTTTGATGGCCTATGAATAGTAATTTTCTCCTTTGAATATGGGAATTTGAATAGAAAAAGTGTTTGAGGCCATTGAAGGTTGGATGAAACCTCGAGCTTGGATACCACAATAATGAGAATTTTGGATAGAAATCGAACAAAGAAAGTGATGCGTTCCGGGCTCCCAAAACGCGAGTTAGAGCGGATCTAGGTAGAAGGCGGGACGGATCTCTCTTGCTCGATGAAGGTTGCGAATGCCGCGGGATGATTTGGGGCTCGCGGTAGTGACCGCGATCGCGGAGCAGGTCGCGAGTCGCGGGGTGGTTCGAATGGGTGGGGGATCTCGGCTGTGGCCGAGAGCCAAGTTTGGTGAAGGGGGACGAGTGCAATGGCGGGAAGGGTTCGGTGGCTTGCGAGAGTGGTTCGGTTGTCGGCGGTTGCGGCGGAGGCGTGGTTGATCTCGAATGAACCCAAGCGGCAGGAGCAAGCTCAACGGCAGCCTAAGTTTAATTCAATTCAACGTACTTTATTAATTAGGTAAAGAATGTCTTATATAGGAGCCAAAACAAGGTTCTTGCCCGACGGGCCTGAAAACATAAGTGGATCGGCCCTTTTGGCATAAGAGAGGCCCGACATCCTGAACTAGAAACTTGCCAAATATGGAAACATCCAAATATAGTAAATGCTAAAAATGGTAACTTTCCAAACTTAGAAACATTCTAAGAATAAAAACTGCTAAGAAAGGAATCTGCTAAATACGAGAAATATTAAAAATAGAAAGTGTCTCTGAATGTCTCGAAATTGGCATGTGAACCTCACAATACCAAAACAACTCAAATGGCATGAGAAGTGCCGAGGAAATATCCAAGCGCCTCGGTGTTGCACGCTGTCAATGTTGTGACCGGGGTCGCATCACTCTCCCCCCCTTTGCTGCGAAACGTCGCCGTTTCGCTAATGTTGTCGTCCGGGGGTACGGTAGGCCGCAAGCTTCCGGGCTAAAAAATGAAGCGACACCGGTGCAAGTTTGGCTACTGCGGGTTCGTCCTTGTGTGCATCTCCAGCGGCACAGTGCTCATCTCAAGTCCAACTCGGTTTTCCTTGCGCCGTAGCCACGACGAATCCGGGGGCAGGGCCAGCGCTTGCGCAACGCTGGGGGCAAGAGGGAGCTCATCAGGAGGGACATCATCAAACACCTACAAGAGAGATAGAACAAGAGGGGGTAACTCATAGGGATCCTCTAATAAAGAAAGTCACGCGGAAGGAGAAATAGGAGAACGTCCCAGAAAAGATGGAGTAAACGCCCGTGAGTGAGTCAGCAAAGAGCGATGCTGGACTCGGCCCTGCATAGGCGGCACCAGGGTGCCGGCATCGGGATCAAGGGGTTGCGGGAGCGCTTGTAGAGGAAACCCAGGTGGTGTCGCCGACTGTTGAATGGCCATGGTCGCGGTAGGTTCGGCCGTGGTCGCCGTGTGGACAGAAGTGATATATCGTGCTTCTGCGGCCTTTGTGCGGTTCCTCTCCACATGGTCATGTAAGATCTCCTGAGGCGACATAGGGAGAAGAGTGACTCGCCTACCGCCATGCATAAAGATATAAGTGTTGAGGAACCCGTCATGGATTGTCTTTCTATCAAACTGCCAAGGTCTACCAAGTAAAAGATGAGTAGCATTCATAGACACAACATCACATAAAACAGTATTTTGGTATTGACTAATTTGAAATGGGATGCGGCATTGCCTGTGTACCGCATCACCCTGACCTTCAGAAAGCCACTGAAGACCATAGGGCTGAGGGTGTGGCTGCGTCGGTAACTGAAAGTGTCAGACCACCTTCTCACTCACAATGTTCCAACACAAACCACCATCTATTATCACGCTGAGGGAGGCATGCTGGACCAGACATCTGGTATGGAAGAGGTTCTCTCTCTGGTCCATCAGGGGCACCTCCGTCACAGTGAGAGCATGCTGCACGAAAAGGCTCAGAGGGGTACCCGCAGATAAATCATGGGGCGCACAAGTGTACCCAGCGTCATGAGGAGCGTAGTCTTGCTGCTCGGGAGCTATCTCCTCGTCTGGCTCATCATCAAAGGACTCATATCCTGGGGCCTGGGTGAACAGAATCTTTTTCGCATTGGGGCAGTCGCGCTGGATGTGGCCACGACCGCTGCAACGAAAACAGGCCTGGTCGCGGGTCTTATCAGTGCTTCCTGTGGGCTCCCGAATCGAGGCAGGTGGCACAGTAGGGAGCGATGCCTCTTGGCCATAGGTCGGGGGCTGAGTGTGTATGGTCTGCACTGGAGAGGACACATCAGTAGAAACAGAAGGAGTATGGTTAGTGTCATACATGAGAGACGAATTCTGGGACCAAGGGGTCCATCTCCGGAGTTGATGCTGTTGGTGGATCAGCATCGCCGTATGAGTCAGTTCGTTCAGGTCCCGTATTGGTAGTATCTCCAACTAGTCTCGGATATTGGGATTCAACCCACTCAGAAACCTGGTCCGCATAGTAGCAGGGGCGATGCTCATGCCCGCCTTGTAATATAAATCCTCGAGTGTGGCGAAAAACTCGAGCGGCGTTTGGTTGCCCTGGTGAGCGAGCGCAATGTCCATCCGCATGCGGTTTTGAAAGTCGTCCGGGACATATTTGCGGTGCATGATGAACTTCAACTGGTGCCACTAGTCAATAGGCTCAAGGCCTCTTTGTTCCCTATTAGTACAGAAACGATACCACCAACATCAGGCCGCGCCACGAAACTGCAGAGTAGCAACATCGACTTTCTCGTACTCCTCATACTGACAGTGTCGCAGAGCGTGTTCTGTAGCCTACAACCAATCTAAAACCACAGCAAGATCATAATCACCATGAAAATGCTCTATAGTTACCTTGATCTCGCGACGAATGGCATAGGGGTTGGGCCCGTGTTGACGGTTAGGGAAATGTCGAGCTGCATGATCCGGATCAGGGTAAGGTTCGTCCAGCTCGTCATCATAATCATCCTGGATGGGGCGAGGGCGACGCTGAAGACGGTGGGCATGATCCTCGGCGCAGGGCTGCTAGCTGGCACACGGGTCATTGCGGTGGCATCGGGATCCTCGGCGGGATGTAATCCGGCGGAAAAAGCTGGCTCTCAACTGGGTCATCGAATGGTGGATGAAAGTGGAATACCAATAACCTCAAAACCCTCCTCATCAATTTCAATTAAAAGCAATGGGAGTCACATACCTGGGTCGTGGGGCGGAACACGAAACAGTGTCGGGATCGCGGTTGGTCGTGGGGCGCAACGGCACCGTCTGTGGTGTCCGGCCACTGGCGTGGCCGCGAGCTGCGTCTCGGTGGCGCTCAATGGCATCCTGACGTGCTTCGTCCCGTTGCATGGACTCATAACGCCGACGTCGGTCAGTGGCGTCGACGTAAAGGTAAAGCCCCAACTCGGTGGCGGGGGACTCGTGCTCGGCGGAGCCGTAGGCAAAGTCGTCCGCTGGGGTTGGTATCTATTGAAGCCATGGTCCTCCTGCTGGGACTCAATGATGGAGTCCAGGCGCCGAAGACCCGGCTAGAGCTGAGAGGTCGAGGGCATCGGATCCTTTCCTTTTTCCAGGCGCCGCGTGGTGTCGGTAGTGGTCGCGGGTGCCAACAGAAGATCAACAGCAGCTGAGTCGGCTGGAATAGAGGGAGTCGCAGTCGCGGCTGTTTTGGCCGCGGTCGCGGTGTGGGCCGCGGTCGCGGGAGCTGTGGCCGCGGTTGAGGCAGTGATGGTCGCAGCTTGGGAGGCAATAATCCACTGGGCCTCCTCAAGCTGGGCACGTACTGCCGCTATCTCCCGGGCATGAGCTTCGTCAGTGGCCTAGCGAGGTGCGAGAACTTCGTCTGATTCTGTCCCTAAAGACACCATGGGAAACACGCAAAAAGAGCAGAAACAAACACAAAAGGTAACAAAAACAAAGGACAAAATAGATCAAATCAAACCCACAATGTCTCACGTAGGTCACTAATCTGGGTAAAGCCATGAGGGCGGAGTGGTTAGGCTGACTCAGCGTGGACTAAACCAACACAAAAACCACACTAACCTCACAATTCAGATGCCAAAAGCAGTGACTACATAAGAAGTAATCTAGCATGCAATCCCTAGAATCCACAAAGAAAGAATACGAGGATGTGGGCTTAATGGACCTGTGTCAATAGTGAATCGGCTTCGCCGAGATCGCTTGAGGCTTTTGTTTTTCTAATTCGATGGCTGATTTTTTTTTGAAAACCGAATGCCTCTTTTTTTTTTATAAATTGACACAAGTTTTGATTGTAGACGAGGAGCAAGAGTGCACGGCCAAGCAAAGTCCACGACTAGGGTTAGGGTTTCTCACGGGTTCACTCATTTTTTTTTAAAATTTTATTAGGGGTCTCTCGGTCTTGAACAAAGGCTTAGGAGAGCCACAAATTCAACCTAGGGTAGGGGATTGTTGGTGACAACCAACAACAACACAAACTGAAACCAAAAGGAGCAACAACAATGGCGGCAAGCCACATAAACGAAAGGCGGAAGCAAGGAAATTAAAAGACTGAAGTTGTAACGTGAGAACAAAGCGAGTAAGAAAGGACCAACCTTGTACCCCTGAATCTGATAATAGTTGATGCATTCCGGGCTCCCAAAACGCGAGTCAGAGCGGATCTAGGTAGAAGGCGGGACGGATCTCTCTTGCTCGATGAAAGCTGCGAATGCTGCAGGATGATTTAGGGCTCGCAGTAGTGACCGCTATCGCGGGGCAGGTCGCGGGGTGGTTTGAATGGGTGGGGGATCTCGGCTGTGGCCGAGAGCCATGTTTGGTGAAGGGGGACGAGTGCAATGGTGGGAAGGGTTGGGTGGCTTGCGAGAGTGGTTCGGTTGCCGGCGGTTGCGGCGAAGGCGTGGTTGATCTCGAATCAATCCAAGCGGCGAGAGCAAGCTCAACGGCAGCCTAGTTATAATTCAATTCAACGTACTTTATTAATTAGGTAAAGAATGTCTTATATAGAAGCCAAAACAAGGTTCTTGCCTGATGGGCCTGAAAACATAAGTGGATCGCCGCTCTTGGCACAAGAGAGGCCCGATATCCTGAAATAGAAACTTGCCAAATATGGCAACATCCAAATATAGTAAATACTAAAAACGGTAACTTTCCAAACTTAGAAACATTCTAAGAATAGAAACTGCTAAGAAAGGAATCTGCTAAATACGAGAAATACTAAAAATAGAAAGTGTCTCTGAATATCTCAAAATTGGCATGTGAACCTCACAATACCAAAACAACTCAAATGGCACGAGAAGTGCCGACGAAAAATGCAAACGCCTCGATATTGGACGATGTCAATGTCGTGACCGGGGTCGCATAAGAGAGGTTTCTAATCTGAATTGCTCAACGTTTCATTTTCTTCATTCTGCAAAAGCAACAAGCTTCCTATAAGCCTACTTACATAATTAATTGATAATTATATTATAAATAAAACAAACCACTATTCTAATCACTAACCCACTAACAAATACCACTAACATGCAATATAGAGGGAAAAGTGGAGCATAATCCTAGCTACCACTCAATTAACTAAATAGATAAAATAATTCCTAAATGCTAAATAGCACAAAATATTCTTACAATCCATTCTCTTAAAAGTGGAGCATAATCCTAGCTACCACTCAATTAACAGGTTATAATATTCTTATAATCCATTCTTTCCAAAACAAAGCACAAAATATTCTCTGCCATAAAATTCGTATGCACTTAAATAAATCTGTAATATTGTTAACATAAATTCTTTCCAAAATGGACCAAAGAAGATTCAATAAATCTGCATTGCAATAATAAATGCATTGGAAACAAATGATTTGTTTAAAAATATGAACTTGCAAATCTACTATCTATCTACTAAAGTAGAACTTTCTTATGCCACATGTCATCCCATAAATAAACCATGCCATTATATGTCACTTGTCATATTCTCAATTTTTCAAGTAATAAAATTTTATTTTAACAATCAATATATATCTTGATTCTTTCCAACTATATTTGTAATCTCTAAGATTACTAAAATAAATCTAATATCAATAAGAAAATTTGTAATCTTAACAATAATCCACCTAATCTTTTACATCTTTCCATCATAAACTAATCTTATATAAACAAATACACTTGGATAAAAAATAGAAAAAAATAAATAAATTTCCATAATTATATAACATTTTTTCCTTTTAAATAATTTATATCTCGATCTTATTAGGACCTTAATTTATACATTCATTTTCTAAACATTCATAAATATGTAGTGTGTAAGTGATTAATTAGCATCTTATAATAGGTCAATGATGTGCACTTTTTATTTGCATTGTAAAACTACAAATATTTGCAATAAAAAATAATATACAAAATCTTAGAAATAAATGTCTTGTAATGATACATTATTACATACTATATACTTAAATTAAATAAGATATAAATTATTACTTAGTAATGCAAACTTTCTAATTATTAGCTTAGTACGAAATAAATTATTAAAGATAGTTTTCAATATTGAGCTATAAGTGTACTTACATTAATTTCATAAACCTATTTTTGAAAAATCTTATTTATTGTATCTATTTTATACTGTCGTGGTCCTGGAAGGACGTATAGAAATATATATGTAATTTATTTAATGGATATAATCATAAGATTCAATTACATTTTCTTGGTCAAAGTATTATACTAGTGTAGTACCCATGTCTTGTACGAGATTTGTTTGTTTTTTTATATTTAAGAAAAAAGTACAAAAAAATTATTTATTTAATTGATATAGAAATATGTAGATAGTGACTGTTCTAAAAGTAGATGAATGCTAATATAAAAAAGGAATAAACGAATACAAAATATTAAAGAGATTAACAAAATACATAATCGAAAGAGAGGCGGAACTCTTCAGAACTTTACTAATAGTAAAAATTGGCTATGTAGTTTCAAAATGGGGATAGTCACATCCCTAACATCAATACTACTAAAGCGATAAAGAATAATCAAAATGCTCATCTAATACATGAAAATAATACCATAAACATAAAATATCGTAAGATGTTCAAAATTGCTATTAATTATGAAAAACTTCCTTGTATAGTACAATGGTTGTAGTATTTGATCATTTTTTGTTTTTGTCGCATATCAAAATCTTAAAACCTTTCTTGCTAGTAACTCTTGATGATGCAACATAAAACTGACTATGAGTGATGTTTTTGTCGCATATCAAAATCTTAAAACCTTTCTTGCTAGTAACTCTTGATGATGCAACATAAAACTGACTATGAGTGAAAATAAGGCATGGAAGATACAAACCGACATTTGTAAGAGATTGGCCTTAGCTATTGTTTATTGTCATAACAAAACAGACAGTCAAGGAAAAATGTCTTCGTTGAAACTTGAACGGGTATGAAGTGTTTGATGGTGACATGAGCATGCGATGAATCAAAATTGTATGTCCAATATTGTTGCTGAAATAATTCTTCTTGTATGACATGGCTGCCCAGCTGCATGGTTATCAATCTTGTCTAATTACATAAACCTGAAGACTGATCAATATTTCGAAGAAACATAATAGGGACCCCAACCTTAAGTTTCAGTACATGATTTGGGACACCAGAACATCTAATATTGTTCAAGTAGTCAGACGTATAAACACTTGCATTGCTGTCTGCAATAAAACCTGTCTTGCAAAGGCTATCCGAATTGAGATAGACCTTCTCATTACCAAGTAACAAAGACAATATATAGTCATTAACTCTATTTACCTCTTCATGTGTTGGTGCAAGAATTGCTCGTTCTTCAAAGTATTTCGGAGACAACTAATTGTCCAAAAGAGGGATAAAATAAACTTAATAATTGTTGAAATCAGATCTAAGTCATAATCATTCACCAATAGTTCATCGGGAATTTGTATTTGTGCTTAATACCTATTCAAAAAATTCTTTGGCTTCTTGGATATCATAATCAGATGTACCTTGTTGAACCCTCATGTTTCTTGTCAAATTAAGAAATTTGCAATATTCCCGCAAATAAGAGGAAATAATGGTGGCAAGAATAATATCTTAGTTGCTTCCTTTTGTGATAATGGGTAGAATTTGCCTAAAGTCTCCACCAAATACTATGACTTTCCCTCCAGCAGGTTATACTAAACTAAGACGGTTTGTAGCCCGTAAAATATCTCTTAATGTCCTGTCTAATGCTTCAAAACAGAATCTATTCGTCATCGGAGTATCATCCTAGATAATAAGTTTGGCAGCACAAATCAATTCAGATAGTTCCGTACCTAAACATAAGTTGTAAGGTTAACAAAATCCTAACTTGTGGAGATAATCAAACAATTTCATTTAGGTGTTGTGAAGTTTAGCCAATTTTTTTTTCTTTTGTTGCAAGAGGAGAGACCTAGCCTAGCGAATTGCTTTTGTGATTTGGGTGAGAGTTGGACAATCTATGTTCCTTTTCATGATTTGCCTGGATTCATCATGGCTTTAATAAGCTCATATCATTTTATAGTTATATACTAGTGTAGTACCCATGTCTTGTACGAGATTTTTTTTATATATATTTAAGAAAAAAGTACATAAAAATTATATATTTAATTGATATAGAAATATGTAGGTAGTGACTGTTCTAAAAGTAGATGAATGCTAATATAAAAAAGGAATAAATGAATACAAAATATTCAAGAGATTAACAAAATACATAATCGAAAGAGAGGCGGAACTCTCCATAACTTTACTAATAGTAAAAATTGGCTATGTAGTTTCAAAATGGGGATAGTCACATCCCTAACATCAATACTACTAAAGTGATAGAGCATAATCAAAATGCTCATCTAATACATGAAAATAAAACCATAAACATAAAATCTCATAAGATGTTCAAAATTGCTATTAATTATGAAAAACTTCCTTGTATACTACATTGGTTGTATTATTTGATCTTTTTTGTTTTTGTTGCATATCAAAATCTTAAAACCTTTCTTGCTAGTAACTCTTGATATGCAACATAAAACTGACCATGAGTGAAAACAAGGCGTGGAAGATACAAATCGACATTTGTAAGAGATTGGCCTTAGCTATTGTTTATTGTCATAACAAAATAGACACTCAAGGAAAAATGTCTTCGTTGAAACTTGAACGGGTATAAAGTGTCTGATGGTGACATGAGTATGCGATGAATCAAAATTGTATGTCCAATATTGTTGCTGAAATAATTCTTCTTGTATGACATGACTGCCGAGCTGCGTGGTTATCAATCTTGTCCAATTACATAAACCTGAAGACTGATCAGTATTTCGAAGCAACATAATAGGGGACCCCAATATTAAGTTTCAGTACATGATTTGGGACACCAGAACATCTAATATTGTTCAAGTAGTCACACGTATAAACACTTGCATCGGTGTCTACAATAAAACCTGTCTTGCAAAGGCTATCCGAATTGAGATAGACCTTCTCATTACCAGGTAACAAAGACAATATATAGTCCTTAACTCTATTTACCTCTTCATGTGTTGGTGCAAGAATTGCTCGTTCTTCAAAGTATTTCGGAAACAACTAATTGTCCAAAAGAGAGGGATAAACAAACTTAATAATTGTTGAAATCAGATATAAGTCATAATCATTCACCAATAGTTCATTTGGAATTTGTATTTGTGTTTAATACCTATTCTAAAAATTCTTTGGCTTCTTGGATATCATAATCAGATGTACCTTGTTGAACCCTCATGTTTCTTGTCAAATTAAGAAATTTGCAATATTCCCGCAAATAAGAGGAATTAATGGTGGCAAGAACAATATCTTAGTTGCTTCCTTTTGTGATAATGGGTAGAATTTGCCTAAAGTCTCCACCAAATACTATGACTTTCCCTCCAGCAGGTTATACTGAACTAAAAGGGTTTATAGCCCGTAAAATATCTCTTAATGTCCTTGTCTAATAATGCTTCAAAACAGAATCTATTCGTCATCGGAGCTTCATCCTACATAATAAGTTTGGCAGCACAAATCAATTCAGATAGTTCCGTACCTAAACATAAGTTGTAAAGTTAACAAAATCCTAACTTGTGGAGATAATCAAACAATTTCATTTAGGTGTTGTGAAGTTTAGCCAATTTTTTTTTTCTTTTGTTGCAAGAGGAAGGACCTAGCCTAGCCAATTGCTTTTGTGATTTGGGTGGGAGTTGGACAATCTATATTCCTTTTCATGATTCGCTTGCATTTATCATGGCTTTAATAAGCTCATATCATTTTATAGTTATATACTAGTGTAGTACCTATGTCTTGCACGAGATTTGTTTATTTTTTCTTATATTTATGAAAAGATATATAAAAATTATATATTTAATTGATATAGAAATATGTAGGTAGTGACTGTTATAAAAGTAGATGAATGCTAATATAAAAAAGGACTGATTGAATACAAAATATTGAAGAGATTAACAAAATACATTATCGAAAGAGAGACGAAACTCTCCATAACTCTATTAATAGTAAAAATTGGCTAAGTAGTTTCGAAACAGGGATAGTCACATCCCTAACATCAATACTACTAAAACGATAAAACATAATCAAAATGCTCATCTAATACATGAAAATGAAACCCTAAACATAAAATCTCGTAAGATGTTCAAAATTGCTATAAATTATGAAAAAATTCCTTGTGCTCTACATTGGTTGTAGCATTAGATCCTTTTTTGTTTTTGTCGCATATCAAAATTTTCAAACCTTTCTTGCTAGTAACTCTTGATGATGCAACATAAAACTGACCATGAGTGAAAACATGGTGTGGAAGTACATGTGTCAAACGGGTCGAGTCCGGGTTTAAGCGTATTGGGTCGGGTCAATTACGGGTCAGGTCGATTGTGGGTTAAAATTTGCGGGTCGAATGTGGGTCGGGTCGTTGCGGGTCAGGTATGGGTTCGGGTCGACCTAGCGGGTCGAGAGCGCCTTGTCAAATGTTTATAAAATGAGTATTAAAATAATATTTTAATTAAAACAAAACAAAAATCAGAAAATTATTATATAATATTTTAATAATAAAATATATCATAATATTTAATATATAAAATACGAATACATTTGTATTGACCCAATCTAGAAATTTTTCGGTCAAACGGGTCAGGTCACTTATAACCCAATACTTTTCGGGTCGTGTCTCAACCCAGCAAACACGGGTCAGGTCGGGTTTGCGGGTCGGGTCAAAATTTGACAGCTCAATGTGGAAGATACAAACCGACATTTATAAGAGATTAGCCCTAGCTATTGCTTATTGTCATAGCAAAACAGATACTCGAGGAAAAATGTCTTCGTTGAAGCTTGAACGGGTATGAAGTGTCTGATGGTGACATGATCATGCGAGGAATTAAAACTGTATGTCCAATATTATTGCTGAAATATTTTTTCTCGTATGATATGATGCCGAGCTGAGTGGTTATCAATCTTGTCTGATTGCATAAATTCGAAGACTGATCAATATTTCGAAACAACATAATAGGGACCCCAACCTTAAGTTTCAGTACATGATTTGGGACACCAGAACATCTAATATTGTTCAAGTAGTTAGACGTATGAAAACACTTGCATCACTGTTTGTAATAAAACATGTCTTGTAAAGGCTATCCGAACTGAGATAGACTTTCTCATTACTAGGTAACAAAAAGAATATATAGTCATTATCTCTATTTACCTCTTCATGTGTTGGTGCAAGAATTGCTCGTTGTTCAAAGTATTTCAGAGACAACTGATTGTCATAAATAAAGGGATAAATAGACTTAACAATTGTTGGAATCATATCCAAGTCATAATCATTCACCAAGAGTTCATCAGAAATTTGTATTTGTGCTTCCCCATCATTATCATCACCTATAGAATTCTACGATGCTTAATACCAATTGAAAAACTTCATTTGCTTCTTCGATATCATAATCAGATGTACCTTGTTGAACCCTCATGTTTCTTGTCAAATTAAGAAATTTTCAATATTCCCACAAATAAGAGGAATTAATGGTAGGAAAAACAATATCTTGTCTGCTTTCTTTTGTAATAACGGGTAGGATTTGCCTAAAGTCTCCACCAAATACTATAACTTTCCCTCCAAATGTTATACTGAACTAAGGGGATTTGTAGCCCATAAAGTATCTCTTAAAGTTATGTCTAATGCTTCAAAATAGAATCTATTCATCATCGGAGCTTCATCCTAGATAATAATTTGGCAGCACAAATCAATTCAGATAGTTCCGTACCTGAACTTAAGTTGTAAAGTTAACAAAACCCTAACTTGTGGAGATGATCAAACCATATTAACTACGACCAATAAGTAGATTAAAAAATAATATTAATACACGATTTCTATTTAGCGCCCCGACAAAATTGCTATTTAACGCTCTGGTCCATCCGTGATGGGCCAAACCGCTTCATCTGTGGCGGACGGAGATGACTCATCCGTGATGGGCCAAAATGTTTCATCCGTCACGGACGAAACATGTCCATCTGTCACGGATGAGGTTAACAACCATAAACATTAAATGTTACTTGTCTCCACCTAACAACATTAACTATCGTCATATTCTAACATATTACAGCCAAAATTAAACCCTAAACCTCATTCACTCATTCCCTTCCATCCCACAACACCTTTTCCATTCTTTTCCATTAGTTTGATTCTTTCCATGGCAAATGAAGATAATTTTTTGAACTTCAATGGTGGAGAAGATGTTTCAAGAGATTATCATCACAATGAGGTATGTTTTTTAAGTTTTTACATTACATGTTAGTGGAATTAAGAGTTTTATGGTTCTTTCTTGTGAATGTCTATATGTTGAGTTCTTCTTTGGAAAAACAAACACTTTCTTAAAGTAATTCTCAATAGTTGTTACTATATATTCATAAAAACTTCATCTTTGATTATGTTGTACTAAAAAGTTGGAGATTTTGTGTATAAAACTACATGTTTGAGTGTTTGGCGTTGTTATACTGCATTTTTACTAGATCTTTGCAAGTGTAAAAACTTCGTTCGTAAATTGTTTTTTGGACAGAAAGGCGTCCGTGACGAATGGATGTGCTTCGTCCGTCACAGACGGAATGCATCTATACGTCACGGATGGAATGCATCCATCAATCACAGACGGATTTATTTTACAGAAAATACATGCTAACTTGTTGTTTTATTTCAATAGAAGAACAATTTTGTGAACAACGGTATTAACAATCTGTCCCTGAATGACTGGGACATGCCACCACCGTCCTTTTCACTTGGGTTGTTTAGCGAAAGTTGTGCGCCTCAACAACCGCATGTACCGTTATTAGATGGTTTAGCTCGTAGTGGAATTTCGTCCGTAAAGTGGGAGGCTCCACCTCAGTTTGGGTTCCCGACATTACACACACAACCACAGTTTAATTTCCTACACCTGAAGAAGTTATTGTTTCAGAAGATTATTCAGAGAAGTTTACCACGAGTGAAGTATTCAGCTTCAGAGAAGATGCAATTAAATGGGCTAGACAAATTGGGTTTGATAATCACTTCTTCATCACTATTGGTCGGGATAGAAACCTTGGTGGAGGAAGCCTTCGGAAGACACAACCGAAGTGTGAAAAAGAGGGAACTTACATTCCTAAAAATGAAAACAGAGTAAGGGAAAGAACAAGGAGTAAAAAATGTGGGTGCCCATTCAGATTGTTGTGTCAAGAACAACCGAGAGACTCATGGAAGATCAAGGTAGTTGTTGGAACCCACAACCATGTCATTGGTGATGACTTGTACGGGCATGCATTCGCTGGCAAGATGACACCTGAGCAGAAGAAGTTGTGTAAGTCCATGATAGAAAATCATAATAAACCATCCAAGTTTGCAACAGCACTTAACCAGGACCCAAAAAACTGCACTAAAATGAAGCAAGTGTACAAAGTCCGACATAGTGGGATGGAAGGAAGAACCGTGGTCCAAGAGTTCTTCCATAAGTGTAAGGAGAACAACTATTTTATGGAGTATAGGTCGGATCCAACGACCAATAAGATTGCCGACATTTTCTTTTCCAGTCCAGACTCCATGAAACTCCTAAAGGCATTTCCGTACGTTCTTTTGTTAGACTCCACATATAGCACAAATAGGTTAGTATAACACGTCTATATGCTATATCTACTTGTTGATATGTTTATTCATTACGCAAATGACACATCTACTTGTGCATATATGACTTGCCTTTTCCAAGCGTGAATGATATTGACCGAATATCGTGTCTATACTACCATGTGGAGTAGTCAAGAAGTCTTTCAAACTAGAGTGTGCTCCTTCAACCCTATAGTTAGTACAAAAGAGTTTAAAGTTTGAGCATACACAAGCTTTTTGTTCTCTCCATAAATTGTCCGTCACGTATGGATGAAATTCATATGTGACGAACAAAACACTGT
The DNA here is from genome assembly GCA_027886185.1 of Rheum nobile. Taxonomy (NCBI): domain Eukaryota; kingdom Viridiplantae; phylum Streptophyta; class Magnoliopsida; order Caryophyllales; family Polygonaceae; genus Rheum; species Rheum nobile. The sequence goes on along the minus strand of WOAB01000308.1, from coordinate 176,410 downwards.
TGTTCGTCACGTGTGGATGGGATCCACACATGACGGACGACTCACCTTTGTCTGTCATGTGTGGACTCCATCCACACGTGACAAATAGTTTATGCAGAGAACAAAATGCAGTGAAAATTTAGCAAATGTGACGAGTAGATATAGCATATAGACGTGTTATACCTGCACAAGTAGATGTGTCATTATGCAAATGCCTTTTCTCAAAAGATTTTTATTCATTATGCAAATGCTTGGAAAGGCAAGTGTCCATCCACACATCTACTTATGCAGGGAATAAAAAGCTTGTGTATGCTCAAACTTTAAACTCTTTTGTACTAACTATAGGGTTGAAGGAGCACACTCTAGTTTGAAGGACTTCTTGACTACTCCACATGGTAGTATAGACAAGATATTCAGTAAATATCATTCAAAGATGGTTAGCCAAGTAAAGGACATCAAGGGGACCTTCAACGAGAGTGTATAAAACATGATGACTCTTGTGACAGGAACTGGTGTTTTCAAGCGGTTGAAGTACAAAGTATCTAAGGTTGCACTTGACCGCTTGACAGAGGAATACAAAAAAGGGGACAATCCGTTTTGTGACAAGATCTGTAGATGCCAGATGAGGGTGAGAGATGGATTGCCGTGTGTGCATGACATCGCTAGAAATGTGACAAGTTCAATCCCTATTAACTATTAAGCCTTCAGCGTTGCATCCGTTTTGGAGACAATTGAGTTTGTCAGAAGTGTGAGACAAAGGTGAGGCTGAGGTGAAGCGCAGAGTCACAAGATCTTTGATGGATCAATTTTATACGGACCAGTTCCCCAATCTGTCAATAGATGATCAAGAAAAATGTGTCTCACGACTTTACGAAATAGCTCGCCCCGAGGGGACTAGTCTGCAAGAGCCGACTATTATGAGGCATAAGGGACGACCAATGGGAGCTTCAAACAAAGATACCACTAAAAGACATCCTTCTTCATGGGAGAACACAAACAAAGATATGGAAGGGACACCTCCCAAGAAGCAACGAGGTAGGCAACTGAGTATGTTCTCCATTCTTTTGTAGATGGCCCTATCAGAGGCATCATCATTGCCTCCAGTATTTGTCATGTGAGAGCATGCACATGATGCCTCTGCTGCTTGTCTATATGATCTATTCGTTCCTCAACTGATGGCGTTTAAACCTTCTTCCACAAGAAAGAGACGAGGTCGCAAGACGACTTAAATGCTATTGTACTTGCACATTGTAAGGATATTGTGATCCATGATTGTAATGCTATTGTAAGCCGACTTAAATGCTATTGTACTCGCCTTGGTGCGTAAGAGATCTTTGTTTTCTGTCCCGTCTTTGGAGAAGTATAGTTTTTTCTACGTAACCCCGAATTGAGTGATTCCTATGCCAAATTAAATATAAAGCTGTCAACTATAACTCTTCCAAATTTCAGCGCGTTTGGACAAGGGAATTAAAAGTTATGGCGATTCCAAAATCGTGTCGCAGTTCGGCACGGTTTGCTACAAACCTTGCCAATATGTCCTATACAGTGCGCCTTGCTGATTCTAGGATTTAGCTTCATGAATGTGGCATGGTCTGTGACAAACCGTGCCACAATTTGTTCCATGCTCCGCTTCACTTTCTGTAAATCACAAACCGTGCGGTTATGTCACAAACCCTGCCAATCCCATCAGACCCGAATTGTTATTTTTTCGACCCCTTTATATTAGGACATTATAAATATTTTTTCAAGCTTTTTTTAGGCACTCTCTTATGTTCTCTTCTGCCTCTTTTTGCCACTCTCACTATCCCTATGTGTTTTTAGAGTTTCATTGAATATTTATGAAGATTGGATATTGTTTCCCTGTATTGGATCAAGTATTTCTAACAAATTACCAAACAAATCCAAAATACCAAACAAGAGAACATACAAAGGTACGACCCAAACTCTCAACAAAGTACTAACAAACTTAAAAACATCCACAATTACCAACAAAGTACTAACAAACTTAACAACATCCACAATTACCAACAAAGTACCAAATAAAAACATCAAAGAAGAAAGACGTCCAAACTAAGCGAGGCAAACTATGCATCTTCATCTTCCTTGTCCTCCTCGTCATTGTCGTGTGCAAAGGGTTTAAAGTCTTGAATGCAGTGTCGGACAACCTCATGCATGTTGTAGAATTGCTCTTCCTCCGTATCATGGAATGGATTGAGACGATGTAAAGCTTGTCCAATGCACTACAGAAATACGGAAAAATTAACTAAGGTAAAGCTTGAATTGTATATGTAAATTAAAAACAAACATATAACACATATTTTCACCTAGACAGGATCTCTGATGCTTGCATCCTAAGGCCTGACACATTGGTATGTAGGAGGTATGTACAATTTCATGTAGCCAGCACTGCACTCATATCCATTATATACATGAGGGCCCATCTGTTCGATCATGATGGAGTGCTCATTTCTTGCATCCCAACTCCAGTCTGAAGCAAGGTCATACTATACTATATAACTCCTGATGCTGGGATGTCTGGCAGCTTTGATGGGCTGTATAGCCGATCGGGAAATTTGTTGTTCACGTCCAAACTCCCTCGCTACGCGATCAGACATATATGGCTCTTTAATTCTCATAAATTTGATGACCCCATGAAAAAAGGCAGTAGCTAATTCTGGCATACTGTAATCAATATATCTATAGGGCGTCCAGTCCACCTATACAAAATTGGTTGCAATCAACATAGCCATAAGTACATTCACACAATTGTAATACTTTAATATGAGACATAAACCCCATAATATGATACTTACTTGCCAAGATTGCATTAAATCTAGCTCATCCATGTAGTTTCTTCTCTGTATACTACGGATTTGCACGGGGTTCCATCGCCTTGCATATGGCAATTTATTGACGAATAACTCAATATGTGGAGGACGAAAGCTAGGGAGGTACAGATAGATCCAAGCCTATACATAAATATGTTCTTATAAACATATCAACCTAAAATATAATTTTAATTAAATAATATAAAAACAATATGCAACACATTTCTTACCAGCAACAATGTATAGTTGGTCGACATCTGACAAAATTCATGGCGTGAACACTTGCCCAATGAACGATACATGAATGCCAAAGTGCTAGAACCCCAAGAAAGATTGCGAGTAGCATGAACGTCAGTCACGTAGGTCAGATATGGCATGGGCAACAACTGTTGGGACTTGTTAGGAAAGAGGGTCGAGCCCATCAAGTAGAGCAGATAACCTAAAGCAATAGTCTCATCATCCAACTCTGCGCTCAAGCAATGACTTCTTAGGTTATCTGCAGTGAGTCCAAGTTCTGTCATTTGCGGTGTCAAGTCAAAGAACTCCATTGCCCTTTGTACTTGTTCATTTGAACATTTCATTTTTTCCTTTGATACGATCATGTAAAGGAAGTCCCATTCCATTCCCATCAATGTTGAGGCCCAAAATCATATATACATCAAGGAGAGTTAAAGTCATCTCTCCAAATGGCATGAGAAATGAATTCGTCTACGGCTGCCATCGTTCTACAAAAGAATAAATCAAAGGCACATTTATATAAGTGTAGATCAGGTCTTGTAGATGTGTGATGCCGCTGTTTTGGGCCAGATCGCACCATGGAGATTCATCGTCTAGACTCCATTTGCGTAGTTGCTCATGCCTGTGCTGAAACGTCATAGTTTCTCACTCCTATAAAAGAAAATGTTAGATACAAAAATAAACAGGGAAATAATTTAAATTAAAATCAAGTTTTGATAACTTACGATGCCCTGATATACAAAGTATGTTGTATGGGCTGTGAAGCTAAAAAAAGCATGTCTGGGTTCTCTGGACCTCCAGCTACAGGTCCTACCAACTTAGGATCAATAGCATCCCCTCCCCGGTCTCTAGCCTATCTATGCTGTCTAGCCTGTCTACGTTGTGTAGAAGGAGCTGATTCCTTTACCGGTTCCTCAACACTAGGTTGCTGAACGGGCCAAACACCTTGCCCACTCATATCTCCCGACCACATAGGAACAAGTACATGAGGTACATACCATGTGGGATCCTATAAAACAAATTATTAGAAACAATATTAAATAATGTAATAGTTTAATTAACTAAGCATATAACATAGTTACTTACCAAATCCGGGTTAACTGTCTCGTATCTCGGTGGATCGTTAAATGACATGTTTTTCAATGGCGGGTCTGGATATATCGGTATGGTCATTTCATTTATTGTACTCGGTCCTGCTCCGTTGCCTTTTTTTGATTTTTTCTTCAAAGGTTGCCTTCTTTGGTATACTCGGTCCTCTTGTTCTTGTCCTTGTCCCTCACGAACAGCGTTCCACCTTCGATGACGAGCAGATCTTGTTTTATTATCCATCTGTAATAGGAAAAAACAATACTTTAGAAGCAGCTATGTCATCCAAATGAACCAAATCAACACATAATGAAACTGTAAATCCGCCCGTCATAGACCAATCAAATCCGCCCGTCATAGACCAATCAAATCCGCCTGTCATGGACCAAGCCAATCCGCCCGTCATGGACCTAGCCAATCCGTCTGTCATGGACCAAGCACATCCGCCCATGACGGATCAAGCAGATCCGCCCGTCACGGATGGGCATTACTGCTCATCTTCTTCCCCGATTCAAAACCGGCATTTCGCAAACAAATTCATCAAAAAGTTGAATATCTCATCCGGCATTTCCCCAATTCTAAAACCTAACTCATTTATTTGACTAAACAAATTCATCAAAAATCATGTAAACCCTAAAACCTAACTCATCAAAAATTTGCAAACAAATTTTATAATTTCAACACACCATTAAACTAAGCCAAGAAAAAGTAAAGATTTAACTAACTTCACGGATCGTAATGGACGAATTCGATTAATACGTGATAGATCGGAAAGGAAGAGAGCACATGAGAAAGCACAGAAGAGTCGCAGCATTTTTGCTGTGAATGTGTGGGACGGACAAGTTAGGTTTTAGGGTTTACATGATTTTTGATGAATTTGTTTAGTCAAATGAGTTAGGTTTTAGAATTGGGGAAATGCCAATTTTAGAATTGGGGAAATGTCGGATGAGTTAGTCAAATTTTTGATGAATCTGTTTGCGAAATGCCGGTTTTGAATCAGGGAAGAAGAGGAGCAGCAGAGCCCGTCCGTGACGGGCGGATCAGCTTGATCCGTCACGGGCGGATGTACTTGGTCCGTGACGGGCGGATTAGCTTGGTCCGTGACAGGCGGATTTTCTTGGTCCGTGACGGGCGGATTTACAGTTTCATTATGTGTTGATTTGGTTAATTTGGATGACATAACTGCTTCTAAAGTGTTATTTTTTCCTATTACAGATGGAAAACAAAACAAGATCTGCCTGTCATCAAAGGTGGAACACTGTTCGTGAGGGACAAGGCCAAGAACAGGAGGACCGACTATAGCGAAGAAGGCAACCTTTGAAGAAAAAAATAAAAAAAAGGCGACGATGTAGGACCGAGTACGATAAATGAATCGACCATACCGGTATATCCAGACCCGCCATTGAACAACATGCCGTTTAACGATCCACCGATATACCAGACAGTTAACCTGGATGTGGCAAGTAACTATATATATGCTTAGTTAATTAAACTATTAAATTATTTAATATTGTTTCTATTAATTTGTTTTATAGGATCATACATGGTATGTACCTCCTGTACCTGTTCCTAAGTGGTCGGGAGATATGAGTGGGCAAGGTGTTTAGCCCATTCAGCAGCCTAGTGTTAAGGAACCGGTGGAGGAACCGGCTGCTTCTATACAACGTAGACAGGCTAGACATCCTAGACAACGTAGACAGGCTGGAGGCCGGGGAGGGGATGCTATTGATCCTAAGTTGGTAGGACCTGTAGCTGATGGTCCAGAGAACCCAAACTTGCTTTTTAGCTTCACAACCCATACATCATACTTTGTTTATCAAGGCATTATAAGTTATCAAAACTTGATTTTATTTTAAATTATTTCCCTGCTTAATTTTGTATCTAACATTTTCTTTTATAGGAGCGAGAAACTATGACGTTTCAGCACAGACATGAGCAACTACACAAATGGAGTCTAGACGATGAATCTCCATGGTGCGATCTGGCCCAAAACAACGAGATCACACATCTACGGGACCTGATCTACACATATATAGACGTGCCTTTGATTTATGCTTTTGTAGAACGATGGCAACCGTAGACGAATTCATTTCTCATGCCATTTGGAGAGATGACTTTAACTATCCTTGATGTATATATGATTTTGGGCCTCAACATTGATGGGAATGGAATAGGACTTCCTTTACATGATCGTATCAAAGGAAAAAATGAAATGTTCAAATGAACAAGTACAAAGGGCAATGAAGTTCTTTGACTTGACACCGCAAATGACAGAACGTGGACTCACTGCAGATAACCTAAGAAGTCATTGCTTGAGCGCAGAGTTGGATGATGAGACTATCGCTTTAGGTTATCTGCTCTACTTGATGGGCTCGACCCTCTTTCCTAACAAGTCCCAACAGTTGTTGCCCATGCCATATCTGACCTACGTGAATGACGTTCATGCTACTCACAATCTTTCTTGGGGTTCTAGCACTTTGGCATTCATGTATCATTCATTGGGCAAGTGTTCATGCCATGAATGTTGTCAGATGTCGACCTGCTATACATTGTTGCTGGTAAGAAATGTGTTGCATATTGTTTTTATATTATTTAATTAAATTTATATTTTAGGTTGATATGTTTGTAAGAACATATTTATGTACAGGCTTGGATCTATCTGTACCTCCCTAGCTTTCGTCCTCCACATATTGAGTTATTCGACAATAAATTGCCATATGCAAGGCGATGGAACCCCGTGCAAATCCGTAGTAGACAGAGAAGAAACTACATGGATGAGCTAGATTTAATGCAATCTTGGCATGTAAGTATCATATTATGGGGTTTATGTCTCATATTAAAGTATTACAATTGTGTGAAGGTACTTATGGCTATGTTGATTGCATCCAATTTTGTATAGGTGGACTGGACGCCCTATAGATATGTTGATTACAGTATGCTAGAATTAGCTACTTCCTTTTTTCATGGGGTCATCAAATTTATGAGAATTAAAGATCCATATATGCCTGATCGCATAGCGAGGGAGTTTGGACGTGAACAATAGATTTCCCGATCGGCTATACAGCCCATCAAAGCTGCCAGACATCCCAGCATCAGGAGTTATATAGTATAGTATGACCTTGCTTCAGACTGGAGTTGGGATGCAAGAAATGAGCACTCCATCATGATCGAACATATGGGCCCTCATGTATATAATGGATATGAGTGCAGTGCCGACTACATGAAATGGTACATACCTCATACACACCAATGTGTCAGGCCTTAGGATGCAAGCATCAGAGATCATGTCCAGGTGAAATAATGTGTTATATGCTTGTTTTCAATTTACATATACAATTCAAGCTTTACCTTAGTTAATTTTTCTGTATTTCAGTAGTGCATTGGAAAAGCGTTACATCGTCTCAATCCATTCCATGATGCGGAGAAAGAGCAATTCTACAACATGCGTGATGTGGACGTCTTTGCTCTTTCGATGTTTTCATTTGGTACTTTGTTGGTAATTATGGATGCTTTTAAGTTTGTTAGTACTTTGTTGAGAGTTTGGATCGTACCTTTGTATGTTCTCTTGTTTGGTATTTTGTATTTGTTTGGTAATTTGTTAGAAATACGTGATCCAATCTCCAGGGAAACAACCTCCAATCTTCAATGAAACTGCAAAAACACCTAGGGCTAGAGAGAGTGGCAAAAAGAGGCAAAAGAGAACATAAGAGAGTCCCCAAAAATCCTAGAAAAAGTATTTATACCGTCCTAAAATAAAATGGGTCGAGAAAATAACAATTCGGGTCCGATGGGATTGGCACGGTTTGTGACAGCCGCACGGTTTGTCATAAACCGTGTCGATTTAAAGAAAGTGAAGTGGAGCATGGCACGGTACAAACCGTGCCACTTTCATGAAGCTAAATCCTGGACTCAGCAATGGCTTACAATTTAAAACAGATTGGCCTGGTTTATAGCAAACTGTGCTGAAGTATGACACAATTTTGGAATCGCAATAACTTTTGATTCCCTGGTCCAAACACACTGAAATTTGGAGGAGTTATACTTGACATCTTGATCTTTAGTCTGGCATATGAATCACTCAATTCAGGATTACGTAGAAAAATATATACTTCTCCAAAGACGGGACAAAAAACAAAGATCTCTTGCGCGCCAAGGCGAGTATAATAGCATTTAAGTCATCTTACAATATCAACACAATCATGGATCACAATAGCATTATAATGTGCGAGTACAATAGCATTTAAGTCGGCTTGTGACTTCGTCTCTTTCTTGTGGAAGAATGTCTGAACGCCATCAGTTGAGGAACGAATGGATCATACAGACAAGCAGCAGAGGCATCATGTGCATGCTTCCACATGACAAATACTAGAGGCAATTGTGACGCCTCTGATAGTGCCATCTGCAAAAGAATAAAGAACGTACTCAGTTTCCTAGTTCATGGGTTCACATAATAAATATAATATAATTAAATGATTAATACCATACCGAAATGAAATGTCTCTCCTTGTCAACATGGAAGATGCATATCGTCTTAAGCTTAGCACCTCTAGGATAATGTGGATCCGCTTTCAAAGGCAAGAAAGTAGTGTTTACACCACCCACCATGACAACTGCACCATTGAATGCAGAAGCGACCAGACAACCCATATCTGGAACCACCATCCAAGTCTTCTCTGAAGCCATCCCAGAGTCAAACCATGTAAGCTGTTCTAGTACTCTTTCCAGCGTCGTCTCAAAGAGGCAAGTCTGAGCATACAATTCCCAAATTTCTTTCACCTTATAAATCATGCATGTCGGACGATCCTCAATTATTCTTGCCCGAGGTCTAGTTGATCTGCAACGTCTCTGTATCCACAGTTTCCATCACCAACAATATCAAAGTAACCGTTAAAGTGTTCGTGCATACATGATGGAACTATACCCTTATACGGCTCAGATCTTTAATGAAGGAATGTGGAGGCAGATAAGGTGGTGGAAACATTTGACCCACTGGATTCTTGGGAGCTATAACTTGAGATGGCCTCAAAGGAGTGGTAGGAGCTTTAGGGTTTGGTGAAGGTGTACTAATGGGCTTTGGTGGCCTACCTCGTTACTTCTTAGGAGGTGTCCCTTCCATATCTTTGTCTGTGTACTCCTGATAGGTGTCATTTCATGCACCTTAACTAGTGATTATTGACGCAATTTAGATGAAGTTTTGGTGTAGAATTAGGCTAAGACTGTAATCCAAGGGAGGAGTTGAAGCAGTACAGATATGAAGGTTTTACAGCTTAGTGAAGAGGATAGAAGATGAAGGATGAAGAAGCTGGCCAATACCGCCCCGCACCAGAAGCCACCGCGGCCCGGCGGTGATCCTCAGAGAAGTGCAACGCGCCAGTAGTTACCGCCTCGCGGTGGGATGTTACCGCCCCGCGGTGGAAGAGAAGCTGGCCAGCGTGTCATTTGTTTCTATTTTAGTATAGTTGGATTTTATGCCTTATTATATTTTATTTCTTTATTTTGTTTGCTAGGTTAATTTTCTGAGAACCTATATAAGATATCTTTTTGTTAATTTTAAAGGGAGTTCGGTCCTCCCTCTTTTGTCGATTCAACTTCTAGGTTTTTGAACAATGGATAGCTAAACACTTTTGTTTCACTAGACATTTGAAGCACGACAATGAATTGGTTGTGAGATTTCTATTCCATGTTCTATATCTTATTAAGTTGGATTGATTCTCTTGGTTAAATTGTTTATGGATTTATGTTGATTCTTCTAGCGTAGCTAACTAGGTTTTTCGACATCTATCATATTGCTAGGATTGCATATAGGGGTTCCGAGTGCATATCTAGTGGCAAACACAATTGTGTGTATAGGGGTTCCGAGCGTACAATTGTGAGTGAGAATCAGTTGCATGTGAGTAGGGGAGTGAGTACGTGTACGTCTTTCTACTTGCATGTATCCTATATCCCTGTGTGCATTGCTATTGCTGTGTTAGTGCTAAAGTACACCAACAACTGTGAGAATCGGAGGTATTTTATCATTGGTGTAGTAATAAGTCTATTGACAACTTTGAAAATCGATAGTATTCATGATCAGGATGGGAACAATTATAAGATAGTAAAAGAACTTGGAAAGACAGTTTTCAGTGATCAACCTATTGCATTTGTGGTGTGGATATTTGTCTGGTGGAACACTTCCCCTCATTATATTTCTTCTTCCGTTATTACTTGCATCTTTGATGATCCTGCAATTATTCCAAAACCCCCCTGTTACTCGTTAGTCACACGTCATTGCATACAGATAACCGACTCCATGTGGGATCGACCCTGACTTGCTTGCTATACTCTTTAGTAGGTGAATTAGGATTTCTTTGACAGGAAAACGACACCGGTTTCCGGCCGTGTCAACTCCCATGAAGAAGGATGTTTATTAGTGGTATCTTTGTTTGGAGCTCCCATTGGTCGTCCCTTATGCCTCACAATATACGGCTCTTGCAGATTAGTCCCATCGGGGCGACCTATGTTGTAAAGTCACGAGACACTTTTTTCTTGATCATCTGCTGACAGATTGGGGAACTGATCCGTATAAAAATGATCCATCAAAGATCTCGCGACTCTGCGCTTCACCTCAGCCTCACCTTCATCTTGCACTTCTGACAAACTCAATCGTCTCCAAAACGGATGCAACGCTGAAGGCTTAATAGGGATTGGACTCGTCACATTTCTAAGGATGTCATGCACACACGATAATTCATCTCTCACCCTCATTTGGCATATGCAAATCTTGTCACAAAATAGAATTTTCCCTTTTCTGTATTCCTCCGTCAAGCAGTCAAGTGCAACCTTAGATACTTTGTACTTCAACCACTTGAAAACATCAGCTCCTGTCACAAGAGTCATCATGTTTTGTGCACTCTCGTTGAAGGTCCCCTTGATATCCTTTACTTGGTTACCCATCTTTGAATGATATTTACCGAATATCGTGTCTAGACTACCATATGGAGTAGTCAAGAAGTCCTTCAAACTAGAGTGTGCTCCTTCAACCCTATAGTTAGTACAAAAGAGTTTAAAGTTTGATCATACGCAAGCTTTCTGTTCTCTGCATAAACTGTCCGTCACGTATGGATGAAAATCATACGTGACGGACGAAACACTGTCGTTCGTCACGTATGGATGGGATCTACATATGACGGACGACACACCTTCGTCCGTCATGTGTGGACTCCATTCACACGTGACGGACAGTTTATGCAGAGAACAAAATGCAGTGAAAATTTAGCAAATACAGTGAATACAAAATGTAGTACAGATTGGACAATGCACTAACCTGTTTGTCGTGGAAGTTCCAAGCGTGAAAACAATATCTGTCCAAGCTGACAGGAGTCTTTCCTTATACGGGATCAACCAACTATTTCTTATATATTGAGTCAAAAGTGGCCAAGCCCTCCATTCTGACTCAATTCTGCGCAACTCCCTCTCGTACTCGGGTATAGTTGTTTTCTTGAATAAATTACAGTATATATTTGCAAACCTTGTACCCAAACGTTTATCCTTCATCTCCTTCTTAGCATGGTCCTCTATGTTATTCTTCACATGGCGCCTATAGAGGATAGACTTTGCACTTTGAAAGAGTCTATCTAACGCATTCATCAAGGCCTTTTCACGATTTGTCACTAGGCATGTAGGTGCTACTTGACACTTTTTACACATTTTAAAAAGTTGTTGTGCAGCCCACACGTAGTTGTCTTCTTGCTCACGCTATAGAAACGCCCTCGCCACATTATAGTTCTTCCATGTAGACGTGACTCCTATAATTTCGAGAAAAGACAAGTCATACCTGCACAAGTAGATGTGTCATTGCATAATGAATAAACATATCAACAAGTAGATATAGCATATAGACGTGTTATACTAACCTGTTTGTGCTGTATGTGGAGTCTAACAAAAGGACGTACGGAAATGCCTTTAGGAGTTTCATGGAGTCTGGACTAGCAAAGAAAATGTCGGCGATCTTATTGGTCATTGGGTCCAACCTATACTCCATAAAGTAGTTGTTCTCCTTACACTTATGGAAGAACTCTTGGACCACGGTTCTTCCTTCCATCCCACTATGTCGGACTTTGTACACTTGCTTCATTTTAGTGCAGTTTTTTCGGTCCTGGTTAAGTGTTGTTGCAATCTTGGATGGTTTATTATGTTTTTCTGTCATGGACTTACACAACTTCTTCTACTCAGGTGTCATCCTGCGAGCGAATGCATGCCCGTACAAGTCATCACCAATGACATGGTTGTGGGTTCCAACAACTACCTTGATCTTCCATGAGTCTCTCGGTTGTTCTTGACACAACAATCTGAATGGGCACCCACATTTTTTACTCCTTGTTCTTTTCCTTACTCTGTTTTCATATTTAGGAATGTAAGTTCCTGCTTTTTCACACTTCAACTGTGTCTTCCAAAGGCTTCCTCCACCAAGGTTTCTATCCCAACCAATAGTCATGCATAAGTGATTATCAAACCCAATTTGTCTAGCCCATTTAATTGCATCTTCTCTGGAGCCGAATACTTCACTCGTGGTAAACTTCTCTGAATAATCTTCTAAAACATTTACTTCTTCATGTTGGGAACCCAAATTGAGGTGGAGCCTCCCACCTTATGGACGAAATTCCACTACGAGCTAAACCATCTAATAATGGTATATGCGGTGTTGAGGCGCACAAATTTCGCCGATCAACCCAAGTGAAAAGGACGGTGGTGGCATGTCACAGTCATTCAAGGATAGATTGTTAATACCGTTGTTCACAAAATGGTTCTCCTATTGAAGTAAAACAACAAGTTAGCATGCATTTTTTGTAAAACAAATCCATTCGTGACAGATGGATGCATTCCATCCGTGACGTATGGATGCATTCCGTCCGTGACGGACGAAGCACATCCATTCGTCATGGATGACTTTCTGTCCAAAAAACAATTTACGAACGAAGTTTTTACACTTGCAAAGATCTAGTAAAAATTCAGTGCCCAGTGCTTCCCTGATGTGACCCTGCCCTCCATGTCAGCTACAGAGGAGGAAGACGCCATGATACATCCTCCTTGAGACTCCTCTACAGCTACATCTACCCCGAGCTAGATTTAGGAGACTTTCTATTTCTAGTTCTTACGGTTTCTAGACATTACTTCCTTAGTACTTTCTATTTACAATATTTCTATTTTAGTAGCTGCTAGTTCTGGGTGGTTTCCATTTATCTTAAATGGGACGTCAGATTTAGTAACTAGAAAGTCCGGCCCATTAGGTCAACTCTCTAGTATAAATAGGAACTATTGTATTTCATTTCAGTTTACGTCAATTTTAAACCTAAGTTCAAGTCAAGTTAAACTCCTTAACCTCGGGCCCCGACGTCATCAATCAACGCGTTTACAAGTCGAATTATCCTGACGCGTTAATTATCTATCTTTGCGTTTCTAGTCGAATTATCCTGACGCATCGATTCGGTTACCCATCATCTATCCGTACCCAAACACAAACCCTAATTCACACCTGATAAGCACTACTTTGTAGGGCTTAAGTAAGAGTCATTAGAGGTTTTATTGGTGCCATTCGGGTAGATTTAGACACATTCATGTGTATGGCGTGTGGGGGCGGAGAAGCTTAATTAAGCAGGCCCGCGTGCTGCTTTTGATGATTGGGCCGAATTGGATGAAGTGCCGGCCCAATTGAAGGAAAGGCCCGTGGAGATGAAAGGCCCAAATTGTGTTCGGCCCAAATGAAGAATCCACCGTGAAGAATACCGCGTGAGGATGCCGCGTCAGAATGGAAAGCTGGAGAATTGAATTCAATTGGATGATGACACCGCGTGACATCAACCGAGCATTTGGAGAATTGCTGCTTGAATTGGAGTTGGGCCGTGTGGCCACTGTGTGATTGGGCCGTGTCTGCCACGCCGAGAATTGGAGAAGCCAAGCGAGAGAATGAGGGATTAATTTCCTTGCTTTTGTTTGTTTATTATTTTATTATTTTGTTTTAGGTTAATTTAGATTTTATTTCCTTTAGTATTTAAGGGTTGAGAAAAGGCTTGTTTGCCGCTTATCATCTAATCTATCAATCTTCGTTTTTCTCTGAAACCCTAATTTACTTTTCTACGCTATGAAGAACTAAGCCTCCCTGGCTTAGTCAGACGCTGAAGCTTTCGTTTCGATAAAGTTGTGAGATTCTCGTTCTTAATCTATTGCATGGTTTTTATCTTTCTCTTGCTTAAGTTGTTTATGATTGATATTGATAATCTCTATTTGGATGCAACTAGGGTTTATTGTTATTGATTGATTGCTAGATCTAGATTGTTACTGGTTGAGCATATCTATTTCAGAGTAGCAACTGCATCGTGTTAGTAACTGGTTGTGCTAATCTTATACAGAAGAGAATTGATTTACATTCTAGGATAAAAGCTGGTTGTTTTATGCTAGAATTATATCCAACTATATTCCTATCCGTAAAGCTACTGTTAAACTGAATCTTGATAGTTTCAGGGTTGTTTAATTAGTTAGTGCTAATAGTATCTAGTTGTGCTATTAGTTATATTTGAAAAGGAATTGGAATTTCCATTGCATGAGATTTTGAATGAGTATCTATGATCAACTTGTCATACGAATAGTGGATGTTGTTTGACTAAGTATTTTTCCCCATTACTGAATCCATCACATCTAGTTGTTTACTTTTGCATGCTTAGATTAATTAAACAAAAAAAATCCCCCCTTTGGTTACTTCTGATTGACATACAAATTGCATATTAAGATAGAATTCGCCTCCCTGTGGATTCGACCTGTACTTACCTAGGACTACGATTTAAGGTTTGTTTGGATATTTTGCATAGTAGGAATTAGAACAACAAATTCCTGTTATCAAATTGGCGCCGTTGCCGGGGAGGCAATAATCTATTTTGTGTGTAATTTGTGTGCCAATCTTGGTGTGAACCTATCTTATGGTTCACACCCGTGTTACTAATAATCTACCTCTAGTTTTTGATCCAGAGATCGAGAGAACTTTCCTTCAAGCTCGCAGGGCTGCGAATTTGCTACTTCAGGAAGCTGAAAGCATGGCTGATCAACGTGTTACTCTGGAGTCCTTGACAGCTCCTAACTTGGAGCAACCTACTCGTGCTGTGCAATTCCCTGCTCTGGGTGAAGGGGTTAAATTTGAGCTCAAGACAAGAGTAGTCCATTTACTCCCGAAATTCAGTGGAACCCCGCTTGAGGATCCTATTCAACATCTGGATGAGTTCCTTGAGGTCTGTACCAGTATGAGGCCGTCTGACATTACTGAAGATCAGATGAGGTTGAGGGTATTTTCCTTTTCTCTGAAGGACTCCGCTAAGGACTAGTATCATTCTCTACCCCCAGGAAGCATCACTACTTGGGTGAATTTGAAGAAGGTGTTTCTTGATAAATACTTTCCAGCAATCAAGTATAATCAGCTCAAGAAGAAAATCTGCAACATAGAGCAACTTTCTAATGAGTCTCTCTATGATTATTATGAGCGCTTCAAGAAATTGGTGAAGAGCTGCCCCTACCATGGCTATGCTAATCATGATCTGATTCTTTATCTGCATGGAAAACTCCGTGAAGATGACCGTCGGATGGTCAATTCTGCATGTGGTGGGAATATTCTGAAGAGGACCTATGAAGAGGCTCTAGAGATATCTACTACATTGGCTGATGACTCTAGGCAATACAGCGGGAGAGGCTCCCAACGCTTGGTTGTTGCGGGTTCTCAAGCAAAAATTGATCAGGCTGATTTTGATGTGCTGAGAGAGGAAGTGAGGCGTTTGAAACTGAAAGGTACGCCTCAGCAGGCTAAGGCTTGTGAGATCTGTCGTGATGACCTACACCCTACTGACTCGTGTCCTACGTTGCAAGAGGAAGTGAATGCAGTAGGAGGATATCAGCAGAAGCCCAAGAATGATCCTTACTCTAGTACATACAATCCTGGCTGGAGGGACCATCCCAACTTCAGATGGAGAGACCTGGAGCAGAATCAAGGCCAAGCGCAACAACAGGGTAACCCTCCACAACCTAGGCAACCCTATGTGCCGAGACCGCAAGGGCAGAGCTCGAATCCTTCATCATCCATGGAGGATATGATGAAGATGTTGATGCAGAGCAACGTGAACCTTAATGAGAGTGTTACCAACGTGAACCTTAATGTTGCTAAGTTGACCAAGAGCCACATACAGTTCCAGGAAAGTACACAAGCTAGCATTCAGAACCTGGAGAGGCAATTTGGTCAGATTTCTCAAGTGGTAAATAAACTGGATGCAAAGGATTCCGGTAAACTCCCGTCTCAAACTGAAGTGAACCCGAATATTCGGAATGTCAGTGCTGTGACTTTGAGAAGTGGGAAGAAGCTTGAGGAAGATAGGTCTGAGGGCAACGAAGAAGAAAGTGCAGATTTAGAGCAGAATAGCGACAACCGTGAAGACCACGGCGACCACCGTGAAAACGGCGACCGCCGCGAGACACACGGCGATCGCCGTAAAATGGAGGCTGCTCTCGACCTGGAAGAAAAGAATAACGGCGACCGCCGCAAAAATTACGGCGACCGCCGTGACGGTGATAATTTTCTCGGAAATCATGAGAACGAAAACGGCGATCGCCGCGACACACACGGCGCCCGCCGCCCCTCCGATTGCGAAGTTGAAGCTGAGAAGGAGTCTGAAACTCTGATTTTCCCTGATTGGAAGCCTGTTGCACCATTCCCATCTGCTTTGAAGCGCACCAAGCCACTTGCGCAGGACAAGGACATGTTTGAGATGTTCAGAAACGTAGAGGTCAACATTCCTCTCCTCAATTTGATCAAATCTGTCCCTCGTTATGCAAAGTTCTTAAAGCAGATGTGCACAACAAAGAGGAACCAAGATAGGAACAGTAAGAAGAAGGTAAAGGTAAGCGAACATGTCTCTGCTGTGTTTCAGAAGCGCTTACCCAAGAAGTGTGGTGACCCAGGTATGTTCACTATCCCTATCACTATTGGAGGCACCAAGTTCAATAAGGCTATGCTAGATTTAGGTGCTTCCATTAATGTTTTACCTTCACCTCTTTGTGAATCCTTAGGATTAGGACCCATGCATGCGACCAAAATTTCCATTC
Source organism: Rheum nobile (assembly GCA_027886185.1). Classification (NCBI taxonomy): domain Eukaryota; kingdom Viridiplantae; phylum Streptophyta; class Magnoliopsida; order Caryophyllales; family Polygonaceae; genus Rheum; species Rheum nobile. The sequence continues at coordinate 159,167 of WOAB01000308.1, read as the reverse complement.
AGTTCGCTGATAGATCTAGTGTGCGTCCTATAGGGATTGTGGAGGATGTCTTGGTTAGGGTTGGTGATCTTACTTTTCCTGTTGACTTCTATGTGCTTGAAATGGATCATGATATGCATGCATCCCCTATTCTGTTAGGGAGACCCTTCTTGAAAACTGCAAACACTAAGATCAACGTGAGTACTGGTTCCTTGACTATGGAATTTGATGGCCAAACCATTAATTATAATATCTATGAAGCCATGAAATTCCCTTCTGATGGTCATTCTTTGTGTGCAATTGATGTACTTGAGCCTGTGGTGCAAGATCTTTTTGATGAGGACCACCTAGATGACACACCACCTATTGTTGATTCTAGCTTGGATATTGCTATATCTACTGACTTGCAGAAAGGTGTTGATGAGTGGGACGCTTCCAGGTAAATCACCTTTGCTGCTAACTCCGAGCGAGCAGCTCGCTCCCTCTTTGGTGCAGGTCCTTGAAGTTAAGGTTAAACACCCCCCCGGATCGATCTAAGCATGTGGTAGACGCGACCAAGAAGGTCAAGATGGAGAAGCCAAGGAAGAAGAAGCATGGTCTAAGGTTCAAACCTTTCCATGACTGGTTCAGAAAGGAGATATGGATTAAGAAGGTTCCCAAGGAACCCGACGATATGGATTGAGGTTGTTCGAGTAGTATGTCGAGCCACGACATTAACTAAGGCGCTGTTCGGGTGGAAACCCGATGTTAGGTAGTCTATTTTCTTTCTCTTAGTCTTTATTCAGTTGTTTTTCTTTTTGTTTTTCCTTTCTGTGTTGAACTAACCTGCAGGAAGCGCGAAAAAACGAAAATGGTGTTCACGACGCCCGCTGCGAAATTTACGGCGCCCGCCGTAAATGCCTCGCCAAGCAAGTTGGCTACGACCTAAAAACGGCGACCGCTGCACCCTTCACGGCGACCGCCGCACTTTCTCGTTTTTAAAAAAAAAAATCGAAAAAAATGGGTCCCGAAAAAACCTTAAACGGGGAGCAAAAGACGAAAAAAAATACCCCGAAAAGACCTTAAACGGGGAGAAAAAAAAACAAAAAAAAACAAAAAAAGTTTTACCGAGCTGTCCCGATTCCCACGGAGAGGTGCGCATCATGTTGCCAACGGAGGAATACATTCACCCTACATTTATTTGGCAACGATGATGGCCCTGCAGTCGACAGCTGGAGAGGAGATACACTAGGGCCCAACCACGATGACATCTGGGCCCATTTTTGAAAACCTTGCAACCCCGTTCCCTTGATTGAACACTACTCCCCACAGTGGTTCCTTTTGGTTGCATGGTACAAGTTGATGGAGTTGAAGGCCGTGCAGCCCTGATTTCCTACATAACCACCACACCGTATAGTGGTTTCTTATGGTTGCACGGTATATGAAGGTTATAGCGCTGATGCAGACATCCAGGACATGAACTTTCATGAGTACACCGCCAGCGACAAGGAAGTGTCCAAGCCAACTCGGCAACGTTGTGAGTTATTTTTTGCTTTTCCCTATGCTTTATTCTTTTGTCTTTCATTACATTGAGGACAATGCAATGTTTAAGCATGGGGTGGGGTTTTATACTTGCTACGCTGCTGAGGAGAAAAATATAAAGAGAAAAAGCCAAAAATTTGAAAAAAGGCTAAAATTGAAATCCTGGGATAGGTCGAAAACCCGAAAGGGCGGCCTAGGCAATAAGCAGGTGGCTTGGACCAACATTAGGCTGGGGTAATATGAGGTCAAGAGTGACGTGAGCTTATGTGAGCACATCTATTGGAAAATGAAATGAGTGGCTTGGTGAAAACCCGAAAGGGCGCCTTGGCAAAATGAGCGAAAAGAAGAAGAGTGATTTTAGGATTTCTCATTGTTCTTGGCGAGGCGTCATAAGAAGAGGAGTCAAAGAAGGATTGTCGGGTAGGTCACTCTGGGAGACATAAGGAGCAATAGATGGAGGTTAGGATTAGAGGTTACTTACAATGTTGGATGTCCGGGTTTAGCTTGGGGGAAGTACTCTGCTTGCCCCTTAAGCTTGTTGAGTTGTGATGTGTTGTGAATGAGATTGGTGCTAGGAGCTTGACATGGGTTAGGTGACTCTTAGTTGGAGGATATGCTTCCTGAGACCTTGGATGCTACATTGGAGGAGTAGACTCTTTATTAGTTTACTCGAGGACGAGCAAAGGTCTAAGCATGGGGTGGTTTGATAAGCACTACTTTGTAGGGCTTAAGTAAGAGTCATTAGAGGTTTTATTGGTGTCATTCGGGTAGATTTAGACACAGTCATGTGTATGGCGTGTGGGGGCGAAGAAGCTTAATTAAGCAGGCCCGCGTGCTGCTTTTGATGATTGGGCCGAATTGGATGAAGTGCCGGCCCAATTGAAGGAAAGGCCCGTGGAGATGAAAGGCCCAAATTGTGTTCGGCCCAAATGAAGAATCCACCGTGAAGAATACCGCGTGAGGATGCCGCGTCAGAATGGAAAGCTGGAGAATTGAATTCAATTGGATGATGACACCGTGTGACATCAGCCGAGCATTTGGAGAATTGCTGCTTGAATTGTAGTTGGGCCGTGTGGCCACTGTGTGATTGGGCCGTGTCTGCCATGCCGAGAATTGGAGAAGCCGAGCGAGAGAATGCAGGATTAATTTCCTTGTTTTTGTTTGTTTATTATTTTATTATTATTTTATTATTTCATTTTAGGTTAATTTAGATTTTATTTCCTGTAGTATTTAAGGGTTGAAAAAAGGCTTGTTTGCCGCTTATCATCTAATCTATCAATCTTCGTTTTTCTCTGAAACCCTAATTTACTTTTCTACGCTATGAAGAACTAAGCCTCCCTGGCTTAGTCAGACGCTGAAGCTTTCGTTTCGATAAAGTTGTGAAATTCTCGTTCTTAATCTATTGTATGGTTTTTATCTTTCTCTTGCTTAAGTTGTTTATGATTGATATTGATAATCTCTATTTGGACGCAACTAGGGTTTATTGTTATTGATTGATTGCTAGATCTAGATTGTTATTGGTTAAGCATATCTATTTCAGAGTAGCAACTGCATCGTGTTAGTAACTGGTTGTGCTAATCTTATGCAGAAGATAATTGATTTACATTCTAGGATAAAAGCTGGTTGTTTTATGCTAGAATTGTATCCAACTATATTCCTATCCGTAAAGCTGCTGTTAAATTGAATCTTGATAGTTTCAGGATTGTTTAATTAGTTAGTGCTAATAGTATCTAGTTGTGCTATTAGTTATATCTGAAAAGGAATTGTAATTTCCATTGCATGAGATTTTGAATGAGTATCTATGATCAACTTGTCATACGAATAGTGAATGTTGTTTGACTAAGTATTTTTCCCCATTACTGAATCCATCACATCTAGTTGTTTACTTTTGCATGCTTAGATTAATTAAACAAACAAAATCCCCCCTTTGGTTACTTCTGATTGACATACAAATTGCATATTAAGATAGAATTCGCCTCCCTGTGGATTCGACATGTACTTACCTAGGACTACGGTTTAAGGTTTGTTTGGATATTTTGCATAGTAGGAATTAGAACGACAAATTCCTGTTATCAACACCCTACACCTTACGGCTGCCCATCTCCTCCCTATAGGCTTCCGCCGATCATCAACCACCACGAGACCACAACCGCACTTCTGCCGCCGCTCACTCCCCTTCGACCGCCACGTCTCCACCACTTCCGCCACCGCTCTCTGCCTCCAGTCCGCTGCATCCGAACCCCCTCAGTCCGCCAACACCATATTTAACCCTTCCGACGAGTTGCAATGCCCCAATACGCATTCAAGCGATCCTTGACAACGATTTGTGGTCTTTGCATCGGACAAGGTCACATCATTCCCTGTCCGCACAAGCCCGACTTGCCTATTGTGCCTACGCCAGACCCGGGTTTCCGCGCGATGATGATGACCAAGGCACTCGAACCCAAGCCCGCTCCCACATCCGAGCCATTCTTGCTGATATTTGTGATGCCGAGAGCCGAACCCAAGCCCTACTACGACGCCGCACTCTCGCTGGTTTCTGAGCGCCTGTTCTCCCTGGCCCCACCCAGCTCGAAGCGAGGACGCTTCGATTCTAAGGGAGGGAGAATGATGCGTCCCGGGCTCGACCCATGCCGGTCTACGGCGAGCCCAAGGCGACCAAGACTGTGGCGTCCACCTTGGCATAAGACTTAGTCTAGTTTAGTCATATTAGTTCCTATTTCCGTTATTTCCCATTTTGACATGTTGCCACTTTTAGTACTTTCTATTTTTGCACTTTCTATTTCGGGCGTGTGTCTTCTCTTGCTAGAGAAGCCGGCCCATTAGTGTGTCTTGCGGCCCAAGCCCATTAGGGTTTTTGGCCGAGCATAAAGGCTATAAATAGCCTTCGCTGTAATCGTTATTCCACACGTTGAAATTAAAGCTTAAGCCTCAGTTGAGATCATCTCCTCCCTTAAGCCTTCAACGTCACCTTGTTACTTACTCAAATCTATCCCAAACACAACCCATTGGCGATCCCGGTGAATTGCTCGATCTAGATCCGTGTGCGAGACGAGTCGACCCCTCGATTCGTATCACTACCCTTCTCAACAGCAGTTGCAACATTGTTAAAGCCTTCAACCAAGGCATGCTCAATACGCCCCATACCCTCCAGAATCACATGGGTGTCAGGAACTATGCGGGGTTCAGGAGGACCTGGATGGGTTTCCTCTTTGTCTTTCTCCTCATCAGACTCCTCATGCACATGAGCCTTATGCATTAACTGCCCAACAATGGTCATGGTTAGGAGTCGAGAAAAGTGAGTTTCCTCAACCCCAGACGGATAGAGACCAAGGCGTCATAGGAGTTTCTTGACCACGTGTGGATAAGGAAGAGCGTGAGTAGAATGGGCCTTACAGTACTGCATGTGGCCTAGGGTAATGCGGGGAAGATCAATGAGAACGCCCAGAATCAGCTTTTCCATCAACACAGCATCTCCAACTAACACAATATCGCGCTTCTCTTGGCGGGGGATGATGTTCTTGATGAGGAAGGTGTGGAGCAACTTCTTGTCGAGACGCAGGAACTTGGTGAGCAGGGCACCCTTTGAAGGAGGGGAACCATCAAACATTGTTTTGAGAATGGATTGTTTGCGCTTGGAGGGCCAGTTCCGTTTGACAATGACACCAAAACCTTCACCAGTGGGAACTGCTAAGACATAACCAACAAAAGCAGCAGAGAGCGGGATTAGATTACATCCCCAGGTGAGAATAGCATCGTTCGCAGGCTTATCGTCCAGGGCTAGTACAAACTCCATGTTTTGATAGAAGAGGCGGACCAGATCTTCATTGACTGCGAAGGGCTCCACAATCAGGTTGTCCCACCCTTGGAGTTGGAGCAGAGAGTGAGCAAAGGAGATGAGATCATCATCGGCGGAACTCCATAACTCTTGGCCAATGATCGGCGGTTCCAAGATTCAACGGGAAGCAAGAGCTGGAGCCACCGCGAAGGGAACCAGAGAAGGAGACGACACTGGCTTGGTTTGGGGCTTCTTCTCCTTGTCGGTCTTGCCCGTCTTGGCTTTCTTGGCCTTGGGGGCCTCCTCCATTTGAAGGGAAGGGACACCTTGAACCCCTTTGGCAACACAACGTTTGACTCGACCGGCCACCGACTGTGAGTCATCGGGCAGTTTGAAGGACGCCGGAGGTGTGGGGAGCAGTTCCACGTTGATGGGCGCAATCCTCTTGGAAGGAGATGAGTGGTGGGAACCCTCCTTAGTCGGTGTGGGGGAGTTGTCCTTTGATGGCGTGTGCTCCGATGAGGCGGATTGAGAGGGTTGCTCCTCTGGGACAGGTGGGGGAACAGATTTTGCGGGTTCTTCCACTATCGTTGGCGCCAAAGATGAGGCCTTTGCCGAAGAAGGCGCCTGAGAAGAGGAGGTGGTGGCCTTCTTCTTACGGCATGCAGCTAGCATCTCAAGCTCATCGGCGGCAAGATGTTTTAGTGCGGAATCCATGAGAGCAAGTGGAGAAAGTTGAGAACTTTGAGAGATTTGAGAGCACGTCGGATTTTTGTGAGAGGCAAAGAGAGTTTGAAGTCGATGCCTATTTAGGGTTTTACTCACTGCCTTTTATAGTTTCTGAGCAAAATTCTATCCAAATATAGTCGTTGCAAAAGCTCCTCAAATAAGGGAACTCAGAATATCCTTCAAACGGCCACAATATCTTCAGCATTTATGGGAACTCATAAATCTCCACCAAAATCTTCTTCCAGAAATATCACATCAATCGGATAAAAAAATAAGCAGAATTTGCAGAGAATCAAATGGCTACAATCGTAATAAATGTCCTCGGGAAGCGGTTGCAGAGATAGCAGATTTTGAATTTCGGCCGTTGAAGAGCAATTCTCAGTTCCTTTTCTCAGTATTGACACGGAACTGGATGGATATGGGTACATTTTATGTAGGGAACCAAGCAACACTCAAGAAAAGTACTTACCCATATCAAGAAAATCCAGGTTGGCATTTTTGACACCACAAAGATAATTCCCAGTTGTGGACTAAAGATGGATCATAAGGAATTATGCAATGCAATCATGCTTAGGACGGTTTGTAGTCAGTTATCATTTCGGCTTATGATGATGGATAGATAAGATCAAATCGACTACTATGAGGCCAACAAAGAGATGTAATCAAGGTCGAATCATATCATTAAATCATGAGATCATGCAAGAGTGTTAAGAACATACTTTAGAACAGATATTACAGGACATGCGAGGGTAGCACAAGAGCAAAAATCATCAATATTGTCAATGAAATTATAGAAAATATCAAATCTAGGCAAATCAAGGGAACTAGTAAAAGCAACTGGAACCACTAGTTTAGGGAAATCATTCCTAGAAGTAACTTGAAGGACTCATAAGGTTCTCGATTTAATGCTTTGGTGAATATATCGGCAATTTGATCTTCAGTCCTACAATGTTCTAGCAGAATGTTCCCTTTTTCAACATGATCACGTAAGAAATGATGCCTAATATCTATATGCTTGGTGCTAGTGTGATGCACATGATTCTTTGAGATGTTGATTGTACTAGTGTTATCACAAAGAATCTTAAGAGGACCAAAGGACATACCAAAATATGCAAGTTGTTGTTTGACCTAGAGAAGTTGGGAACAGCAGGCGAAAGCAGCAATGTATTCAGCTTCGGTGGTTGAGAGAGCAACAAAATCATGTTTCTTTGAGCCGCAAGAGACCAAACATTGACCAAGGAACTGAGCCATTTCGAACGTGCTCTTTCGATCAACCATGTAGCCTGCATAGTCAGCATCTGTATATCCAAGAAGATTGAAATGGAAATCCTTGGGGTACCAAAGACAGAGGTCGTTAGTTCCCTTGAGATAGCGAAATATGCGCTTCACTTCAGATAAGTAAGATTCCCTTGGATCAGCTTGGAACCTGGCACATAGACAAACAACAAACACAATATCTGGCCTACTAGCAGTTAGATACATCAAAGAACCAATCATGCCTCGATATAACTTTTCTTCCATTTTTTGTCCTAAATGATCTATAGTGAGATGATCAGTGCTACTTTGTAGTGTTTATCTAGGAGTTGTTATCGGTGTTTTGGGTACCATTTGGATGAGTTAGAACGTTATTGTGGAGATTGGAGTTGAGTAGTAGAAGTGTAGATATGGTGGTTTGGAGGAGCTTAAAAGAAGACATTAAGAAGATGAGAAGAAAACCACAAGAGAAGACGAAGGAAGAAGATGAAGAAGGAGTTGGAAGACCTTTACAGGAAATCTTCCGCGGTCGCGGAATTCGCCGCCGCGGTCGCGGAACATCACGAGACGAAGAGAGCAACAACGCAAAGATCCACGATCACGGAATTCTATAGCCGCGGTTGCGGAAAAGTCGAGAGCAGCGAAGATCAGAACTTATTTTTCCGCGGTCGCGGAAATCCCTTCATCAGACGCGCTGAAGAGTTTCGTCCGAAGATCTGCTTTATTTTATTTTCCTTTTATTTTATTTCTTTTATTCTGATTACTTTATTTTATTTCCTTTTAGATTAATTTTGTTATCTTTAGTTTTAGGTTTTGGCTAGGTTATTTAACTTAGTTCTTAGAGCCACTATTATCATCTTATCGTTCATTATTCAGCATATTTTTCCCTTTGAGTTTTTGTTTCAAGACTATGAAGAACTAAGCAACCTTTGCTTAATCCGACAATTGAAGCCTTCATTTGATATATGATTGTGAGGTTATAATTCTATTTCCTATTCCTTTTGATTATATCTTTTTCTTGAGCTTATTCCTATTGATTCTTATTGATTTGACTGGATTGATCACCTAGTTGATATTAGTAATTTTCTATTGCTAGGGTTTGGATATTTTGAGTTGAAATCCCTTATCTTGTGTTGTAAACATGATATTCTAGGACTAGTTGGACTAGTTTATTATGAAAGAGAATTGATTATGTGTTAAATGCTGCGAGTTGAGGTGTTGTATGTATCCTGGTTAATTCCTATGCTTCCTGCTGCTATTGTTCTAAATCTTGATAGTTTCTCGTGCGTTCGATAGTAAGGGTTATCAGGACTAGTTGGACTGGTAACTAGGAAGGAATAGAGATAATCTTGGACCAATCAATCAAATGAATGGTGGATATTTGTCTGGCTAAGTACTTTTTCCCATTTGATTACAACCTTTGTTTTGATTTATTTTGTTTACTCGCAAAACAACCAACAAACCCCCCTTTGTTACTTTGGCATACTAATCTGCACTTAGAAAGATAACTCCTCCCTGTGGGATTCGACCCTTGCTTGCCTATTCTACTGAGTTAGGTTTTTAAGGATTTACTTTGATTGGGCATCACGACTTCAGCCCCTGTCATGAGACGAGTGGCTCGAGAGATGGGGGTCGAGATGGCTTTACTAGAATCCATTTTGAACTTCTTCAGGAGTTCCTTAAGATATTTCTATTGATGGATTTGAATGCCATCATCCTTCTGAGTAACTTGCAATCCCAGGAAGTAGGATAGTTCCCCAATCATACTCATTTCAAACTCACTGCTCATTAGATTTTTAAACTTATCTACAAGAGCCAAGATAGTGGAACCAAAAATAATATCATCAACATATACTTGGACCACAAGAATATCACCTTTGACTTCTAGAATGAAGAGAGTTTTTTCGATCACACCACATCGATAGCCATTGGTTGTTAGGAACTAGGCACGACGATCATACTAAACGCGAGGGGCTTGCTTAAGACCATAGAGAGTCTTGTCCAAAAAATAGACGTGGTCAGGGTGATCATCATCTTCGAATCCTGGAGGTTGCTTGACGTATATTTCCATTGAGAAATGCGGTCTTCACGTCCATTTGATATAACTTGAAACCTTTGTGAGAGGCATAAGATATGAGTAGTCGAATAGCCTCCAATCTTGCCACAGGGGCAAAAGTCTCATCATAATCAATTCCTTCTTGTTGATTATATCCTTGAGCAACCAAGCGAGCCTTGTTTCTCGATAATGCACTTGAATCATCCAACTTGTTGCGAAATACCCACCTAGTTCCTATGATGTGTCTATTTTGAGGACGAGGAACTAGTCTCCAAACTTTGTTCCGTTCGAACTGGTGAAGTTCCTCTTGCATAGCTAGGATCCAGTCAGCATCCTTCAGAGCCTCCGTGATGTTCTTTGGTTCTATAAGAGACAGAAAGGCATTGAAAGAACAATAGGACATATCCTCAAATCCATACCTGACTGGATGCTTGGTAGTTCTTTTGTCTCTGTTAAGAATGATCAGATCAGTTCTCGGATCTTCAGCATCTATGGATACAGTATATGAGGAAGAAGTCGTAACAGGATCAGCTATCGGAGAAGGAGCATCTTCATCTGCTTGTGAGATGGAGGGAACTGGGTCAACAACAACATCTTGAGGATCGGAGGGAACGGGAATGCTATCTGAAGATGTTGCCTCTTTTGGCTCAATCACAGTTGAGGGAACTGTGGGTGGTGAATGGCCAGACAACTTTGGATAGGAGTTATGCTTGAAAGGGGCTTCATCATCAGAATCGTCGTTTGGCCGTTGAAAAGGATCTTCCGAGGGAACTGAGGGATCCTGCACAGACTTGGAAGGCAATTTTTCATTGAAAATAACATGAATACTTTCCTCTATCTTTTTAGTCCGTTTGTTGAAGACCTTGTATGCTTTGCTACTGGAAGCATATCCGATGAAGATTCTTAATTTCATCACTCTGTGGATCAAACTTCCCTAGATTGTCTTTACCATTATTGTGAACAAAACACTTACAGCCAAAGACTCTTAGATGAGCAATATTGGGAACTCTGCCTCTAAGTAGCTCATACGATGTCTTCTCAAGCATGGGGCGTAGCATAGCCTGATTTAAGATGTAGCACGCTGCATTGACCGCTTCTGCCCAGAAGGACTGAGAGAGTCCTCTCGAGATTAGCATGGTTCGAGCCATATCTTCTAGAGTCCTATTCTTTCTCTCGACAACTCCGTTCTGCTGTGGAGTGTAGGGAGCCGAGAAATTATGATCAACTCCATGTTCCCTGCAAAAGGTTAGAAAATCTCCATTCTCGAACTCAGTTCCATGATCAGAACAAATATCACGAAGAGATACATTCAAAGACTTTTCAAGTAAGGGAACTAACTCATTGAACCTATCAAAGACTTCACTTTGAGATTTGATGAATAATGTCCAAGTGAATCTAGAGTAATCATCAACAAGTACCAGAATATACATGTTGCCACCGATGCTTTGAACTCGCATAGGACCACAGAGATCCATGTGAATGAGTTCCAGAGGTTTAGAGGAACTTACCATTGTTTTGGACTTGAAGGAACTACGAACATGTTTCCCTTAAACACAGTCATAACAGATTTCTGACCTTTTAGCATTAATTTTGGGAAGGCCATGAACTAGTTTCTTTTGATGTAGCTTGTTGATTATCTTGATACTTGCATGACTAAGTCTTTGATGCCATAGATTCGTCTGATCTTCAATTGACGAAAGACACAGTTTTTTTTTGGAACGAACTTTGGATCAATAACGTAGACATTGTTGAACCTTTTGCCTTTTAAGATCATTTTTCCCCGACTATCTTCCACAATACATTCCTTAGAGGTAAAGCGAACCTCATTTCCTCCTTGATCACACAGCTGTGACACACTAATTAGGTCAAAACCTAAATTTTCAACAAGGTTAACGTTACTTACCTTGATGTGATCTGTAAGATTCACATTTCGAGATCCATAGATTGCTCCCTTTCTCTTATCTCCGAAGGAAATGGTACCTCCTCGGTGTTTCTGAAGTGATAACATTTTGCTTCTGTTTTCGGTCATATGGCACGAGCAACCACTGTCTATGTACCATTTGTCTTGTTGCCTCACTTCGTCCTGCACAAGGGAACTCAAACTTTTTGAACCCAGCTAAGCTTAGCTTTTTTGGGTAACTTAGCTTGATAGCTTTTCTGTGAGTTAGGAACAGGAGCAAAGTAATAAGGATCATTCAAGTCAACAATAGTATGTATCTTCTTTTTATTGTTCATTTCCTGGTTCCTTTTCCTAGCATTTTCTTCCATTTGTCTTTTCTTGTGAATGCACTCATGAATATAATGACCATTTTTACCACAATGCCAACAAACACGGTTGTAAACAACATGTGTCCTCAGAATATTTCTTACGAGCATTTTGGCCATCGAGAGGTTTGTAGGGCACAATTGAGAGTTTCATTTTTCTCGACCAGTTCCATTCTCTGTTTCTCATTCTCAGCAGAGCATGTGTCCTCAGAATATTTCTTACCAGCGTAACCAATACCATATCTTTGCTTAACAAACACAGTTTGATTCACATTTTTTTCATTGATAGAGTCAGTAAGATGATCAAGTTTGTTCATTATTTCAGCAAGCATGACAGAGGTGTTCTTTTCAGAGTCGGTAGAAGCAACAACAAGAATATCAACATGCATGGGTTCCCTTTTTATAGTGATACAAGAGTCACATTTCCTACAGGAGTTAGCAAGTAATCTTTCAGTTTCATCAAGTTTCTTGCTCCAGACAAAGTTTTCAGTAGATAAGCATGAGATTTCGTCTTCACATTCTTCTAGTTTTTCCTGAAGGAAACTATTTTCCTTTCTAAGTTTCTTAATGATTTTAATCAATTGTTTCTTATCACATTCAAGAAGAGATTTGTTAAAGTCAGAAAAAGATACCTTAGAGTCATCTGATTCAGTTGAATCTTCTCTAGCCATTAAACAACTTCCTCCAGAGATTCCGTTCATATCCAGTTCCCCATTAGAGTCCTCTGAGTTGTCTCCAAAAGTAGCAAAGGGAGCTTTATTCTGCATAGGCTTGTCATCATCATTTGAGTTGTTTGGACAATTCCTAGCAAGATGTCCTCTTTCCCTGCATTGATAGCAAGTGTATTATGAGAGATCTCTCTTTTGGAAGGTTTTCTTGAATTTTCCCTTGATGAAGTGCTTCTTGATGTGCTTAGTGACAAAGGATGTCATCTCATCTTCTTCTTCTTCAAGATCTGAGTTTTCTTCCTCTATTTCCACTCTTGAGAAGACCTTTGAGATTTTTACGGCAAATCCCTTCTCCATCTTCTTTGCTGAACTTGTTTTGAGAGTCTCCCTTTCTTCAACTTCAAGTTTCCCTATGATCTGAGTTAGGGGAAGACCTTGAATACCAGGGGTAGTCTTTAAGACTCTCTTGATGAGGTTGAACTTTGAGTTGAGTCCATTGATGACGACGAGAGATTTGGACCACTCATCAAGCTTGACGTCAACATTGTTGAGTTTGGTGACAAATCTTGTGAAACGCGAGTGGTACTGAGAAATGTTCTTTGTTTCCAACATCTCGAAAGTGTGGTATTCTCCTTCTAGGGCAAACTTTCTACTCTGTTTGAGTTTCTCACTTCCTTCATGCATCTCCTTTAGGGCTTTCCAGATGCCCTTTGCAGTTTCAATTCCTATCACCTTGTCTATGTCTTCTTTTGTTAATCCATTGAGAATGAGTTGGCGATCTTTAGCATTCTTTACCTTGATGGTATAGTACTCAGGCTTCCAATCTTTTTCAGTCAACTCCGCGGGAATAACACCATTACCATTTTCAATCACGCGCCAACACTGATAGTCCATGGTTTGAATGTAGTTAGTCGTGCATTTCTCCCACCATTCTTCTTCTCCCTTCTTTCGGATGTGAGGCTTGTTGATTGAGATTCCCAAATCGAATTCACTTGAGCTAGTCATCTTGAATTCTATAAACTAACACAAATCTAGAGCGTCTGCTCTGATACCAATTGTAGGATTGCACGTGTTAGAAATCAAAGGAAACTGAGAGTTCAGTTCCTTAGAAACGGAATATGTAATAACACAGAATCAAGACCAGTTCCTTAGAGTGGGAACATTTGATAACCACCTAGTTATCCAGGATAAAACCCACTACCTCTCTTTCAAGAGGATTTGAAAGTCTACTTCTTTTATTAATGCTTCGATTACAATCAACTAGAATAGAACACACAGATTAAAGACTTAAGACACACTTAAGACTCTCTACATATTTCGACCTAATCAAGCACACAAAAAGCAAGTGACTTACACAGTTCTTCTCACAAGAACAAGCTATGTTTTCTTCACCTTCAACAATGAGTGAATGCGTGAGTGTTGAGAGAGTTTGATTAATTTATTTATACATAACAACCATATAGAATCAAGATCTACAGCTGGTTGATATGCACAAATAAAATATCGAAAAAGAAATCGAAAAAGATAACATTTGTTACCAAATATTATCCTTTACAAATTTACACTTTTGTTTCCATAAAAGATATGCAAATAATCCCTAAATATATATGGAAACACGGATAATCTAATCTTTTCTCTCTAAGATAAGATCTACCCTAAACTACCAGCCGCCGCTCTTCAATTCTCTTTCCAGTTAGCGCGGCTTCGGCATTCTTCAGTTCCTATGCCAGTTCCCAATTCTGGCGTCTTGGTCTCTGTCTTGTATTTCCGATTCCTTAGTTCCATGTTCATCTACACATATGGAAATATTAATAGCAAAGTGTTTGTCATCGTCAAAACTAGGAAAACTGAAGGAGGGAAATTTCAAGAGAATTGGAATTCCTGAAAGTTCACATCCTAACATAACTATTGTGGCCGGTCCCTACCCTATATTAGGGCATGTTGGGATTTGGTCTCCTAAGAGTTTCATCTTTTTGTATGTCATTCGATATCCAAGTACCGGTCGGTGTTTGATCATCAACAACACCCTTTTTTACATAATTCAAAAACTCGATTATAGTATTATAATTATTACGCCTTTTAATATTGTTTACCAAGGTCTGATTGTTACTGTTACTAAACAGTGCGTGTTTGTTTTTAGTCGTAAAGCCGTTTGGTCAGCCCGCTGGATAGGGTGGTCCCGGTCGATGGTCCCACGCCATTTGGTAATAATAACACTTATGATTAAGATAAACAGTTCTTAAAAACGTAATTAATTATGGCACTACAATTTAGACGTATGCTGCATAGAGGTTCTAGTTCATCTAGCACCCCAGTTGTCCATAGTAATGAAAGTCTGTACGAAGAAAACAATACTGATTGGAACATACCACAACAGTTTATACAATCCATTTACATAATAGGATGGTCAGACTTTAAAATAGCCTTTAGTGCTAAAATTCATGAAGAAACTCTTAAACTAGACAAAGAGCAACATACCCTTCAACTAGATATTCTATAACTGTTATCATAAAACCATACTTCACAAGAGACAAAGATTATTTAAGAACAGATTTTGATTCCATAGGAAACAGAATCAAAAAAAATTTGGTTCATGGAAATTGACAGAACTGTCAGAGACAAAATAAGAGAATTATGGTATTCTGATATGGAAAATTATAGGATCAACATCCTATTCTTCACCTGGTTTCCTAATTTTCTTAGAATTCAGGGAATAGAAAACCCTTTAGAACAAAAGTCTATAGAAGTCCAAACTAGATTAACTAAGATTTGGAACCTTTTGCCTTCAGGGTCCACACAAAGTGTTCATCCTCCTTTGCAAGGAATAAGAATTATTACTAAAGATGAAGATGTCCCTGCTGAACCCTTTAAGAATCCTAGGGTTAAGATTTCTAATAACAGTTCTGCAACTTTTGAAGATGTTAACAAAATACATCAACAACATAACCAAATCCTTCACACAATAGCTGAACAAGTAGAATTAATACATGATAAAATTAGCACTAAAACTATCAAAATTCCTATAGGCATATCTAGACCTCATGTCCAAATTCAGGAAATTAAAAAAGAGACTCTTAAAAATACTTTTTTAAATCCTTCTTTAAGTGTCATGGAATTAATTGATCATAAGATAAAAGTTGTGTCCATAAACTATGTTGAAAAATGTAACAATAAGTCCAATACTGATTCTAGTAATTATTCTGATAATTCTAAAAGAGAAAATGACCCTCCTGATAGGAAAAAACTTGATAACTTTTGTAAGACTTTTTACCTTGGCAAAATAGAACCTCCTTCTAATAAAAATAAACACAAAAAATCTAATCCTGAAAACAAATTTGAAAGATCTAATTACCCACCTAAAAGTAGTTATCAATCTAGGAAGACAGATAAAAAGATCATCTGTTATAAATATAATAGAATAAGTCACAAGTCTAGTAACTGCAATCTCAAACAAAAGATCAATAAAATTGGTCGTGACAACAGTACCATAAAAAATAGACCTATAAAAGTCCTTTTGAAAAACTCTGAGGAAGATATTTATGTCTCTAATTCTTCAGACTCAGAAAACTTATTAATACACTTGAAGATTCTCAAATAAAATGAGAATACTTCATAAAACTAGAAGAGCTAATATTTAAAGAACAACAACCTTTTCTTAATGAACCTTTTAGTATTCCCAAAATTATTAATAAGAAATCCCCTACTAAAATATTTTCCTTCATTACTATAAAAGATTTATAAACTGAAGTCAATAGACTCAAAAAAGACATTGAAACTCTTAACAATAGTTCTAGCTCTAGTTCCAAGTCACAACAGAAAGAAGATGAATCTCCCCTTACTGAACAGACCCTTATCTCATCAATTAACAAGATTAACTTTCAGAAATGGTATGTTAATATTACCATCAAAATAAGAGACTTCATTCTTTCTACAGTTGCTCTCATAGACAATGGAACAGATCTAAACTGTATTTGTGAAGGTTTAATCCCTTCAAAGTATTACCATAAAAGTCATGAAAAGATCCTTAATGCTAGTGGTGGTAGAATGAACCTTAGCTACAAGATTCCTAAAGCCTCTATTTGTAATGACAAATATTATTTTAACAACTCCTTCATACTGATAAAAGGCTTAAACCAGCAAATAATCCTTGGAACACCCTTCTTAACACAAATATATCCTTTTACAACAGATGCTTATGGCATACATACTGAAGTAATAGGAAAAAGACTAAGTTTTGAATTCATTTCTCCGGTAATACAAAAAGACATATCTACTATACAGTCCCCATCCATGAACAAAACCATGAATCTTATAACAAAGAAGAGATCCTTCATCCATTCCCTAGTCTCGGAAATAGCACACCTTAAAATAGAAGAAAAACTTAGAGACCCTAGTCTACAAAAACAGATCCTCATCCTTGAAGAATTGTTCAAGAAACGTGTCTGCTCAGAATCTCCCACATCCTTCTGGGATAGAAAGAAGCATCAAGTTTCTCTCCCCTATGAAAAAGATTTCAAAGAAATGGATATTCCTACTAAAGCCAGACCTATACAAATGAGTCAAGAACTGCTATAATTCTGCAAACAAGAAATAGACTCCCTCCTACTTAAACAACTCATAAGACCCTCCAAGTCTCCCTGGAGATGTACTGCCTTCTATGTTAACAAACAGGCTGAAAAAGAAAGAGGAGTCCCTAGACTTGTCATCAACTACAAACCTCTTAACAAAGCTTTACAATGGATTAGATACCCTATTCCTAACAAAAGAGATCTCCTCAATAGACTTTCTGATTCTATGATCTATTCAAAATTTGATATGAAGAGTGGATTTTGGCAAATCCAAATAGAAAACAAAGATAGGTATAAAACAGCCTTCACAGTCCCTTTTGGACATTATGAATGGAATGTAATGCCTTTTGGCCTAAAAAATGCCCCTTTAGAATTCCAAAGAATCATGAATAATATCTTCAACCCTTACTCAAAATTCACAATAGTCTACATTGATGATGTTCTAGTCTTTTCTAGAAGCATCGAAGAACATTTCAAACACCTTAATACTTTCTTATACATAATAGAGAAAAATGGGTTGGCTGTTTCGGCCTAAAAAATAAAGTTATTCCAAACACAGATTAGGTTCTTAGGCCATAACATTTATAATCAAACTTTCAAGCCTATTAACAGAAGCATTGAATTTACCAACAAATTCCCGGATGAAATAAAAGACAAAACCCAACTTCAAAGGTTCCTTGGTTGTCTAAATTACATATCTGACTTCTTCCCTAACCTTAAACAAATCTGAGTCCCCTTATTTCAAAGACTCAAGAAAAATCCACCTCCTTGGACTACTGAGCATACCAAGGTAATCCAACTCCTCAAAGAAAAGGTCAAAACCTTACCCTGCGCTAGTATTCCTCACCCCTCTGCTTCCATGATAGTAGAAACAGATGCCTCAGAATTAGGCTTTGGGGGCATTCTCAAACAAAGGTTACCTAATCAAACTAAAGAAACCCTTGTTAGATACTACTCTGGTGCTTGGTCTGGACCACAAAAGTATTACAGTACTATTAAAAAAGAAGTTGTATCTCTAAATTCCAGGATGACTTATATAACAAAGAATTCCTTCTCCGTGTTGACTGTCAATCCGCTAAAGAAATTCTGAAAAAAGATGTTCAAAATCTGGTTTCAAAATAGATCTTTGCTAGATGGCAAGCTATTGTTTTTGTTTTCGACTTCAAAATAGAATTTATAAAAGGAAAAGACAATTCTTTACCAGATTTCCTCACAAGAGAATTTTTACAGGGAAAATCCACAGGACAAATAAAGTTTTACAACGATCTAAAGAAGGAAATTTACAGTCAGTGGAGAATTCCACTTTTTCGTAGATCCCTTCAGAAAGCTCGTTCTTCTTTCATAACATGCAATAACAGTGACTTTGAACAAGTTCTGACCCTTTCAGATCACATTGATTTCCTTAAAAATATCGTTTGCAACACTACCAGTATGGCTAATTTGCAAATTTCAAAAAATTTGAAAGATAGTGATATCCCCTTTTAAACCTTTCCCCTTCTCTTACTTTTCACTAAAACTTCTCAGGGATAAAAGAATTTTGTCCATGAGAGAGCATTACAAAAGATGCAAAGCACGACTTGAACAAAGCCTCTGGATACCACCTATAAGAGAATTACTTGAGCTTGACGAATGTCCTTCCCTTTTCCAGTTGCTGCAAGAACTTGAAAGAAAAGTCAAAGAACGTCTTACCTTTTTATAAAAGTCTTACTTGTCTCAGGTACGGATCCTAAAGACAGAAAACAGACTCCCCAGGACTATATCATTCCATCTTCCTCTTCCTCCCTGGTCCCAGTACATAACAGAATCCAAGCTCTCTCAAACTTTCCAGCTCTCCCCTACAACCAAGCCCATTTGGCACCAAAGACTCCTATCATAACGGACCCCAAAAAAGATAGCAATTACTTCCAGTACTTCCTAAAACCAAGCCCAATTACCGCAGTCTATCTTACACCATGTGATTCTCCTATTTCAAAAGACCAACTGGAACCCTACACTAAAAGACTCTTTCCTCCTACTCTTCATTGGTATTACAACTCAAGGACTCACAAGTGATTGGATGCTTAATGTATGCCATGTCGAGCACAAGATCGGATATCCCTTATGTGGTAGGGGGTTGAGTAGGTACACTAGTAATCCTAGTACTCACCATTAGCAACGAATTAGGCGGGTGGTCAAGTAGTTAAAGGGAACCATGAATTTTGGTTTGTCATATGTCGGTTTTCCATCGGTCCTAGAGGGATATTAAGATGCGAGTTGTATTACCAACATATAAGATCATTCTTCTATGAGTGGTTGGGTGTTCTTGCTTTAGGGAGTTTCCATCTCATGGGACTCTAAGAAGCAAACTTGCATTACAAATTCGACTATGGAGTCGGAATTAGCGGTTGTCGGTAGAAAGGTAGAAAGGATATGGAACTTTATCTATGAGATTCCTTTGTGGCCGAAACCGATTTCACCCATATCTATCCATTGTGATAGTGTAACTACTTTGGATAAGGCATATAGCCAAGTGTATAATGGTAAGTCGCAACACTTGTGCATTAGACATAGCACGGTACGTGAGTTGATCACTAATGGGGTTATTTCCATTGAGTTTGTTCGGTCTCAACAAAATATGGCGAACCACTTGACAAAGGGGTTAGCTAGGGACTTGGTGTACAAGTTAGCTATTGGGATAGGATTAATGTCCGTTTGAAATCTCTAGTGGTGGGATACCCAATTCCCAACTAATATGACGTTAAAGTCTGAATTCAACGTGGAAAGCATGCACTTAGAGATTGGAGCACATGTTCATATCTTCCCAAGGTATGTGATCGGTCGTGTAAGAAAGGGTGAGGCTAAAGTTTATCTTCTTAATAGATCTTTTGGAAAATTGCATTTGCATGTGTATGATTGAAAAGAATCTACCTATGTGAGTGTGAAGTTATGTCACTTCAATAAGCTCAAGCTTGGCTTTGTATGCACTCTGGAATGGGTAAGGACACATGGCTATAATAGTGTCAAGTATTAGCACTTGGAGTAGTGTGAAAACTTGTGTGTGTGTGTGTTTTCTTCAAGTATTCAAATAGGTTGAAGGGTTCAATCTATAGGATACCCTGATTCTCGAGTGTTAGGAACGTGTAATACATTGATGTGGATATTCAGTTTTTAAGAATCTCCATTTATGACTGAGTTTGTTGTGAATGTATGTTTTGTTTTAGTGAATCAAGGATTACGCTAAAATGGGGGATGGTGATTTTAGTGTCATCGACCATTTAGTGTGATCGGGGTTCGCTAAAGACCTATGGGGGTTCGGTTAGCTCAACACAGGCTTGGGAGGTGCGTGGTGCACACCCATATGCGCAGACTCGAAACCAGGGCTAGTAATGTCACAATTAATGGATTAGAACGACGGTCTCGCCACATACAAAAAAAACACTCACATAATGAAGTGCACGGACCGTGCGTTGCATGGCATGAGATTTTGCGTAATCCTTGTGAGTGCACAGTTTGTGTAGTTGTATGTGCGTTTTGTGCGTGGAACGTTCAGTGGTCTCGCCATCGTGTTGTGGTCCGTGAATTTAGGGTGCATGGTCCGTGTAGTGCCTTCGACTTTTAGTTGAAGACCATGCGTTTTAATTCCAGAAATTAATTCAAAGGAGTGCAATGTCCAGTCATTTTAACAGTTGGTCATTTTATTGCGCTTTTAACCAATTTGATTACCCTAAGTGACTTGTAACTTTTGTTGCCAATCCCTACATTATATAAGGGCATGTTGGGAGCACGTTTCGGCCTCCTAAGAGTTTCATCTATGTGTGTCTCATTCGATATCCATGTACCATCTGAAGTTTAATCATCAACAATACTATTTTATTACAACATTCAAAACCAGTAATTTTGTTGATCAATGGAGGCTGCATCGGTGCGCGAGATAACTTCCATGTTCGGGAAATTAGGGAATATTTCAAGGTGTGGACTTCTAGCGTTGGCAAAAGAAGATGTAGTGTCTCCTTACCACGCTCGAAGTGGTATATGTCATGAGTACTCTCATGCCTCCATTGTCGACGGATGAGGAGAATGAGCCCTAGGAGGAGACTTGTCGAAGGAACAAGTGGAAGAATGAAAACTACATATGCCATGTTCACATCTTGAAGATCCATCTCGTTGTCGAGTATAATCGACAAGATGCCACCTTCATGGAAGGATTCCAAACACATGCTCAAGCATAAGAAGCAATAGTTGTCTATTGTGCAAGAGGGCGGAAATCCAAGGGAGAAGGAGGCTCCTGGATCTTCCTCCGTGAACATGATGGAGGAGGGTGGGAGTTCTAAGAAGAACAAGGGAAAAAAACGCCCCAACAAAACACAAACGGTAGGTCCAAGAAGTAGCCTAAGGGCATTAGTTGGATATGTGGCAAACCGGGTCACTACAAGAGTGATTGTCGGTCGATAAGAAGGGAGAGGGACAAAACTGTTTGGGGCAATGGTCTAAGGACCAAGGCCTATCCACTCATCAAGGTCAGATTTCATATTTTGGTTCAATTTTAGATATGAATTATGTACCACTAATTTTTGAAGCATTTTATGTGCATGATGATGAAGTGGCTTGTGGATTGACTCGGGTGCATCAAAACATGTTTGCAAGGACCATGGCTGGTTCAAGAAATACAAACCGGCGATGATGGATTCGTTCTTCATATGGTCAACGAGTCAACCGCCCCTATCCTTGGACGTGGAGAAGTGGTGTTAGAATTTGTTCCGGAAAGACCCTTAATCTTAGGGATGTACTACATGTCCCGGAATTAGGAAAAACTTTGTCTTATGTAGTATTTTAAATAAATATGGCTTTAAGCAAGTGCATGAATCCAATAAGTATATGTTATCGAAGTGTGGTGTGTTAATTGGATTTGGTTATTTCTGTAATGGCATGTTTATGCTCAATATTAATAAATTTGTCTATTATATTTATATGACATGTTCTAGTAAAGATGAATTTTCTCTTTGGCATGCTAGATTGGGTCATGTACATTATATTCGTATGAATGAGATGTCTAAGGAAGGTTTAATTCATGCATTTGACATGAGTATAGAGAAGTGTAGAACTTGCATCTTGACAAAGATAACTAAGCACTGATAGTAATTTTGCGATGCTAGGACTTAAGCACAGTGATCTAAGTTATTTGCAAAAAAAGAGAAGCCCTTGATAGAAATTATGCATGCTAAAGAGAAGCCCTTGATAAATTTAAGGTAAATAAAATTGAGGTTGAATTGCAAAAAAAAACTTTATTAAGAAACTAAGAACTGATAGAGATGGGGAATATTATGATTCTTTGTATTTCCAATCCATATTTATTATTCATGAGACTACGCATCCCTATATACCACAACGAAATTGTGTGTCGGAGACGTAGAATAGAGTCCTAAAAGAGATGGTTAATTCCATGTTGTCCTACTCAGGATTGAGTGACAAATTTTAGGACAAAGCCATGTTAATGACTCTTTATTTTTTAAATGCGGTTCCTAACAAAACGAACAAGGTCACCCCTTATGAACTTTGGTACAAAAAGAAGCCAAACATGAATAATCTTCGAGTTTGAGGATGTAGGGCGGTCATGAGACTACCCGAGCCCATCTTTATTAGATATGCTTAGCATTCTAAGGCTAATAGGTTCTATGTGATAGAGCCTAATGATTTTATTTCGTTTCACACCGTGATTGAGTCAAGAGATGCAATATTTGATGAGTATCGGTTCTCGTCCATACCTAGACCAAAGAAAGAAGACATGTGGAAGACTCCATTTAGGATGCCCATGATGAGGGCACAACATTAGCAGCTCTTTGAATCTCTTTCACCCTTCTTAAAGAGACTCTTCATCTTTCATTTGGAAAGCAGTAATCAGGTTTCTCATCTCAACAGCCTTCTTACGTTGGAAATATTTGTTGAGGAAGGCTTTGCTAACTCATTCCAAGTCATTATGTAACCTTGAGGAAGGGCCTTGAACCAAGCTTTGGCCCTGTCTCATAGAGAGAATGAGAAAACGTGCAGCAGAAGCGCATCTGCGGACACTTCATGAATCTTACAATATCTATCAGCTCTAGGAAAGTATTCAGATGCTGGTGTGGGTCATAGAGAGAATGAGAAAACGTGCAGCAGAAGCGCATTCGCACTAGATCACCGCCCTAGGAAGTGCTAGAAAACACCAATCCATACAAATAATGCTAGAAAGCACCTAGGAAGTGCATGAGAAGACCATCGCATATACAAAATGCATGACCTAAACATGTATAAAATAGATGTTATCATGCACATTGTTCTCAACCTTTAGTTATTGATTTTCAAAGACGGTTTCGTTGTGCACCGCCTTCACAAGGAGAATTTGTGTGATATTTTTTGAAAGATTTGGGATTTACATGAAGATCTGGTGTTTTACTCGTAACAGAATGATGAATATTTAAGTTGCACGCTCCCTGTCAATTTATTTTTTAATCTTGAAGCGCTTTCTGCTCCGTTAAATTACCTTAATTTGGACGGTCTAGATTTATCCACATGTTCTCATTACAAGAATCATTCACACCAAATAGCGCCCTAATATTACTAATATATATACGTCCTTCAAAGTGAAAGTTATACTAAAAGACAAGAAAAAAAATTACATATTCTTTTCTTATCGAAAGAGCACATATTATATTGTGCCTATGTTCGACAAGTTAGTAATGGTCCCAATTTTTTTTTGATTCAAAGTAATGGTCCCAATTAATAATGCAAATTCGCGATGTGACATATTGGCTATAACTTGCATTGAACTGGTTATATATAAAGCTATTGAATTTCAAGTCACCAATATGATTTTGAGTCGATAATAATGATACGGTAATTTATGATTAAATGTCATTAATTATAATTATTTATGTTTTAGTTTCTTTTCCTAATATCTTCACAAAAAATTGTATAAACAATGTAGTAAAATCTCACACTAACCGTATCATAACAATATTAATTTATATAATTTTGAGATTTATTTCCAAACCTTTAAATATTAACAACTCATCTTAACAATAATTATATCATATTTTAATTTGTTACTATTGACATTATATAAAAGAAGCTTAATGAACTTTATTATATTATCTTAACTTATAAAAGATTATTTATGCTAGATATGATATGATATTATTGATGCTATTAACCTTTTGTTATTAGCTTTTTGTAAGCTAACGACATAGTTCCATATGCTATAATTAGATTACTTCATCCATGAGTTTTCTATATAAAATCTCATAGCAAAACATTTTCACGAATTTTTTGGAGTATACTATGCAAAATTCCCATAATTACTTGCAATATGAAATTTGATTTATATATCATAAATAATTTATACTAAAAATTACAAAAATACACACATTATAATGTCATACTATATAATATGTCTTAACTATTTGAATAGTATATGATCTAACATCTCACATTATAATTTTTTCAATTCACCATACTTTGATGCAACATTGTCAAATCTAATGTAAATTTATTAAACTATTTTGAATTTCAATCTCCATATCTCTTTAAGAAAATAATAGTATCTTTTAAATCTCAACAGACTACTAAAAGATATTGATTTATCCGTTTGTTGGTTCCAGAGATAACTTTCGATCAACTTTCTCAGATTCATTTCCTGAATTTTTGTTAATCAAATTGCCTACTGCCACTTTTATAAACCATTAACTTCGCCAACCCACGAAACATCCAAAAATCATATTGCCAATATATATGGAGTTCGAAATCTTAATTCCACAAATCAGTTTTAATATGAACTTTTACGTAGTATATTATATTTTCATGATCATAATATCATTGTATGTTTTAACTATTAACAATCGTACTATATATTATATATTTTAAATTTTCTCATTTTCTATATCTCAACCTCCAAAAAACATTGATGTAAAAATCTTATATAACTAACTAATAGTTATACGCTTAACTCATTATACTTTAGATAGATTTTAACTAAAAATACAAATTTTTAACATACATAATCATTCACGTGTCTTATATAGATTAGGATACATTTTCTAATAATATTGTTTTATATAAAATATTTGTAGTTCAAAACATTAATTCCACTCTACCTATTTTATATGAATGGCAACATAAATTTTATTTTCATGATCATACGATCTTTTTATATATATTTAAACTATTAACATATCTAATATATCTTTTGCACACAAAAAAACACATCTAATATATTTTTAACTTTTGAAATAAATATACCGTTTATACTTGATTAATCTAAATGTCCATGAATTAACTTCCACAAATCTAGCAGTTACTTACAAAATAATTGGTATTACGTATTTTGTTGAATAAATGTGTGTTTATATATTGAAAAATATATGCATTGAGATGAGTTGAAATCAGCAAATCAGTTGGAATATTAGTAATTAAAGAATACATTAGAAAATAATATATTGATTAAAATATAAAAAAACATATCTAAATAATAGAAATTTACATAAGTTGAGGTAAGTAATACCCACTAGCTATTTAGTTGTAGTAATATAATATTTAAATTATATATTCTAAGGAGAAAAAAATGTAAATATTAAACCTATTCTTAATAATACCTTTTTATACCTATACGGATGTATTGTTGTTAAGATTATTTAATTACTAATATAAAATTTTATTATATTACGTTTATATTTTTTGTATGATTGCACCAAATTCTCATTTCAAATTGCATCTCAATTATATAATTTTATATGTTATTATATTATTTATTGTACCAAATCTCATCTCAAATTACATCTCAACTATTTAATAATATATGTTTTAGATATTGTTATTTTTTTATTGGTTTTATGGCTACTTGCAAACAAATCCAAATCTACCTATCATCCCAAGATAATATTTCCTACATATCAAAATAATCTCAATACTATTCCTTTTATATATAAATAATCACAGACTGCCCTATAAAAGCAAGAATTTTGTGATTCATTCAAGACTATATGAGTGGAATTTGAATTTCATTTGCATTTTTTTTAACGGAGATTCGACATTGTGAAAATCTCTTTCAAGGTTTCCTTTTTTTTTCTTAGTCGTTGCTCTAATGCTTTAATTCCAGCCCCAATCTCTCATATTTTGGATTTTTAATAGACCCAAAATGTACATATCTATGTGTAGATATGTGCATTATAATTTTTATTCTCAATCTAAAACCTTAATATGAATTATTTTGATTTTTCTTAATATTTGCTAGTGAATACTGATTAGAATTCTATTCAAAATTGAATTTCTACGTTAATCATGGTATGAATACATTTACAATTTTCTCATGGTTTTTGTTAATCTGTTTGAGGTATTGCAAGTGTCTAATAAGTTTCGTTTTGATCAATGATGATTTTGTGATAAATTGAAAATTTCTTTTACGAATGTGATTTTTTCTTCTTATTTCCTTCATATTTGGTTACAATACAAATTGGTTCAAAAATTATGTGTATCATATTGCGTAAACATGCTTTTAAGTTTAGCTATAGATAGAATTTATTAAAAAATAATATCTAATAAATAACTTTGCCTTACAGTGGTAATCTTTAGCTCAAATCTTATGTGTAGATCGATATCACTTACTCCTTACCCGTGGTAATCTTTTAGCTCAAAATCTTACTCTCCTCCTCAAATTCCAGATACTTTCGGTTAACAACATATCAAAAATTGGAAATTTAAAGTTGAAAATATATTAAAGTCAAATGATTACATATCAAAAGGAGTGTACGACAATGAGTATGAATGAAATCACTATTAGCAAATAACCCGGGCGTTTAAGGGTATATAACCCGGATCAGGTCATAGTTAAAGAGTTACATCGCATTTGCTCGAGGTCAAATAACCCGGACCTAAAATCGGCACGTCCGGGTTATCTGCCTCCCAAAATTTTTCCACATTCTTTCAAGGTCCGGGTTATTTGGATATTAAATAATCCGAATATTAACACATTCGGATTATATAAAAAAAACCAAATAACCCATATATTAGCACATCTGGGTTATATAAAAAAACATATATTCGAGTTATTTGAATTGCCAAATACAACAGTTACGTATATATTCGGGTTATTTGACCTAACCAAAAATACACCGGATCTTACAGTTCCGGGTTATTTGGCTTCAAATAAAACTCGTATTTGTAGGTCCAGGTTATTTCTATATTGTAAATAAACTGGTTATTACGTCCGGGTTAGACTAAGCCGTTAGTATGCGGTTTCTATTGTCCTTAAATAACATATTTGCAATCTATATCTATATATTAAAGCTCTCACCTTTTGAACTCTTAGAATAATTATGGACCCACTATATTTACATATCATTTTTTCATTTGTTCCTTTTTTTATTTTATTTTTATTTCACTTCAAATAAGAATCATTTATCAAATTAAAATTTATATGTAAATATTTAGATTACAATTACTTCCAAAACCAACCAAACTTTAAAGTGACAAATAACATTGTAAATAAATTTAATCATCAATCTATATATATCTATATTAAAACTGGTTCTTTTCAAGCCACCAGAGTGTTTTTAGGCTTAAGTTGTTAAGATTTTATTATTTTCCTTTTTTCTATTTATTATTATATTAAATAATCAAAAAAATATAAATTAACAAAAATACCTTAACAAAATTTGCAATATAATTAGCTCTAAATTTTAAAATCTTATCAAATCTTGACCAAAATCTCATCAAACTAACTTATTTTTGCAATAAACATTAACATAATTTTCTATTTTACGAAAATGTAAATGTGATACATATATATTTGTTAATGCAACAATAATATTAATTGACATTTAACATCATCAAAAAAATTAATTAATTAATTAATTAATTTAAATATTAAATATTGTATAAGGTTAGGTTATATACTTAACTTTAGATACCATATATTTTAATGATTTTTTGGTAAATATCATGAATTAGTGACAAACTATTAACAAATTAAATGAACCCATGTAAGTTAATTAGTATATTGACATAGCAACAAGATTACTGAACCCAGATAAGTTAATTAGTAACAACTAACAACCTTTAGACAACATATCTTTTTATTGATTTTTTATTTACTTACAATGCATTTACATTTTGAAATTTAAATAAACCCACGTACTTACAATGCATTTCACATTTTCAAGATTTAATTACAAATTATTTATGAACTTGAAATAATTGATGATGAATAAAAACTATGTATGAAAATATCAATATACTATTTGAAATATAATTCAATTGGGTTTTCTTTGATTCTCCAATCAAGTTAATTTAGTATATTAATAATTACGAATAAATATATGCCCAACATATATATATATAATAAAACAATGAGTAAATTAATATGATTTTATTTTCAATAATATCATCTCAATGTCTACAACCTTACTTAAATATTACAAAAGGTATAAAAAACAAAAGCTAACAAAAGTAATATTCTATCAACAAACTTAAGAAGTTTTAAAAAGAATATAGATCTAAACATGTCATTAGTAACATATTGTTGGAAGATTAACAAATAACATCGTACTAACCTATTGAATTGACGAAAAAATAGTATATTTCGATTCATAGCTTCAATCTCAGATACTATTTCACTCTAAATATACAAAAATAAAATGTTCTTGAGAATTGGTTAAGTAACATGTACAATCGTAATTTTTACATATATTTAGAGTGAATTTTTTCCTATAATGTTATATATATAAATTCAATCACTTTCTTTCTATTAGTATGTAAATGTTTGGAAAAAAATCTAATATAACTACATGTCAATATATTCTCATTTCATGTATATCTTATCTTTTATAATCACATAGTCGTTAATTTGTATTCATGTGACGTTTATTTGTATACTAAAATTTTCTTTCATAAATATAAGTCGGCTCGTGCATGGCACGAGGGTTTAAACTAGTTAACTTAAAATCATTAGCTTTATAACGTATATGAAATAAGTAATTACATGTAAACATCCTTGGTAACCACAATTCTGATGGAGTACAAAACTATTCGAGTGACGGGATAAAGAGAGAAATAAAAAAATGTTGATGTGTTACATATAACCATATAACCAGACCATTGTGCTTCGTATAAGGTTGAGTATTAAACATCTTACTCTCCATAGTTACAAAATATTACATCAAAAGCTCCTTCGGTATCCTGTACTGGTTTGGTTTCGAGTTCCGTGCCCTCCAGGGTGGGTGTTCCATGTCAGATATGAAGGGTCACCAAGTGGCTTGTTGATCAACACAACACAAATGCACATGCTTAGCAATTTAACAAGCATTTGCAGTTCAAATAACCAAACCCGGTTAATGCAAAGAGCAAGCTCAAATCTTAATCTTCATCTAGTATGGTTAAAGAATTGGCGAATTAGAGTCAGTAGGAGAGAGTTACCTTGGCTTGATCAAGTAGATGAGAGAGTAGGACATGGTGAGGAAGAAGCACAGGCCACCAACGGTGAGATAGGCGATGAAGATGACGTGTCCAGTTTTAGTTGCAAGAGCTGATCCTGAAAAAGTTATTTAGCATCCTAGACATTCATAGATAAATTAAGTGAATAGATTGCAATTCACCAATAGGAATTGAAAGTGTTGAATGTGTAAGATACGTGATCATGTGCATGAGTAGCAGCAGCATGGCTAACCCCGGTAAACATGGCGGTTCTTATTCCCATCGATTTAAGGTCTCTGATGGCATCTAATGCCCCTGATCGACATGCATCAGAGAGGCTGAATGTTCCAATCACAACTCTGTCAGAATATACAAATTCGAGAGTTCTCCCATCCTCAGAACCGCTTTCGATTTCAAGGGCTAGAAATTCAAAATGGAAATAGTTTGTTATCAGTTAATTAAAGGAAAAAGTTATTTAGCATCCTAGATATTCATAGATAAATTAAGTGAATAGATTGCAATTCATGAGTGATATTCATATATGTGGTTAATTATAGTGTTAGTTAAGAACTGCTCACCAGCTAAACAGCCAGCTCTCTGGACAAGTTTTCGGTTCCCCACATAGATCTCTTTATTCCAGCAATCCCTTCTCGATATATCCTTTATGGCATCACTCATACACGGTTGAAGAATATTTGATTCTTCGAAATGTTGAAACGTGTGAAGAACCTGAGATACCCACGGTAATTTAACAGACCATACATACAAGGTACTAAGCCCTTTTATAACATATGAACAAAGACATAGAAGGGGGCATCCATAAAGCTGTACCATCATATTAATGAGAATTTTGACATTGATAACAAGACTCAACGCATTTGGGACCTAAATGTATAATCCTCTAGAATAGATCTAAACAATGAAGGCTACTTTTTGTGACAGAACATAAAAGCTGGAGGCTAGAGATGTTTAAAACCAAGAAGGAAAGGAAAAATAGAGAAACATAACTTGTTTTGATTAAAAGTACCTACCAAAAAAATATTGGTTTACAGTAATGATCTGGTTCAGCCTCAAGTTTAATTCCATAGCAACATTTCGACTACTGTTTAGTTTCACTAAGAGCTACAATCAAATTCCAGTCCGTCATATTTCAGTTGGTATGCAGCACCCAGAATAGGATCAAGATGATGGTTCTCCAATGCAAGACAAGTTCACAACTTCCAAGTGGTCTCTACAAGGATCTTTCCCACAAATTTAATATCTCAAGAAACAATGAAGGTTCAGTTGTTGAGTTGCTTCTATGACAGATTTTGTAGAGATACTATGTTCTCTTTCAACCACGCAAAAAAAAGAGAGAGTGAAATTCTAAAAATGTCCTGATTTAATGAAGTCTAAAATCTTTCAAAGAGTATTAGGTAAATCTTACAAGAGAAATTCACAGAAGTGGAAGATCTAAATTGATGGCTTGAGCACATACAAATTTCTTTTAACTAGAAAATGAAATAACTCACCTACAAACTGAGTGCATAAAATCAAAAAAGATGAAATCAGAATTTGGAAGTTAAATGCGAAAGATTTATTGAGCAGTGAGTTAAGCACAGAAACAACAGCAAGTACTAGACAACGAGATGATTATGTCAGTAAATGTATGCAAAAAGGACAATCAAATTTGCTACTTCTCAAATTCCATGAGATGCAAAGCACATAGGTCAACACTAAAATTATAAGAAATTGCATGTAGCTTTATGTTTCTCATCCATCACATGGATATGGGATGAGAATTGAGACAAATGCCATAATAAAACAAGCTTATAGATTTCTCCTAAACCAAACAGTCGTACTGCTACAAATAACCTACAAGTGTCAAGTGATGCAAAAAAGGACAGTCAAACAGTCGTAATCGCATCAGTGGCAATGTGGCGACCTAACCTTTCACCTTTGAGAGAATGAGAGCCCACAACCAGATTTGATTAGTTCATAAGCACCAAAGAACAACAAAAGAAGATAACTTATTAGCAACTCTTTACCTGAGACAAAATTCTAGTAGGTTCAACTACAAGAATCAAACCACGGGTAGCTCACTGTAGTCACTAATCACCACCCTCTTTTTTTGACGGTCACCTTTGTTAGTCTCTTGTGATTCGATCAGCTTCACAACATCCATGTCTTCCAAAACTTGCCAAAATACAATGTGCCTTTTGTCCAACCATGGTGTTTGTCATATTTTGATCAAATACACAAGTCAGGGACTTTAAAAATATTAAGTCCAGTCTTAAACTACAATCTACAAACCTAATATTTCTGTCATACAATAATGTAGGGGGGGTTTTATATGGTGGGTAAAATCGAATCTATTGGTGATTTGAGAGAGGCGCAATTTATCAATTCCTATAACTGCCGAGAACGTAATTGAGCATCAATAAGTGTAAGAACCTAAATTTTAAGAAAGAATTGTAGACCAGATAAGACATAAAAACCGGCATCTCTCAACCATGTACAATAACACGTAATAGAGAGTAAAATTTGGGTGTATCAATTTCAATCTATAACCAGAGACAACAAGTAATGAAATATTTATGTTATGCCTCTATAATAATCAAATAGTTGTTTCATGTGTGCAAATTTTATTCTCGTAACAGAATTACCTTTACAGTGCATATGCAGAACTGACTTCCATTGGTATTGGGCCCTGCATTTGCCATGCTAACAACTCCAGGTCCTACGTGAACCACTGTAAAACAATTTTATATTTTCAATTAGTGCCAATGGTGCCATAGTACTGACTTGAATCTGAACAATATAGCCCGTGAGAGCATTCTTTTCCTTCATGACTCGAACAAGAGTCACTTATCTTACATTTGAAGTTTTCATCCTTGAATGTAAGCATAAAACTGATTGAATCACATGGATTAGCAACCAAAAAGGTACTTGTACATAGAGATAAGAACAAGGAAAAAGCAATAACATAACACATATGAAAGAAAGATGAAAAAAAAAGTATTACTACCTTGTCCTTGAGAGGAACTCTGAAGTAAGGTGTTGATCTCTCAAAGTACTGACAGTAAAGGTAGCCCAATTTGCTATTGAGTTGCCACAGGCTTTCCTGTTCCGATCCACCTTCCTCAGAGGAGCATCCATCCCATCTTGATGATAACTTACCGCACTCGCTCTCATCACTCCATGACTCAAAGTACGAATCCCTTGTCTCGCTGTCACTTGAATCAATATCCTCCTTAATACAAGCACCAAGCATAAGACATCCACAATTCAATCCTATTATCAATTTGAAAATTACATTGATTGAACTGCATATTCCAATACAGACTAAGCATATGTTGATCTGAATCATCAATCCCCATGACCTAAAGCAACCCCTAAAGTTCAATACTCAACCAAATTCAAGCAATTTCAAAGCATCAAAATGTAGGGTAGTTTCTCTAGGTTTCCAATTTTCAGAGAAATAGAAAATTGATGGGTTCAAGTTCATACTTGACAGGGGGGAAAAGGGTACCTGAAAGTGTGAAGAGGAGGAGGAGTGCTGGTGAAGATCTAGATAGCAGAAAGATAAGGGACATAGTACTGAACAAGGGTTTCACTAGTACTGTTGAGGGAAATGGGAACACTAGCGCCATAAACACTCCATTCATCATAGCAGTTCCACAGATCACTCAATATAAAATACTCCACTTTCTCCTTCTCCCATGGGTACCATATCTTGTTCAGATCCCTAATCTCAGACTGCAAAAAGACCCCAAAAAAAAGAACAAAAGGAAAATGAAGACTGCAGCATAGGAAGAAAGAGACAAAATTCCTCTTCATACTTAGACGATACCCCCTTTCTAAAAGACGCTAGGCGGGATCTTGGCGGTGAGGGGGGGCCTAGCGCCTAGGCGGCTAGGCGGGGGCCTAGGTGGGGCCTAGACGGATTAGAAATGTATCGGAAAAATTGGAAGAATTGAATGCTTTGAAGTAAAAAGTTGGAAGAATTGGAAAATTTTGAAGAAATTGAAAACAAAAACACAAAATAGGAATAAACATAATCCGTCTAGACCCGCCTAGACCCGCCTAGTCCCTCCTAGCCCGACTTGCCCGCCTAGCCGCCGCCCCAGCCGCCTAGCCATTCGGATTTGGCCAAAATCGAGACGGTGTCGGGCCGCCTAGCGCCTAGGCGCCGCCTAGCCCGATTTTTAGAACACTGCCCTTTTAACATTAACTGATTTAAATTTGAATTGGGTCTTTGAGAATGATTTACAAAATGTCCGGCCAATTTTCAAAGTTCAAAGTATCTTGCTTGATAAATCAAACACGAGTTCCTCTTCATACTAAAATGATACCCCCTTACTACAACAAATTCTTTTGTTTAACATACTGAAACGATACCCCCTTCCAAGTAAAAACTCAAGCCGAAATTGGGCATCAAACCAAGATCGGGATGTCAAATGTTTTCAATTAACATACTACTAGATTTGCATAATTCTTCAATAAACACTTACAAGCTGTCAAAATCCTAAGCTAGCATAAACACGGTAATTAGTAGTTGAAGTGGAAAGCCAACAATTAACACATACCAAATTTGTTGGTTATTCAGTAAACACAGTAACAAGGAATCAACATCAATAAATATGACCAACTAAAATCACAAATCATATTACACAACCCAAAGGAAATCACAGACCAGATTGAGAAATCAACTTCGCAGCAGAGGAGCGAACGATGACAGAAGAATGAAGGACTCGGTGCGATGGTGGAGAAGCGGCGAAGAACGAAGGACGACACAACAAAAAGGCAGAGAAGCGGAGAGGCTGGTGCAGGTAGGGCTCGATGCGATGGTGGTCATTTGGGGTACAAATAATCCGGCCGTTTCGTTTAAGTTAAAATTTAAAATCTCAAGTAACCCGGATGTGTAGTTCACGGGATATATACAAGTAGATATAACCCGGATGTTAAGAGGTACCTGTTGTTTAATCGTTATATTCGTTTATATAACCCGGATTGAGAAACATCCGGGGTATAAAGTATAACACTTTTTTTCCGTACACTTTTATAACTCGACAATTGAACGCCTGTGTGATTTTCTATGAGATATTAGGTGATTTCTGTAGTAGTGAATATAATATATTTATACCAGTTAAATGATTAAGAATATAATATTAAACACATTGCTAAAATAACTACTTCAATATTTTGATCTTGCATTTATACATATTATAGATACTTTTTTTAAAATATTAATAAGGTTTATTTTTACTAATAAGTAATTAAATATATTTTTTAATTTTATTCAATAATAAATAATTATTAATAATTTTTTAAATTATACTTATAACTCTCTCGTACATAGTACAGGTTCTACACTAGTTTAAAATTAAAGGCGTCTCATAACATGACTAACTTCAGCCTCAAGTCACACTCGATCGACCAACACCCAAGCAATATTGGTTCAACCGATCTTATTTTAAGGACATTTTACAACAACAATTTATATGCAAATAGTATATATATATAGAGGCCCGCTCTCGTGCTTATCTTCCTTAAGATACACTATAAGTACTACTTTCTACTATTTGATCAACGAAACCAACAATCTAGATGGCTCATTCCTATGAAAAAAAAACACACGCGCGCATTGAATAAAGACAAACGGTGGCGATTTTGAAATTTCCTGAAAAAACACATAGGAAGACGCTTCTACCCTTCCTGGCTTGAAAAATCTAAAACGCGTTTCACAGAGAGAAAGGCGGAATCCGGCGCGGCGGAGCGGAGAATGATTTTGAAATTTCCAGAAAAAACACATAGTAAGTTTGTTGGGCCCAAACTTACTCCAAGGGATCGGATCAAACGAATTGGGCCAAAGTACAGACGAAGCCGAAGGCCGGAAGGAGTTAGAGGCGACGGATGCCCTTCAGACGCTGAGGATCCGACCGAATCCAGGAAGTTTTGCCCTGGACATTAATTGCTTGGTCGGTGACAACGGTAACAACATTAAACACAGAGATTATGATGGCAATCGAATCCCAAAGATCTCGCACGGAATTAATAGAGGATAAATACGAAGACGAATAACGGACACAAGGAGAAACTACCATAAATAGACCACGAAGAATCAAACGAAAAGACACACGTCTATGCACAACATCCACTGACTTACCCTTCGAGAGGACTACTTTCATATTCACTCTCACTCAAACCCCCCGGAGATTCTACCCGATCGCTGCCGGTCGAAACACCAAAACGCATGTCGGACAGGGCTCGATTCTTTATTCTCTAAGGATAAGTTGTATTTCGATCTGATTCAGTCATTAATTGATATATAAATTACATTGCCATTTTGTATCTATTCTTTGCTTGGTTGATTGTCTATTTGGTTTGGATTGATTTTTTATTATCCGATTGACTCGTTACCCCTTCTAAGGCGATTTAGGTCGACCGATCTTTTTGTCCCAAAACAATTTGGCGCCCACCGTGGGGCAACTTGCCGATCACCATCTCAAAAATCCTCTAACCATGACTATCAACCTACCTATCGGTACCGAGGAGCCATGCCTCGAAGACGACACCCAAGCTCAAGGAAACACAACCGAAAATCCTACTCCAAACCAACTCCAAGAGCTTGCCCAAAAAATAGCCGCCCTACAAGAGGAACATGCCCAGCAATGCCAAAAGACTGAAGCCTTGGCTACCTTATCCACCCAATCTGAGGCCGAGATTGCACAACTAACCCGTGAAAATGAGTCTCTTAAGTCGCATGTACAATCGACGGCTTCTGGATCCAGGCGGATGCCCATCCATAAGCAACATCCAGACGCATCTCGATATGAATGGCATCGAACTGACCCCCCGAGCGTACGACGCCCCGGACATACTGAGGGTACATCTCGAACTCCTCTGGTCAATCCATTTTTGACTAACTATGTTACTTTCTCTACACCGATCGGGTCGACAGGAACCCGAATCGACGAACCACAGGTTACCAATCCTCTCGACATCCTGGCTCTTGTCCAGCAGACACTCAGTTAGCACATGAATACACTTGACGATCGCATCGCTAGAATTCCCGGAGTTTCACAACCGATCGAGAAGGAAGCGTCGGGTGGATACGAGGAATCTCCATTCATCGGAGAGATCGCCAGAGTCAAAATCCCAAAGAAGTTCCACCTTCCTAGCATAACGATATTCGACGACACCAACGACCCAGATGATCGCATTTCTCTCTATAAACAAAAACTAATGACTGCTGATAAGTGTTATTTTGGAGCACATATCTAGGGATTATTACCAGGTTTGAGGCGCCATTTGGTTGGATTTAGAGCACAATCGTGGATTATGGAGTTAGAGTGGAGAAGTGAAGAAATCATGGGATTTATAGAGGTTTGAAGTGTATTGAAGAGTAGAAGAACAATGTGCTGAATTCAAATGGTTCGTTCTCTCTACTCAGACGTCCAAATGAAGTGATTCCAATTCTAGGAGTTAGATCTTGAAGTCTACTACAAGTCCTCAAAATATGAGCGCAATCCAAGTTGGGAATCAAAAGTTATGGCATTTTTACTAAAGTGTCGCAGAAGCTGAAAAGTCACCGCCCCGCGCCAGAAGCCACCGCGACCCGGCGATGGGTCTCAGAGAAGAATGCCGCCCCGCGGTGAAAAGCACCGCCTCGTGGTGGGAGTTGGCGCCCCACGGCCATATGGGCGAATTAATTATTTAAGCTGGAAGGCCGCGTGGTGATTGTTGGAATTGGAAGGCTGATATTGGGCCGCTGATGCATGTGATGGAGAGTTGGGCCGATCAACTGGAAATGGAATTGGGCCGCCGCTTGCACGGGAGAAGCCGAGATTACGGGATTAATTTCCCTGTTCGATTTTCATAGTTTATTTTTGGTTATTATTATATTATTTTATTTCCTTGTAATTGGGGTTTGTGATCTTGGGCTTTAGGTTAACTCTATTTAACCTAATTCCCACAGCCTCCAGCCACAATTAGATTAGATTTAGTTTTACAAGTTCGTTCTTTTCGTTTGGCCTCCAGGGTTTTCAACCCATGTAGAGCTAAACACCTTTGTTTCGCTAGACGTTTGAAGCAATACAGTTGATTCGATTGTGAGATTTCTATTCCGTGTTCTTATTCTTATGTGTGTTGGTTTGATTCTCTTGGTTATATTGATTAT
Source organism: Rheum nobile (assembly GCA_027886185.1). NCBI lineage: Eukaryota > Viridiplantae > Streptophyta > Magnoliopsida > Caryophyllales > Polygonaceae > Rheum > Rheum nobile. Next base: position 121,771 of record WOAB01000308.1, on the reverse strand, counting down.
TGATTTATCGTTATTCTTCATAGTCTGGCCAGCTAGGTTGAGTAATATTTATCAATTGCTAGGATTGCATATAGGGGTTCTGAGTGCATATCTAGTGGCAAACACGATTGTGCGTATAGGGGTTCCGAGCGTACAATCGTGAGTGAGAATCTTATGCATGTTAAGTAGAGGAGTGAGTACTTGTACGTCTTTCTACTTGCATGTATCCTATATCCTTGTGTACATTGCTATTGCTTTGTTGGTGGTAAAGTATCCCGGTCTGGTACCGCGTGACTGGTGGTATTTTATCATTGGCATAGTAATAAGTCTATCGACAACTGTGAGAATGAGTAGTACTTAAGATCAGGATGGGGACAACCATAAGAATAGTAAAAGAACTTGGATTGAATAGATTTCTGTGATCAAATTATATCTCTGTATTGTGGATCTCGTTCTAGTGGAACTACTTTCCCTCATTATATTTCCTCAACTTAACCAAACTTGTTTGCTCTGCTTGCTTTGTGTTCTCTTGATAACTAAACCCTTTGTGTTACTTGTCATTCACACTTGCATACTTCATTCGATCTTTCCTGTGGGTTCGACCCTTACTTGCTTGCTATACTTCTGTTTAGTAGGTCTGTTAGGATATTTTACTTTGACTAGGCTAAGCAACGATACTTGCACTGTGCACTTTTAGCCCGTCAAATTTGGCGTCGTTGCCGGGGAAGATTTTTGTTTTGTTGTGTGCTTTTGTGATTGACTGCGGTGTGGATCTATCTTACGGTCCGCACCTTTTCTACTGATTCGCTACTTGTTGAAGTTGGTATAGAGACAAGTACGAATGGCTCAGACACTCCGACAGCTGACTGCGCCAGATTTGATACAGCAGCCATTGGCTGTAATCATTCCACCCCTTGCTGATGGTGTGACATTTGAGCTCAGAACAGGAGTGATACGGTTGCTCCCGAGATATTATGGACGAAGTGGAGAGGACCCCATCCTACACTTGGCTAAATTCCACAACGTCATTATGAGCATCAAACCAGCAGACGTCACTGAGGATCAGATTAAAATGAGAGCCTTCGGGTTCACTCTTAAAGATGATGCTGAGGACTAGTACTATCATCTGCCTGGCGGAAGCATAGATTCCTGGGCTGAGCTACTTAAGGCTTTCCTCACACAATATTTCCCAACCAAGATGGTGAACGCTTTGAAAAGGGAAATTGCCAGTATTGAACAAGGAGAGGAGGAGATCCTTTATGAATATTGTGAGCGGTTCAAACGTCTTTGCTCTAGTTGCCCGTTCCATGGTTTTGACAAGAAAGCTCTAGTACTCTATGTTTACAATGGGCTGCTCGATGACGAAAGAAGAATCATAGATACTACTTGTGGTGGTAGCATATTGAATATGACCCCTGATGCAGCCATGACTAGAGTTCATGATATGGCTGAGAGCACAAGAGATTTTGATAAAGCCCCAAGGACCAGAGGAGTTAATGCTGTAAACTCCAAGGATGCACATTTATTGCAAGAAATTGCTTCATTGAAAGACTTTATCGCGAAGACGGGTAGACAAGAAGCACCTCAACCCCACTTTGTTGAGCTACCAGTAGCTCCCCATGCTAGTAACTCCCTGTCAACTGAAGAGATGCTCAGGACCTTGACTCAACATTTCACCACTCATGTGCAGAATACCGAGTCAAGCATCAAGGATATAGTAGGTCAGGTGAACCAGTTGGCGGAGTCAATTATGCAACTCAAAGCAAGGAGGTCGGGGAATCTACCATCTCAAACGGTAGTAAACCCGAGGGAAAATGTTCCTCCCAGTGTTGTAGAGGAGGACGATTATGAGATGGAGAACATAGCTGACCGCCCCGCGTCACCCATCACCGCGACCCGGCGCGACATCCCAGTTACTTCGCCACCCCGCGGCGACACTGACCGCGACCCGGCGGCGAGCCTCAGTAACTCCACCGCGACCTCACCGCCCCGCGGCAATGACTACCGCCCCGCGGTGGACAAAGTACCTCCTAGCGAGATCTCGCCGCGACCCGACGTCTAAAATTGCAGTTATGCTGATGAGGTTCGGGTTAATACTTATTTTCGTCCAGAGTGGCTAACTGAGGAGGAGAACTTCTTTGGAGAGGAGTGGAGCGACGATGAGGAGGAGTACCGCGATCACGGATATACTCCAGAGACAATCATTCCTCTCGAAAATGCCCATGCAGTCCCCGACCCTCTGGAGACTGCTTATGATGAGTTTGTGCGTCTCAACTCATTCCCGCTCGTCGCGCCGCAACCCGCTAGTCCATTCCCTAAGGCTCTGAAGGACACCCAAAAGGTGGAGAGCGACAAAGACTTATTTGACACCTTCAGTAGCTGCAAGGCAACCATCCCTTTGGTCCATCTGGCAGATAGCACCCCTCCCTGCAAGGAAATGTTAAAGGTGTTGGGCTTGATCAATAAGAAGCCGAAGAGGAAGCACAAGAAGGAGGCTTTGATGCAAGCGGTGAATTTCTCTATGCTGGATACGGGACAAGATACACATGAAGCCCCTGAGATGCTTGGTAGACCGTTTCTAAAGATGGCAAGTGCATTCATAGATATGAACAACGGTCCAACCATCATGAAGTGCACAAGCATGGGGGAAAGGCTCAACAGGGAGTATACAAAGAGGCATCCCCCTGATCCAGGCCCCAGGAGTTTAGTTGCTATGAGCAACCCAAGTTGAGGAGTTGGAGTAGTATGTCAAGCCATGACAATAACTAAGGCGCTGTCCGGGAGGCAACCCGAGGTATGTTTTACTTTCTTTGTTTTTCTTTCTTTATTTCTTGCATTAGTTTTGCTTGTTTTTGCTTTGTCTTTGTTTTGGTTTTTGTTTCCGACTAACCTGCAGGAAAGAGACCCATGCCTATTGGAGAAGGTGTTTCCACACCATTGTAAGTCTCTTCTATCCCTGCACTAAGTCGCTCCCCGAAAAAACCTTAAACGGGGAGCAAAAAAAAAAAAAAAAGTTTTTCCGAGCTGTCCAGAGTTCCTCATGGAGATGGTGCGCATCATGTTGTTAAGGAGGCGACATAGCCCCACACATTTTTTGACAACGATGATGGCCCTACAATTGACAGCTGAGCAGGAGGAACACTAGAGCCCACACCATGATTACATCTGGGCTCCATCATGTGTTCCTAGAAGGCCGTGCAATCCTACTATCATTGCTATACCACTATTCACCAAAGTGATTCCCTTTTGGTTGCACGGTAGTAGAAGGTTATTGAGTTGATAAAGACACCCGCCTACCACCAGAGACCTATGCATTTATTGAGAAGACCGCAAGCAACAACGGAAGTGTCCAAGCAGCTTGGTGACGTTTGTGAGTTATTTTATTTTTATTTTTTTTGCTTCTCCCTGTGCTTCTATTCTTTTGTCTTTTATTACATTGAGGACAATGCAATGTTTAAGCATGGGGGAGAGTTCTATACTTGCTACGTCGCTGAGGAGAAAAATGAATATAAAGAGAAAAAGCCAAAAATTGAAAAAAGGCATACATTAGAAATCCTGGGATAGGTCGAAAACCCGAAATGGCGGCCTAGGTAATAAGCAGGTGACTTGGACCAGCATTAGGCTGGGGTAATATGAGGTCAAGAGTGACGTGAGCTTATGTGAGTACATCTATTGGAAAATGAAATGAGTGGCTTGGTGAAAACCCGAAAGGGCGCCTTGGTAAAATGAGCGAAAAAGAAGAAAAGTGATTTTAGGATTTCTCATTATTCTTGGCGAGGCGTCATAAGAAGAGGAGTTATAAGGAGGACTCGGGTAGGTCACTCTGGAGAGATAAGAAGATAGATGAGAGATAGGATTAGATTTTATTCACTCTATGGTGTTTGGGATAAGCTTGGGGGAAGTACTCTGCTTTCCTTTTAGCTTGGTTGTGTGGGGTGTTGAGATTTGTTGACTTGTGTTGTGTTGTAGTATTGTGCTGAGCTTATTTGTATGGTTGCCTGGAGTTTATTGTTGGGTATGATTCTTGGAGGTTGAGTTTTTTATGCTTCCTGAAGCCTTGGGGATTGATTGAAGGAGTAGGTTTACTTTAGCTTACTCGAGGACGAGTAAGGTTTAAGCATGGGGGATTTGATAAGTGCTATTTTGGAGCACATATCTAGGGATTATTACCAGGTTTGAGGCGCCATTTGGTTGGATTTAGAGCACAATCGTGGATTATGGAGTTAGAGTGGAGAAGTGAAGAAATCATGGGATTTATAGAGGTTTGAAGTGTATTGAAGAGTAAAAGAACAATGTGCTGAATTCAAATAGTTCGTTCTCTCTACTCAGACGTCCAAATGAAGTGATTCCAATTCGAGGAGTTAGATCTTCAAGTCTAATGCAAGTCCTCAAAATATGAGCGCAATCCGAGTTGGGAATCAAAAGTTATGGCATTTTTACTAAAGTGTCACATAAGCTGAAAAGTCACTGCCCCGCGCAAGAAGCCACCGCGACCCGGCGATGGGTCTCAGAGAAGAATGCCGCCCCGCGGTGGAAAGCACCGCCTCGCGGTGGGAGTTGGCGCCCCGCGGCCATATGGGCGAATTAATTATTTAAGCTGGAAGGCCGCGTGGTGATTGCTGGAATTGGAAGGCTGATATTGGGCCGCTGATGCATGTGATGGAGAGTTGGGCCGATCAGCTAGAAATGGAATTGGGCCGCCGCTTGCACGGGAGAAGCCGAGATTATGGGATTAATTTCCCTGTTCGATTTTCATAGTTTATTTTTGGTTATTATTATATTATTTTATTTCCTTGTAATTGGGGTTTGTGATCTTGGGCTTTAGGTTAACTCTATTTAACCTAATTCCCACAGCCTCCAGCCACAATTAAATTAGATTTAGTTTTACAAGTTCGTTCTTTTCGTTTGGCCTCTAGGGTTTTCAACCCATGGAGAGCTAAACACCTTTGTTTCACTAGACGTTTGAAGAATATAGTTGATTCGGTTGTGAGATTTCTATTCCTTGTTCTTATTCTTATGTGTGTTGGTTTGATTCTCTTGGTTATATTGATTATTGATTTATCGTTATTCTTCATAGTCTGGCCAGCTAGGTTGAGTAATATTTATCAATTGCTAGGATTGCATATAGGGGTTCCGAGTGCATATCTAGTGGCAAACACGATTGTGCGTATAGGGGTTCCGAGCGTACAATCGTGAGTGAGAATCTTATGCATGTTAAGTAGGGGAGTGAGTACTTGTACGTCTTTCTACTTGCATGTATCCTATATCCTTGTGTGCATTGCTATTGCTTTGTTGGTGGTAAAGTATCCCGGTCTGGTACCGCGTGACAGGCGTGACTGGTGGTATTTTATCATTGGCATAGTAATAAGTCTATCGACAACTGTGAGAATCGGTAGTACTTAAGATGAGGATGGGGACAACCATAAGAATAGTAAAAGAACTTGGATTGAATAGATTTATGTGATCAACTTATATCTCTGTATTGTGGATCTCGTTCTAGTGGAACTACTTTTCCTCATTATATTTCCTCAACTTAACCAAACTTGTTTGCTCTGCTTGCTTTGTGTTCTCTTGATAACTAAACCCCCCGTTTGTGTTACTTGTCATTCACACTTGCATACTTCATTCGATCTTCCCTGTGGGTTCGACCCTTACTTGCTTGCTATACTTTTGTTTAGTAGGTCTGTTAGGATATTTTACTTTGACTAGGCTAAGCAACGATACTTGCACTTGCACTTTTAGCCCGTCAACTGCATCTATTCCAAGGGAGAGCCACGCGACTGTTGTTTTGGGGCGAAAAGATTGGATGACCTAAATCGCCTTAGACGGGATAACTAGTCGATCGGGTGATAGAAAACAATCCAAACCAAATAAATAATAGACAAACAAAGAATAAATGTAGAATAGCGAGATGATTTTATTAGATGTCGTGTTAATCAGATCGAATCGAGATACAACTTATCGTAGTAAGACAAGAGATCGGGTAGGACTCGACCGGTGGCTTTCAGGTTGCGACCGGTGACGAATCAGCGTGGATGACTCTCGGAGAGCTAAGCTCGGAGCAGATATGTTGTTCTGATGTATTTCTGAGCGAGAATGCTTGTGTGTGGCGTAATTTGTGTTTGTCTCTTTCTTATCTTCCTCTTCGTCCAAATATGGTAAGTCTTTTTACTCCTCTTACCGTTATGTCTTGATCGTATACTTTATCTTCAATGCTGAGAGTAATGGCGGGGATTATGCCATTAAATCATTGTAATTACGGTGGCTTGAATGTTATGGCCGTTGCGTGATCTGGGCATTTAATGTATGGCGAGATTCTTGCAATCCTGTCGGAGGGCATTCGACCAGAGAAGTCTCATCGCCTCCTCTGGGCTTTTCCCTTTTTCTTCCGATCTATCGTGGGCTTGGGCTTGAGTTACTCGACACGTTCTCCTAGGGGAAGCCAGGCCCAACAACTGTCATGTGCAAAAGCTTTGGCACGACTCTCGCGGGTCCCGCCCTGACCTGGTTTATGCGTTTGCCTCAGGGAATAATCGCCTCGTTCGCGGATCTGGTCAACTCCTTCAAAATCCAATTCACCAGCAGTCAGAGGCTAGAAAGGCAGTCAAGTTATCTCTATCGAATCACCCAAAGGTATAACGAACCTCTCTGGAGCTATCTTAACACGTACAATATGGAAAAAGCCGCGATCCCCCATTGCGACGTCACCACCTCCATCGAAGCTTTCCAACAAGGTTTGATCAAGGACAACAACCTCTACAACGAGATCACCAAGTACCCATGCAGAAGCTTCGAAGATGTCCAAGCCAAAACCATGGCTGAGGTACGTTTGGAAGTGTAACACCCCCAAAACTTAACCCTTTTGGAAAGGTATTACCGCCAGTGACCCCATTGTTCCTTACCGAGATCACCCAAGGCTTTACCAAATAAATACAATTTATGAAATGCAATTGATACATAAAGATCAAGCATTAAATTCCAAAACATAACATTGTCGAGGAAATAAGAGTTACGGGATTACAACCCAATCCTGAATAGGTCAAAACATAGTTTAAACCCAACACAGCGGAAGACTAAGAAAGTAAGTTACAATCGGAGTTATTGTCCAAAGGATCATAACCTGATTAAAGAAATAATTAAAACATTCAAAAACCACCGCCGACTTCATAGTCCTTCTAATCTTCTGAGCTACTTCTTAACTGATGTGCCGAATCAAACGGATGACACCAGCCAACCATGCAAGGGAAAATATTGGTTGGTTAGTCTAAATGAATAGACTAGCAAGGTAACAAAGCAGAATGGTTCGAAGCAGTTGTATTAGGTTAGACTCTTCGTCCCTCGAATAATAATCGAGTACGCTTGTCAACCACCATACTCCTACTGGAATAAACAAGAGGTACGCACAAGAGAAGATTCTGGAAGACTGAATCTTCACAGAAATCGACTCGAAAGAAGACTCCAACTGAAATGAGTCTTTAAGGAAGCAATGACAAATCTGGAAAGTTACATAATCATTCAACCATGATTTAAAACTGACTGAGATGCTTCGGTTCACGACCAACCTCATCGCCTACAGCGAATCCAGATTGGAAAGAGAACGTACTACATTCAAGTCAAGACGAGTTTTCCTAGCTGCACTGAACTTAGCTGCACTACTCGCCCAAGGTGTATTAATTATGTGCGTCAAGGTAGCACTTATCTTATTTATGTTTCAAAAACACACATCACGTTATAGACTTTTACATGTGTACCCCACCAATGGGACGACACATCTTAGTATACGTTTCGTCGAGAGTGACGTATACCGAAAGGTTTGTGACACCAGCTAAGTGTCCTGTCTCTACACACATATGTAAGAGACCGATCATGATCTTAGAATAGTACCAGATGGGGACGAGCCATCCCGATACCAGATTATAAAGAAACGACTGGACAGAGTCCGAGTAACGTTCCTATCTAACAGTGTTAATTAAACAGTTACAGCACCACAACATTTACAGGATAAATCCACATAAAGGCCCGAAAGGCGATCACCGATAATAGCGTTGTTCTAGCAGATATATAACCTATTATATGATTTTCAAAACAGTTTATCAAAACCGTTTCCAGACAAACAGAATATTCATTCCAAATTAATTACTCAGATAAACTACTGATAATTAATGTAAATATGGAACGAAAGAGCAAGAGCGAACCGCCACTTGCCTTACTCCGCAGAATAGTCTAAAGACGTCACTGGATTCCGGGCTCGACACGGTACAGCTCTGATAGCACAACGACCTTCGAGTCGACCCATAAAAGGAACCCTAAGTTAGATCCGACATAAACAGTACGAATCTAAACACGGCGAAAGAACACGAAAGGAAAGACGCCACAACGACAACCGACCAAGCCAAAGCCACGAAGGCGTTCTGGGCACTGGCGGCGGTCGCCGTTCTTGGCGGAGGTCGCCGTGAAGAACACGACGGTCACCGTTAAGAACACGGCCGACTGAAACGAGAGAAAACTCACCCCAAAACACGAGCGGTTTGGCCTCCTTCGACTTGCTTTGGCTTCTAACCTCCAAGGCTAACCAAAAGCTTCACAAAGGCACTCTGGAAACACACCAAAACAACACCGGCGAGACCTCCGGCGAGCACAAGAAAACCGGCAAAAACAAAACTCCGGCGAGAGGCGAATTTGGCAGAGGTTTGGTGCTGGGATGGCTCAAAACCTCACCCCCAACACCTCCTTTTATAGCCAAAGTGTCTGAAGCGATCAACCAAACCCTGAGACGCGGCCAAAAGCAAGATCGGCGCCCTTGATTTCCGCCGGCGACCAACGGGCAATGCCCACTGGACAATCACGGCGGTCGCCGTTTTTGCCTGCGGCGGGCACGCGGCGGTCGCCGTAAATGCGGCGGTCGCCGTTGCCAGGTCTGTCGCGGCCAGCTAGAAGCTGACAAGCTGACTCCTCGGGCCCAACCACGGCGGTCGCCGTTTTCCCCTTTTCCCGCCCATTCGGCTTTGAACGAGCATGATGATAAACCGGGATAAAAATTATCGTACGCGAACGACAATTTAAAATTCAAGGCACCTTGTCTGTATATTATTTCATTGAGAAAAATATTACAGATATAGAGCACATTACAGAATGTCTCAAGCTACCTGAATTAAATCCGACGTACACAACGGGTACTCGGGAAAATTCCATAATTCCCAAAATAACCTTACAAAAATACGGGGTATCACATCTCCTCCCCCTTACAAGAAGTTTCGACCCCGAAACTTAGGTCGAGAATAACTCGGGAAAACGCCTGAGCATATCTGACTCGGTTTCCCACGTCTCCCAAGTAACTTCTTCGGTCCCTGACTTGGACCACAACACTCGTACCAAAGGTACGATCTTGTTGCGTAAATGCTTCTCCCGACGCTCCGAAATGCGCACGGGCAACTCTTCGTAAGTACCATTAGCTTGAATCTCGATGTCCTCATAACTAAGCACATGAGACTCATCTGGCACATACTTTCTGAGTAAAGACACGTGGAACACGTTATGCACCGGGTGAGCCGATGGTGGCAACGCCAAACGGTACGCTAGAGATCCCACTCTATCCAAAATCTCAAAAGGTCCCACGTAGCGAGGGTTAAGCTTCCCACGCTTACCAAATTTGAAAACTCCTTTGGAAGGCGACACCTTGACAAAAACCTTGTCACCGACCTCGAACTCGACAGTCCTGCGTTTCCGATCTGCGTAGGACTTTTGTCGACTCTGAGCGGTCAACATCCTTTGTCTGATCAAAGCAATGTCTGAAGCCGTCCTTTCGACCAACTCTGGTCCAAGCAGAATTTTGTCGGCATTATCGTCCCAACAAATCGGAGATCTGCATCTGCGACCATACAAAGCTTCAAACGGAGCCATCTTGATTGTAGCATGCCAGCTATTGTTGTATGTGAACTCAATCAGACTTAAGCTGTCCTCCCAGCTAGTCGGACGATCGAGCACACAAGCTCTAAGCATATCCTCCAGAGTCTGGATGGTCCTTTCAGACTGGCCATCTGTCTGAGGATGAAACGCTGTACTGAACCTTAACTCGGTTCCCATAGCCTTATGAAGTTCCTTCCAGAATCTTGACATGAAACGGCCATCTCGGTCCGATACAATGGTCTTAGGAATGCCATGTAAGCGGACAATCTCCTTCTGGTAAACTTCGACTAACTTCTGGGTTTCCCATGTGGTCTTGATGGCTATGAAATGAGCACTCTTCGTAAGCCTATCCACAATTACCCAAATAGTATCTCTCTGACTTCGAGTCTTGGGTAGCCCAGTGACGAAGTCCATGGAAATGTCCTCCCATTTCCATTCTGGCACGGGAAGAGGTAGCATCTCACCACCTGGTCTGCGGTGTTCGATCTTGACTTTTTGGCAAGTTAAGCACTTTGCCACAAAGTCTGCTACGTCCCACTTCATGTTTGGCCACCAAAACTTCTTCCTGAGATCCTTATACATCTTGCTAGAGCCAAGATGCACAGAATAAGCAGATGAATGAGCTTCTCTCATCACCAACTGACGAAGACCTTCTGTGTCAGGCACACAGATCTGATCCTGAAACCAAAGTGATCCATCATCCTGAACCACAAAACTGGGAGCTTTCCCATCCATCACTTCACTGCTTAACTTTACCAAGATGATGTCATCGACTTGCTTTTCTTTGATTTGATCCAGCAGTGTAGCCTGAATCTCCATCATACTCAGGTACCCTCTACGCTGGTCATACAAGACTTCAATGTCGTATGACTCCTGGTTTAGCTTGGTCTGAGCAGTAAGCAACGCAACCACAGTCTCGTGCGTTGTCTTCCGGCTTAGCGCATCAGCTACTACATTAGCCTTGCCCAGATGATACAACAACTCCATGTCGTAGTCTTTGAGCAACTCTAGCCAGCGGCGTTGTCTCATATTTAACTCCTTCTGAGTAAATATATACTTGAGACTTTTGTGGTCAGTGAAGACTTGGCATCTTATACCATAGAGGTAATGCCGCCAAATCTTCAGCGCAAAGACGACCGCTGCTAACTCAATATCATGGGTCAGATAGTTTTCTTTGTAAGTCTTGAGTTGTCTAGATGCGTAAGCAATGACTCTGCCTCTTTGCATCAAAACACAACCAAGACCACACTTGGAAGCATCACTATAGACCACATAATCGTCATTCCCCTCTGGGAGTGCTAACACGGGTGCCGAGGTCAACCGTCGCTTCAACTCCTGGAAACTGACCTCGCACTTGTCATTCCAGACAAACTTCTTGTGGACTTTGCGGAGTAGATTGGTCATCGGTAGAGCGATCTTTGAAAATCCTTCTACAAACCTTCTATAATACCCGGCAAGTCCAAGAAAACTGCGCACCTCCTTCATGCTCTGGGGCTGTGTCCACTTAGCCACAACTTCAATCTTTTGGGGATCAACCATAACCCCATTTTTATTGATCACGTGGCCTAAGAAAGCCACTTCCTTCATCCAGAATTCGCATTTAGACAATTTAGCATAAAGCTGATGTTGTCTAAGGATCGACAAGGAAATCCGTAGATGTTCCTCGTGGACTTCTTCATTCGGAGAGTAGATCAAAATGTCGTCGATGAAGACCACCACGAACTTATCCAAGTACTGGTGAAAACATCGGTTCATCAAATCCATAAAGATAGCTGGAGCATTTGTAAGCCCAAAAGGCATTACTACGAACTCGTAATGACCATATCTGGTCCTAAACGCAGTTCTAGGAATGTCTTGCTCACGAATCCTGAGTTGATGATATCCCGATCTTAAGTCGATCTTGGAGAACACCTTTGCTCCCTGCAATTGGTCCAACAAGTCATCAATCCTAGGCAAAGGATACTTGTTCTTGATCGTCACCTTGTTCAACTCTCGATAGTCGATACAAAGTCGGAACGATCCGTCCTTCTTTTTGACGAATAAAACCGGAGCACCCCACGGCGATGCACTCGGCCTGACATAACCTTTGTCAAGAAGATCTTCAAGTTGATTCTTCAATTCTTGCATCTCAGCTGGAGCCATCCGATACGGGGATTTGGAAATCAGCACCGTACCAGGCTCGAGATCAATTGAAAACTCTACGTCACGATTTGGGGGTAATCCTGGAATTTCTTCCGGAAAGACATCCGAAAATTCCCTAACTATAGGAATATCAAGAACCTCAGGTCCATCCTTCTCAGGCGAATCCAAGTAGCAAAGGTACCCGACACATCCTTGTCGTAGTAGCTTAAACGCAGCCATCACATTGATCAGCTTGCCGTTATCAGCGTCATTTCGACCTTTGAACTTGCACACGAATTGGCCCCCGGATGACACCGTCACCGTTCTTGAACTGAAGTCGATCACCGCCTTGTGATGCGTCAGCCAATCCATACCGAGAATAATGTCGTATGGAGCCATGGCTATGCAGATTAAATCTGCCTCGAATTCCTTACCCTGAATGGTAATCGGAAAGTCAGACAAATGCTTGGTTCCCACCAAACGTTCTCCATTAGGAAGATTAACGACGAAAGGGTCGCACGAATCATTGCACACTAAGTCTAACTTGCTAACACAGCTATCCGAAATAAAGGAATGCATAGCACCATAATCAAACAGAATGCACACTGAAGTAGAGTGAAGGTATAGAGTACCTTGAGCAATCGGAGCGTTGGGTCCATCTGCCTCACGCATCTCGTACAAGCGTTGGCCCTGACTTCCAGAAGCAGCTGGGGCCTTTCCCCTGTTCTGAGCAGTCGTCTGCACTGAAGGGCTAGGAGTCTCGACAGGCTTAAACCTAGGTCGGTTGCTCTGATGAACTGACCCTTGCTGCGACTCTAATCCCTTCTGCTTTCCCTGCTTGCAGAACTTTTGCAGATGACCATCACGTCCACACCCAAAGCATGACCTCCTCTCCTTCCGATACTCAGTGCTCTTGTGCCCAGCAGTACCGCAGTTATAACACTGAATTGAACTCCTGGTATGCCTTGACTGCTGAGTCGATCCTCCTTGCGTCATCTCCGTCTTAGCTCTGCCGGATTTGGCGAAGTTAGACGGTGGCGCAGGGCGCTTAAAACCACCTCCCTGGTTCTGATTCTGCATCGACTTCTGTCGGTTGCGCCTCTTGGTCGACTCCTCGAGAGTTACCTCCAGCTTATAGGCACAATCCACATACTGCTCCAAGGTAGAGCATGTGTGGTGCACCATTAATGGCTTGATATCCGGGTTCATCCACTCGTGGAAGTACCAGATCTTTTGAGCCTCGCTGGTGATCTCGGCAGTGGCGTACTATAGAAGATGGTTGAACTTAGATGCCAACTCGGTCACTCTCAGACCATCAGTCTGAGGGTACAAGAACTCTTTATGCTTCTCCTCTCTCATAGCACGAGAGAAAAAGCGATCAACCATCTTGGTCTTGAACATCGACCAAGTCAACACTGGGCTCTCAGCCAAACCAGTGGTCTCCCACCACTCGCTAGCCTCCTCCTTCAGCTGAAGAGAAGCGATATGGACCTTCTCGGCCTCCGTACACTCCACGTTCCTGAACAACCTCTCCATATGGGAGAACCAATGAGTCACTGCCACTGGCTCCCCTTTCCCGTTATAGCAGTCGGGTCTCGTGGAAGTAATGGTCTTAAGAGCGCGACCATAGCTGTCCCTCGCCCTAACGGCAGTCTCCTGAGTCACAGGGTTTCTGGGTTCCACAACATCAGGAACCGCTGCATGAATAGGCACTTCTTGTGCTTGAGGCGCACTTGGTCTCAAGACATCAGTAATAGCCTGCATCACGATCCCACGGATCGCCTCAACAGCTACAGCGTCAAACAGCATCGGCGCCTGGGTCTGATCCTGACCTTCACGCCTCTGCTGGACGCGAGACTCAGACTCGTGTTCATCCTGAACACCTCTTCCTGCTGGTCTGGGGTTTTGGCTGGTCCCAGCACCGGCTCGAGTCGAGTTTCTCGTGCTTCTTGGGTTCACCATCTGTTTACCGATCCAATTCCAAGCATTCAATACATTAATATTATGCAACATACTTATGCAATATATCAATGTAAATAAATCACTCAGAATAGATCAACTTGGCATTTTATAGATGAACCTTCGAATTCTTACACAAGTTACACATAAGTTTATCATTCGAGCATTAGGACAACATTGCTCGAAGATATAAGTGTTTCTCAAAGTACTTGCCGCAATACTGAAATATTACACAAAGTACAACTTGGAAAACTAAGAAACGAACTACTACGATAGGCAACGCCACTCCTCCTCAAGGCGTTCCAAAACGTCTCCCATACGACTGGCTACTCGTGCATGGTCTCTTCGGGCTAGGCTCACCATCGAGCTCTGGCGATGGGTTTCGTACCCTGCTTGACCCTGAAGCACATAGTCCTAGCTCAGCCATAGAAAAGTATGGGTCGTCCATGACTGGTCCTCCTATTCCAGCCCTCCTCTGAGTACTAGCGATCAGCTCATCCCTCTGACGCTGCTGTTCTGCAGAGATTTCCTCGCTCTGGCGGAGAATCTCCTGCAGCTCGGATTCCGACCTCCATCTCCTTGGAATAGGGATAGGCTGAGATTCCCTGTCACTTCTCCCAATACCGTACTCGGTATACAGTGCCTCCCAATCAGCTTCTGACATGGGTGCGTACTCTGGCACTTGTGACAATCCTGTACCGGGCTCCTGAATCTGCCCTCTAAGGTCCAACTCTGGATCCTCTTCTGGATCATCCTCTATGGGATCCTCTTCCTCGGGATCATCCTCGATGGGATCCTCTTCCTCGGGATCATCCTCGATCATCTCCTCGTCCTCGACAGGATCTTGCTCAAGCATCTCCTCTTCCTCCTCCTCGTACTCGATCTCCTCGGGAATTGGTCCCAGCAGAAAGTCGTCTTGGTAAACCCCTTGTTCATACCTTGACAACTCGTCTTCCTGCTCCCATTCCTGTACTCCCTCCACCCTTGGTGGCGGCACAGGTGCAGGTCTAGGGACCATAGCATTCCTGGCTACAAGGACAACTGACTCGGGGAGAACGTGCTTGACGTCTTCGGATGGGCTACTCGGGCCTCCAACCTCGAAACATCGCTGAGGTAACGGAAAGTCTAGCCTCGGCTGATCCGCCTTGGCGTCTTCCGACCCCCTACCAATAGAAAAGCAGACACCCATCCTATCGAACAATAAGAAAGGAATTAGTCTTTCTAGACATAGAAGCAAGCTTACTATATCAGACTATAAAGAAGACATGACTATGAACGGTGTTTTTAAATTCTTTTCAGAATGAAAATTCAGAGCCCTTTTTAAAGCATTTTGAAAATAAATAACTGGTTTATAAAAATTCCAAACCCGTTTTAAAAAAAAAAAAACTTTTGGCTCTGATACCATAACTGTAACACCCCCAAAACTTAATCCTTTTGGAAAGGTATTATCGCCAGTGACCCCAGTGTTCCTTACCGAGATCACCCAAGGCTTTACCAAATAAATACAATTTATGAAATGCAATTGATACATAAAGATCAAGCATTAAATTCCAAAACATAACATTGTCGAGGAAATAAGAGTTACGGGATTACAACCCAATCCCGAATAGGTCAAAACATAGTTTAAACCCAACACAGCGGAAGACTAAGAAAGTAAGTTACAATCGGAGTTATTGTCCAAAGGATCATAACCTGATTAAAGAAATAATTAAAACATTCAAAAACCACCGCCGACTTCATAGTCCTTCTAATCTTCTGAGCTACTTCTTAACTGATGTGCCGAATCAAACGGATGACACCAGCCAACCATGCAAGGGAAAATATTGGTTGGTTAGTCTAAATGAATAGACTAGCAAGGGAACAAAGCAGAATGGTTCGAAGCAGTTGTATTAGGTTAGACTCTTCGTCCCTCGAATAATAATCGAGTACGCTTGTCAACCACCATACTCCTACTGGAATAAACAAGAGGTATGCACAAGAGAAGATTCTGGAAGACTGAATCTTCACAGAAATCGACTCGAAAGAAGACTCCAACTGAAATGAGTCTTTAAGGAAGCAATGACAAATCTGGAAAGTTACAGAATCATTCAACCATGATTTAAAACTGACTGAGATGCTTCGGTTCACGACCAACCTCATCGCCTACAGCGAATCCAGATTGGAAAGAGAACGTACTACATTCAAGTCAAGATGAGTTTTCCTAGCTGCACTGAACTTAGCTGCACTACTCGCCCAAGGTGTATTAATTATGTGCGTCAAGGTAGCACTTATCTTATTTATGTTTCAAAAACACACATCACGTTATAGATTTTTACATGTGTACCCCACCAATGGGACGACACATCTTAGTATACGTTTCGTCGAGAGTGACGTATACCGAAAGGTTTGTGACACCAGCTAAGTGTCCTGTCTCTACACACATATGTAAGAGACCGATCATGATCTTAGAATAGTACCAGATGGGGACGAGCCATCCCGATACCAGATTATAAAGAAACGACTGGACAGAGTCCGAGTAACGTTCCTATCTAACAGTGCTAACTAAACAGTTACAGCACCATAACATTTACAGGATAAATCCACATAAAGGCCCGAAAGGCGATCACCGATAATAGCGTTGTTCTAGCAGATATACAACCTATTATATGATTTTCAAAACAGTTTATCAAAACCGTTTCCAGACAAACAGAATATTCATTCCAAATTAATTACTCAGATAAACTACTGATAATTAATGTAAATATGGAACGAAAGAGCAAGAGCGAACCGCCACTTGCCTTACTCCGCAGAATAGTCTAAAGACGTCACTGGATTCCGGGCTCGACACGGTACAGCTCTGATAGCACAACGACCTTCGAGTCGACCCATAAAAGGAACCCTAAGTTAGATCCGACATAAACAGTACGAATCTAAACACGGCGAAAGAACACGAAAGGAAAGACGCCACGACGACAACCGACCAAGCCAAAGCCACGAAGGCGTTCTGGGCACTGGCGGCGGTCGCCGTTCTTGGCGGTGGTCGCCGTTCTTGGCGGCGGTCGCCGTGAAGAACACGGCGGTCGCCGTTAAGAACACGGCCGACTGAAACGAGAGAAAACTCACCCCAAAACACGAGCGGTTTGGCCTCCTTCGACTTGCTTTGGCTTCTAACCTCCAAGGCTAACCAAAAGCTTCACAAAGGCACTCTGGAAACACACCAAAACAACACCGGCGAGACCTCCGGCGAGCACAAGAAAACCGGCGAAAACAAAACTCCGGCGAGAGGCGAATTTGGCAGAGGTTTGGTGCTGGGATGGCTCAAAACCTCACCCCCAACACCTCCTTTTATAGCCAAAGTGTCTGAAGCGATCAACCAAACCCTGAGACGCGGCCGAAAGCAAGATCGGCGCCCTTGATTTCCGCCGGCGACCAACGGGCAATGCCCACTGGACAATCACGGCGGTCGCCGTTTTTGCCTGCGGCGGGCACGCGGCGGTCGCCGTAAACGCGGCGGTCGCCGTTGCCAGGTCTGTCACGGCCAGCTAGAAGCTGACAAGCTGACTCCTCGGGCCCAACCACGGCGGTCGCCGTTTCTGAACGGCGGTCGCCGTTTTCCCCTTTTCCCGCCCATTCGGCTTTGAACGAGCATGACGATAAACCGGGATAAAAATTATCGTACGCGAACGACAATTTAAAATTCAAGGCACCTTGTCTGTATATTATTTCACTGAGAAAAATATTACAGATATAGAGCACATTACAGAATGTCTCAAGCTACCTGAATTAAATCCGACGTACACAACGGGTACTCGGGAAAATTCCATAATTCCCAAAATAACCTTACAAAAATACGGGGTATCACAGGAAGAGGATCGCGAATCGCGAAAAGCATCCCATGAACCCGACCAGTCCAACCGCAAATCCTCTTCCTACAATCGTCGAGACAGACGTCATCACCCCTACTCTCGTGATCGAAATGAGCATAATCAGGTAAACTCCTTCCAGGACAGGTCCCAAGACTAGAGAGATGGTCCAACGTTGCCTCCTAGGGTTCAATCTTACAATTTCAATATCTCTGTATCGGAGCTCGTCAAGAGTTTCGACAAGTATGGGAAAGAGGTAAGATGGCCCCGAAAGAACGACCGACCGAACGTCAAAAAGGACATGAGCAGGTGGTGCGAATTCCACGGTGACCACGGTCACTCGACGGACGAATGCATCGCCTTACGTAAAGAGGTCGCCAGGTTACTCGCGCAGGGGCTCTTGCGTGACGTAATCTCGGAACGAGCCAAGGCTACTATGGAGCGACGAGATCAGGTAAAACAAGACAAACCTCCATCTCCTGTCCATACAAAAATTATCAATACCATTTCAGGGGGCTCGGACGTATGTGGGAACACGTACTCCGCAGCCAAACGACATAAGAAAGAAAGCAAAGGTAGTAAGCACGAGACGCCGGAGTCCAGACAAACCAGGATCTCCGACCTCCCAACGGTCACGTTCGACGAGTTCGATACCGACGGGTGGGAAAACCATCACGATGGTCTGCTAATCTCTTTGTCTATTGGAAACTGTTTGATTCGTAGAGTACTAATTGATACAGGAAGTTCAACCAATCTCTTGACCTTCGACGCCCTCAAAGAGATGGGTCTGGGCGAAGATGATCTTATCAAGAAATCGACTCCACTAGTCGGATTCAGCGGCGAAGTTAAACATACTATCGGCGAAATCATTCTTACGACATACGCCGGAGGAGTAAACCAACATGTGAAATTTCTAGTCCTAGACTGCCCATCTCCCTATAATTGCATTCTTGGTAGGCCATGGATACATGCTATGAAGGCGGTACCCTGGACGTACCATCAAATCATCAAGTTCCCTACCAAGTGGGGAGTCCAAGAAATCAAAGGAGACCAGAGGATGGCCAAGGAATGCTATGTCGCCTCCATGAAAAGCGTTGTCGACATAAGATCGCATAGCAATCACAGCTTGGCGAAGGATCTAGTCGATACGTCGAACCAGAAATGGAAAAACTTGACGAGATCACGCTAGATCCGTCAAAGCCAAACCAAACGGTAAGGGTCGGGTCGGACCCGGACGACTCGACCAGACAACAAATTATGGATTTCCTCAGATCCAATGCTGATTGTTTTGCGTGGTCGCATGAGGATAAATTGAACGTAGATCCATCTCACCCCTCCTGTGAAGCAAAAGCGCAGGAAATTCGCCCCAGAGCGAAACAAGATTGTCGACGACGAGGTCAGGAGCCTGCTGGAAATAGGAAAGATAAGGGAAGTCAAATACCCCGAGTGGCTGGCCAATGTGGTTGTAGTCCAAAAGAAAAACGACAAATGGAGAGTCTGCATCGACTTCACTAATCTTAACAAGGCTTGTCCCAAAGATTCCTTCCCACTTCCTCACATCGACGCCATGGTCGACGCGACGGCAGGGCACGAAATGCTATCCTTCATGGACGCGTTCAGTGGCTACAATCAGATCCTCATGGAACCAGAATACCAAGAGAAAACGACATTCGTCACAAGCCAAGTGATCAGCTCTACTTTGTAGTGCTTATCTAGGAGTTGTTACCGGTGTTTAGGGTGCCATTTGTAGGGGTTTAGAGCACAACTGTGGAGTATAGAGTTGAAGTGAAGAAGTGTGGATTTGGTGATTTGGGGAGGAGAAGACCACCTGAGAAGACGAAGAAGAATAGAAGGAAGAGCCACCCGAAAGATCAAAGAAGACAAGAGCCGTGAGCTGCCGTGACCAAGAAGGAAGAAGGAAAGCAACCGCGGCGGAAGGCGAGACACGGAGCCAAGAGTGTCACTGCCGCGACCGCGGCGAAGTCATCCGCGCCCATGGAAAATTCATGTGTTGTGCAAAGTCAAGAGCAGATTCCTATTCTCCACGACCGCGGAATTGGTTCCGCGACTGCGAAAGCACACGGAGGCGACCCGCGAAGCTTTTCCGAGTTTTCTTATTTTTTTTTTATTTTCCAATTTTTAGTCTTTTATATTTCGATACTTTAGTTTTATTTCCTTTTAGATGAGGTTTGTGATCTTGGGCTTTAGGTTAAGTCTATTTAACCTAAATTCCATAGCCTCCATTCATTCATCTTGGTATCATCGACATTCGCTATTACGTACTATTTTCCATTCAGTATTATTTTCTTTCGAAGACTATGAGGAGCTAAGCACCTTTGCTTAGTCCGACAATTGAAGCCTAAGTTTGAATTTGATTGTGAGGTTATTCCTTTCCTTTATCCTTGAATGTTATTAATTATTTTATGCTTCATCCAATTGAGTTATATTGATTTCTCTAGATTAGCTACCTAGTTTTATCGATATTATTCATACTGCAGGATTAGGATCTTGAATAGTATTGGTTGGATCTAACTCATCAGTTGTTGTGATTATCATTATTAATATTAGTTTCCCTAGCCTGACAACCTAGTTGAGATTAGTATTATCTATAGTGTTAATCCCCTAATTTGGTCAACTTGTTGAGATTAATATTATTCATCCCTAATTCAGAAGTAGCAACCACGATTTACTGGAACGAGTTGTGAATGTTTATTGTGAAGAGAATTAATTGCATGTCAAGTACTGACGAGTTGTTAAGTATTGCATGAGCCTATCTATTCCTGAGCTTATTCTGCTGTTAAATTTATCTTGATAGTTTCTTGATTGGTTTAATAGTTAGGGTTACTAGGCCGAGTTGGACTGGTAACTATTTCAGAACAGGGATTAGGACATTCATGAGAATTGAGGACTTGGAATAATTAATGATCAATCAACCAAACTGAAGGTGGATATTTGTTTGGCTAAGTGTTTTTCCCTTAATTGAATACAAATCTTTGCTTTGTTTGTTTTGTTTGCTTATTTGAATTGAATCAACCTTAAAAAAACCTTGTTACTTTGCATGCAAATCTACATAAAGAAAACTCCTCCTCCATGCGGGATTCGACCCTTGCTTGCCTAAACAACTAGTTTAGGTTTGTTAGGATATTTTTGACCAGGTGATACGACTAAAACCTGTTTGTCAAATTGGCGCCGTTGCCGGGGAGGCAAGTTTTGTTTTTCTTTTTGTGTGTTTGTGTGCAAATTTTTGTGTGGACCTATCTTACGGTCCACACCCGTGCTATTAATTTGCTTTCTTTTGGATTTTGATTTAGAGATGGCTGAAGAAGTACCAACTTTGAGACAACTAACTGCCCCGAATCTGCAACATCAACCGCTTGCCGTGCAGTTCCTGAATTAGATGAGGGCGTGAATTTTGAGCTGAAATCCGGGTTAATCCACTTATTACCCCACTTCCATGGGATGAGTGATGAAGACCCTAACAAGCATCTTTCTGAATTCCACGCCGTCTACTTTAGCATGAAGCCGAGAAACATCACTGAGGACCAAATCAAGCTGAGGGCCTTTCCTTTCTCTCTAAAGGATGCGGCCAATGATTGGTTCTATTATTTGGCTCCGGGAAGCATAGATACATGGGCAGAGATGAAGAGAGTCTTTCTTGAGAAATACTTCCCTACAACAAAACTCAATAGCCCGAAGAGAAGCATCAGCAACGTCGAACAACATGCTACTGAGTCGTTGTATGACTATTATGAGAGATTCAGTAGATTGATATCTAGCTGCTCCTACCATGGTTATTCTGAACAAGATCTCGTTCTATATCTATATGGCGGGCTCCTTGAGAGTGAGCGCAAATTGGTTAACGCAGCCTGTGGCGGTAGCATTCTAAACAAGACGCCAGCTGCAGAATTTGAGTTATTCTTTGAGCTATCTGAAAGCTCACGACAATCCAACAAAAGGGCGAGCCCTTGTGCAGCAAAGCTAGTTAAAGCCTGCAGAATCTGTCATGATCCGCTACACCCCACTGATGAGTGCCCAACACTCGGAGACTCCAAAGCTGAAGTGAATGCCGTAAGAGGTTTTGGACCACAGAGGCCGAGATATGAACCATACTCAAGCGCCTACAACTCAGGGTGGAGGGATCACAACAATCCGAGATACGGAAATCATCAATATCCTTCCCAGGGCCATGATTACCAGGAGTTTAATCCAAGCCAACAACAGTTCCATCCGTATGGCAATCAGCAACAGTACGGGCAACCATACGCGCATAGACCGCCAGCGCCAAATCCAAGTTCCTCAATATCAACTGAGGATATGTTTTGAACTCCCGCTCAGAGTGTTACAACGCTGGTTCAACACAATCAAGAGACGAAATCTAGCATTCAGAACTTGGAGAATCAGTTTGAACAAGTCGCTCAATTGTTGAGTAAATTGGAGGCCAGGGAGCCCAGGCAAATACCATCTCAAACAGTGGTGATCCAGAGGGAGAGTGTATGTGCCATGATGCTGAGGAGAGGGGCTGAGGTAGAAGCCAGTCGAGAGCGAGAGAGAGCAATCCGCGACCGCGGAGACGAGAGCCGCGACCGCGGCGTGACCACTGGCGAGGAGAAGGACGAAATCGGCAAAAATCCGCAACCGCGGAAAAAGCATGGGGGAAAAGGAGCAGGTCGAGAGATTTCCGCGACCGCGGCATAAAATCCGTGACCGCGGAAAAAGTGCCGAAGACGACGATCAGGTCGAACAAATTCCGCGACCGCGGCCATCAATCCGCACCTGCAAAACTACCCCAGAAGCGCCTCTTCGTTCCGATGATCCCTATGATGACTATGTATGCCCCTATTTCCCTCCGCTCGGATCAGAAAAGCCTCCCGCACCCTTCCCTGAAGCTCTAGCGGACACGAGGAGGCCAACCAATGATAAGGAATTATTCGAGACCTTCAGCAATTGCGAGGTAAATATTCCTTTGCTAAAACTTGTCAAGAGCATCCCTCGCTTTGCTAAATTCTTGAAGGAGGTATGCAAACTAAAGAACAAGAAATCAGTGAAAGAAAAAAAGAAGGTCAAGGTCAGCGAGAACGTTTCCGCTATGCTGCAAAAGCGGTTACCAAAGAAGTGCAGC
The DNA here is from genome assembly GCA_027886185.1 of Rheum nobile. Classification (NCBI taxonomy): domain Eukaryota; kingdom Viridiplantae; phylum Streptophyta; class Magnoliopsida; order Caryophyllales; family Polygonaceae; genus Rheum; species Rheum nobile. Next base: position 98,845 of record WOAB01000308.1, on the reverse strand, counting down.
GATCCAGGCATGTTCACCATTCCCTGCATGATAGGAGGCACCATGTTCGATAAAGCAATGATGGATTTGGGTGCCTCTATCAATGTTTTGCCTCTTTCACTCTATGAGTCGCTAGAAGTTGGGCCATTACAGCAGTCGGGGATTGTGATCCAATTGGCGGATAACTCTTATGTGTATCCCAAAGGAGTTGTGCAGGATGTGCTGGTAGAAGTGGACAAACTTATCTTCCCTGCAGATTTCTTTGTGCTGGATACGGGGCAAGACAAACACATATCCTCTGTGATGCTAGAAAGGCCGTTCATGAACACGGAGAAGACCAAGATTGATGTGAGCGGCGGTTCGCTCACAATGGAATTTGACGAGACGAGGGTCGGATTTAACATAGATGATACAAAAAGACACCCTCCTGATGGAAACCCTGAGTGCTCAATTGATGTGAGAGAACCTAGTTGAGAGGGAAACTAGATGGTCGAGCCACGACAATAACTAAGGCACTGTCCGGGAGGCAACCCGAGGTATGTATTTCTTTCCTGTCTTTTCCTTCTTTGTTTTAGTTATTTGTGTGTTCTTTTTGTTTTTGCTTTTGTTTTTGTTTTGCTTTAAACTAACCTACATGAAGGAGGTCCGATCCATAATGAAGACAGTGTGAACCACCAATGTAAGTCCTCTTATTTCCATGCACTCTGAAAAAACCGAAAAAAAAGAAAACCGAAAAAAAAATAGTTCTACCGAAGGCCAGATGTCCGAGTTTTTCCATGGAGAGAAGGTGTGCATCATGTTGCCAAGGAGGAGACATTCGCCCCACATGTTTATTTGGTAACGATGATGGCCCTACATTTGACAGCTGAGGAGGAGGAACACTAGAGCCCGCCACACGATTACATCTGGGCTCCACCATGTGTTCGTTGAAGGTCGTGCAACCCCGACTTCTTCGCTATTCCACTACTCACCACATTGGATTCCTTTTGGTTGCACGGTGGAGTTGATGTTGAAGACCCGCGCAACACTAGAGACATGAGCTTTCATCGTTATACCGCCAACAACAACTTCAGTGTCCAAGCCAACTCAACGACGTTTGTGAGTTATTTTTTTACCTTCCCTGTGCTTCATTTTTTTTTGTCTTTCATTACATTGAGGACAATGCAATGATTAAGCATGGGGGAGTGTTCTATACTTGCTGGTCGTCTGAGGAGAAAAGAAAAAAAATTATGAAAAAGAAAAAAGCCAACAATTTGAAAAAAGGCAAAAATAAAAATCCTGGGATAAGTCGAAAACCCGAAAGGGCGGCTTAGGTAATAAGCAGGTGGCTTGGACTAGCATTAGGCTGGGGTACTAATTGGTCAAGAGTGATGTGAGTTATATGTGAGCCCATCTATTGAAAAATGAAATGAGTGGCTTGGTGAAAACCCGGAAGGGCGCCTTGGCAAAATGAGTGAAAAGAAGAAGAGTGATTATTAGGATTCCTCATTTTTCCTGGCGAGGTGACATAAGAAGAGGTGATATAAGGAGGATTCGGGTAGGTCACTCTGCGAGGTATAAGAAGATAGATGGAGGCTAGGATTAGATTTTTATTCACTCTATGGTGTTCGGGATAAGCTTGGGGGAAGTACTCTGCTTTCCTTTTAGCTTGGTTGGTGTTGTGTTGTGTGTTATGGTGTGTTGTGCATATTGTGTTGGTGCCTTGGAGTTAATGTTTAGGTGCAATTCTTGGTGGAGATGATTTTTCTGTGCTTCCTGAGACCTTGGGGATTTGATTGAAGGAGTAGGTTTACTTTAGCTTACTTGAGGACGAGCAAGGTTTAAGCATGGGGGAGTTTGATCAGCTCTACTTTGTAGTGCTTATCTAGGAGTTGTTACCGGTGTTTAGGGTGTCATTTGTAGGGGTTTAGAGCACAACTGTGGAGTATAGAGTTGAAGTGAAGAAGTGTGGATTTGGTGATTTGGAGGAGCTAATTGAAGACATCCAGAAGACGAGGAGAAGACCACCTGAGGAGACGAAGAAGAATAGAAGGAAGAGCCACACGAATGATCAAAGAAGACAAGAGCCGCGAGCTTCCGCCACCAAGAAGCAAGAAGGAAGAAGGAAAGCAACCACGGCGGAAGGCGAGACGGGGAGCCAAGAGTGTCACTGCCACGACCGCGGCGAAGTCATCCGCGCCCGCGGAAAATTCCTGTGCTGTGCAAAGTCGAGAGCAGATTCCTATTTGTGCCGCGACCGCGGAAGCACACGGAGGCGACCCGCGAAGCTTTTCCGAGTTTTTTTTTCTTCCAATTTTTATTCTTTTTTATTTCGATACTTTAGTTTTATTTCCTTTTAGATGAGGTTTGTGATCTTGGGCTATAGGTTAAGTCTATTTAACCTAAATTCCATAGCCTCCATTCATTCATCTTGGTATCATCGACATTCGCTATTACGTACTATTTTCCATTCAGTATTATTTTCTTTCGAAGACTATGAGGAGCTAAGCACCTTTGCTTAGTCCGACAATTGAAACCTAAGTTTGAATTTGATTGTGAGGTTATTCCTTTCCTTTATCCTTGAATGTTATTAATTCTTTTATGCTTCATCCAATTGAGTTATATTGATTTCTCTAGATTAGGTACCTAGTTTTATCGATATTATTCATACTGCAAGATTAGGATCTTGAATAGTATTGGTTGGATCTAACTCATCAATTGTTGTGATTATCATTATTAATATTAGTTTCTCTAGCCTGACAACCTAGTTGAGATTAGTATTATCTATAGTGTTAATCCCCTATTTTGGTCAACTTGTTGAGATTAATATTATTCATCCCTAATTCAGAAGTAGCAACCACGATTTACTAGAACGAGTTGTGAATGTTTATTGTGAAGAGAATTAATTGAATGTCAAGTACTGACGAGTTGTTAAGTATTGCATGAGCCTATCTATTCCTGAGCTTATTCTGCTGTTAGATTTATCTTGATAGTTTCTTGATTGGTTTAATAGTTAGGGTTACCAGGCCGAGTTGGACTGGTAACTATTTCAGAACAGGAATTAGGACATTCATGAGAATTGAGGACTAGGAATAATTAATGATCAATCAACCAAACTGAAGGTGGATATTTGTTTGGCTAAGTGTTTTTCCCTTAATTGAATACAAATCTTTGCTTTGTTTGTTTTGTTTGATTATTTGAATTGAATCGACCTTAAAAAAAACCCTTGTTACTTTGCATGCAAATCTACATAAAGAAAACAACTCCTCCCTGTGGGATTCGACCCTTGCTTGTCCAAACTACTAGTTTAGGTTTGTTAGGATATTTTTGACCAAGTGATACGACTAAAACCTGTTTGTCACCAAGGTATCTATTGTTACAAAGTAATGTCCTTCGGACTAAAAAATGCAGGGGCTACCTATCAACGACTAGTCAACAAGATGTTCAAAGATCAGATTGGGGACACAATGGAAGTCTACATAGACGACATGCTGGTCAAGTCGAAAAAGAAAAAGGACCACATCGATCACCTCTGCGACAGCTTTGAGGTACTAAAGAGATATAACATGAAATTAAATCCTATGAAATGCTCTTTTGGGGTGTCATCAGGAAAATTCTTAGGGTACATGGTGACATAAAGAGGAATAGAGGCTAGTCCGGAACAAGTCAAGGCCCTCATCAATCTCTGATCCCCTCGATGCGTCAAGGACGTACAAAAGTTGACAGGCCGGATAGCAGCTCTGAACAGATTCATCTCAAAGTCGTCCGACAAGTGCAAACCCTTCCACGACGCTCTCAAGAAGAACAAGTCTTTTCAATGGACAGAAGAACATGAAGTTGCGTTCTAGGATTTGAAGAAATACCTGGCCAATCCCCTGTTGTTAACCAAACCCAAAGACGACGAGCCACTATTGCTGTACTTGGCAGTATCGGAGTCCGCCGTAAGCGCAGTACTGGTCAGAGAGGAAGACGGCAAACAATCGCCAATATACTACGTCAGTCGAACGCTATTGCCAGTAGAAACGAGGTACTTGTCGTTAGAAAAACTTGTCCTATAACTGGTAATGGTATCGAATAAACTCAAACCATACTTCAAATCTCATACTATAATTGTCCGCACTAACCATCCCATGAGAGCAATCATGAGGAAACCCGAGTTCACAGGCCAAATGGCCAAATGGGCCATACACCTCAGCGGCTACGACATCGAATACGAGCCCAGAACAGCGATCAAGTCGCAAGCCCTGGCTGACTTTGTGGCAGATTTCAGCCCGACCCTAGAGCAAGAAGCCACCAAAGAAGCAACACAGTTACTTGCGACAGATGAAACATGCAAATGGGAACTCCACACTGATGGTGCGTCGAACGCTAGAGGATCAGGGCTAGGGGTTGTGTTGAAATCGCCACAAGGGGACAAGATAGCCCATGCCATAAGATACGAGTGGGACGCAACCAACAACGAGGCTGAATACGAAGCACTCATATTTGGGCTCATCCTGGAACGCGACCTAGGAGTCCAAGAAATTGAAGTCATCTGCAACTCCCTCTTAGTCGTAAATCAAATACAAGGGTCGTACAACGCCAAGGACGACATGATGATAGCTTATCTAGACGTAGCCAAGAATCTGATCGACCAATTCCAAACATTCGACATCAGGCAAGTGCCTAGAGATCTCAACTCTCAGGCTGACGCACTAGCCAACTTGGGGTCCATCTTGGACCCAAAAGAATTCCCAAACATCCCACTGACACACATCTCGACACTAGCTGTCCCGAAAGCATCCAAGGAGTCGAATACACCATTGGAAGAACTTGTCACAACGGAGATAGGTGACCGACCAGAAGAAGACATCATCAACGATCATGACGACTGGACATTACCTTACATCAGATGGCTAAAAGACGGTGTCCTACCCAACGACAAAACGGAAGCAAAAAGGCTAAAGGTACAAGCTCTTTCCTTCGATATTATAAGTGACGTCTTGTTCAAAAGATCTGTTACAAGGATACTCCTACGATGCCTCAAGACTCCAGAAGTCAGACGCATCTTACAGTCATTACATGAAGGAGAATGTAGAAACCACACCGGTGGACGAAGCCTCTTGGGGAAAGCCTTGTGAACCGGTTACTACTGGCCCATAATGAATAGAGATGCGATGGAGTACACCAAGAAGTGCGATGCCTGCCAACGTCACGCACCCGTTCCTCATCAACCCTCGGAACTCCTCCATCCGACTCTAACACCATGGCCCTTCATGAGATGGGGGATGGACATCGTCGGAAAACTCCCACCTGCGTCGGGTCAACGAGTCTTCTTCCTTGCCATGACATACTATTTTTCCAAATGGATCGAAGCTGAAGCCTACCGAGAGGTAAAAGATCAACACGTCATTTTGTTTATTAAACGCAATATCTTGTGCAGATTTGGCATCCCATCAGAAATCGTGTGCGACAATGGCTCCCAGTTCATCAGTCATAAGACTCGATCCTTTTGCGAACAATGGAACATCAAACTGGTCACATCCACTCTTCGATATCCGTAATCTAACGGACAAGCCGAGTCTAGCAACAAAATCATCGTCAACAACCTCAAGAAACGCCTCATAGGGGCTAAAGGAAAATGGGCAGACGAGCTCCCGTTCATCCTCTGGTCCGACAGGATGACTCCAAAGAATACGACCGGACATTCACCATTTTCACTCGTCTACGGAAGTGAAGCAGTCATTCCCGCCGAGCTATTGGTTCCGACGGCCCGTTACAGTCTTCAGATGAATGAACAAAACGATATCGAGCTAGCACACAACTTGGACACATCGGATGAGACTAGAGAAAAAACCAGAATTAGAATGGTTAGGTTCCAGCAACAGGTCGCAAGAAGTTACAACAAAAATGTTCGAGCCAAAGTCTTCAAAGTTGGTGATTGGGTCCTTAGAAAGACATTCCAGAACACCAAGAATCCGACCGGCGGAAAGCTCGCACCTCAGTGGGAAGGACCCTACCTAATCAAAGAAGTAGTTGGACAAGGAGCATACCAATTGGAAGACAAAGACGGACGACCAATCCCGAAAAGTTGGAACGCAACACACCTAAAGTTATACCACTTCTAGACCAGCAAGGTAAGGCACTAACGTTCTTTCACCTATCATATACTATTTGTTGTTACAAACACAACTCTATTCCTTGAAACTGAGCATTCACATCTAGTAAGGACATTTTTCCTTGCAAACCTAAGTACAGGACGACATCGACATACACACTGGATCCAGTCACAAACAAAAGCGCTTACACTACATTTACACGATCGATCGGAACACGGGGAGATGAACACCACAGGCACGTCGGCACACCGCTTGCCTTACACAATACATAAGGTTAAAACACCTTATTACATTTACGCAATAGAGACATATTGCTTTCCTCCTCGGCATAACACTAAGTCATGACTAAACATAAACACATACATTTGCAGGCCTCCTTCGTTACATACATACGGCAAGCCCTACTCGACGGAGCACACGGGCAAACCCAACATACAAATCAAAGGCGTCAACAACAAACTTCTCTAGAAGAGTCCAACGAAACATACAAACACATAAAAAAGTTCGACCCTTTGTAAAACGGATTACGTCAATAAAAGTCTAAGCATTTTTTACATACATGCGACCCGTGATGATGGACGGGTCGCCAAAATATATTGTCTGCCTACACACACATAGGACTTCAAATCATCCACAAACACATTATGCGACCCGCGATGGTAGACGGATCGCCAAAACAGAAAACATCCTACCCACACACAGGTGGGGTCACAAGTCAATTACGAAAAATAGTCAAAGGTCGGGATTCGCGGCATTACCTTTAGCAGGGGCCGGATCGGTGGAAGGCTGTGGCTCGAGCGGCACGGTATCGCCAGAATGGACCTCGTCTTCACCGACACTTTCGTCTAGAGATTCCTCTCCGACACTGGCCAACTGGAAAAGCCCCGAACCAAGATTCCTCTTCAGAAACAAGGTATCCATGGTCTCTTTCACCGCCTTCAAATCTCAGGTCTGCTTGCCCTCTTCAAACTCCTCAATCATCTCGACACGCGACTTCAATGCATACAAAACGCCTACGTCGCTTGCGCCCCGACCAGCCTCAATCCTAGCCCGCTTCACCTTCTCTTCAACACTAGACTGGCTCTCACTAAGCTCTCTCCGACAAGCATCCAAGTCATCTTGGCAATTCTTTAGCTCCCTAACGAAGCGGCGCTCAACGTCCCTAAAACGGCTCTTAGCTCCTTCCACCTTGGTCATCAAAGATGCCAGATCGGACTCTGACCTAGCAGCCCTGTCCTCGGCCTTAACGACCATCTCTTTGATACCAAAATACGCCCCTAAGAGAAACTGGAAAGTCTGAAAAAAGACAAGATCGAAACAATCAAGGTTCCACCCGACTATAAGAAAGAAAATGAACAAACTTGAGATCCACCAAGATGACTTATCTTCCACACAGAGCACCCTGCTTCGCCAATACAGTCCAAGGGAGAGACGCCATCAACTTCAGACTTCAGAGTCGGGTCCTGAGCATGAAAGAGATCGGCAATCGATCGACCGACCGCGTCGATCTTCTCGACTCCACGAGCAGCCGTCGCCTTTTTCTTTGGAGTGTCCACCACCTTCACATCACCAGAAGAAGCACCTGCCTTCCTTTTCAATCCAACTTTGGCTGGGAGCGATGACTCCACCGGCATCGATTTACTCGACGAGGCCTTGGCCGCCGCCAACCTTTGCTTTATCTGACCTTTCCCAGACACTCCCTTCAAACGGGCACTCGACCGACTAGCCGGAGACATTGACACGACAGACAAAACATAAATCACAAGCAGACGACTAAAAATACATGAGTCAAACAAAAACTCACACTTGACCCGAGACGATGAAACAGTCGACATAACGTCCTGAGTAGTGGGGGAGACCGACAACAAGTTGACGTTTATGAACTTCCGCTCCGACGCGGGGATACTAAGATTAATCTTTGTCAGACCTTCTGATTGAGCGTCCGCTTCCAACTCTTCAGCCTCGGGGACTACAAAAAGGAAGAGTTAAGCAAAGGGTTAAAACACATAAAACAGGCAAAGAGAAGTTGAATACGTACTCTCAACTCGCCACTCCGACAGCAGAAACGAATAGTCGCCCCCCTTCTCTAGAGACGAACGCTCGACGAAGAAAAACTTCGACCCCCATCCACGGTCGTTTACATCTAAGTTGAACACCAAGGGCTTTCGACCCGGACGAATACGCAACTGGACACGAGAAGAACTCTTTGACCCCAGAGAATAGTTGTACCAAATGGCGTCGAAGTTAAAACCAGCCCCAGACTGAACATTCAACAAATATAAAACCCTAAGGATCCGCCACACCTGCGGCATGACCTGACACGGCGCAAGCGCCAGGGTCGCTAAAAAATCCCTAACAAGAGGGGAGAATGGAAACGTATGGCCAATCCTAAACGGGTAAGCATAGAAACAAACCCATCCCTCGTAACGAGCGTCGGCTCTCTCGTCTGGATACGGCAACCTTGCCACCGTCTTCGGAGGAAAGCCTCCGACTTGAAGGATCTGCTCCAACTCCGCCTCCGACAGAGTCCCCGTCAGAGCGTCTGCCTCCTTCAGAAGGAAAAAGGAGGGGACCTCATTCTTGATCGAGTTCGAGCAAGTAGCAGTCGACTCGGAAGATTCATTGGAAACCATCTCCAGAACAGAAAGAGAAGGGAATCGAAGAGCAATTTTTTTCGAAAAAACTTAGCAAAACCTCCCAGATGAGGAAACAAAGGAAGAAGATGAAGCCAAACCATTAGAAACTTGATTCGGATTTATGGAGGGAATCGACAGTCGCAGAGACGTCCCATCTAGACCTGATCAAACACGGGCCCGGGCCCGTGTCATTTTTTTAGCCCGTTTTTACGGGCCCGGGCCGGGCCTGTTTGTCGGCCCAAGGTGGTAACCGTGCCCGCGGGTAGCCCGCAAGGCATACAATCTATTTTTAAATTAATTTTTTAATGTATTTTTTTAGTTGTTTTGTATTTGACGGGCCAGGCCGGGACGGGCCGTTAAATTATTATTTTTAATGTATATTTTTAGATTAGATTTATTTTTTAATCTATTTTTAAATATATTTTTATATAATTAAAATTTTATACGGGCCACGGGCCGGGCTGAGCGGCCCGTACGGGCTTGGCCATGTTACCGGGCCTGGCCCGCCAGCCCGAACGGGCTGGGCCAACCGGCCCGTTCGGGCTGGAACCCTTGTCCAGGCCCGTATTGTTTAGCGGGCGGGCCGGGCAGGCCGGCCCGCGTTTGCTCAGGTCTAGTCCCATCATGCAGCGGGATTATCACCACGTAGCCCTCGCCTATCGCGCCTAGATCGGAGGGTGGAGATCGTGTGGGATGAAAGTTGCTTGGACTCCATCTCACAGCTGCCATGAAGCCCAAAACAACTTGGGGCTATTGTTGGGCCCAAACTTACTCCAAGGGATCGGATTAAACGAATTGGTCCAAAGTCCAGACGAAGCCGAAGGTGAGAAGGAGTTAGAGGCGACGAATGCCCTTCAGACGCTGAGAATCCGACCGAATCCCGGAAGTTTCGCCCTGGACATTAATTGCTTGGTCGGTGACAACGGTAACAACATTAAACACAGATATTATGATGGCAATCAAATCCCAAAGATCTCACACAGAATTAATAGAGGATAAATACGAAGACGAATAACAGACACAAGGAGAAACTACCATAAATAGACCACGAAGAAGCAAACGAAAAGACACACGTCTACGCACAGCATCCACTGACTTACCCTTCGAGAGGTCTACTTTCATATTCATTTTCACTCAAACCCCCCGGAGATTCTACCCGATCGTTGCCGGTCAACACCAAAACGCATGTCGGACAGGGCTCGATTCTTTATTCTCTAAGGATAAGTTGTATTTCGATCTGATTCAGTCATCAATTGATATATAAATTACATTGCTATTTCGTATCTATTCTCTGCTTGGTTGATTGTCTATTTGGTTTGGATTGTTTTTTTATTATCCGATTGACTCGTTACCCCGTCTAAGGCGATTTAGGTCGACCGATATTTTCATCCCAAAACACCGTTTCCCTGCCGTTTCCTTTTTTATTGAATTTGAGATTGTCGTTTCCCCGTTTCGGAAACGTCTCCGTTTTCAAAACCCGATTGCGTTTCCGGGTAACATAGTCTAAATCAACATTATGTAGTATCCATCTTTGTTCTAATTCATTTGTAGTCAAGCAACACATAAACGTGTTGCTGCCCCTTTTTTCGATTGGTTGCAACTTCGTACATTTTTGTTTAAAAAATGATATTGCTTCTCTGAACTTTAGTATTGGGAAATCTTTATCATCCATTCCATTTGATAATGGATTTTGCTTTTGGGTTGCTTGCTCAATATTAGTTGTATATTCTATAGGCATAGTGGAGTTACTAGTTTTCATATCATGCTCTGTATCTATGTTACTTGCGAACTTTTTCAAGAATGGTGTGGTTCTTTTGTTCTTTGTATCCGTGTTAAGCAGGTTGAACATTGAGTGAAAGTTCTTACTTGCTCATGTTTTTTATGCTTTCATATCGTACTTGAAATTTGTAAATGAAATGCATGTGAGCAGCATTGAGAGTATGTTCTGGTAACTTGGTTGATATCATTATATCAATTCAGCTCGAAATTCAATAGCTTCAATTAAGAAACTGTCAACACTAAGCGTTAGAAGCGCCAAGCCACTAAACTCCCAAAATTATTGTAGCCATCATCAGCCACTAATCTTTCTCTATGCAATTCAAACATTGGTTCTTGTTCTAATTAACCAACAACCAAACCATACCCATTTGATCATCAACATGAACAAGAACACCATCACAAGCCTCGGCTACGTTCAGGCTTCCGAAAGTGTCCATGCACTGTTGTCACCACTATCACAACCGCCCCTTTCAACCATCAGTGTGACCGACGTTCCCCTAAGCGAGTCACCCTTCAATGAAGCACCCGCCGCCCTTTTGCCTCCCGAGGATGACGGCCAAAATGAAGCGAGTATGGTCCAGGATGATGACAACTACGGCGTGTTTGGAAACACCTTGACAGAACCAGTAGAAGAGACCATAAAAAGAGACTTGTTTAGAATATTAAGCAATCTCAAACTCGTTGTGCTGCCTAACCCGTTTCGTGAGGACCCCGAGAAGGCCTTGAGAGATTGGGATCTTTGGGGCCCTTTCTTCTTCATAGTCTTCCTTGGACTCACACTTTCATGGTCTGCATCCATAGAAAAGGTATACGTATTTTTACCCCGAGTTCCTTCCAATTGAATTTCAAGATCAGATAGTTTTTAAGTCATAACCCTATCTCTAGAATTGGCTTGTTAGGCTGAGGTGTTTGTTGTGGAATTCAGTGGACTTGCAAGTGGTGTAGTTGTTCTGACTATGAACATTGCCCTCCTGGTATTCTGATCCTTCCTCCTTTTTCTAGGTATGCATAAATCTTTTCTAAGGAATCATTAATTTGTTCATATAAATGATTGTCAGGGAGGCAGAATAAACTTCTTCGATAGCATGACCAGGTCGGGCTTGTAGATATCGTAGACGATGGATGCGCCGACAAAAAATCATCACGATTGCAACGCAATCAGATCAATCACCATTCAGATCATGTATGGAATTATTTGCTACACAATCACAAGTAAAAAGATTGTTCTCCTTCTCAGCATATCAAAATTCTCGAAACTCTAAACACGGACAAAATCGCAACCACGAAAACGATTCCCAGCCTAACATGTATCAACTCAGATCGGAATCAAAAGGAGAAGACGAATAGAGAAAAAGTTACCAAAGACGGTGTTGATAGGGTTCATGGCGACCTTGAGTGCCGAGATCTAGTCCAATAGGATTCCAGCGCATCGATCTCGGATACGAAAATGGCTCCATGGATCAATCTGTGAAGAACCCTGGAGTGCCGAGAATGAAGGATATGAGAGGAAATGACAAAACTGCCCTTCTCTAATTTTAAAAGCCTCAAATGCAAATAAAACACGAGCCGCACGATTGTGGGAGATGGACGGTGCAGATGTGTACCCTCTGCTTATAGTAAGAGCCATACTGATTTGATCCCCTATATATATATATAAGATCTAAGTTACATTTTACAAAATATAATTAATTACGTAATTTATCCAAACTATTTTTAAAAAAAAGTTAACTGAAATTAGTTATAGTTTTGCACTTAAAAAGCCACTACTCCCATGCATCTACGTGATTTATTTATTTTTTACAATAACACAAATTATTGTTTTTACTTTTTTACTATCACTTTCCAATATATATCATCAAAATTTACTTAGAATTATAAATAATAACTCATAAAAAATACCACACAATCCAATAAAAAGATATTTAAGGGATTCACATGTATCCATGATTCTTTAACTAAAAAATTTAATACTATAATATCAAAACATTTTTATGAGCCTCCATTCTAGAAAGAAAATGAGTAATGCTAGTTATAATTAAAATAAAAACGTTGATAAAAAAGCAACAAAAACACTAACTCTAAGGAGGTTCTTTCTTGGAATAAAACCAGCATGTGTGAGCCTATCTATGATCTGGCGCAAGACACAAACTCCATCTGGCACACCTCGGGCCATGCAAATTTACTTCGAGGGAACACAATCTAGATTGTTCAGAGAAAGAGCACCTCTAGTGCTGTCTGGTGGACCATCCTACATCTCAAAGATGAAATTCAAACAAGGATGGAGAATGAAAGCAGAGCATCAGTCTTCATGAGTAGCATGGGCAGATTTCACGCTTGGGGATTGTATGATGCTCTGAGGGATCATAGCAACAAAGAGGAGTGGAATTGTTGGATTTGGGGCAAGATTAACACTCCTCGGGTTTCGTTTAGCAGTTGGATGATTATTAAGGGTGGAGTGCACACTAAGGACAAACTCAAGGCTATGGGCATCACTCAGGATGATAAATGCATCTTATGCAACAGTGACAGTGAATCTAAAGATCATCTGTGGTTTCGCTGTAAGTACTCTAAAGAGGTGATGGAAACTGTCCTGAAATGGGGCAAGATTGGGAGAAGATTTACTGATGTCTTTGAATGGATTACATGCATGAAGAGAATGAAAAGAAAGAAGACGTTTGTCTTCTTCTTCTAGGTTGCATGTATGAGCTCGATGATGATATTTTGATTGCCAAAAATTTGAAGATCTTTCAGTAGAATGAGATCACTGCAGCAAAATGTGCTTTAATTACTATTAAACATGTAAAAAATTATCTGAAAGCTAATTAAATGAATAAATAGGAATCGTGAAATTAAATGTTGGTTACTGAAATTTGAATTAGAAAATCCTTGTAATATCTAGGGTGTCTAGGTTGTAAGTTTTATTTTTTCTTACCATGAATGGAAAATTCATTTCATAAAAAAAAACACTAACTCAAAAAAGTGGCTTAACAAGCTTATCATGTCGTAGTCCTGTATATATAAAAGAGCATATCTACGAAATAGAAATTTTCAATTCCAATTAACCGCCAGCTTACCACCATGATGACTAGCATAAACCTCAAGCTAGCCACACTCTAAATTACAATTATTATTCCTCTAAATTGACCACCCACACAAAAATGGATACTCTAACATAATTATTCCAACTTCAATAAGAAAAGGTAGGTGATGTAGAAAAAATCCGCATTACAATAAGTTGTTGATGATGAGGGGAACCCGCAAATCTGGTGACCTTCTGGTGTCCTTCGATCATATTTCTGGCGCCCTGCAATCATAGAGAAAGGCCAAAGGCGGGGCTTGTCTCCTGTTTCACCTCCGACGCTCAAGTCAGTAAGGAGGCAGGAGCAAGAAAAAAGAACGAAGAATTGAATGAGAAAGAATAGGGTTAGGGTTCTCTTTTTATGTGTTATCCATTATCTTTTAATTAATTCCCTTTAATTACCTTATGGGCCTCTAATAAAGTCCAAGAACCCATTAAATGTGATGGCTGCCCATTAAAGTAGGATAATGAATAAAATATCAATTAACATATTAAAACGATATTTTTACCTCCACAAATGCACTTTCGAGGCTATTTTAGGGTCGGAAGCCCGAAAAGATTGCCCCAAACACTTATTTTGGGCCTTAAGGAGTGGCCCAAGAGTCTTCCAAATAATCCCCTAGGATTAGGGTCACGCGGGTTGAAGAGCCGCGATAGTAGTAAAAACACACAGTCGTGCGTCGCTCTCGATCGATGGCACGAACAGGAAACGCACGGCCGTGTGTTACGTTACTTTTTCGGAAAATTTCGCACGGTCGTGCGCACGGCCCATACACTGGCTACGACTTTAATTTAATTTTTACCTGAGGAGAACGCACGGCCGTGCGATGGACCGCACGGCCTGTGCGTTGGCTACGGCATTTGTCTATTTCTGCTAGAGAGGGGCGCAAAGCCGTGCAATGGATCGCACGGCCGTGCAATGGATCGCACGGCTCATGCGTTTGCTACGACCTGGCAATTAATTTACATAGATGGAAGCTAATTTTACCGAGCTTTATTGTATGGCCATGGAAAGGAGGCGGGCTTCGTGCGCTTGCCCTTGTGTCCTTGTTGCGTATGACGTAGGATTGAAGTGGTGGCTCTAGTAACTTGTGTTTGAAGTGCATAACCGATGCAATGGTTTTGACAGCTTGTGTCTAGGGTGCATAACCGATGTAATGGTTTTGATAGCTTGTGTCCAGGGTGCATAACAAATTCAATGGTTTAAACAACTTGTGTCTAGGGTGCATAACCGATTCAATGGTTTTGACAACTTGTGTCCAGGGTGCATAACCGATGCAATGGTTTTGACAGCTTGTGTCTAGGGTGCATAACCGATGCAATGGCCGGTTTTGACAGCTTGTGCCCTTTTGGCCCAGAGGCGAATTGAATAGAGACTTGATTGATGGCAGCTCGTGCCCCTGCGGCCCGTAGGCTAATGGAATAAGACTGATGGCAGCTCGTGCCCACCTGTTTCGGGTCGCCCTCGCGCAACCCAAATCTGCAAGATCAACATCTATTGCAAATAAATATATATTGCCTCATTGGCGATACTATATGTTAGTAAAGTTGACAATAATCACAAGGGGAAAAATTAGGGTTGAGAACTTAGTTGTTACACTTATCATTTTAGCTGATGATGTCAAGCTCCTTCGTATGATCTCGGTCACCTATAGCTTGATGCCATATTTGGGCATTTTCTCTCTCTCTTTTGGATATAGCTCTCCTTGTCAATAAGGACTCTTTGGGTTGTTGCCCCAATATTTTGTAGACCGGAAGGAATCGCCTTGTAGCACTAGGTACTCCTTATACGCGAGGGGATGTCCTCGACTTTCGATGTCTAATACGATTCCTTGCATTTTATTCGTGAAAATCATGTATCTGCAAACAACATGTCACTCCATACAGTACAGAATGTGATACCGTTTCCATGTAATAAATCCATCTTGTTGAGTCCTTGCCCCAGTGCACGCGTCTTTTGTCATTCTTACTAATAACAATCATGATTGAAACTTCTTTAGTCAAGTGATATCCGACTCATAAGTTTTCACAAAATTTAGCAAGGCAAATCGTTTTATAGCGAATTATAAATAACTGTCATGTCATCTCGTATCATCATATGATAACATAGTAACAAGACACATCCGATGATCAAAACAAGCATGTTTAACTAACATTTTATAAGGGACTAAAATCCCATAGAAAGTTGCACTTGAGTCTAGAGTTATACTAATGAACATTTAGTCATGACTAAACTCGTACTCTTGATCAGCTCCAATATAAAAAAGACGGGATACACAAAAATCAACCCTAGAACTGCGGCGATCATCCCAATTACATGCATTATTTAGTTGCTTCATAAGATAAGGTGAGTCTACCACGAATCTTCTTAACTAGTGATGTCAACATGCTTAGGATAAGACTTCTCATTTCCCAACTGCATATTAACACTCTAAAGTAATGTACATATATATACACTGATAAAAATAAATCCCAAAAAGTATGATGCTTTCTCATGTACGCGGAAGGAATGTCAAAAAACTTAGCTGGCGAGTAAGTTCCAAATCTTGCTTCTGCTTCGGTTGAGCTTATTGGTTGGCCTCGATATGCAAATTCCTTGAACAAATTAAACTCTGTAGGGCTTGATGCATGTCCTCTTATGTAGATCTTTATTGTTGTTGTTCGATCGTCCCATGCCCCGGACCTCATTCTCAACACCATGATCGTCGTCTTTTGATGGCTATCGCTTGGAGCTCACCTAAAAGTGTTTTGATTAACCTTGCCGACACATTCTCGTAGCCCCATTCAAATTAGTGATTTGTATCCAAGTTTGTATCGACATGGTACAAACATATAATATTTATGAAATGATTAAATCGAACTATTCTAAACACATTATTTATAAAAGAAAATCAGTTAAATTTAAATAGAAAAACATTGGGGTCAAATTTTACCGTTCGGGTTGAACGTGGAATTGATAGGAATGTTAATTGGGCTTTTAAGCCCCAGATGTGAGTCAGCCATGGTGTATCTGTCTCATGACCTGCGGTTTTGTTGCATAACTCCATGCTTGTATATATATATATATGGTGCTAGCCAAATATTATATAAACTACCACCAAGTGATGTTTGACTCTAAGAAAGATTCTTTTTGGGCCATTTAATCTGAAATATGACCACACCATCATCTTCCACATGCTCAAGTTAGTTGGGCATGACTTTTAAATCATCTGAATCCATCTCCAAACAACATCGAAGCAGCTCCGAAAATGATGGTGTGGTCATAAAAGTGTGGGACTCGAACATGGATAACCCCCAGATGTTACTATGGGATGCCATAAAAGTGTGGGTATTATAATTACTGCCTTGTTGTGTTTAGTTTAGTTAATTAAATCTGAGAAGTCATGCATTAACTAAAGTGTTAATAATACATCGTACATGCGTGTACTTAATTATCATAAATATATTGAAATACTTAGTTAGCGTGAATAAAATGTCATACAATATCGATCCATAAATACGTACAACATTAACTATATTTCTAGCTAGCTAGACCATACGTATAAGAGATATATCACACATCCGATTTAATTTCCATTGGCATATATATTGTACTTAGAGCACCATTAATGGGGGCTTATTGGAGGAGTTTATTGGAGGCTTTTTGTCAATAAGCATTTTTAATAAGTCTCACTCATTTCTTTAACTTTAGTGGGAGAGGGATTTATTGGAGTATATTAAATTACAATTATACCCTTTTATTTATATCAAATTATCAATATATTCTTTATATTTAATATACTCTTTATATTAAATGATAAAGAATAAAAAAATATAAATTTATTAAATATACTTTATTTTAATTTAAATTAATTCATACATGAATTAAATTAAATTAGTGTATATTTATATTTTAGTTATTACATTTTTATAGTTTAAACTATTCACAATGTCATTTTAATGTAAAGAAACTAAATTAGTGCATATTAAAACTTGTCTAAATAATCTTAATTAGTATATTTTTATAGTTTTAACTATCCACAATGTCATTTTAATGTACATAAATTAAATTAGTGTATATTTATATTTTAAACCACCATAAATAATATTAAAATTATTTGTTTTCAATTAATAATATAAAAAATACAATAAAAAATTTCAAAAATATAAGAAACATAACCATTATGGGTGTCTATGGATAAAGAAAAATACAATAAGAATTATAGTAAATTTTTTATTTTTTTTAATGTAGAAAAATAAAAATATTTTATTTTTAAAATTAAAAAAACGGACGATCAGATAAAATTTTTGACCGTCCGATCGCGCGCCACATGACACCATCTGGGCGCGCGAACACGGCCCAGTAAAAAGGCGCCACATGACGCTGCAAAGAATAATCCCTTATAATAAGCCGGGCTTGAAGGGCTTAAATTTTGCCATTTTTTAAGCCCCAAAAAGATGCTTATTGAGGACTTTGAATTTTTTAATTAAAAAAAATCAATAAACTCCCAAATAAGCCTATGAATAAAGATGCTCTTATAGCTACTTTGAGTTATACAAACCAAAATAATGCAGCCCTTTTTATATAGACAAAAAGCATCGTCAAATTAATCGTCCTATATATCCAGAAATAGTATGATATAGATTTCATGTTAAAATTTTCGCAGTTGGGTGAGTTGACGTCGAAATGTAATCGAACTCCATTTGTCCAAACTTTAATTCTCAACTTGTTCATTAGTGTATTTTTATTTATAAATATAAATAATAAAAAATTAAAAATACATTGAGTCGATCGTTATGTAAGGTCTGAAGTTTGTTATAGAGTTAAGTTAATATTGTTGCATGAACATACACACATATATATATAGGGGAGATGCTTATGTTCACTGTTTTGGGCGAAAAAGATCGAACCGACCTGAATCGTTTAAAGAAGGACAACTAGACAATAATAAGATCAGTAATATCTAAATAATCCAAATCAACTAATCAATTAGACAAATGAAACTAAGCAAACGTAAAGATAAGCTTATCTCCCCCAAGTGGGAGACCGGTCGAATCAAGAGATTTAATCGTCGGTCGCTTCAATACTGAAATGAAGAACTGAGCTAGAGAATGATTGTAAAAACGAGTAAGAGAGTAGCGAATTGTAGCTTGTATTCAGTAGAAATGATAATGTCTCGTTACAAGATAGTTTTCTCTATATTTATACTAGTTTTTGGCTTGAATTGGTTGGCAGATCCGCCCGAGATTCATGGAAGACGTTATCCTGCACGTGGGTCGGTTAAAATCGTTCGAGATCTACAGGAGTCGTCAAGCTGCTACTGGTCGCTCCGAGATCCGCGGGAGTCGTCAAGCTACGTACTGGTCGCCCCGAAATCTCTAGAGGTCCTCTCTTGGATACTGACCGGACCGAGATCTCTGGACGTCGTTTTATTTTGTTAGGACCTTCTAGAAGACAGTCTGGTTCAAGCTACTCGACCGATCCAATCGGCCGAAAAAACGAGGCCCAACAATTGCCACAAAATTAAACTGGGCCAGAGCGTCAGTTGATGGGACGGTTTGATTTTATAACTTCTCTCTCTTCTAGCAACGGGGCCGACAGGCGTATTGCTCAAGCTGAGAGTCAGCTTAAAGCAGCCAATAATCGTGTAAAGACGGCTGAAGGCGTCTCTTGTGATGGCGAAGGGTCAAGAGACCGCTGCTTGTTTGTCGTTTGCTTTGTTTTGCAGGTGGATTCGTCAGTCGCTTCTTGGTTAAGTCGTGTGACGTTGGTCGAGTAGACTTGTAATTGTGTGTGACATGTCGTGTAGTTCCAGGGAAGAGCATTGTAGTGTTTGTATAAGATGTAACCTCAATGGGGACATGTCTTGTAAAAACATGTCATGTTTTTGTTCCTCTATTCCCTGTGTACCGATCGATCGTGTAATGTGTAAGCGCTATGTATGATTGTGTTTTGTGTATGTTGATCAACTTGATTTTGTCTTGAGGCCTCTTGTCGTGTTCCTGTTCAAGATACTTGAAACGTATAGAAAAGATCAAAGGGTGACCGTTGGGTGTGAGCCCAACGACCCTCCGATGCTTAAGTCAGTAAAGGGTTGGATAAGTATAATCGACTGAACCTAAATGAAGTGCAAAGTATAAGTTTTCAAAAGTGATACGACTTCCAATGGGTCGTGTTCCAGCTTTGCGGGAGTGGCTGATCGTCTTTTGTGGACTCTTTGTCTTCTTCTAGTCTGACCTGAGCCATGGCTTTGGCTTGTACATATTCGAAGCTTCGACACAGGTATTTGGTCATCTCGTGATAGAGTTTACTGTCCCTGACCAATCCCCGACGAAAGGCTTCAATAGACGTTGGGACGTCGCAATGCGGGATCGCGACCTTCTCTTTGTTGTACATGTTAAAATAATCTCTTAAGGGCTCACCGTACCCTTGCACGATCTTGTATAGGTCGCTTGATTGCTTTTCCAGTCTCCGACTGCTGGCAAACTGGATTTTGAATGAATTGACCAGATCGGAAAATGAAGCGATCGAACCTTGCGACAGATGCATGAACCAAGTTAGTGCGGGTCCTGCGAGGGTTGTGCCAAAGCTTTTGCACATGACCGCTTCGCGATCCCCTCTTGGAATAGAGATAGTCATTGGTTTCTGTTTGTAAATAGAGATATGATCGTTGGGGTCCCCGGTCCCATCGTAGTTAGGCGTGTTAGGGATGTGGAACTTATGGGGATCCTAACGCGTGCAATTGCTTCCACGAAGGGTGAGTCTTTGTATCCATCAATTGCTTCCTTTTCGATCGGTTGTGGGACTCCTGGAATCCGAGCGATGCGATCGTCCAAAACTTTCATATGCTCGTTGATGGCTTGTTGTATGAAGGTTTGGAGATCATCGGTGTGGCAACCTGTGGAAGGGCGACTCGAGTCGCGGTGGGCTCGGTTGCGGAAACTGGAACGTTAGTCATGAAAGTACTGATTGGGGGAGTTTGAAACATACCAATGGGTTGAACGACATTATGTGTGATCAGATCCATGGGTGTCGAGATTGCCCCATTCATGTTGAGACGCGTTTGGAGGCCTTCGATGTTGACTACGTGATCAGCTCTACTTTGTAGTGCGTAACTAGGAGTTGTTACCGGAGTTTTGGGTACCGTTTGTATAGGTTTAGAGCATAAGTTATGAGAATGGAGTTGAGGAGAAGGAAGTGTGATTTGGTGGTTTTGAAGTACTTAAATGAAGACTTAAGAAGATGGAGGAGAAAGCCACGAGAGAAAGCCACGGGAGGAGACCGCAAGAGGAGCTACAGAACCTTTTCCGCGGGCGCGGAAATGCCAGCTGCGGTCGCGGATTTCACCAGAAGCAGCGAGAGCAACAAAGACTTTTCCGCGGTCACGGATTTCCTTCCGCGGTTGCGGCCACTGTTCACGCACGCGATCCGGATTTCGTTTCGTCCGAACTTCGCACTACTACAATATTGAACAAATGAAACGGTTAATTGCAGCGGTTGAATGTATTGAAGCGGTCAATTGCAGCGGTCAAGAATAAGAAAGCGGTTCTCCAGCGGTTTTATACATTTACAACGGTTTGGGCAGCGGTTTTAAACTAGTATACTTTTTCAGAAGCTACTGCAGCGGGTGATAGGAATCTGATACAGCGGTGCTCACATCTAATGAAGCGGTTTAGTGCAAATATGTTAATTGGCAAGCGCGGATATGACCCCGCCCAAAATTTTAATTAGCGGTAAAATCTTACTCTATGTTGCTTGCTCCCAGCCCTAGTCGCCGGATTCCACCCCCCTCTATCCTCATTCCTCGCCCTCCCATCCCCTCCTCCCAATCCTCGCCCTTTCATCGGCGGCTCCCATCCCCTCCCTAACTAGCCGGCGTCGACTCTTCCATCTACTACACTCCATCTCTCCTCTATTTTCTTCGCACAACTGTCTCGCGATTTTTCGAGCGAAATACGCCATTTCACTGTCAGATTCGGTTTAGGGCTAGATCTCTTGTTTTATCCTCCGATTCAGGTTGTTTCTTATCTACTTAATTATGCAATTGTGTCTAATTTGATTCAAATTTTGGAGCTGAGATGTTGTTTGTTGCCGATTTGGTCACTCTCTTACAGATTTGCACCTATATGGCGCCTACTGGGCGGGGAAAGGGAGTGGCAATGCAAAAGCTGGTGTGTTTCTTTCTAAAATTGCCAGACCTTGTCTTTTTGTCTTCAACTCCATCAAGCTCAGCTCTCTCCATTTGCTACACATTCAGGTTCAAACCTAATTCCCCTAACCCTAAATTGTTGTGATTGTGTTGGGGTTGTTTTCTTATTTTTAGTGTTTGTGATTCTCCTATCTCTATCTATCCTTGTACTCCCTTATACTTGTGCTTGAATTGTTTGGTTTGAGACTCGTGCTTCCCTGTTTTTCTTTGGGAATTTTGTTTACGGGTTAGAAATTAAGAAGAATATACAACAAGTGTGCACGTAGGTTTCAAAATGGTTACATATCCAAGGCAAAAACCAACCTAACAAAGCCTACTTAAGTAAAGATCTCCAAGAGCTGAGGTCACTGTTCCTTCTCCAATTGGCATGAACATTGGATTTCATAGCTTGAATGACTTGGTTCGCACACTCGATAGCAGTAGTGGTCTTGTTCTGATAGATGAGAAGGTTGTGGGCTGACCAAGAGTAATAGACAAAGGTGGATGTGCATGAGGTACTTCCATGTTTTCTTGTTGTTTAGGTGGTTGACATATGCTCAAGACTGGTCGACGTGGTCTTATTTTTTTTTCTTATTATTGATATAGATTTCAGTGTTTGATTGTGCTTAATTAGATTTAAGAAGTGAGCATATAATGATTAGGTGAATATATGTAGATAGTAGACATATAGTTATCCATATATACCATTGATTACATGTTCCATATACATCTACCAACAGATGTTAGGGAGGTCGAACTCCAATACAAGGTTAGGTTTTCTCCCTCATCTTCCTCATTTTTGGTGATTGAGAAGTAACCAATTCATATATTATGTTGTTTTGATTGTTCTTTCTTAAATTTGTTGGCTTGAATGCGTGATTGCTCACTGATTTTAGTCAAGTAATTGAAATTGACATATAGGGAATGTGAATGTTGGTCAATAACAGTATGTATAATCACAAAATTTTAGTCAAGTAATTTTACAAACAAATGATAGATAGGGAATGTGAATGTAGAATCAATGATTGAAAGTGAAGTGCGTTTTGCTGATTATACCTTAAGTATTTGTACCAAGTTTTGATTTTTTGAATGTGTTCTTCGGCAAAGAGAAAAAATGGTGCATGTGGATTCTGATTTTTTGCCTAACAGTTTAAAGAAGTGCAAGGTCAAGAGAAAAAATGGTGTATGGCTAATTCCATTGTAGCCTCTCAAACTTTGTCAAGTGAATAGGGTGCAAGGTCAATATTGCGTTGATTTTGAGGCTTTTGATCGTCGTTACCATCTTAAACATTTCTAATTTTATTTTCCTCTTACGGTAGTATATTTTATTGTATTGTGCTTGTGAGTAACGATTCATTAGCTTGTTTGAGAGTGTGAAATTGGTTTAAGTGTACTCACTTGAACATGGGTTATCCTATCAATTGCTGCCCAAGGATTAATTTCTCTATCCCCTTTCATTTTCTAAATTCTTTTTCAGTTCATGGGTTTGGTTTAATGATAAGAGTAGGGTGTTCTCCTGCACCATAATTTTTATGCAATACATGGGTCTTATAGCATTGAATGATAAGAGTAGGGTTTTCTCCCAAGTCCTGTAATGCCAAATTCAGAGGAGTGCAAATAGAAAGGATTCAATAAATGACAGTAAGAATGAAAGGATGAGTGAAGTGCATTTGACTTCACCATGTGACTGCACATAACTTGAGAAATTGATTTGAAGTTGAAGGGGGCACACAATAATGAGATTGCACTTTTGCCCCCCATGGACCCCTGTCATCTACATTGAGCCAAAGCTGGATCTCAATCAAAGTAAAGCAAAAATGTCAAACTTTATTCCCTTACACACACCAAAAATAAAAATAATAATCAGAGAAGATTTTTCTAGGATCAGGCCTCATGTAAAACTATCCATAGATCTATGTCCTCTTTCTCTGGACAAATTTCTCCCCTTGTTTCCCACTAGTGTCCGTTGTCAAATTGTCATGATTTCAAGAGCTCCCATATCTCATGTGAATCTACACGCTTGAGACAAAGGAACAACAATAAATAATTTGATTTCTCCTTTAACACCTTTGAGTACTGTCCCACCAACTATGCTACAAAACTGCTAGCTGCCAACTGAAACATGTACATCTGTCTATACCCAATCATACCTAGTATTTGCTTTTATTTCTGGTTGTGATAACTTTTATATGTTCATTGATCTGCCATTGACATATGTGATCCAATGTGTGCATGTAATGTAAGAAATTCTGGATGAATATAGAGGTTCTGCATAATTATGAGTTTATAACTGTAACCAGTAGAAATGTCTTCTATATGTAATGGCTGGTGTGCAGCCATGTGGATTTTTGTATGATCCTTAAGCTCTACATTTGTTTGTAAAATTTAAGTATTCAGCGAACAAAAACTACACTGACTGAATCAATATTCATGTTTTATCTTCCAACCTTGTTGAGTAGTATGGTTGTTCTGAATAGTTCTTTAGGGTTGTGCTTCTGCTTTTGAAAAATGATACTTTTTCCATTGTAGCCTACTTATATCTGCATATTACAATACCACAATTCATTCTCGTACAAGTTATGTTATTTGGAGATACTAATTTTGTTTTCTCCCTTTGTTCACAGGGTAGGGAGGTTGCTCCATAAGAGACTAACCAACTTGAAATGGAAATGCAGTATGTTTTCTTATCCTACATTCAGAATTTTGGGCAACTGAACTTTTTCTTTTTGGTCGGAATGGGCAACTGAACTTTTTCTTTTTGGGGGGAATGGGCAACTGAACTTTTGCGAGCCTCAATAGGATGACCAATGGCTGTCAAATACATAGCTTGAAATCTAATCAATTCCAAACCCCTAAAATTATGGTGAAAGCTTTGGTCTTTGTGCTTTGACTAGTACTATTGACTTTCTTAATTCAAAGACATAATTGAACAATTCTTGCCTATAAAATCAACTATCAAGATAACCCATAACATCAGGGTAAGAAAAGTCAGTTTGCAAATGCAACAAGTATGTAAGTCACTTTGTTTCTAATCCAATCCAGTAGAAGGTTGCTTTCAGAAGTTTAGGTGTAAGTAGAAAAGTAGTTGCTTATTTTATGATAACAACTGCATAAGAGAATATTATACTATGTCATAAACAGATGCATTCTTGTGAGAACTTGGTTTTAAACATGTCATCTTGGCTCCACATTAAAAAAAAAATCTTAGTGCCCCTTCTTAACTCTGAACTATATTTCTTAGGTCCTGAATTAACCTGACTAAGATATTAAAGAAATAAATGCTGGCCTAGCGCATGACCATTCTTGTCTTTTTATATCTCATATACTCATAAGTCATAAGTGACTTTTCGTGACATGTATAGTTAGGTATGTAGGATAGCTGGAAGATGGCACTATATTTGAGAAAAGAGGTTTTGATGGGTCAGCACCTCTGGAATTCATAACTGATGAAGGTGAGTCCTTTTGCAAATTAATTTGACTTTGTAAAGGTAGTGCATCCAGTTAGCTGCATCCTTCCTAGGCAAAAATCATGCAATATCTTTCAATTGAGTGCTTTTGTGCCTTTACTCAAGAAGCTACTTCCTTCAATTTGTGTATACGCCGGTGTCAATCAATTTGTGTATGCGCCGATGTCCATTAGTTTTACTTTTTGTCAATTTATGAACTAGAATTTTTTTTCTTTGTGTCAATAAATGTGATATCTTAGTGTGAATTTACTTTTCTGTTTTCTACTTTACTAAATCCTGCATTTTCTCATTTGACAGTTAACTGGACATTGTAAAGGTAGTGCATCCAGTTAGCTGCATCCTTCCTAGGCAAAAATCATGCAATTTCTTTCAATTGAGTGCTTTTGTGCCATTACTCAAGAAGCTACTTCCTTCAATTTGTGTATACGCCGGTGTCAATCAATTTGTTGTACTTTTTTCCCTTTTCATTCCTAATTTTACTGTCATATGTTAATGTTAAACTTTGATGGCATTCCCAAGTTTTATTTGTTGGGTTAATTACATGCAATTTATGTCCTAATTTTAGCAGATATAGTGTATGCTGCTTTTTTCTGTCAACATTTATATCACCATCCAATCTATATAATGCATGGGATCATTTGATTTTGGAATTAGTCCTTTTTGACTGTCAACATTGTCTCCTGTGATCCCCTCTCTTTTCTCTGATTTCTTGTTGTCAATTGAAGTGAAACTATGTGTGCTTGTCAGGAAATGCTAGCTCTTCAGGAAATCAGAATCATGTTTTTACCTCCTGCTGTCCTCCAGTTATGCGGGAATTGCAGTCCATGACCTTTTTGTTCTAGTAGATTTCCACAGTGTAAGGCCAATCACATACATGCAAAGTACAAACTAGGAGCCAGGTATTACAAAGATATATGTATTTTTTCTCATCACTAAACAATGTCTGCATTCAGTTTGTTTTAAAATATCTGGCATGTAACTTGTTTGAATATTTGGTGATTATGATATTTTTATATATAGGTGATAACAATAATTTTTATTTTTATTTTTGAAAATCTTATTATGAGAAGCAGCAACATCAAGCACAACAGCAGACAAAGCAACAACATCATACGAATATGTAATGATTTAAAGGGGGAAAACAATAGTATGAAGTGGTTTTAGCAAAAAAATAACATTTCAGTTTTCTTTTGAATTGCACTTATCAATTGTTGGTGTTATTGAGTGAAATATATATGTTTGTAGATTCATTCATATAGTTAGTATGTTGTTGTTGAGTAGAATTAATTTACCTTAGTTAGGAGGGATTAATCTTATATTGGTTATTTTACTTCTTTTTGCAGGTTTTTGATTTTATTGGACAATCAAGAAAACATGGATATTAGCGGTATAGGATTAACATGTCTACTTTTTAGGATAATGATACTTTGATTTTGGTCCATAATTTTGGCATATTAGCACCTCTAGCTAACTTACACTTAGTGTGTGTTAATTAGCACAAGCCAACTCTATATGTTTATTGACTTGGTTTTTTGTATAGTAGGTACACTTGGGCATACTATGCATTTATATATTGTAACTAACAGGTTTCTTATATAATGAATGAAATTTTAGTATAAAATTGTATTTTTTGAAGCAGGAAAAATATGTATATATATAACAGCAAAAATTATTATGGATATATATAATTAATGCACAAATACAACCGTTGCAATAGGATTTAAACCCGCGGCAAAAAAAATCTGAAAAGTGCTTCATTAGATCAACAACCGTTGCAAAAAAGAACCACAACCGCTGCAATAGATAACCAAAACCGCTGCAATAGGTAATCATAATGGTTCAATATGTGATCAAAACCGCTGCATTAGGTCATAAAACCGTTGCAATAGATATATGCAACCACTGTAATAAGTTACTTAGGTAATCCAACCGCTGCAATAGGTGTTGTAACAACCGTTGCATTAGATAAATACTAGCGGTTTTATTAATAAATGAAGCAGTTTTGTATTGCTATCACAACCGCTGCATTAGCTTATAAAACCGCTTCATTAGGTCTAATGCAACGCGAGCAGATGAAGCGGTTAGAAACCGCTACATTAGACATAAAGCAACGTTTTTAATACATATTGTAGCGGTATTGACCGCTTCTATAGGTCAATATTGTAGTAGTGTCGTTTTATTTTATTTCTTTTATTTCCGTTAGTTTAGTTTATTTCCTTTTAGATGTTATTTCTTATCTTTGGAGATTAGGTTTGCTAGGGTTATAACCTAGTTTAGTTGGTAGCCTTTTTATCATTCATTCATTATTCAAGTTACAACTTTTCATCGTTCAGTTTTTCCCTTTGAGTTTTGTGCTTTGAAGACTATGAAGAACTAAGCAACTTTTGCTTAGTCCGACGACTGAAGCCTTCGTTTGTATTTGGTTGTGATATTATAACTCTATTCCCTTTCATTTGATTATATCTTTTCTTTTTGTGCTTAATCCCATTGATTCTTGCTGATTTGACTGGCATGATCAATTAGTTGATATTAGTATTTATCTATTGCTAGGGTTTGGATATTTCTGGTTGAAATCCCTTATCTTGTGTAGCAAACATGATATTCTAGGACTGGTTGGACTAGTTTAGTGTGAAGAGATTTGATTACATGTTAAATGCTGACGAGTTGTTAAGTATTGCATGTATCCTGGTTAATTCCTATGCTTACTGCTGCTGTTAGATTAAATCTTGATGGTTTCTTGATTGTTTGATAGTTAGGGTTACCAGGACTGGTTGGACTGATAACTATTTCAGAATAGGGACAGGAATATTCATAAGTTGATTTTCCCTGCGGATTTTTTTGTAATGGATACGGGGCAAGACAAACATGCAGCCCCTGTGATGCTGGGTAGGCCGTTCATGAAAACAGCGAATACGAAGATTGATGTGAGCAATGGTTCGCTCATAATGGAGTTTGATGGGGTGAGGATCGAGCACAACATCGATGATGCAAAGAGACACCCTCTTGATGGTAACCCCGAGTGTTCGGTTGATGTGAGCAACCCAAGTTGATCTGAAGGGCATTATGTCGAGCAGCGACACTAACCAAGGCGCTGCTCGGGAGGCAACCCGAGGTATGTGTTTCTTTTCATGTCTTTTCGTTTCAAGTTTATATTTGTGTTGTTTCGTTTTTAGACTAACCTGTAGGTAGGAGACCCGAAGCCAAAATTCAAAGACGGTGTTCAACTCGCACCAGACGTGAATCCGCGACCACGGAAATTTTTTTGCGACCGAGGTTTCGCCACTGTAAGTCTCCTTTACCTGAAAAAAAAATAAAAAAAATAAAAAAATTATACTGAAGACCCAGCTGTCTGATGTTTTACTACGAGAGACGGTGCGCATCATGCTGCCAAGGAGGAGACAATTGCCCAATATTTCTATTTTGCACCGATGATGGCCCGACATTCGACAGCTGCTGAGGAGGAACGACAAAGCCCACAACACGATTACATTAGGGCTCCTATTCTGTGTTCGTTGAAGGCCCGTGCAACCCCGTTTCTTTGATGTACCACTTCACCTTACAGTGGATTTATTTGGTTGCACGTGGAGTTTACTTGAGGAGGTCCGCGCAACACCAGCGACATGTGTTTTCATTGATGTACCGCCAGCCCCAACATCCACATCCAGGCCACCTCGGCGATGGTGTGAGTACTTTTCTGCTTTTCCCTGTGCTTCATCTTTTAGTCTTTCATTACATTGAGGACAATGCAATGTTTAAGCATGGGGGAGTGATCTATACTTACTAGTCGTCTGAATATAAAAAAAAACAAATGAAAAAGTCAAAAATATGAAAAAAGACAAAAGAAAATCCTGGGATAAGTCGAAAACCCGAAAGGGCGGCTTAGGTAATAAGCAGGTGGCCTGGACCAACATTAGGCTGGGGTAATAAGAGGTCAAGAGTGATGTGAGTTTATGTGAGCCCATCTATTGAAAAATGAAATGAGTGGCTTGGTGAAAACCCAGAAGGGCGCCATGGAAAAATGAGTGAAAATAAGAAGAGTGATTATTAGGATTCCGCATTTTTCCTGGCGTGGTGACATAAGAAGAGGTGATATAAGGAGGTTTCGGGTAGGTCACTTTGGTAGGTATAAGAAGATAGATGGAGGCTAGGATTAGATGGTTACTTTCACTCTATGGTGTTCGGGTTAAGCTTGGGGGAAGTACTCTGCTTTCCTTTAAGCTTGTGTGTTGTGCTTATTGTGTTGGTGCCTAGTAGATTCATGTTTAGGTGCAGTTCTTAGGTTTCTATTAGCTTACTCGAGGACGAGCAAGGTTTAAGCATGGGGGAATTTGATCAGCTCTACTTTGTAGTGCGTAACTAGGAGTTGTTACCGGAGTTTTGGGTACCGTTTGTATGGGTTTAGAGCATAAGTTAGGAGAATGGAGTTGAGGAGAAGGAAGTGTGATTTGGTGGTTTTGAAGTACTTAAATGAAGACTTAAGAAGATGGAGGAGAAAGCCACGAGAGAAAGCCACGAGAGAAGACCGCAAGAGGAGCTGAAGAAGAGCTGCAAAACCTTTTCCGCGGGCGCGGAAATGCCAGCCGCGGTCGCTGATTTCACCAGAAGCAGCGAGAGAAACAAAGACTTTTCCGCGGTCGCGGATTTCCTTCCGCGGTTGCGGCCACTGTTCACGCGCGCGATCCGGATTTCGTTTCGTCGGAACTTCGTTTTATTTTATTTATTTTCCTTTATTTCTTTTATTTCCGTTAGTTTAGTTTATTTCCTTTTAGATGTTATTTCTTATCTTTGGAGATTAGGTTTGATAGGGTTATAACCTAGTTTAGTTGGCAGCCTTTTTATCATTCATTCATTATTCAAGTTACAACTTTTCATCGTTCAGTTTTTCCCTTTGAGTTTTGTGCTTTGAAGACTATGAAGAACTAAGCAACTTTTTCTTAGTTCGATGATTGAAGCCTTTGTTTGTATTTGGTTGTGAGATTATAACTCTATTTCCTTTCCTTTGATTATATCTTTTCTTTTTGTGCTTAATCACATTGATTCTTGCTGATTTGACTGGCCTGATTAACTAGTTGATATTAGTATTTATCTATTGCTAGGGTTTGGATATTTCTCGTTGAAATCCCTTATCTTGTGTAGCAAACATGATATTCTAGGACTGGTTGGACTAGTTTATTGTGAAGAGATTTGATTACATGTTAAATATTGACGGGTTGTTAAGTATTGCATGTATCCTGGTTAATTTCTATGCTTACTGCTGCTGTTAGATTAAATCTTGATGGTTTCTTGATTGTTTGATAGTTAGGGTTATCAGGACTGGTTGGACTGATAACTATTTCAGAATAGGGACATGAATATTCATAGGAAGGATTTGAGATAATCTAGGATCAACCAATCAAAAGAATGGTGGATATTTGTCTAGCTAAGTTACTTCTCACCAATAGATTACACCTTTTGCTTTAATTTACTTTATTACTTGTTTACAAACCAAAAACCCCCCTTTAGTTACCTTTGGCATACAACCTTTTGCACTTATAAAGATTGCTACCTCCCTGTGGGATTCGACCCTTACTTGCCTACTATACTTAGTTAGGTTTTTGAGGATTACTTTGATAGGCATCACGACTTTAGCCTTGTCACTACGCGCCTTGATCCTCCTGGGACCAATGCGGCTGAATTCACATGTGATTTCAAAAGTTCATTTTCACGGATTAGTTGTGTAATTTCAACTTTAGATTGGGTACTTAGGGTTTCAGTTCTTAGGCGTTGCTGAGCCAGTTCCTGTTGGAGGATACTCATGCTTTTTGCTAATTCTTGGATTCGGGTGTCCAAGATGAGCGGATTGATGACGTCCTTGGTTTGATTTCCGACCAGGGCGTCTTGTGGTGCCTCTTACTTTCTTACTATTATTGATTTTTTTCAAAATATATTTGTCATTTTAGACAAATTCGATCTTATTAAGGATAGAATAGAGTTGTTGTAAATTAGCTTCAATAAAATCTTTGCTAAAGTGAATGACAAGCTACGACAAATTCTTCAATCAAATTCTGTATGGTATCAAGAGCAGGTTACTTTGTCCCGTAATTTTGAAGGGTGAAAGTTTTCAAGAATGGGAGACGAGTATTGTTATGATCAAGGATTGGGATGGCCACAGTGCAAGAATTGCTCGACAAGGCGCCTCGGAACTCAAGAACGCAGGACAGCAACCCCCAGCAGAATTCCAGAATTTGATCTAACTTCAGTGGGGTCGTTCTCCTTGCTCCGAACTCCGAATTGGGCGATTCCGGCGAAAGTAGATAGATATGGAAGTCTAGTTTCTGTCCTCCAATTTTCAGAATTTTCTGGGCGGTGGATCAAAAGATATGATTTTTCTACCGAAGGGTCGCTGGTAGTTCCGGGGAGGAAGTTCAGCAAACTGACGGTTGATGATGGATGGAATCGATTGTGATGGGTGATGGAAGTGAGGGATAAGCAATCTCCTTATGGCTAGATTTGACACACTAGTCACAAGAGAAAGACCTAGGGAGATTCGAGATACAACACACTCAAATCTCTCAAGGGAAGAACTTGATATCACACACAAGTTTGATGAACAAGAAGAAAACTCTAAAACTGAAATATTCTGATTCTGGATTCAATTCAACGTTCTGAACAATGAGCCAAAAGTTTTCCTAATAACCTAGTAATACGGTTACTAAAGAGAAATTAAAGAAAATGCTAATAATTAACCCACTAATCCTAAAACGTGCCCACTAATCAAAACACCAATTAATGGACATTTAGGGAATTAAAATATTGTCTAATAATGTTTAAAAACCCCAGCAATAAATCGGAAATAACATCAGTCTTCAAATATTCTTCACGTGGGCTTTTAACCCGGATGGAGGGCCTAGCCGGGTTCTCTGGTGATAGCATCGGCTTTATAACCCGGATTTGAGTGGTCTCCGGGTTCTTTAGCTTCTTTACAGCCCAGATTTGAATTGGGCCCGTGTTTTCTGGTGGTGTCCGAGGCAATGTCACGGTCTTGGCCTAGCTTCCCGTCTTGGCTTGAATCATCATCTATGTTTGAAGGATCTTCTTGCTTGGCCAAGTCTTGATGGGCCATATTCATATCATCCTCCCTCCCTTGAAAGGGATTCGACCTCGAATCCAGCTCGTCAAGGTCTTTATCTCCTTCCAAGCAAGGACTTTCCTTATGTGGAGCGCCTTCCTCTCCAGGCTCAAATGGGACCATCCCGGACTCCAGCTTTGAGCCCTTGATGTGCTTGCCTTCTTTACCTACAATAAGACCACTAGAAGCTCTATGCAACACCACAACCTTTTCATTAATAGAGTTAGTATTATAAAATGTAATGAAAGGTTGAGAGCATGTAATGAATGGAGGCATAAAAGACTTGGTCAAGAACATATGATTAGAAGTTCCTCCTTTGCCTCTAATTGCCCATTTCATATTTGGCTTTGACTCACACACAATCTCATCTCCATAACCCCCTATGGCAAACTGAATTGTGACTTGCTCCTTGACTTTAAGATGAGTGTTGGAATTCAACCAACAAAGTGTATAGGGTTGTGGGTGAAGAGTAGTAGTTAGATGAAATCTTTCTACTACTTCTTGGTCAAGTATGTTACAACATGACCCTCCATCCACTATGATGCTACACACTTTCCCCTTAATAGGGCACCTAGTGGGGGAGATAGCCTCTTTTTGACTAGGTACACTTGGAACATCCGAGGCTATCAAAACCTTTTTGGTCACAAAACATTCATCTTGGGCAGCCACAACATGCAATTTCTCTAAATCCCCCTCATTCTCAACGGGTACACTAGTGGGAATAGATGCAAGATAAGGAGAAGAGTGTTTAGGAGTCATACCGAATTCTCCCCTTCAAGTGCTCACATTCGGTGAGGATTGGGACACCTCTTGAGATTGGCTCGGTGATGGGCCGTGAGCAAGGTCCCACTTCTCCTCCATGGCCTTCATGAAGGTAACTTGCGCATCCCGCAAGGCTTGAAAATCTTTGCGAGTTCGCTCTTCAGCTTGGCGCTCTCGCTCTTGGGCCTCATCCTTGGATGTTTGGATAGCCAACAGTATGGCCTCCAAGGTCGATTCCAAGCCATCCTTAGGGTCCTCCGCAGCCACATTCTTCTCCTTGGCTTTCACCATGATTTCCTACACACAAGCAATACCACACAACAGCCCACAAGATCGAAAGACAACAAGTGCTACCTAAGCTAGCAAGTAAGCCACAAATATGATTTTAAATCCAAGAAAAATTCGTGACCTTTACTAGCTCAAAATATAGGTCAAGGTAGGCTGCCTAGTATGCTCAATATGACCAAAGACAAGATAAAATTGTACCACAACTTTTAGGCTAATCCTTGTGCTAAATTCCACAACTTTCACAACACAAATGCAAGTACTAAGCCTTTGAAATTTTCTTTACAAAGTTGAGTGACAATTCTGGCCAATTCTCCACACAATATCAATCTTCACAATGTATCCAAATAAAGGAAAGTTCAACACAAGATGATAAACTTGAACAACCACTCTTACAAGCCAAGTCTTTTTCTTTTGTTGTAGGCTTGACTTTTTCGGTTTTTTTTTTTTTTTTTTTTTTTTTTTTTTTTTGACACTAGAACAACTGAATTAAACTGGAAATTATAGAAAGAAAAGTCGGATCAACACTTAGAAATTTTCAAGGCCTTTCCTACGCAAGTATGAAGTTAAGTGCTTCGGTTGGCTCAAGAACAAACCCTAGGCTGATTATATGCCAAATACCAATAGAAAATGACTCAAAATAACCTAATCTATATGATCTAACAAGGGTATGGCTGGTTGATGCAAAGGGATGCCAAAAATTTGAATTTCAAAGTAAGTAACAACCGAAACAAGAAACCCTAGATTTTAGGAAGAAAATCCTACCCAAATCTCCTAGTGATGCTCGGCGGTTTCTACCCTAAAACAACTGAAAAGAACTCGTCCCTTTCCTTCCCTATGCAGACTAAATGACTCAAGCAAACAACAAGAAGGAAACGATGCAAAACAAACCAAGACACTACACATAAAATCATGCAAAGACACGAAATGGTGAGCAAGTAAAGAACCGGTTTTTCTATAGATTTAAAGGCAAATTTGAGAGCAATACTTACGTAGCTCTGATACCACATGTTATGATCAAGGATCGAGATGGCCACAGTGCAAGAATTGCTCGACAAGGCGCCTCGGAACTCAAGAACGCAGGACAACAACCCCCAGCAGAATTCCAGAATTTGATCTAACTTCAGTGGGGTCGTTCTCCTTGCTCCGAATTCCGAATTGGGCGATTCCGGCGAAAGTAGATAGATATGGAAGTCTAGTTTCTGTCCTCCAATTTTCAGAATTTTCTGGGCGGTGGATCAAAAGATATGATTTTTCTACCGAAGGGTCGCTGGTAGTTCCGGGGAGGAAGTTCAGCAAACTGACGGTTGATGATGGATGGAATCGATTGTGATGGGTGATGGAAGTGAGGGATAAGCAATCTCCTTATGGCTAGATTTGACACACTAGTCACAAGAGAAAGACCTAGGGAGATTCGAGATACAACACACTCAAATCTCTCAAGGGAAGAACTTGATATCACACACAAGTTTGATGAACAAGAAGAAAACTCTAAAACTGAAATATTCTGATTCTGGATTTAATCCAACGTTCTGAACAATGAGCCAAAAGTTTTCCTAATAACCTAGCAATACGGTTACTAAAGAGAAATTAAAGAAAATGCTAATAATTAACCCACTAATCCTAAAACGTGCCCACTAATCAAAACACCAATTAATGGACATTTAGGGAATTAAAATATTGTCTAATAATGTTTAAAAACCCCAGCAATAAATCGGAAATAACATCAGTCTTCAAATATTCTTCACGTGGGCTTTTAACCCGGATGGAGGGCCTAGCCGGGTTCTCTGGTGATAGCATCGGCTTTATAACCCGGATTTGAGTGGTCTCCGGGTTCTTTAGCTTCTTTATAGCCCGGATCTGAATTGGGCCCGTGTTTTCTGGTGGTGTCCGAGGCAATGTCACGGTCTTGGCCTAGCTTCCCGTCTTGGCTTGAATCATCATCTATGTTTGAAGGATCTTCTTGCTTGGCCAAGTCTTGATGGGCCATATTCATATCAAGTATGCGTGATGCATTTCGGGCTAAACGCAAACTCGGTTTCCTCGACGGCTCTATTCCCAAACCAACAGACGCAACTGCTAAAATTGATGACTAATGTAGTGTGAATTCTATGCTTGTCGGGTGGGTGCATGGTTCAATCGATCAAGACCACTCTCCGCTCGACTATCACCTACTATGACACGACACACTTAAAGAACTATGGGAAGATCTTCGTTAATGATTTCCGTCGATAATGGACCACGAATTATGCAGTTGCGTTTTGAAATAGCTCGGTGTACTCAATCCGGGCAAACCATGGCTGCTTGTTATGGTTGTTTGAAAGGACTTTGGAACGAACTCATTACCTACATTCCTATTTATGCTTGTCAATGTAGGAAGTGCACTTATTAATTGGCTTTGGCTCTAACGAAGGAATGAGAAGTGCAGCGAGTTCACCAATTCCTAATCGCTTGATGATGATGTCTTTGGAATACTTTGATCCAACGTTATTGCTCAAGATCCCCTACCCAGTCTCAACAAGGTGTACTCGCTAGTTATCCAAGAAGAACGACTCAAAACGATCACCAAGGATTGGGACACTCGCAACAATGCACTTTCTTTTTATGCTCGTGGCAACAATAGTTCATCCCGCAATTCTAAACCGGCAAAAAGGCTTTACTTTGCACACAGTTTGGCAAGAACGGACATAAGTCTTCTTCATGTTTCAAAAATATTAGCTATCCAGAGTGGCAGAACAATGGTAGAATTGTAGAAAATTAGTACAACAACGACTCTATTGGACGAGGACGTAGATCTCCTTCGGATACATGGACATGCAAGGTCGCGGTTCCGACACCTGTTCTGATATAGGGGCTGGTCATGGCCGCGTTTCAGGTGTCGGTATTGCCAACACAACCCACACAATGGCCAGCTCGGTCTCCTCGTCTCCGTTCTCCCTTTATCACTCTGATCGAACAACCCTTGGTCCAACCGTTACTGATGATCAGTGGCACCATCTATTTACTATGTTTATGGCCTTTCATGGAAATTCTAAAAACAATGATACACTAGCAGGTATGGTCTCCTTGCCTTGGATTCTAGATACGGGTGCTTCGTTCCATATGATCCATATGACAAGGGACAAGACCATGCATTCGAGGCTCGCTGACATTTTCCACTCACCAATTTTACTTCCTACTGGTGCAACCATGTTGTTGTTCAAGAGGGGACGGTTCAATTAAATTATTTTATGGCTCTTCGGCGTGTTAAATTTGACCTTGGCTTAACATGCCACTTGATCTCTTTTTCATGTTTAAATCAAGATTTGGGTTGCATTGTCACCTTGACTGATAAGCTTTGTGTGATACAGGACAACATTTCGAGGACACTAATTGGGGCCGGTGAAACTCGCGACGGGGTCTAGTGGCTCTGTTGGATGACGCCTCTAATACACTTTTTCCTTTCTGTGCAACATCCGACCCTTGCATGCTTTGGCATCAACGTCTCGGGCATCCATCTTATTCTTTGTTTCAATCCTTTCTTGGTGTTAGTTCATAGTCTTACCTTAGGAATAAAAATGCTCCTTGTGATATTTGTCATAAGGCTAAGCAAACTTTTCCTATTAGCTATACTCAAGCAACTCAATATTCCTTCTTCTTGTGGTGCCTCTTACTTTTTTACTATTGTGGATGATTGCTCTCGTACCGATTGGGTTTTTCTAATGGCTCAAAAATCTGAAGTTGGTAGACTTATTAGAAATTTATTCTCCTTTGTTATAAATCAATTTCAAACCACTATCAAACGTTTTCGAAGTGATAATGGGTTAGATTTCCTAGCCCTACGCAACTTCTTTGATGAACATGGCATCTTATTTGAATCCTCTTGTGTAGGAACACCACAACAAAACGGTCGAGTGGAACGCAAACACTGAGACATCCTTAACGTCACCCGAGCCCTACGGTTTCAAGCTTCCTTACCTATTAATATGTTGGGTGAGTGTATCTTAACCGCTTGTCATTTGATTAATAGAACTCCAACCTTTCTACTCAACGGGAAATCTCCCTTTGAAGTGTTATTCGACCGACCTCCAAATTACTCAACTCTTCGGGTTTTTGAGTGTTTATGATTTGCCTCCATTATTCCTCGGGACTCAAATATGTTCAAACCAAAAAGTAGGAGGTGCATTTTTCTTGGTTATCCTAATGGAAAAAGGGTTGGCGAGTGTGCGATTTTGAAACCGGGGACATCTTCATCTTGAGGGATGTAGCGAATCATCATTCCTATACTACAACACTCCTGCGACCAACTATCGTGAAAGGGTGACCCCCTCACAATAGCCCACTCAAGCCCAATACTCACAATAACCCAATCCAACCCATTATGACATGGAACCTTCTCATCCCAATCCAACAACCCAATCTATTCCTAATCAGCCTAAGCCCGACACCATACCAATTCTAATGCCCTTACAATCTCAGTCGTCCTCCTCTAGCAGCTCATGAACTGCAACCCCGACACCATCACGTCCACCATCTCCACCATCGTCCTCTACACACTCCACTCCCGATAGGGGGAGTTCTCCACCGACCACAACAACTCTTTGCCGCTCCACAAGGCCAAAGCACCCTTCAACTCTCTTGCGTGACTATGTATGTCATACAACATGCCAATTAGACCCCAACTCAGGTCCATCTCATTCGTCATCGTGTTCTGATACGCCTTATCCCCTAGCTAATTATGTCACTAAAGCCGTCTTTTCTATGTCAATTCTCGTTTCTTGGTTACAGTAACCGAGGGACATGAGCCAAATAATTTTTCAGAATCAGTTTATCAACCTCAATAGCGGCAAGCCATGCGACTTGAGATCGACGCTGTTCATGGCGATGGTACATGGGATCTTGTCAATCTTCCACTGAGAAAGAAGCAAATCGGATGCAAGTGGGTCTTCCATATCAAATATAATTCTGACAGGAGTATTGAGATCAGTTGGTTGTTTTGGGAAGTCAAAAAAATGAGGGAATCGACTACAACGAAACTTTTGCAACCGTTGCCAAAATGGTCTCAGTCCGAGTATTTCTCGCGCTGGCTGATGTCAAGGATTAGGAACTTCACCAAATGGACATTCACAACGCCTTCCTACATGGCGGTCTTGATGAAGAGGTGTACATGACACCTCCTCCTGGTTTTTCAGGCGCCTCTCTGGCCTCAAAAAGTTCGGCGTGTTAGAAAGTCCCTATATGGGTTGAAACAAGCACCCCGAAACTGGTTACCTAAGCTCACGCATTAAAGAGGTTTGGTTTTACTCAATCAAACGCAGACTACTCTCTCTTCTCCGTCAATCGGCCAGGTACAATACTCCATGTGCTTGTGTACATAGATGATCTTATCATAGTTGGAAATGATTCTTCGTCTATTCAGTGGTTCAAAAAGTATCTTCATGAATGCTTTCATATGAAGGATTCAGGCTATTTGAAATACTTCTTGGTTATTGAGATCTCACGCAACCCGGAAGGCCTCTATCTATCCCAACGTAAGTACGCACTCGATATTGTTGCTGAAGCCGGTCTGCTAGCATCAAAGCCTAATGATTTCCCAATGGAGCAGAAATACAAGTTTGCAACAGACGATAGTCCTGCAATGACAGATCTCGAAAGTTATCATCACTTGATTGGTCGTTTGATTTATTTAACCATTTTGTGCCCAAAAATATGTTATGCAATGCATAGCTTGGCTCAGTTCATGCAAAAACCGAAGACCGATCACTGGACAACAGCCCTACGAGTGGTGCGCTACCTCAAAGCTCACCTTGGACAAGGCATCATCTTATTTCGGTCTAGCACTCTCACACTTAGGGCCTACTACGACTTCGACTGGGCAACATGCCCCCTTACTCGTCGCTCCTTGTCTGGTTATTTTATTATGTTGGGCCAATCACCGATCTCATGGAAGAAGACCAAGAAGCAAGTAACCGTCTCACGACATAAGCGAAATACCGATCTATGGCAACAACTACTTGCGAGCTCATTTGGCTCACCTCCTTGCTTTCTTCCCTCGGCCTTCGACATTCCACACCCATCAAGCTTTATTGTGACAATCAAGGTGCAATGCATATTGCCACAAACCCGGTGTTTCATGAACGAACCAAACATATTGAGGTCGATTTCCATTTTATTTGAGACTACATTCAAGCTAGTCAACTTGTTACAGCTCATGCCGGGACCAACAAGCAGCTAGACGACATCTTTACAAAATCACTTGGAACACAACAATTTCAATTTCTACTTGGCAAGTTGGGCATTCGAGACCTTCATGCTCCAACTTAAGGGGGAGTAATGGGATTAAATTCTATCACGTAAATATCTTGTAATCTTTTATTATAGGTGTTAAATCGGATGTGTTAGTACAAGGAATTGAACGAAATAACTATTCCTTGGGTAGTGGAATAAAATGACAGATGGTAAAGTAACAATAGCAACGTTCCTTAGAGAGGAAAACTCAATCAACGAACTAGTTGACTGAGAAAAAACCTTTACCCCTAGGTTAATGTCTACTTGTCTTATTAATACTGGAGTAACAATCGAGCAAGTCTTATCTCAATCTAGTTCACTCCTAGATATCTAGACTTCTACGTGAAACAATCCTAACAACACCTTAGACACCCAAAACCCTATCAAGTACTCAACTTACCAAAGCTTTGTACTTGCAAGTGTTCTTCTTCTTCGAATTCTCTTTCTCCTTGGAAATGCTATGGATGCGTAACTGTGATAATTACTTCTTCTCATATTTATTGCCTTCGAAATACTCAGTCGAGTTTTCTTGGTGTCAACTAAGAAAATCAAATAAAATATTCCTAAACTATGTTTACACAATCTTTTCTAAAAACCAAATCCGTAACAAACTTGCTCCTTGCAGCCCAATACGTCGTTGACGATTTATTTCAAAGATTAATATTCCTTCACAAGTTCGCAGTGCGCACGTCTCTCCGTTGCTTGACGTTGTTCCCTTTCTCTTTCCTTCTCTTCAATGAACATATCAGCTTCTCAATTTGCTTGAACGCATTTTTCCATTGTTGACTTCGTTGTTCCTTGCATTTTCTGTTTTGCTTCTTCACACGGTTTTCATCGTTCCTTGTTTTATTCAATGTTCCTGAAACTCACAATCACAATGCAAACCATCAAGTGTAATGGTGTTTATCATCATCAAAACTAGAGAGAACATCATCGTTCTAATAATAGGATAGTGATTTACATACATATAATTCTATCTTATTAAGGATAGAATAGAGTTGCTATAAATTAGCTCTTATAAAAGCTTTGCTAAAGTGAATGACAAGTTACGGCAAATTCTTTAAAATTAGTTACACGTATAATCGATATTTAATATAATGTTGTCTAATCCTCTAGATTCATAGCCAAATGTTAAACACACGAGAAATATATAATGGAGATAATATTACCGATATATATACGTCCTTCAAAATTAGAGTTATACACTTATACTAAAGAGTCTAAAGGACAAGAAAACAAATTACATATATATTCTTTTCTTATCGAAAGAGCATATATTATATTGTGCTATGTTCGAGTCGAACAGTTCGACAAGTTAGTTATGGTCCCATTTAATAATGCAAATTCGTGATGTAACATATTGGCTAAATGAAATAACTTATATTGACATGTGTATGTATATTCAAAATTAAAGGCGGTCTAGCAGGCCTCCCAAAAAAGTTTAGCCGGCCCTAATAGGCCTCCCTTCTGGGAGCCGGCCCTAACATGCCTCCTATCCGACACTAGCCTCACCGGCGACCGCCTCACCGGCGACCGCCTCACCGGCACCCGCCTCCCGCCACATCGGCACCCGCCTCACCGACATGCCGCCTCTCCTCGCCTTTCCCGGGAAGACACTGGCCCTAGCAAATGCTCCATCGAGCCGCCATGGCCGACCGCCGCTATCGTCCACCGAATGCTCCTCCGAGCCTCCCTTGCCACCGCTCCGACCGAGCTCCTCTGTAATCCCTCGGACCCGCCGCCGTGAAGGCAAGTTTTGGGGTCTAAATCCAGATCTGAAACTCCACCGAGCCTCCACCTCCCTGCCTAGATCTGCCCGGTCTGGACCTCCGCGGCGGTGCTGGTTTCAATTGTCGTCGCCGGTTGTACAACTCCTGGTGCCTCCGACCCTGTGCCTGGATTCCACACTGCTCATGAAAGTGAAGCCCCGTTAATGGAGCCCAATGCCGTGAGCGGAGGCGGTGCGGTGGCTGGGGGTCGCCGGGATGTTGCTGGCCTCTGGTGACCACATCCGTGCTTGAGGCTCTGACCCCCCTTTTGTTTCGTGTTCAACCCCCTTCTTTTCTCCTTGCTTCTTCCGATACATCCTTTGTTGATAGAGCTTTCCCAGGTGGCGAACCGAGTTGTAGCTCCGGACAAGGTCGAGATTGACCATCGTTCCGGCGGCGCAGTTTTATGTGCTTTACTCACCTCGTTATCTTGGTTGTTTTGCTTTATTTTTCATGGTTTGTATTTGTTGTGGTTTGTTGTTGTTGTTTTTTCTACTCTTTGTATGGTTTTGCTGTCTTGTCGGTCTCTCCGACAGCCGAGTTTCTCGGCCTTTCGAAGTTGCTTCGCTTGTAACTTTGATTTCTTATCTTATAAAAAAAATAAAAAAATTAATGGCAGTCTTATAATAAGATAATTAATTAAAGAACATGAGTAACATCAGCCTCAAGTCACACTCGACCAACAACCAAGCGACTAGGGGTGGGTGTGAGCGGTTATCCGTACTTTCGGTTACTTGATTTTTAAAATCATAACCGTCACATTAAATTTGGTTAATCGAGCATCGGTTAACAAATATTTTGATACAGTACAGTTAATCGGTTAACCAATATTTCAAACACTTTCTTATTTTTAACAAAAATATATTCTGTTGGAACCTTGACGTTCCCTCTGGTTTTGATGATGATAAACACCATAAGAGACTATGAAAATTTGAACCATGAATCAAACACTAAGAGAATCATTGAAATGTGTCTATAATCACTAAATTAACTTATTTTATGTATAATAATATATTATTAATATGTCCGGAAAATCGGTTAACAAAACAAAAAAATTACTAACCGTAACCTTATCAAATAACCATATTTTCTTTCGGTTGGTTAACCGTACCATAATTTTAAAAATATTGGTACGGTTAACCAAGAAATATATCGGTTTTTCGATTTTGTGGAACGATTATTCAATTTCGGTTTTTTGTGTCCACCCCTACAAGCCACATTGATTCAACTAGTCTTATTTTGAGGACATTTTACTGTAACAATTTCTATGCAAAAAAGTACAGTACATATATAAGATCTAAGTTACATTGTACAAAAGTATAACAAATTACTCAATTTATCCAAATTAGTTATAAAAAATGTCACTCAAATCATCAATCAATATATACTATAAACTTGTCCAGTGTGAAAAGATTGAGAAAATAGAGTGGAAATAGGCTTGGAATCAATGGCATATTAAATACATCTTCCAATTAAACAATTCTCCCATTTGTAATTGCCTTTTCCTGCTAATTGTACAACGTCCAATCATGGACTGTTTCAAGCATAAAAAAATTTAAAA
This sequence comes from Rheum nobile, assembly GCA_027886185.1. Lineage (NCBI taxonomy): Eukaryota > Viridiplantae > Streptophyta > Magnoliopsida > Caryophyllales > Polygonaceae > Rheum > Rheum nobile. The sequence goes on along the minus strand of WOAB01000308.1, from coordinate 55,908 downwards.
CACAAATTAAATTGGCCGTCACAATATGTGGCTGTTTCAAAACAAAGTTAACGAGGATGTTACAGAGGTGAGCAAAATAACCCACAAATTCAAATTAACCCACAAATTGATAGCCCACGTTATAGTATGTGGGTGTTTCAAATTTAAAGAACAAATTACATTGGTCGTTAAAATATGTGGCTGTTTCAAACCAAAGTTAACGAGTATGTTACAGAGGTGAGCAAAATAACCCACAAATTCAAATTAACCCACAAATTGATAGCCCACGTTACCTGCTTCTACCTCCCTATAAATGTGAAGCACCCTTGCATTAGAGCCACCGTATGAAAGCAATATCCCCCGACACAAAGATTGAAATGGCTTCAGGTTCTTCCAAAAAAACATCCACCTCCAGCTCCTCCAAAAAAGCCCTTGGAAAGGGGCCGACTAAAGTGATCGATGATTTCCTGGCTTATTCGTATGTCCCCTTTTCTGAGCTGGATGAAGGCATGGACTGCACTGTCAAGGCTATGGTGATCCGCAGGTGGGATGCCAGGACCCTGCAGAAACATTATATAAGCATCGATTACATCTTGGCCAACCATACGGTATTAACAAATTGCCTTTGCCTCCTTGCCCCCACCTTTTTTGATGGCTTTAGAGCTTACCTTATTCGTCTTGTATGTTAGGGAGGCACTATTCACTGCGTGGTCAAGGCGAACATCAGCCATTGTTTCACGGGCACGCTTTTGGTAGGCGAAGTTTACAGCATTAGCCGCTTTACCGTTGTGCCGCCAAAGCCAACGTATCGTCTCTGCAATGGTGATGCATTTGTAGTCCACTTAGAGGGAAATACCATTCTCAGACATCTTGACTGCTCTCCAGAAGGATTTGAGAAATATTCGCTCCAATTGGTCCCCATACAGGATATCGAGCACAATGGTTCCAGGTTCCTCATAGGTAAGTGATACTTCAATTAAATTATGCTTAATCTTCAGTTGGTCAAAATCAGGAAACAAAATTCATTTGTCTCATAAAATTTACACAAACCAAAATGTTACAGAGGTGAGCAAAAAAGCAGAGTAATAAACCCTATCAATATTCTACAGAACATGTGAGCGAAATTACACAAACAGAAGGAAAACACACGGTAATAGCAGTAAAATACTTATAGTCAGCTAATTCCATCAGAGCTTACAAGGGAACACTCATGTCAACTATGAAGAGTACAAGCATATTTTTTCTAGATATTCAAAGATTTAGCTAGTGTCCAGCATCTCAAAACAAGTACAAACTACAATTTTTTACTTAGGAAACTATTGCTCAGGACAAAATGACAAATTGATAGCAACATTACATCATGAGCAACACAATCAAGATACTACTTAATCGAAACCTTATAATGACAAACATGCGTAGACTATTTCTCTAACCATATGCTATCCTATTCTCGACCCCAGAATAATGACATGAATACAAGAAACTATTAAAGCATGTAAAATCCTACATTAAAAAACTATGAAAGCAAAGTTCACCATTTGTAGATCACTACTCTAAAAATGGCGCACTACCTTTAATCTATCCATCTCATTGTCTACACTACTCACAGTCAAATCCATGCCTCTCTAAACACCAATGCCCACATGAGTCCTGAACCAGCCATCCCCTCTATTACAACAGCAAGCTAAAACAAATCCTGAACTATCTGGCACCCAAGTCCGGATACACAACCACACATCAACAACATTTACCTGTAAGCCTTCCCATTCACCTCCCACCTTTCTCCCGCAATGCATTTTCTCTCCAGAACGCCTGATCCAGTCATCCACCCAAAAACTACACCTTTGCACCAACTACACCATCACCCTCTTTCCTGTTGAAGACCACTTCCTTTAACCACCATAACTTCCATGCCACTGCGAAAGCCAACTCACACTCCCTAAACCCCCTACATTTCCTGACTCCCACAGGAGAAAGAAACCAGAGAATACGATGCCCAGATCCCTCTAGCTGGTATACAACCCGAAACAAGGGGAATTTGAGGACAAAAGGGACCTCTTTCTATTTCGACACTCACCCCCTAAAAGTTAAAACTACCTTAACCAGCCTCGATGGACAATCTTCAAGCTAAAACTCTCACACTGAACAAAGAAAACCTTTAAACATCCGCATGCCGTATTAATCCACAACCCCTAGAGAGGAACATTATTTTTCCAGGGAAAAAACTCACACGGTGTAGGATAAAGCGAGCACCCTCCATCATAAGCAGAGTCTCCAGATTAAAATTCGTGAGGCAAAATACATGTTCTTGGGACAAAAAATATTAATAAGGAGACAGAGATCAGATCTTTACACAACTTCAATCAAATCAGAAATGTTTTCTCAGAGAGAGAAATAGAGTAACACTTGACTTTGATGCGAGCAAGACAATCGGCGATATAAGTGTCTTTCTCCATCTTGGGCTCCTTGGTACTTAAGGAGTAGCTTGAAAGCGGGTAGACGTTCACGACCGACGACGAAGGCACCACCATCTCTGCGCTCTCACTTCATCTGTTCGGCGTTAAGCAGGAGGGAGATTGAGAGTCGATCTCACCAAGATCAGCAATGGTGAAGATCCGGCGAGGGAGGCGGCTGGGAGTTTAACTAAACCTAGAATGCTCAAGCAACCATCCGACCCCAGTTTCTCAATTTGTTACAATATAATTTGTACGAATAATTCATGACTCACAATTTAGGTAATTTTGAAAATATAGTGAATAAAAAGTACAAAATTTCAGGATTTTTGTTCAATAAATAAGAAAATATTTTCTATTCTTAAGAAACATGGCATCATAAATAAAGATAAGGAATGTATTTAAATCTTTCTAAAAAGGAAAAAACTAAAAACTAAAAAACAATAGCTTATTCCGTACGCTTAGCATGAACTTCTTAATTGAATTTCTTACCAACAAGAAATCATTTTACTATTTAAAATTTGAGTACATTGTGCAATGGTCTACTGGGCTTAATTGTGAAGGCCTTGTGGTGGCCTTTGTTAAAGGCCCGTTTCAAATATCGTGATTATCAAACTTGAAATTAATCATTTCATACATAACTATATTTGAAAAAAAAATCGCAAGTATTACATATTAAAACTCTTAGCACAATCCCTCACTAATTCCCAAATAACAAGACCAATTAATGTTTCTTTTTTCACATCAATCTCCACCATTGCTTACACATCAATTAACCACGTGTACCATTTCTAAAACACAAGCACTCACCTTTGGTTACATGATGTCCATACTTTGTTAAACATACTCATTTACTTAGGATTAATACTTTCCCAGGTTCAAGTACGTCAAAAAAAATATAAGATACTCTAATATGACTTCAATGAGATCAAGCAATACTTAGATTGTCGTTACTTATCTGCATGCGAAGCCGCTTGGCGTATTTATGGGTTTGACATTTATTATAGTTGGCCTGCTGTTATACGACTGACATTCCATCTCCCAGATCAAAACTCAGTAACAATGTCAAATTCGCAAAACCTGCCAGCTGTGATACACCGAGAGGGAGTACAATCTACAATGTTTACAGAGTGGTTTACCCTAATTAGTAAAGATAAGGAAACAAGGAAATTCAAGTATGCCGAAATACCCAAACAGTACACATGGGATACATCACAGAAGGTGTGAGGGCCAAGGCGAAATCTCAAACCAATAGGCATAATTGTGTACGCCCATCCCGCCTTCGGCGAAAGGTATTACCTACGCATGCTTCTGAATGTGGTTGTAGGGCCTCGAACCTTTGAAGAAATCTGGACAGTGAATGGGAAACAATATGACACCTTTCGGCAAGCATGCTATGCCCGTGGAATGCTCAAGGAAGACAATGAGTGGGCCGACGCAATCAAAGAAGCACAAGTCTGGGCAACGGGGGTACAACTGAGGGATTTGTTTGTCACGATTCTAACCTTTTGTGAAGTGACCGACCCGGGAAAACTGTGGGACACTAATTGGGCCGCGTTATCAGAAGACATACTATACCGGAAACGAAGAGAATTCCAATTCCCGACATTAGAGCTCAATGAAAATCAGCTTAAAAACTACTGCTTGCTTGACATTGAAGAGCTCCTTGCAAAATACAGGAAAACATTGACTGACTACCCGGGAATACCTATGCCAGATAAGCAACTACTCACCATAATGGACAATCGACTTATAAGAGAAGAACTCTCCTACAATGCCAAAAAAATGGAAGAGCTGCATGCAACCATGTACCATTCACTGAACGCGGACCAAAAAGCAATCTACGACAAGGTAATCAATGCAGCGAATAAGCAATCCAGAGAGTTCTTCTTCATTTATGGGGCAGGAGGAACAAGGAAAACATATATCTACAAGACAATAATGGCCCGTATAAGATCACAAGGGAACATCATCCTTGTCGTAGCATCGTCGGGTAAGTACTGAGCTACGTTCGCTTACTCCGGTAATATTTTCATACCTATTCCATTTCTTAGCAACGAAAAATACATGCAAAAAACACAGCATCCTAATGTCTATTACACCCGTTGTAGATCCATAATAATAGCATTACAATGTCATTAAGTACCTGGTGGTTAAATGCTGCCTTCATATACAAAATAAGATATTATGCTCACCTCTAACACTTTTGGTCCCCACATGTATTGCATCCCTTCTATTACTGGGCGGCCGGACAGCCCACAACAGGTTTCTAATCCCAATCGAGAGCTTGATAATAGTACATGTGGTATTAAACAAAACACTCAATTAGCACAACTGATGCATGAAGTCAAACTGATTATTTGGGATCAAGCTCCAATGACTCATAGAAATGGATTCGAGGCATTGAACAGAACATTGCAAGACATCCAAAGCATCAAACAGGCCAACAACAAAAACAAGCTGTTTGGCGGTATAACGGTACTACTAGGAGGAGATTTCAGGCAAATACTACCAGTAATTAGCAAAGGGAAACGACAAGACATCGTTCAAGCTTGTATCAACAACTCACCTATTTGGAGCCATTGTCAAGTGTTCACGTTAACAAAGAGCATGAGGGTGAACGACCAACGGGCCAATGGCGAGATTAACATCCACAAAGAACAATTCAACAACTGGATTCAAAAGATCGGGGATGGAAATGCTGAAGCAATAGCGCTAGACAATGAAGAGGAATAAACATGGACTGAGATCCCACAAGAGTTCATAATTGCACCAGGGGCAAATCCGATTGAGCAACTAATTGACAAAGTCTTTCCAGATTTCATTGCAAAAGAAACCAACCCGTCATACCTCCAAGACAGAGCTATCCTGACCCCCTTAAATGAAGATGCATATTTGATAAACAATTATATGTTCAAACATCTACACGGACAAATGAAGACATACAAAAGCGCTGATTAGATTTGCAAGGCATCTACCGATGTGGCTGAACAAGAGCATTTGTACCCACCCGAATTCTTACACAACCAAGATTTCCCCGGTATATTGCGCTTACATTTCCATACACTATGCCTAATAAGTTGTCAAATCAGCAACTAATGAAAATAACATGGATACTAAATTACACGAATCCCACCACACATACTTGAATTGAAGGAAGGGTTGCCGGTGATGCTTCTAAGGAATGTCAACCCTTCACAAGGACTGTGCAACGACACCCGTCTCATCATTACACATTTGGGGGCATGGGTTGTTGAGGCTGAGATTATAACGGGCACATACATAGGAAATAAAGTCCTAATTCCTAGGATAACAATAAGCACCACCCAATCAAAATGGCCATTCATAATAAAACGTCGTCCATTCCCACTCAAAGCTTGCTATGCTATGACTATCAATAAAAGTCAGGGGCAATCACTAAAGCATGTGGTGTTGTATTTACCAAGGCCAGTTTTCTGCCATGGCCAGCTCTATGTGGCAATTTCTGGAGTGACAGACCCACAAGGACTCAGTATATTGTTACTACAAACGGGGAAAGAGCCGGCTAACTACACACGGAATATAGTTTTCAGAGAGGCATTCAACAACTTGTCGCCGAAATGAATGTAAGTACTACAACCCACTATTTAAAATAAGACCAAACCCGCTAAAATCTATAAACCTTTAGGAAATGATTAGCACGCAGGATTATAACATCACAAAACGCTTTCTTGGTGCGCACTATGACCAACATGTTATAACGCTTTTACTATAGCTTGCTCAAATATATTTCCTCATATTCCAGGTCTAGCACCACATGATACTAGACATTTGGCACCATTGGAAAGCATGAAGTGCATATCAAACAATCTAGCAAAGTTGAGGTACGGGAAAACAATATTTAATTCAAACATGCGCTTTGAGGGTCCTTTGGTGCTCATGAATTCAAATAGCTATAGAAGAATAGCTTTCTTGGCTTAACCAAACCGGCTTCTACTGTTGTAGGGTTTGGGGCTTCAGATATTCCTCATTTGCTTCATTTGCCAGCTCTCATAAGGAGCGACGTGCTCTTTGAAACGGGTGCATTGTTGCAGAGGATTCCAATATTAGATTTCACTCCCAAAGCTTTTTCCATTGTCCCTAAAATGGAGCTTTCCATACAGGTAAAGGTTGATACAAGACAATAGCTTTCTGGGTTCTCAAACCAAAGAAATATAATCAAGCATCATATCATTATGTACACATCCAAACATTACTGCTAATCCTAAATCGTTGACAGTTCTTTATGCAAATTTATGTACACAACAAGAGACACAATCTCAAATGACCCTCAAGTGCCAAATCAGCCAAATCTCCCACATAAACTCAACAACACATCAATTTAGGTCATCCTCAGTCCCAACTAATGACAATGACTTACCGCACATCCAATCACCAACCCAATGAGCCCACAACACACATAAAAACGGGGCTCCGATTTCTAGTTAGTTATAGTTTTGCAATGAAAAGCCACTACTCCCATGCATCTACGTGCTTTATTTCATGTTTTTTCAATAATTTGCTCTCATTTATTAAGGAAGACCGTGGATCTTGGCCTTTGGAATTGTTGACTTCTCTCGGAATTAGAGAGATTTATGGATGCTAGGTGAATGCATTAAGTTTGATCATAGAGTTGGAATTCCTAAAGTTAGTCAAAGCCGGTAAAGAGGTAAAATACTAAGTAAATTATAATATGCGATCTCAGTTATGTCTAACACAAGATCATCTTGTTTCTATTGTACGTTGTTGCGCAATATATAACTTTGATTATTACATAGCTTAGGGTACAATGGAGGGAAACGTCATTTTGGCGTTGGAGGATTTGATCGTGAAAACACTATTACTCAAGAGTGGAGTTGTTTAAGTTTGTACGTACATGTTTTGTCTGGTTGACCCGTTTGTTGAAAGATGTTAGCTAGGGACATGGTTCACAAGTCAATTATTGGGATGGTTGAAAATCAGTTTGTAACTCTTATGGTGGGACACTCAATTTTCCCCCTGATACGACATTAGGGGTTGAATTCAATGTGGAAATCCCACACTTAGAGATTGTGATACCCCGTATTTTTGTAAGGTTATTTTGGGAATTTTGGAATTTTCCCGAGTACCCGTTTAGTACGTCGGATTTAATTCAGGTAGCTTGAGATATTCTGTAGTGTGCTCTGTATCTGTAATATTTTTCTCAGTGAAATAAAATACAGACGACGTGCTTCGGATGTTTATACGCGTTCGCGTATGATAATTTTTATCCCGGGTTAATGTCTTGCTCGTTCAAAAGCTGAATGGGCGGGAAAAGGAAAAAACGGCAACCGCCGTACAGTAACGGCGCCCGCCGTCGCTGGGCCCGAGGTGTCAGGCTGTCGTCTCCTACTCTGGGCTCGCCAGGGCTAGGAACGACGACCGCCGTGGCCCGCCGTAATTACGGCGCTCGCCGCGGCCCGCCGTAGGCAAAGTTGCGGCGCCCGCCGTGATTACCCAGAAGTCATTACCCGTTGGTCGCCGGCGAGCTCTGGCCGCGCCGATCTAGCCCTTCTCGGCCTCGTCTAGGGTGATGATGATGTTCCCATTGCTTTGGCTATAAAATGAGGTGTTGGGGGAAGGGTTTTGAGCCATCCCAGCACCGAATCTATGCCAAAATTTCGCCTCGTCGGAGTGTTAGTTTTGCCGGATTTCGGAAGCTTCGTTGGTGTCGGTTGGTGGTGTTTCCAAAAGCCCTTGTGAAGCCTTTTGGTTGCCTTTGGAGGTTGGAACCCAGGCAAGGCAAAAAGGGGTCGAAACGCGCATCATTTGGGTGAGTTTTTCTCTCATTCTGTCGTCGGAGTTCTTCAAGGCGACTGCCGTGTTCTTTACGGCGCCCGCCGTGATGAATGCGGCGACCGCCGCCAGTTCTCAGAATGCCTTCGTGGCTTTGGCTTGGTTGGTTGTCGTCGTGGCGTCTTTCCTTTCGATTTCTTTCTCCGTTTTTAGATTCGTACTGTTGTTATGTCGGATCTAACTTAGGGTTCTTTTTATGGGTCACTCGAAGGTCGTTGTGCTGTCGGAGCTATACCCGTGTCGAGCCCGAAATCTCGTCGTTGTCGTTAGGCTTGTTTCTACTCTGCGGATTAAGGCAAGTGGCGGTTCACTCTTGCTCATTGTTCCATATTTACATTAATTATCAGTTGTTTATCTGAGTAATTAATTTGGAATGATTATTGTGTTCATCTGGAAACAGTTTTGTTAACTGTTTTAGAAAACTAAAATATGATGTTATAATAGGTTGTATATCTGTTAGAACAACGCTATTATATATATATGTGAATTAATACAGATATTATTATAGGTTGTATATTGTTAGAACAATGCTATTTTATCTGTAACTGGCCTTGAGGGCATTGATATGAGTTATTGCTGCGTTTGTAACTGTTTAGTTAGAACGAGTATTCGTAGGAACGCTACTGTGTATCTCAGTACGAGTGCTAGTCGTTTCTTGATAACTTGGTGGTTAGGATTTAGTTCCTACCATTCTTCTTTAGTGCCGTTGTAAGGATTTAGTTCATGATTCCGCCTGAGGGATATAGTTCCCGCGAGATTTAGTTCTCGATTCGACTCTTGGGATTTAGTTCCCGAGTCAACTCTGCCTTAGGGATTTAGTTCCCAAGGGATCTAAAAAGATTATAACGTGATGTGGGTTTTGGAATTAAATAAGATAAAGTGCCCGAGTGCACATAATTAATATACCTTTGGCGAGTAGTGCACCTAAGTAAATAGTGCAGCTAGGAAAGCTCGTCTCGACTTTTGATCAGAGTACGTTCTCTTTCCAATCTGGATTCGCTGTAAGCGATGAGGTTGGTCGTGAACCGAAACATCTAAGTCAGTTTTTCAATCAATGTTTGTCTGATTCTTTAAACGTTCCAGATTTGTCATATTTCCTTAAAGACTCAATCTCTTGGAGTCTCTTTTCGGGTCGATTTCTGTGAAGATTAAGTCTTCCAGAATCTTCTCTTGTGCATACCTCTTGTTGTTATTCCGTGAAAGTGTCGGGTTATGTATCGTTCCTTCGGTTATTATTCGAGGGACAATGATAATAAACGGTTATGATCATTCGAACCACTCTGCTTTTTACCCTTGCATAGTCTATTCAGTAGACTAACCAACCGCAATTGTTCTCTGCATGATTGGCTGGTGTCATCCGTTCGATTCGGCACATCAGATAGAGCAAAGATGAGGAGACTAGATTGACTATGAAGACGACGGCTATTTTTGGATGTTTTTAATTTCTTTTAATCAGGTTGAGATCCTTGGGAGATGACCATTGTGGTCAAGATCCTTGTTTGTAATACATTTAAAAGACTTCCGCTGTAACTTATTTACTCTGCTATTTGTTTATCAAGACTTCTGCTGTACTTTGTTTAAGACTTCCTCTGTAATTTATTTAAACTCTGTGTTTGTCCTATTCGGGATTGGGATGTAATCCCGGGACTCATGTTTTATATAAATAAGGTTATCATTTTGTATCATTGTATTTCATGAATTGTATTTAAACGGTAAAGCCTTGGGTGATCTCGGTAAGGAACACTGAGGTCACTGGCGGTAATACCTTTCCAAATGGGTTAAGATTTGGGGGTGTTACAGAGATTGCGAGTATGTAGATTATTTTCATCCCAAGGGGAGTACTCGAGTCATGCAAGACAAACAAGGATGAAGTTATACTTCTTAGTGGATCGTTTGAAAAAGTGAATTTGTAGGTGCATGATTAAAAAGGTTCACCAATATGAGCGTGGACTATGGCCGCTCCATGGAGCTTCGAATTTGGTTCCACATACGCTCAAGAAGGGACATAAACTTAAGGCTGTTATTGGAGTCAAGTTATACTTGTAAAGGTGTAAGTAGACTCGGGTGTGTATGTGTTATTTTCAAGTACTCAAATTGGTTGAAGGGTTCAATCCATATGACACCCCGATTCTTGAGTATTTGAAACATGTAATGCACTAAGGTGGAAAATCAATCTTTATGACCTTTTCCTTTATGCATGAGTCTAGTAATAAGGCTTGTTATGAAAAAGGTGTGAGTCAAGAATTATATTAAAATGGGGGAGGAATGTTGATGATTTTACTAAATCGTTGTTCATTTAAGTATTCTTTCACATTGACAACGGGATATCGAGTCGTTAGAATGTGGGTTGGGAGTGTGTGTAGTGCATATTTGATACTGGTCTAATTACAATTATTATTCCTCTAAATTGACCACCCACACAAAAAATAGATACTCTAACATAATTATTCTAGCTCCAATAAGAAAAGGTAGGAATATATCTATAAGGAATAACGTATGTTCCCCACAATATAGAAAGTAAGTTCGATCAAGAAGAACTATAATTAACCCTTACAAGGGCGCCGAGTAGTTTGATATATCAACCAACAAGTTTCAAGTGCACGTACAAGAATACAAACTCTATCCACCACAATGGCCAATGTTCAAGCACAAAAAGATGTGGTACGTACATGTAGATATATCAAACATTCATTTCTCTTTAGGATATATACATATTCAAAGCTAGATACGTATCACGTACGAGTAGATGTATTAATATATATAATATTTAATATAAAATTGTTGCAATTTACTTAGCTAAGATATATGTATGTATATAACTAATGTTTTAATTGGATGTACGTAGATCATTGACTACGATAGCCAGGGTCGTATTATCGTTGACCGATACACCAAGGCTCTTGACATCGTCGACGGCGACAACCAAGATGTTTGGGAATATGAACGGGTTGTGATGTATGAATGCTATCTAGCTTAATCATATATATCTTTATGTATATCTATTTATGTTATACATCCTAGCTTAGACATATGATATAATTAATTAATTTCATTTACTATATAATTGTTTGCTTGTGCATGTTTTTATGTAGTGATGGTGTTACTGTTCATTATGCCAAACTGCTTGGTGATCTTGAGTTGGATGTGAAGGGCGCACAGCCCGTGGCGGAGTTGACTCCAATGGTGAACTACAACGTCTACCTTGACCTCAAGGTTGAGGACGGCGCGGTTGGTTTCAACCACCCCGTCATGTTCGAATTCACTGACCAACACATGGTCTCGAACCCGTTTCCCTACCAACTCCAAACAGGAGACAACATGGTTCATGTTGGTCGGTTCTTGTCGAGTCCAGGTAGTTCTCCAAATGTTACAGCGAGGCTGTACGACCTTGCCACCCACATGAAGAAGGGGTTGGTCGTTCGCCGTATGAGGATCACAACTGCTTAATAAAGCATCGCCACACTAGTGACGATGACTTAACCTACATATTATGCATGTAAAATAACGTACATTGAGGACAATTAGGCTTTTTGTCGTAGGTGGCAAAAAGGCCCTTCCTCAGCTCATGTCTTCTGGTTAGGCTTGACATGGGTTTCGTACCTCTTCTCGTGATTGTACTATTTTATTTTATTTTCGATGTACCTCTCTTCTAATAAACTATGGGATACCATAAAAGTGTGGGTATTATAATTACCGCCTTGTTGTGCTTAGATTAGTTAATTAAATCTGAGAAGTGATGCATTAAATAAAGTGATCATAATACAACGTACATGCGTGTACTTAATTATCATATATATTGAAATACTTAATTAGCGTGAATAAAATGTCATACAATATCGATCCATAAATACGTATGTTGAATCGTAGTGTGTTAGAGAGGGAACGATGTTACTGTTCCCTGAGCAACGGAAATAATATAGATTCAAAAGTAGCAATCAAGACAGTTCCTTATAGAGGAAACTCTATCAACCAATTAACTACTAGAAAAGAGAAAAACCTCTACCTCTAGGTGTTACCCTAAGAGGATTTCAAACCTTGTATACTTGTATTTTTAATAAATTGTACAATCACATAAGTCTTCTCTCCATCTATTCTCACACAGATCTTAGGTTTCTAGACTTTGAGGGCAATCAACTTACAATGACACAAGAAGACAACAAGACTCTAAGCAAACACTCACAGCACTAGTTCGTACCTTGCATTTGAATCTTCGATCTCAACTTGCAGTAGCTCCTTGGTATGCTTCAGTTGTTATAGCTGAGATGCCTTTCCCTAAGGCAAACTCATTTATTTAGAGTGTTGGACAAGATCACCTTACCAAATACCCAAACAATCTATCAATCGTCATACAAGCTAGTCATGTAAGATTTTTTTTCCAACTAAACAATTCAGCTTGAAATCTCATAGTTTCCATATAAAACTTTCCTAAGACACGCTAACTAACTCTTCTCTGTCCAAGTGGATCTTCAAATATCGTTTCCTTGTGTAGCGGTCTTCACTTTGTAACAGTTGGCAATTCCTGATTTCCGCATTGTTCCTTATATGTTATTTCCATGTATAAAAGTTTCCTTATATGAAACATATGCGCGCTTCATATTTCCAATTTGCTTCCGCGTAACAGTTCCTTGTTTCCACAATGTTTCGTTGCACTCCTCTGCTTTCTCTTCTTTACATGATTTCCATTGTTCCCGAATTCTTTCATAAAACATGAAACTCATATGAACAACAAAAATCATAAAACCTAATGGTGTTTATCATCATCAAAACCAGAGGGAACGTCAAGGTTCCAACAACTTCCCCCATTTTGGTGATGACAAACCCAGTAAAAAATTGTTCGATCAAAACAGGGTAATAAACAAGTCAATATAAATCATCATGAATCTAAGATCTAAGTGTTAAGCAAAATTTTATATCAAATGAATAATTATAATTTATACCTTCAAGTTGCATCATCGTTCCCCCTCAACACTAGCATCGCCCAAAAATTCATAGAGAATTAGGGACAATAAGAATGTTACCTCTCTTTACTAAGTTCATTGCACAATTTTTCACACTTCCCCCTTTTGGCTTCATCAAAAGATCAAAAGTAATCAGTGGAACAATAAGAGCTAAGACAGTAAACTACTAGCAAAATATAAGTTCATTAAACTAGCAGGGAATTGATTACAAAACATCAAAAACACTTGAAAAACAACACAAAAGATCAACGAGCAAACAACTGAACAAAATAACATAGTAAAGTCAATTGAAGAGGGAATAACGGGCTAGGATAGAAAATGAGTCCACTCAAGACTCATAATCCTCCTTCTGGTCCTTGTCCTTGTTGAGGAAGTGCTCAAGAAGAAGCAACAAAATATTCTTGATCTCATGTAGCTAAGCCAACATTTGGGCTTGCACAGAGCTGCTCCTCGATGTTTCCTCACCAGCTTCGCGCTTGATGATCTCGGACGCGGGCAGAGTTCCCTTATCATCACCCTGATACTTCATCTTGTTGATGTTTACCATGTCTAACTCAGTGACCATGGGAACCTTACCTTCTGCTCTGTAAACCTTTTCATTCTGTAAAATCAACTTGATCACATTGGGGTAGGCTAGGGAGTGAGTCTTGGCAATGCACTTCTCCATGTGTTGCAGGATGACCCTAGGAAGGTCAATATTCTCTTTGTGCCAAAACCTATCCAACAACAGTAGATCGGTATTGGTGACCGCATTCCTTTTCTCTTGCCTAGGAACGACAGCCTTCATGATGATTAGATGCGCTATTCGCTGAGGCAGAGTAAGAGTGGACACATGAGTGGCTCCGAATTTAGCCTTAAAGAGCCTTTGAGCATTGGCCTCCTTGGCCTTTTTCTGAGCATCAGTGACCTTGTCACCCGGAATGTCGTAGAAACCTTTAGCTGTAACACCTAGTAGACGTGCAAGCTTGGAAACTGTGAAAGACAGATCTTCCCTAGACATAGACGATGTTCCCAGCATAGTCGAAGAATAATTGAGACAGAATGAACTATAAAACTCACGAACCTGATCGGGGTTGACCAAGACGCGGTTGGAGAAGAGATGTTCCCATCCTTGAAATTTGAGTCTCTCCACGACTTCCTCAAAACCATTCTCAGAGTAGAAGTTCTTTGGGATCAATAGCTGTGGGAGGATCTTCTTCCCGTCAGTAAAGGAATAGCAGACTGTTCCTCAATCTTCACCTTCTTCGGCTTGGCTTTCTTTTCCGATCGCAGTCTCTGCTTCAAGGTGCCAGGAGTTGTCTCACCAACATCTGACTTGGTAGGGGTGGAGAACTCAGTAGCAGCGCGCTGTTCCCTAGTGCATTAGACGTCCAAATCCTCTTCTATGTCATCGGAACCAATCATGTGTTTGCACTTCTTGCATGGGGGTACAACTTCGAGTGGGCGAGTTCCCAACTCCTTTTCCACCTCAGCCATTGCCTCATCCTCATTGTCTTCTTTGTCCTTGGGAGGAGAGGTGACTTCGTGATCAACAACAACCACCAAGTCTCGGCACGACACCAGAGATTTTCTTTTATGGGTGACGTCGCCGTTGCCTAAGGTTGTTCCTCCTGAGGCTGGTCCTCCTATAATTCAGCGACAGAGGAGGTGATTTCTTTGGCAATCTTTGCCATGGCGGCGATGGAGTACGGGCAGCCTTCTGTGCCTCAATGGTTTGTTGGAGAGCGGCCAACTGCTCGTCGTTAAGGGCAGAGACATCAATGGAAGGGACAGAGGTTGAGCTAGTGTCGGCCATTGGGTTGTGTTTGAGAAAGGGAAAGACGAAGGTTGTAGGTTTAGTGGCGGCAGAAAGCAAAGGAAGGCGGTGAAGGATTTTGAAGCGAGAGAGAATTGGGAGCAAGAAATCAGAGGTGGTTTGGGTTAAGGAAAGGATAAATATATATAGGAAGAGGAGATAATTGGTAAAGGGAAACAATGGAAAATAGAAGATATTCTTACCAAAAAATCTCACCGAAAAGATCATCCAATCCATCAACTCAATCTTTTCTCTCTCCTCTGGCAGCGGCTCTTTTTCTCTCTTTCCCTGCAAAACTGGTCGTTCCTCTCTGCAGAGCCATCAAATCAACATTCAATTTCTCCTTCTCAGTGAAGCAACGTTCACCTGTAGATCTCGACGTTCCTCAGACTATTCCCAACACTAATGTTCATGCCTTTGTTCCCCCTTAGGCCAAGTTCCATCCAGACGACTTGGAGATTCTTGAGTGGATGAAAAGGCTAGTTTGGATATGTAATTGGGTTCACACAAAATAGCAAAGATATATCCAAACAAAAAAAATAGGATTGGGAACAAAGAAGATCCAGATAAATATACCCAGTAAAAATTGGTAAACAAAGAAGAGTTCATAGGGAACGTTTACCTGGATCATGGATTAGGACGACATTACAACCAATTATCATGTTGGCTTATAATGAGGGTACAGATAATCAAATCGGTTGCTTTGGGAATGAAAGAAGATGTTATCATGTATAGTTGACGCATATATGATCAATAGTAGAAGTTGTAAGACATTATGACATTATGTAACACAAAGCACATAGCGAGAATTAACAAACAAACATTTTGCAAATAACATGCTGCATAGAAGATGTTCCCTGATTAATTTGATCGATCTAGCCAATAATGGAGGGAATAGTGGACAGGGAGTTCCATAATTTAGAGAGATCATCCCAAGGAGCATTCGCAAATGCTCAAAGGGTTTTCTATCCAGTGCTTTGGTGAAGATATCTGCAACTTGATCTTCTGTTCTGCAATGATCCATTCTAATGAAAATTTTCTCAACATTATCACGTAGAAAATGATGACGAATATCGATATGCTTAGTACATGAGTGATGAACAAGATTTTTGGAAATGTTAATAGCACTAGTATTATCACACATGATAGGAACAGTGCCAAGAGACATACCAAAATCATCCAATTATTTTTTGAGCCACAATACCTGGGCACAACATGATGCAACAGCTACATACTCAACTTCAGCAGTGGAAAGAGCAACAAAGTTTTGCTTTTTTGATCCCCAAGAAATAAGGCATGGGCCTATGAATTGTGCCGTCCCTGAAGTGCTTTTGCGATCCCCCAGGTGACCCGCAAAATCAACGTCGGTGAAGCCCACGAGTTCAAACCCACTGTTCCTTGGATACCAAAGGCAGAGATGATCGTTCACTTTCAGGTACCGCAGAATCCGTTTGACTCCAGTTAGGTGTGACTCCTTAGGATTTGCCTGAAAACTAGCACAAAGACACACACAAAACATAATATCTGGCCTACTTGCCGTTAGATAGAGTAATGAGCCAATCATTCCTCTATATAGTGTAGCATCCACATCTTTGCCATCAAGTCTGCATCAAGGCGAGTGTTAGGAGAAATAGGGTATCAATAGGTTTAGATTTATCCATACCATACTTCTTCAACAGTTCCTTGATGTATTTTTGTTGATGTACTCTTGTTCCCTCAGAAGATTGAGAGACTTGTAATCCAAGGAAAAAAGGACTATTCCCCTATCATACTCATCTCAAATTCACTGCTCATGAGATTTTTGAACTTCTCTACAAGTGCAAGGTTAGTGGAACCAAAAATAATATCATCAGCATAGACTTGAACTACGAGAATCTCACCTTTGTGTTCCAAGAGGAATATTGTCTTGTCGATCACACCACGTCTATATCCATTGGAGAGAAGAAACTGTGCCAGCCTATCATACCAAGCACGAGGTGCTTGCTTAAGGACATATGCCTTGTCCAATGCATACACATGATCAGGACAATCCACATCTTCAAAGCCAGGGGGTTGTTTCACATAGACTTCTTCTTGAAGGTAGCCATTGAGAAAGGCTGATTTGACATCCATTTGGTATAATGTGAAACCTTTGAAGGCAGCATAGGCAATGAAAAGTCGAATGGCTTCGATGCGAGCTACTGGAGCATATGTCTCATCATAGTCTATTCCTTCTTGTTGGTTGTAACCTTGAGCAACCAGTCTTGCCTTGTTCCTTGTCATAGTTCCAGAGTCATCAAGCTTGTTCTTGAATACCCAGCGAGTACCAATAGCATGCTTGTTCTTGGGCAAGGGAACACGTCTCCATACCTTATTCCTCTCAAGTTGGTGCAACTCTTCTTGCATGGCAACGATCCAATCTGGTTCATTCAGTGCTTCCTTGATGTTCTTTGGCTCTACACAAGATATAAAGGCATAGAAAGTACAAAAGTTATGGAGTTGAGAGCGTGTACCTCCGTGATCGTAAGGTGTGAGAAGAGCATCGACTGGATGGCTCTTTTGAATCCTGGAACTTTTGGATACAGGAAGTGGAGAAATAGGAGGAAGAGTGGCATCAATCATCGCAGTTGAAGATGAAGGCCGAGTAACATCAGCAACTTCCGAAGTGGTTTCTTCAGAGACTGTTCCTACAACATCATCTGTAGTTTCTTCCCCAGTAATCGTTACCACAACATCACTCACTTGGCCATCTTGCACGAGGTGTGCATTCGAAGTATCACCACCAGTAGTTCTATTGGGAACAGTGGTGACATCAACATCTACCGTTTGAGTGGATGTAGTGGGAACATCAGGTGCTGGTATAGTAGTGGTATTTGCAGTTCCACTATTTATGGTAAATCCTAGAGAACCAGTAGTGCTCCCACTAGTATTTGGGGCACTGTTCCCTGTACATGGATTACCATAGTGATTGCCATCATCACCATCATCATATGAGTCTTCGTGCAACATTCATGGAAGATCATTATCAGGGAACAGTGTGTTGGAATCATCACTCACAGCCTTTGAGTGTTCATCGAAGATGACATGGATGCTTTCTTCAATTTTCTGGGTTCTCTTGTTGTAGACTCTATAAGCCTTGCTTGTTGTGAATCAAACACCTACAACCAAAAGCACGCAAGTGGGAAATATTGGGCTTGCGATCCCTGATTAGTTCATAAGCAGTTTTATTGAGTAAGGGTCTAAGCATAGCGCGATTGAGGATATAGCAGGACGTGTTGATTGCTTCAGCTTAGAAGATTTGAGGGAGATTGCTAGCAATGAGAAATGTTCTATCCATGTCCTCCAAGGTTTTGTTCTTCCGTTCAACCACTCCGTTCTGCTGTGGTGTCCTAGGAGCCAAAACGTTATGAGAAATACCATGTTCCCTGCAGAATTCAAGGAACATTGCATTCCAAACTCAATTCCATGGTCGGATCGAATGGCGCTTAGATTTTGACCCAGATATGTCTCCACATTCTTGATGAAAGACTCAAGTCTTGAATACCTGTTCCTTAGAAGAGAGAAAAATTGTCCATGTAAATCTAGAATAATCATAAACAATTACAAACACATACCTGTTCCCTGCATGACTTCTTATCCTCATGGGACCATAGAGATCCATATGGATCAATTCCAGAGGGCGAGAAGTAGTAACATCAGGCTTGCTCTTGAAAGAGGAACGTGTTTGTTTCCCTCTCACACAGGCTTTAGAAACTCCATGAGTCTCAGGTTTGACATTTGGAAGACCACGAACAAGTTCCTTCTTGTGGAGTTTATGGATGAGTTAAAGATTAGCGTGTCCAAGCTTTCTGTGCCACCGTTTCATCTCTTCAGATAGAGACACAAAGTGACTTCTCCTATTCCTATTATCTCTCTGCATCGTTTGTCTCCTATTATCTCCAGCTTGAGACGTAAAGACAGTCTAATTGTCACCTTGATCACACAGTTGAGCTACACTTAACCAATTAAAACCAAGTTGATGAAACAAACTGACCTCTTTTATCTTGATGTTTGAATTCAAAGCAACTTCTCATATTCCTATTATCTCTCTACATCGTTTGTCTCCAAGGGAAACGGTTCCCTTAGAGTGTCGTTGAAGTGTGGTGAGGTGATCTCTATTTCCCGTCATATGGCATAAGCATGTGCTATCAATGAACCACCTGTTGTTCCCCCTCACTTCATCCTGCATTTAAGAGAGTTAGTGTTTAGCGATCAAAGCAAGCTTGGCTTTACCTGGTCGTTTAGGAACAAAGTGATATTCTCTAGGCTTAGCATGGAACATATCAGGAGATGCATCATAATCACTCAAATCCACATTGTTACTTCCATTGTTCCTTCGTTGTGTGTGCTAGTCAGTGAACTTTTGTTTCTTAGCATAATTTATCACAACATGGCCATTGTTCCCACAATGCCAACAAACCTTATAATAATTCCCCAAGGTGTACTTATAGTTGGGAACATGGATCCTATGCTGTTTGGCTTTAACTGGGTCAGGTGTACTAGGTAGGTTTCCCTGGGATTGGATAAGATACATCTTATGGGCATGTTGACCTATGTATCAGGATTGGTTTGCATTCAACCCATTCTCTAGAGTTTTCACACGCTCTTCTAGGTACATGTTCCTATCCTTGGTGTTCTGGAGATCTTTATCCTTCAACTCTCTAAGCTCAGGTATGGTTAAATCATGTTCCCCACTCTCTTGTTTTTCACCTTTGTACCCCACACCATACTTGGACTCAACAAAGGTTATCTCTTCCTCAAGATTTTGCTCAACTAGAATAGAGTGAATTTTGTCAATCTGAGCTTTCATCTGAGATAGTTCCCTCTCTGTGTTAGAGGAACTAAGTTCACTGCGAGTAGCATTACATTTAACACAAGGAACAACAGAGGAACTAACAATTTTAGATAGAGATTCATTCAATTCAATGCATTTATCCTCAACATTACTCAGAACATTTTGAGTTTTAAGGTTCTCATTATACATGCTTTTGATAAGAGGAATTAAGGACTTTTTATCATAGTTAACAAGAGATTCAAAGAAGGTTTCAAGATCTACCTCTTGTTCCTCACTTGATGACCTCAGAGTCATTACACACATTTTGTTGTTACCCCATGCCTCTGGCTCGTCATCATCAGAGTTGGCATAATCATCACCCTAGACAGCAACGAAAACTTTCTTCTTGTTGTTCCCAGAATTTTCACCATTGCTAGCTGTTGTCTGAGTTGTTCCCCTTGGGACACTTATTAGCATAGTGACCATTTTCCTTGCAGTTATAGCATGTAACATCCTTGATATCACGTTTCTCACCATTGTTCCCATCATTCTTGAATGATCTACCCTTGCGATAGAGAGATCGCATGGCCTTGGTGAGAAGGGTAGTTTCTGGATCTACACCATCCAAGTTATCATCTTTGTTGCTTTCTATCATCTCAACAGCTTTCTCAACCATTAAGGCTATGCTTTTAGGTTTAACATATTTGTCTTTTTCATCATATTTTTTGATTTTTCCAAACACCTCATGAAGTGTGAGAGAGAGGGTATTGGGATTCTCCTTGAGAATAGCTTTGGTCATCTTGTGCCTTGGAGGAATTCCATCGATAATGATGAGGACTTTCTCCTTGGGAAGAATTTCTTCATCTTTGACCTCATGAGCAGTAAGTCGATCATTGATTTCCTCAAACCTAGATTGATTTGAGGAAACATTCTCACCGTCGATCATGGCGAAGTTGTAGAAGTCTTTCTTGGCTTGAAAGTGATCGATCTCTCGAAGATCGGAACTTCCCATGTACATCTGCTCCAAAGCAGCCCACATGTCTTTAGTAGTTGCACATGACTGCAACTTAGATGCATCTTCAGCACTGATGGCGTTGTTGATGAACATTTGTGTCTTTGAGTTTTTCTCCATGATTCTGAAATCATCTTGACTCCAAGGCGTTGTTCCCTTGAGCACTGCATCAACAACTTTCTCATCACCAACTTCAATGACTCTCCAGCTTTGATAGTCATTACTCTTCATCCAGGCGGTGACGAGATCCTTCCAGTGTTGAAACTTTCCACTGATGGGCAGGAACGGTGGTTTGTTGTTCCCAATTCCGACTTCATGAGTTGACGACAGTGTTACATGTGAATCTGAAAAGAAAACACACAATCTAGAGCGAACCTGCTCTGATATCAATTGAATCATAGTGTGTTAGACAGGGAACGGTGTTATTGTTCCTTAGACAATGAAATTAACATAGATTCAAGAGTAACAATCAAGATAGTTCCTTATAGAGGAAACTCTATCAACCAACTAGTTGAAAAGAGAAAAACCTCTACCTCTAGGTGTTACCCAAGGAGGATTTCAAACCTTGTATACTTGTATTATTAATAAGTTGCACAATCTCACAAGTCTTCTCTCCACCTATTCTCACACACATCCTAGGTTTCTTAACTTTGAGTGCAATCAACTCACAATGACACAAGAACACAATAAGACTTTAAGAAAGCACTCACAACACTAGTTCGTACCTTGCCTTTGAATCTTTGATCTCAACTTGCAGTAGCTCCTTGGTATGCTTCGGTTGTTATAGCTGAAATGCCTTTCCCTAAGGCAAACTCATCTATTTATAGCGTTGGACAAGATCACCTTACCAAACACCCAAACAATCTATCAATCGTCATACAAGGTAACCATGTAAGATTTTCTTTCTAGCTAAACAATTCAGCTTGTAATCTCATAGTTTCCATATAAAAACTTTCCTAAGACACGCTAATAGGTGCCATTTCAGGCACCTTAACTAGTGATTATTGACATGTTTTAGACGGAGTTTTGGTATAGATTTAGGCTAAGTCTGTAATCCAGAAGAATAGTTAAAAAGTGAAGATATCATAGGATTTATAGCTCAGTGGAGAGATGATGGAAGATGGAGGAGAAGATCTGCTCAAAATTCATGGAGGAAGGCTACCATTACTTGGTAGTACAGGAGAGCAGAAGATAAAGACTTGAAGAAGCTGGTCTTGCCGCCCCGCGCCACAAGCCACCGCGACCCGACGATGGATCTCAGAGAAGACAGCACAAGCCTAGCCGCCGCCCCGCGGTGGAACTCACCGCCCCGCGGTGGAGAACGACGCCTCGCGGTCAGCGTTGAATTATTTCCGTTTTAGTATTTTTGACTTTATAATTGTTATTATTTACTTTCCTTATTTGCTAGGTTAGTTTTCTAAAACCTATTTAAGAACTTTTTTTTAGTTTTTGTAAGGAGTTCGGTCCTCTCTATTATTCATTCCAATTCTAGGGTTTGAACGAATGGAGAGCTAAACACCTTTGTTTCGCTAGACAATTGAAGCACTGCAATGAATTGGTTGTGAGATTTCTATTCCTCGTTCTATATCTTATAAAGTTGGATTAATTCTCTTGAGCATATTGTCTATTGGTTTATGTTGATTCTTCTAGCGTAGCTAACTAGGTTTTTTGACATCTATCAATTGCTAGGATTTGCATATAGGGGTTCCGAGTGCTTATCTAGTGGCAAACACGATTGTTGTGTATAGGGGTTCCGAGCGCACAATCGTGACTGAGAATTATTTGCATGCTAAGTAGTAGGGTGTCCTTTTATTTGCATGTATCCTATATCCTTGTGTGGATTGCTATTGCTGTGTTAGTGGTAAAGTCTGCCGACAACTATGAGAATCGGTGGTACTTTACCAGTGACATAGTAATAAGTCTATCGACAACTGTGAGAATCGATAGTACTTAAGATCAGGGTGGGAACAACTATAAGATTGTAAAAAGAACTTGGAACGATAGTTTTCAGTGATCAACCTATTTCATCTGCTGTGTGGATATTTGTCTAGTGGAATACCTTTCCTCATCATATTTCTTCTCCTGTTAAATCTTGCGTCTTTGTTACTTTGCCATTACTATAAAACCCCCCTGTTACTTGTTACTCACACGTTATTTCATACAGATAACTGACTCCCTGTGGGATCGACCCTAACTTTCTTGCTATACTCTGTAGTAGGTGGATTAGGATTTCTTTGACAGGAAAATGACACCGGTTTCCGGCCTTGTCAAATTTGGCGCCGTTGCCGTTGAATCAAATACTCTGTTTGTGATTATTTGTGATTGACTGCGGTGTGGATCTATCTTACGGTCCGCACCTTTGCTACTGATTCACTACTTGTTGAAGTTGATACAGAGGCAGGTACGAATGGCTCAGACACTCCGACAGTTGACTGCGCCAGATCTGGTACAATAGCCATTGGCTGTAATCATTCCACCGCTTGCTGATGGTGTGACGTTTGAGCTCAGAACAGGAGTGATACGGTTGCTCCGGAGATATTATGGACGAAGTGGAGAAGACCCCATTCTTCATTTGGGTAAATTCCACAACGTCATTATGAGCATTAAACCAGCCAATGTCACTGAAGATCAGATTAAAATGAAAGCCTTCGGGTTCACTCTTAAGGACGATGCTGAGGACTGGTACTATCATCTGCCCGGCGGAAGCATAGATTCATGGGTTGAGCTACATAAGGCATTCCTCACACAATATTTCCCAACCAAGATGGTGAACGCCTTAAAAAGGGAAATTGCCAGTATTGAACAAGGAGAGGAGGAGATCCTTTATGACCATTGTGAGCGGTTCAAACGACTTTGTTCTAGTTGCCCGTTCCATGGTTTTGACAAGAAAGCTCTGGTACTCTATGTTTACAATGGAGTGCTAGATGATGAAAGAAGAATCATAGATGCTACTTGTGGTGGTAGTATCTTGAATATGACCCCTGATGCAGCTATGATTAAACTTCATGATATGGCTGAGGGCACAAGGAATTTTGATGAAGCCCTAAAAATCAGAGGTGTTAATGCTATCAATTCCAACGATGCACATCTGATGCAAGAGATTACTTCATTGAAACAGGTTATTGTGAAGATGAGTTCAAAAGAAGCACCCCAACAACACAATGCTTGTGGAATTTGCGTTGACCCATTTCACAACACCAACGCTTGTCCCCAACTTCAGGATGCCACTACTGCTGAAGTATACGCCGCTGGAGGTTACGGGCTGGTTAGACCTAGACAAGATCAACAACAGCTACAACCACCACCAAAACCTCACTTTGATGAGCCACCAGCAGCCCCCAAGCTAGTAACTCCCCTTCAACTGAAGATATGCTCAAGACCTTAACAATGCACTTCACAAGGCATGTACACACTACTGAGGCCAGCATCAAGAGCATGAAGGAGACCGTGGTTAATTTATCAGATACGGTTGCTAGGTTGAACAAAAGGGATGCGCAAGAAAGTGTAAATGCTGTGACCCTTTGAAGTGGCAAAGAATTGCAAGTCGCTCCTACTGCTGAAAAGGAAGACAAAACCGAAATTGAAGATGGGCAAATTCCACCGCCCCGCGGCGATCACCACCGCGACCCGGTGGCAGCTCCCAGTTATTCTGAGTCAACACTGCCGCCCCGCGGCCAAGAGCACCGCCCCGCGGTGAACTCACCGCCCCGCGGTGAAAGCCCAGAGATCGATCATGATGAAGAAGAGGACCCCTATGCTCGTCCATATTTCCCTCCTCTTGGATCTGAAAATCCCCCCGCCCCCTTTCCGGAGGCACTAAAGGAAAGGAGAGTGATTGACGACAAGGATCTCTTCGACACTTTCAGTAAATGTGAAGTGAATATCCCACTCCTCAAGCTTGTCAAGAGTATACCAAGGTATGCTAAGTTTCTAAAGGAGCTATGCACCATCAAAAGAAACCAGAAGCTGAAGGGCAAGGAAAAAGTCAAGGTTAGCGAACGCGTATCCGTTGTATTCTAGAGGCGTCTGCCAAAGAAGTGCGGCGATCCAGGTATGTGGAGCATTCCTTGTATTATTGGTGACACTAAGTTTGAAAGAGCTATGCTTGATCTTGGTGCCTCCATTAATGTTTTGCCCTATTCTCTCTATGAATCTCTTGGACTTGGACCTCTGTAGGAAACAAGAATTGTAATTCAATTAGTTGATAGGTCTAGTGTCTACCCTAGAGGAATAGTAGAGGACGTTCTTGTTATGGTGGATAAATTGATATTCCCTGCAGATTTTTATGTCTTAGATTTGGAAACAGATATAAAGGCAACCCCTATACTGTTAGGTAGGCCATTTTTGAAAACTGCTAAGACTAAACCTGATTTGCAAAGTGGGACACTTTCCATGGAATTTGATGGGGAGAAGGTGGAATATAACATATATGAAGCTATGAAACACCCTAATAAAGACCATTCTTTATGCTCAATTGACGTGATTGACTCTATTGCATAAGATGTATTTGATATTTCTGGTCCTGATGAGTTGCAATCCATTGTTGAGAATAATTTGGATTTTTCCCATGAGGAATATTCTTTACCATCTAACATGTAGGAAGTCATAGCTCAGCTGGATGCATATGGTAAGTATCCTTTAGATCCTTTGGGCGTTGGCCCCACTTTACTAAATCCGAGCGAGAAGCTTGTTCCCTCTGTTGAACAGGCCCCCGAGATTGAATTGAAACCGTTGCCAAATCATCTCAAGTACACCTTTCTTGGAGCCAACGATACTCTGCCAGTCATTGTGTCTAGTAAGCTATCTGCAGACCAGGAAATGAAGCTATTAGGCGTGCTCAAGGAGTACAAGACTGCGATAGGATGGACCATTGTAGACATAAAAGGAATAAGTACCTCGACTTGTATGCATAGGATTCTACTTGAAGATGGAGCCAAACCATCCAGGCAGCCGCAGAGAAGGCTCAATCCTCCAATGATGGAAGTGGTCAAGAAGGAAGTGTTGAAACTCCTCAAAGCTGATATGATCTTCCCCATTTCAGATAGCCAATGGGTAAGCCTAACCCAGTTTGTTCCTAAGAAAGGAGGTATCACTATAGTGGAAAATCAACAAGGGGATTTAGTTCCTACAAGGACCACCACAGGATTGAGGGTGTGCATTGACTACCGTAAGCTGAATGCGGTAACTCGGAAAGATCATTTTCCCCTGCCATTTATTGATCAAATGCTAGAACGCCTTGCTGGGCGCCCCTATTACTGCTTTCTCGACGGGTATTCAGGATATTTTCAGGTGGCCATTGCGCCAGAAGACCAGGAGAAAACCACTTTTACATGTCCCTTTGGCACCTTTGCATACCGCTTAATGCCATTTGGATTGTGTAACGCACCCGGTACCTTTCAACGATGTATGGTTAGTATTTTTTCTGAATATGTTGAGAAATTTATTGAGGTATTCATGGATGACTTTACAGTGCATGGGACTAGCTTTGACTCATGTTTGAACCATTTGGCACTTGTACTTATAAGATGTGTTGAAACCAATTTGGTTTTGAATTATGAAAAGTGTCATTTTATGGTAGAACAGGGGATAGTACTTGGTCATATCGTCTCCGCTAGGGGTATTGAGGTTGATAAGGCGAAGATTGATGTAATTCAGTCTTTGCCCTATCCTACTAATGTGCGTGAAGTGCGTTCCTTTTTAGGTCATGCAGGTTTTTACCGAAGATTTATCAAGGACTTCTCTAAGATCTCTTCACCCCTATGCGAGCTACTGAAGAAGGAGGTGACCTATGCATTTACTGATGAGTGTAAGAAGGCGTTTGATTGCTTGAGAGAACACCTGACAAGTGCACCCATCATTCAGGCACTTGACTGGTCTCGCCCGTTTGAGATCATGTGCGACGCCAGTGACTATGCAGTTGGAGCAGTTCTAGGAAAGAAAGTTGGACGTGCCTCCCATGTGATTCATTATGCTTCCATGACTCTGAATGGAGCCCATAGGAACTACTCCACTACTGAGAAGGAGATGCTGGCAGTTATCTTTGACTTGGAGAAGTTTAGGCAATATCTTTTGGGAGTCAAGGTGATTATCTATACAGATCATGCTGCTCTTCGTTACCTCATGACGAAGAAAGAAGGAAAGCCAAGATTAATCCGATGGGTTCTCCTTCTCACTAAATTTGATGTGGAGATCCGTGATAAGAAGGGAGCGGAGAACCTAGTAGCTGATCACCTGAGTAGACTCGTACATGAGGAAGATCAACCCGGAAAACAGAACCCCATTCACGGAACCTTCCCAGACGACACACTCTTTATGATCGAAGAGAGTTCAGGAAGTGCTCACCGCCCCGCGACCCCCATTACCGCGACCCGGTGACTTGTAGCCAGTATGAAGTTGGAGGATCCACCGCCCCGCAGTAACGTTCACCGCGACCCAGCGGCATATTTACTTGAGAACCAGGGAAGCTCACCGCGGCCCGCGGCGACAGTACCGCCCCGCGGCAACATCTCCGGTGTTCCACTTTACTCTATAGACACTTATGACCCCTCTCCTCACATAGCCAAGGACGTCTTCGGAATCCATTCTTTCAGGCCGTGGTACGCAGATATCGTGACCTATTTGGTCCGAGAGGAACTACCCCCGGATTACACCAGAGCTCAAAGGCGAAGGTACGTAGAGAGGCCCGTCATTATGTTTGGGATGATCCCTACCTTTGGAAGCATTGTATCGATCAGGTAGTACGCCGGTGTCTTCCGAACAATGAGGTATAATCTGTCCTTACCTTTTGTTATTCTAAAGCATGTGGGGGTCATTTTGGAGCAAATAGGACTGCTAGGAAAGTATTGGAGGCATAATTTTATTGGCTACACATCTTTCGGGATGCTTACGCCTTTTGCAAATCCTGTGACCGATGCCAAAGGGTTGGAAATATCACCAGGAGAAATGAGATGCCGCAATCGTCATTAATCTTTTATGAGGTCTTTGATGTTTGGGAAATGGACTTTATGGGACCCTTTCCTAGCTCTAATGAAAATCTTTATATATTGCTTGCGATGGACTACGTTTCCAAGTGGGTGGAAGTGAAGGCCACCAGGACTGATGATTCTAAAGTCGTAGCAGTTTTTCTTAAGGAGAACATTTTCTCAAGATTTAGGACACCCAAAGCTTTAATTAGTGACAGAGGAACCCATTTCTGCAACAAGACAGTGACTGCCCTACTGAAGAAGTATCACGTCACCCAGAGAATCTCGACAGCCTATCACCCTCAAACTAATGGGCAGGCCGAGAACTCCAACATAGTGATTAAATCTATCCTGGAGAAAACAGTTGTAGCTAATCGTAGGGATTGGATTACCAAACTCAGTGATGCACTGTGGGCATATCGCACAGCCTTCAAGACTCCGATAGGAATGTCTCCTTTCCGGTTGGTATTCGGAAAAGCCTGCCACCTCCCTGTAGAGCTTGAGCATAAAGCATGGTGGGCAATAAAGAAATGCAACATGCAACTAGATAAAGTGGGAGATTTTCGGAAGATACAACTGCAAGAGCTCGAGGAGTTACGCCTTGAGGCGTATGACAACTCGGTCAGCTATAAGGCGAAGACCAAGCAGTGGCATGACAAGCAAATTCTGAGAAAGGATTTTAAGCCAGGGGATAAGGTCCTCCTTTTTCAATCTCGGCTTAAGCTCTTTGCTGGGAAACTGAGATCCAAGTGGACATGCCCTTATGAAATTGCTGAAGTATACCCCCATGGCGCCATTGGATTCATTAACCCCAAGACAGGCAACATTTTCAAAGTGAATGGCCACAGGTTGAAACCTTATTATGAAGGCTTTGACCCGAACCATGTTGACGCGGTAAGTTTTGAGTCCCCTGAAGCTGAAATCTGATAGGCCACAACCTACGTCGAGCCAACGACGTTAACCAAGGTGCTGCTCGGGAGGCAACCCGGGGTATTTTCCTTTTTCCTTTTCTCTTCTTTTGATTTCTTCTTTTCTTAGACTTTTTCGTAGTTTCTTTTTCCTTGTTTCGTTCGCCTGCTACTAACGTTTCAGGTACGAAAGTAAATGGAGGCGAGTTCAACTCCCCAGAAACCTCAAGACCGCCCCGTGGTGAGTCCCACCGCCCCGCGGTGAAGCCTCGGTAATTTCACTCAATCCCGATTTAAAAAAAAATTAAAAATAAATTCCAAGTTGGATACAAAGGATTTGACGGTGTCAGTTGGATCGCCCCGCGGTCCGGTACCTGGTATTTACCTTCATCACACTCATTAAACACTCCCGCCAATACCCTAATACCCTCATTCTTTTTCTTCCCTTCTCTCTCTCTGCTGCGGCCCCTTCCCACTCTCACACCCTCAATCTACAACCTTAGATTCCCAAATTCCCAATCCCATACCACCACACTTCACCCGTCCGACCGCCCTGTGGTATTTATTAGAGAAGGGTGGTGTTTTGAGGTTCTAGAGGTGTGATTGGAGGAAGTTGCATGTTGTCTCGGCTCTTCGGAGGATGAAAGAGGTGTCATAGCACAGTGGCCGCCTCACGCTGCAACAGTACCGCCTCGCGCGAATCGTGTTTTTGATTTGGAGAAGACGGTGAACAGTACCGCCCCACGGCAGCTCTACCGCGACCCGGCGTTGCTTTTCAGTAGAAGTTCCTGGTCCTCTTCGCCGCCCCGCGGTGAATTGTACCGCCCCGCGGTGACCCCTTGGTGAACCCCGCCTTTGGTTTGTAAGTCCTCTTTGCCTAGATCTTTCACCAACGTATTCAATTAATGTCATTATGCCTAGGGCTAGGAAGGTTGGCATGACTATAAAGGAGAATGAGGCGTATGATGTGGTTGTGGCAAGACCTGTGCATCCGCCTCGCTTCTTTGATAGAGGAGCTTTGGATGAGTTGGGTTTGTTAGAGATGGTCCAATGGTGCTTGGATAAGATGGGATTGGGTGGCTTCCTGGACAAATGTGCCCCTGCTTTCCCCGAGCTTTGCTACCAATTTATCGCCACTTTGTCAAAATACCATACCCGACGCATTATCAATGGAGAAGAGCATAAATACATGACGGGTATTAAATTCAAGTATGAGGGCAGGGCTTATGAAATGCCACTGGAAGAAATCCGGGAGTTGTTGGGTGTGTCGAAACCACCTACTGCTGGGTGGAAGCAGGGTCCCAATGAGGCTGACATTAGAGACTTATGGATCTCCGCTACAGGGATGTCTGAGTTTAAAAAGGGGAAAGAGACCAGTAACAAGATCGTACACCCTTGTCTCCGCCTAGTTTATACAGTGTTGATCCGGTCATTTTGCGGATGTGTGGAGGAGAGGAAAATCTCCCTGAAGCGCCTTGGTTTATTCTCCCCGATGATTGACCCGTTGGATGAGGAGATGCCCGAGTGGGTTATGATATGGCTCCACGAGCTGCGACGGATTCGCGAGGGTGCTGCGCGAGACATTGTTCAGGGAGGTCTGATCACCTTAGTTGCTGCAGCCAGGATTCAGACAGACACTATCCCTCAGCCGATCATGCCTGTTCGCTATGACATCCCATGTCTGCGACGGTGTGGTATGCTGAACATCTCTCAGGGGCAGTTTCTATAGTGTTCTTATGGAGGTCACATGCTGCGACTCCCTCGCCCCTTGGCCTACCCGTGGGACTTCACGGGATGGTTCATTCCATCTGACGCTGAGATTATCCCTTCCGACACTGAGGATGAGCCCCATGCCGCTATTCCTGCTATTATGGATTTTGATCCCCCTGCGTCTGCTGTTGCTTTTGCCTCTACATCGACTTCTGAGATTCCTTGGGATGAGATTTTTGCTCGTTTTGATGCTTTCACACTGCATCAACACGCTGCGAACGAGGAGATGATGACTCGCCTGCAGACTTTACAGGCCGACATTGTGCGAGATATCACGAGCCAGTTGAGTTCAGCTGAGGCATTCATGCAGGTGCAGTACTTCGGGAGGCATCCACCTCTGCCAGGCTATCCACCGTATCCACCTTTCCAGTGAGTTTATGTTCTTCCTCCCCTAATTCGTTTTGTCTTCGTCTCTTCATTGAGGACAATGTGTGTTTCAAGTGTGGGGAGGGATTTAGACTTGCTGCTTATCACAGTTAGTGTACATAGTCTGTATATGCATTTCATATTTGCATTTTCTATTCAAAAAAAAAAGCCAAAAATATTTGAAAAAGGCAATCAAAATCCTGGGATGGGCCGAAAACCCGAAAGGGCGGTTCAGGTAAAAAGCAGGTAGTTCGACTGGTATAGACCGGTGCAAAAGTGGACTGGAGCGATGTGAGTACATGTGAGATGTCTAGTAAAATGAAATGAGTGGCTAGGTGAAAACCCGAGAGGGCGCCTAGGCAAGATGAGCGTAAAGAAAAAGGAGTGATTTTAGGATCATTCTGGAGGTTGGCGTCATAAGTAGAGGTGATATAAGGAGTTCGGGTAGGTCACTCTGGAGCAATAAGGAGCAAGACAAGAGTTAGGAATAGATTTATCTCGCATCACTTGTTTTGGTTGTCTGGAGCTGATTGTTGAGTTGTTGTAGTCACTGGTATCATGTCTGCTCGCACTTCCTGAGGCCTTGGTGTTTGATGACTGGAGTAGTATCAGTTTTGATTTACTCGGGACGAGTAAAGGTCTAAGTGTGGGGATATTTGATAGGTGCCATTTCAGGCACCCTAACTAGTGATTATTGACATGTTTTAGACGGAGTTTTGGTATAGATTTAGGCTAAGTCTGTAATCCAGAAGTATAGTTGAAAAGTGAAGATATCATAGGATTTACAGCTCAGTGGAGAGATGATGGAAGATGGAGGAGAAGATATGCTCAAAATTCATGGAGGAAGGCTACCATTACTTGGTAGTACAGGAGAGCAGAAGATGAAGACTTGAAGAAGCTGGTCTTGCCGCCCCGCGCCACAAGCCACCGCGACCCGGCGATGGATCTCAGAGAAGACAGCACAAGCCTAGCCTCCGCCCCGCGGTGGAACTCACCGCCCCGCGGTGGAGAACGACGCCTCGCGGCCAGCGTTGAATTATTTTCGTTTTAGTATTTTCGACTTTATAATTGTTATTATTTACTTTCCTTATTTGCTAGGTTAGTTTTCTAAAACCTATTTAAGAACTTTTTTTAGTTTTTGTAAGGAGTTCGGTCCTCTCTATTATTCATTCCAATTCTAGGGTTTGAACGAATGGAGAGCTAAACACCTTTGTTTCGCTAGACAATTGAAGCACTGCAATGAATTGGTTGTGAGATTTCTATTCCTCGTTCTATATCTTATAAAGTTGGATTAATTCTCTTGAGCATATTGTCTATTGGTTTATGTTGATTCTTCTAGCGTATCTAACTAGGTTTTTCGACATCTATCAATTGCTATGATTTGCATATAGGGGTTCCGAGTGCTTATCTAGTGGCAAACACGATTGTTGCGTATAGGGGTTCTGAGCGCGCAATCGTGAGTGAGAATTATTTGCATGCTAAGTAGTAGGGTGTCCTTCTATTTGCATGTATCCTATATCCTTGTGTGAATTGCTATTGCTGTGTTAGTGGTAAAGTCTGCCGACAACTGTGAGAATCGGTGGTACTTTACCAGTGACATAGTAATAAGTCTATTGACAACTGTGAGAATCGATAGTACTTAAGATCAGGGTGGGAACAACTATAAGATTGTAAAAAGAACTTGGAACAATAGTTTTCAGTGATCAACCTATTTCATCTGCTGTGTGGATATTTGTCTAGTGGAATACATTTCCTCATCATATTTCTTCTCCTGTTAAATCTTGCGTCTTTGTTACTTTGCCATTACTATAAAACCCCCCTGTTACTTGTTACTCACACGTTATTGCATACATATAACTGACTCCATGTGGGATCGACCCTAACTTGCTTGCTATACTCTGTAGTAGGTGAATTAGGATTTCTTTGATAGGAAAACGATACCGGTTTCCGGCCTTGTCACACGCTAGCTAACTCTTCTCTCTCCAAGTGGATCTTCAAATATTGTTTCCTTGTGTAACAATCTTCACCTGGTAATAGCTGGCAATTCCTGCTTCCCGCATTGTTCATTATATGTTGTTTCATTGTATATAAGTTTCCTTATATGAAACATACGCGTGCTTCATATTTCCATGTGCTTCCGCATAACAGTTCCTTGTTTCCACAACGTTTCGTTGTACTCATCTGCTTTCTCTTCTTCACATGATTTCCATTGTTCCTTAATTCTTTCATAAAACCTTAAACTCATAGGAACAACAAAAACCATAAAACCTAATGGTGTTTATCATCATCAAAACCAGAGGGAATGTCAAGGTTCCAACAACTTACAACATTAATTATATAACTAGCTAGCTAGACCATACGTATAAGAGATATATCACATATCCGATTTAATTTCCATTGGCATATATATGTACTTATAGCTACTTTGAGTTATACAAACCAAAATAATACAGCCCGTTTTATATAGACAAATTGTCAAATTATCGTCCTATATATCCAGAAATATTATGTGTAGGATCGTAGGTGTTAGTAATCAAAGGGAACTGGACTTCAGGGAAGTCAGTTCCTTAGCAGCAGAATAAGTAACAAACAGATTCAAGACAAGTTCCTTAGAGTGGAAACCTTTGATAACCAACTAGTTATCCAGGATAAAACCCACTACCTTTCTCTTGAAATGATTTAAAAGTCTACTTCTTTTATTCAAGCTTCGATTACAATCAACTAGAGTAGAACACACAGATTAAAGACTTAAGACACACTTAAGACTCTCTACCTAGTTCAACCTAATCAAGCACCCAAAAGCAAGAGACTTACACCGTTTCTCACAAGAACAAGCACCAATTTCTCTTCACGTTCAAGCTCTGAATGAATGCGTGAGAAATGAGAGGTTTCAATTATCTTATTTATGCAGTCATATGTGTAGAGAATAAGATCTATAGCTGACTGATTTGCACAAATAAAATAACCAAAACAAATAAGATAATATAATATTTGTTACCAAACAATATCTTAACCGATTTTTACATCTTTTATTTCCATAAAGAATATTCAGTCATATGGAAACAATATATCTAAAAGCTTCTCTCCTAAGCTAAAAGATCTCTCCTAGTCAACCGCTACACTTGATAGCTCTTTCAGTTAACGCGGCTTCGTTGCTCCTGAGTTCTTATGCCAGTTCCCAAAACTGACTTCTTGGTCTTTGTTCTTCATTTCCTGAACCTGAGTTCCCTGTTCAACTAAGCATTTGAAAATATTAGTAGCAAAGTGTTTCTCATCGTCAAAAGTAGGAAAACTGAGGAAGGGAACTTGGAAGGGAACCAGAGTTCCCGAAAGTTCGCTTCCTAACAATATGATTTAGATTTCATGTTAAAATTTTCGCAATTTGGTGAGTTGACGTCGAAATGTAATTGAACTCCATTTATCCAAACTTTAATTCTCAACTTGTTCATTTGTGTATTTTCATTTATAATTCAAATAATAATAAAATATAAAAACATTGAGTCGATCGTTATGTAAGGTCTGAAGTTTGTTATAGAGTTAAGTTAATATTGTTGCATGAACATACACACACATATATAGGGGAGATGCTTATGTTCACCATGAGAAGCTGATTGGTGATATACTGTATTAGAGGTAAAACACTCACCAGTGAACAAACTAACGCCGAAGGTTTTGTATGACGTATCCATAATTAGACATTGTTGGGCCGTGATTTAGTTAGCCCATCAGGCCGGCCCAAATAAGCAACAAGCAGGCTAGATTATCTTCTACAAGAGATGCGAGGAGGAAGAGAACGTTAGGGGACGTTGGAGGGAATATCGGAAGACCGGTGGACAGCTCGACGACTCTCGCGAATTTCAGAAAAACGGCTAGATTAGTTTAGATATGAAATTAGCATAAATATGAGGCTCGATTAGCTTTGTAGGACACATTATCATTCCTACTGAATACAAGCTACAATTCACTATTTTTTTCACTGGTTATTGCAAATAGTTCTCTAGTTCAGTTCTTTATTCAAGTATTGAAGCAACAGTCGACTGAATTTCTATATTAGATTACTCTCTCATCCTTGGGAGATAAGTTCGGTTTATATTCAATTAATCTCATTCATTCCGTTATTAAGTTGATTCGGATTATTTAGATAAATTTGATCTCATTTTTGTCTAGTTGCCCTTCTTAAGGCGATTCAGGCCAATTCGATCTTTTCTCCCCAAAACAATTTGGCGCCCACCTTATGGCATCTATCCAATCAACGATCCAATCTTCATCTGATCATGGCCAATTCTAGAGACCCCATGGTCCTCGATAAAGAACAAGTTCAAGCTAGCACCTTGGTCATAAGCCAGGTCGAAGACCTCACCAACCAACCGGTCTTGGATGTTTAAATCCAGGAACTAGCAAAGAGCATGAGCATCCATTAAGAAGAGCTGGCCCAATAGCGCTCAAAAACCAAAACCCTAAGTGCTCAATCTGAATCTGAAATTGTGCGACTAACCCGTAAAAATAAACTTTTGAAATCGCAGGTGAATTCAACCGCTTCGGCCCCAAGAGGATTGAGACGTGTGGTCAACACAGAGGGCCTCTCGACACGTCTCAACATGGATGGAGCAGTCTCGACACCTATAGCCAGCAACTACTCAGAACGTCACCCAACCTATTGGTATATTTCAAACCCCTCCAATCAATATTCTCACGACTAATGCTCCAATTTCCTCGACCGAACCCACAGAGGCTCGAGTAGTCCCTCCACAGGTCGCCACGCCGATGGATCTCCAATCCCTCGTACAACAAGCTATCAGCGAGCATATGAAGGCCTTGGACGACCGCAACGCTCAGATTCCAGGAGTCCCACAACCGATCGAGAAGGAAACAATCGACGGATACGAAGACTCACCTTTAGTAGAGGCGATCGCACCCGTCGAGATCCCCAAGAAGTTCCATGTCCCCAACATGCCCAACTACGATGGGACCGGGGACCCTGATGATCACATTTCCATCTATAAGCAAAAACTAATGACTATTTCTATTCCAAGAGGGAACCACGAGGCGGTCATGTGCAAAAGTTTTGGCATGACCCTCTGATGTGGCAAAAACCTACCCACAAGTGTATGAGGTCAGTTGTAGCTGTTCAAGTGTCGTTCCCACGAGGACAAAGTAGTACATTTTGTAACTAAACTTGTAAGCTAAGCCATAAGAAATATTTGTTTGATTAGACTAAGAAATACGTATTGCAAATATAAGTAAATTCAAAGGATGGAAATTATCTAGGATTAAGGATCCCCACAACAATGCCTTGGTAAACTTATGTGTGTTTATCTTAGAATAGCATGAACTCGTTTGATGGTAAGTTATCAAATACCTCTACTAACTCCTTTTAGACAATAGTAGATGTATCTAAACTCCAACTAACAATCGTTGTCACGCAAAGCTAATCAAATTTAGACCCCTTGAGCACTTAGAATCTAGGATAAAATCGGGTTAACATTCACTTTCGTGCTCCGCTAATTCCAGACTAACCTAGGGTTTCTATGATAACTTAGAATCCGCAAGAACAAACAAGTTTATTCAGGTGTAATTCTTAGTAATTCCAACAATAGTAATCTCCTTTCAGACTCATACCTTGTCTAATTCATTCATTAGGTTTCTCCTTTCAGACTCAACCTAATAGAATTCTAATTGATAATATACCAATAACAATATGAACCCTAGAATTGATTCAAATAAGAACTCATGCTACCAATTCAGACAAACACAATTTGCAAGTCTACCAATTCATTATTGGTATCACCCCAACCCTAGATAAAAGGGGTTTAGCCTAGCATGCTTGGAGAATCAATCAAAAATATTAAATGAATCATAGAAATCATTCAAATAGATAAAAAGAAGAGAAATACTTGTTTGAATCCAAGAACAATCTCCAATCTTCAAGAAAACTCAACCAAAACACAACTAGGTTTTTTTTAGAGTGTCTACGTTCAGGGAAAATAGCACAGGAAATGCCTTCATCAAAAATCTAAATGAAAAGGGAGCTATAGGCGTTTTAGTTCTCAGAAAACCGTTACGGATCCTGACTCGGCCCAGAACTCGATCGAGTTCTGGGCCGAGTTTCCACCTACCGCCGATGACACGGTCCACAACTCGGCCGAGTTATGGACTGATAGGTGTCATTTCATACACCTTAACTAGAAATTATTAGCATTACTTAGAGGAGTTTATAACTAGATTTAAGGTTAAGTCTGTAATCCAGAAGATGTGGAGAGAATTGAAGATATCCAGGGATTTACAGCTTATTTGGAGAAGATGAAGATGGATGAGGATTTGCTGGAGATTAATTGGAGAAGACTACCAACACTTGGTAGTAATGAAGAGCAGAAGAGAAAGGAGTGGGCGAATTAATACCGCCCCGTGCCAGATCCACCGCGACCCGACGGTGGGTCTCAGAGAAAGTCACCGCCCCGCGGTGGGAGGTGGCACCCCACAGCCATCACGCGAGGCAAACCAAGCTTATATTAATACAAGCCCGCGTGGTGATTGCTGGAATTGGAAGGGAGTTAGGCCCACGTAAAGAAGAAAGGCCCAAAAGGAAGGCCTCGGTCCAATTGAATTGAAGGAAATAAACCGCGTGTTGAAGCGGGAATTGAAGAAGCGGAAGATGAAATTGAGTGATGACGTCAGCCATGACGTCGGCGCAAGAGAGCTGCTTGGATTTGGGCCGCGCTGCATGCTGGAGATGGGCCGATTTGGATTTGCTGGAGTGGGCCGTGAAGTAGCTGCTCAAGCAGAGATGCGGGTTTAATTTCCCCAAATTTCATTTGCTTATTTTTATTATTGTTTTATTATTATTTTACACAGTTTTAGAATTAGGTTAAAAACCCTTTAGTTAACCTAGTTGCAAAAAAGCTATCATTCAGTTTTACAAGTTCGTTCTTCATTCTATCTCCAGGGTTTTCAACCCATGGAGAGCTAAACACCTTTGTTCTACTAGACGATTGAAGCATTGCAATGGATTGGTTGTGAGAATATTTCCACCCATCGTATTTATTTTCCTTCTAAAGCTTGCATCTTTGTTACTCTGTGTTTGATAACCAAAAACCCCCTTGTTACTTTGCATGCTTATAAACACTTAGAAAGATCACTTCCTCCCTGTGGATTCGACCCTTACTTGCCCAGACTACTTGTTTAGGTTTGTTAGGATTAATTTTTTTAGGTGTCACGACAACGCCTATCAAATTAGCGCCGTTGCCGGGGAGGCAAGTTTTGATTTTTCCGTGTGTTTGTTTGTGTGCGTGTTACCTTGGTGTGGACCTATCTTACGGTCTACACCCGTGCTACTGACTTTTGTTTTTCCTTTTTTTATTCTTGTTACAGATATGGATTTCTGGGGAGAGCCGCGATATGACCCATACTCCTAAGCATACACTCCAGGGTGGAGAGATCAACCCAATTTGAGTTATGGGTACCATCAAAACCATCCATATGGTTATGACCACCAGGAGTTCTACCCAGAGCCACAGTCATTCTATCAGCAGGGTGCTCCGCAACAGTACAATCCTGCCTATGAGCATAGCCCACCAGTATCCAATCCAAATCCCTCAACTAAAGAGATGCTCAGGACCTTGACTCAACACTTCGCCACTGGTGCTCAAACTAGGGAGTCAAGCATGAAGGATTTAGAAAGGCAGATGAGACAGTTGGTGGAGGCGATTACACGGATCGATGCAAGGATGTCGGGGAATCTACCATCTCAAACGGTAGTAAACCCGACGGAAAACGTTAGTGCTGTAATCCTCCAGAGCGGAAAGCAACTGGTCGTTCCTCCTAGTGCTGAAGAGGAGGACGAATATGAGATGGAGAAAATCGCCGACCGCCCCGCATCACCTCTCACCGTGACCCGACGTGCAGTCCCAGTTATTTCACCGCCCCGCGGCGATACTGACCGCGACCCAGTGGTGAGCCTCAGTAATCCTCTCTCACAGCCACCGCCCCGCGGCGATGACCACCGCCCCGCGGTGGACGGAGTGCCTCCTAGTGAGATTTTGCCACGGCCCACGGTGAGATCAGCGCAACCCGACGCCCAAACATCCTATTCTGCTGATGAGGTCTGCGTTGATACTGATGAGGAGTTAGGACTTCCAGATGATATTTTGGATCGCAAGGTGCTGACTGAGGAGGAGTATTTTTTGAGATTTGAGGAGGAGTGGAGCGACGATGAGGAGGAGTGCCGTGATTGCAAAAATACTCCAGGGACAACCATTTCTCTCGAAAATGCTCCGGTAGTCCCCGACCCTCTGGAGGCTGCCTATGATGAGTTTGTGTGTCTCAACTCCTTCCCACTCGTCGCGCTGTAACCCATCGCACCCTTCCTTGAGGCTTCCCGAGTTACTCAAAGGCTAAAGAACAACGAGAATATCTATGAGGCCTTCAGTGACTGCACAAAAACCGTTCCCTTGGTCACACTGGCAGACAGCACCCCTCGCTGCAAGGAAATGTTAAAGGTTCTGGGCATGATCAAGAAGAAACCGAAGGGGAAGCACAAGAAGACGGCCTTGATTCAAGTGGTGAATTGTCACATACTGGATACGGGACAAGATAGGCATGCAGGCCCTGAGATGTTGGGTAGGCCATTTCTGAAGATGGCCAGTGCGTTCATGGGTATGCACAACGTTCCACCCACAAAGAAGTGCAGAAGATTGGGGGTCACGCTCAATCGGGAGTATACAAAGAGGCATCCCCCTGATCCACGCCCCATGAGTTTAGTTGCTATGAGCAACCCAAGTTGAGGAGTTGGAGTAGTATGTCAAGCCATGACAATAACTAATGCGCTGTCCGGGAGGCAACCCGAGGTATGTTTTACTTTCTTTGTTTTTCTTTCTTTATTTCTTGCATTAGTTTTGCTTGTTTTTGCTTTGTTTTTGTTTTTGTTTTTTGTTTCCGACTAACCTGCAGGGAAGAGACCCATGCCTATTGAAGAAGGTGTTTCCACACCAATGTAAGTCTTCCTTCCTTGCACTAAGTCACCCCCCGAAAAAACCTTAAACGGGAGGCAAAAAAAAAAAAAAGTTTTACCGAAGGCCAGCTGTCCAGAGTTCCCTATGGAGATGGTGCGCATCATGTTGTCAAGGAGGATACACTGCCCTACACTTGATTTGACAACAATGATGGCCCTATAGTCGACAGCTGGAGAGGAGGAACATCAGGGCCCAACCACGATGACATCTGGGCCCATTTGTGAAGGCCATGCAACCCCGTTCCCTTACATTGCCACTTCTCACCACAGTGGTTCCCTTTGGTTGCATGGTAGGAGTTGATTTGGAGGACCCGCCCAACACCAGAGACATGAGCTTTATGGAGATTTACCGCCCGCAACATAGAAAGTGTCCAAGCAGCTTGGCGACGTTTGTGAGTTATTTTTTTGCTTTTCCCTATGCTCTTATTCTTTTGTCTTTCATTACATTGAGGACAATGCAATGTTTAAGAATGAGGGAGGGTTTTATACTTGCTACGTCACTGATGAGAAAAAAGAATATAAAGGGAAAAAGCCAAAAATTTGAAAAAAGGCATACATTTGAAAATCCTGGGATAGGTCGAAAACCCGAAAGGGCGGCCTAGGTAATAAGCAGGTGGCTTGGACCAACATTAGGCTGGGGTAATATGTGGTCAAGAGTGATGTGAGCTTATGTGAGTACATCTATCGAAAAATGAAATGAGTGGCTTGGTGAAAACCCAAAAGGGCGCCTTGGCAAAATGAGCGAAAAGAAGAAGAGTGATTTTAGGATTTCTTATTATTCTTGGTGAGGCATCATAAGAAGAGGAGATATAAGGAGGTTTCGGGTAGGTCACCCTGGAGA
Source organism: Rheum nobile (assembly GCA_027886185.1). Classification (NCBI taxonomy): domain Eukaryota; kingdom Viridiplantae; phylum Streptophyta; class Magnoliopsida; order Caryophyllales; family Polygonaceae; genus Rheum; species Rheum nobile. The sequence continues at coordinate 15,233 of WOAB01000308.1, read as the reverse complement.
GATAAGAAGATAGATGGGAGGCTAGGATTAGTATTGTCACTCTATGGTGTTGTGTTGTATTGTGTTGTTGTGCTGTGCATATTATTTTGGTACTCTGGAGCTGATTGTTGAGTTGTTGTAGTTGCTGGTGTCATTTTTCCCTGTACTTCCTGAGACCTTGGTGTTTCATTGAGAGAGTAGGCTTATCTTTAGCTTACTCGGGACGAGTAAAGGTCTAAGCATGGGGGAATTTGATAGGTGTCATTTCATACACCTTAACTAGCAATTATTAGCATTACTTAGAGGAGTTTATGACTAGATTTAAGGTTAAGTCTGTAATCCAGAAGATGTGGAGAGAATTGAAGATATCTAGGGATTTACAGCTTATTTGGAGAAGATGAAGATGGATGAGGATCTGCTGGAGATTAATTGGAGAAGACTACCAACACTTGGTAGTAATGAAGAGCAGAAGAGAAAGGAGTGGGCGAATTAATACCGCCCCGCGCCAGAGCCAACGCGACCCGGCGGTGGGTCTCAGAGAAAGTCACCGCCCCGCGGCCATCACGCAAGGCAAACCAAGCTTAAATTAATACAAGCCCGCGTGGTGATTGCTGGAATTGGAAGGGAGTTAGGCCCACATAAAGAAGAAAGGCCCAAAAGGAAGGCCTCAGTCCAATTGAATTAAAGGAAAGAAACCGCGTGTTGAAGCGGGAATTGAAGAAGCGGAAGATGAAATGGAGTGATGACGTCAGCCATGACGTCGGTGCGAGAGAGCTGCTTGGATTTGGGCCGCGCTGCATGCTGGAGATGGGCCGATTTGGATTTGCTGGAGTGGGCCGTGAAGTAGCTGCTCAAGCCGAGATGCGGGTTTAATTTCCCCAAATTTCGTTTGCTTATTTTTATTGTTGTTTTATTATTATTTTACACAGTTTTAGAATTAGGTTAAAAACCCTTTAGTTAACCTAGTTGCAAAAAAGCTATCATTCAGTTTTACAAGTTCGTTCTTCATTCTACCTCCAGGGTTTTCAACCCATGGAGAGCTAAACACCTTTGTTCTACTAGACGATTGAAGCATTGCAATGGATTGGTTGTGAGAATATTCCCAGTCATCGTATTTATTTTCCTTCTAAAGCTTGCATCTTTGTTACTCTGTGTTTGATAACCAAAAACCCCCTTGTTACTTTGCATGCTTATAAACACTTAGAAAGATCACTTCCTCCCTGTGGATTCGACCCTTACTTGCCCAGACTACTTGTTTAGGTTTGTTAGGATTATTTTTTTAGGTGTCACGACAACGTCTATCAAATTGGCGCCGTTGCCGGGGAGGCAAGTTTTGATTTTTCCGTGTGTTTGTTTGTGTGCGTGTTACCTTGGTGTGGACCTATCTTATGGTCCACACCCGTGCTACTGACTTTTGTTTTTCCTTTTTTTATTCTTGTTACAGATATGGATTTCTGGGGAGAGCCGCGATATGACCCATACTCCTAAGCATACACTCCAAGGTGGAGAGATCACCCCAATTTGAGTTATGGGTACCATCAATACCATCCATATGGTTATGACCACCAGGAGTTCTACCCATAGCCACAGTCATTCTATCAGCAGGGTGCTCCGCAACAGTACAATCCTGCCTATGAGCATAGCCCACCAGTATCCAATCCAAATCCCTCAACTAAAGAGATGCTCAGGACCTTGACTCAACACTTTGCCACTGGTGCTCAAACTAGGGAGTCAAGCATGAAGGATTTAGAAAGGCAGATGAGACAGTTGGCGGAGGCGATTACATGGATCGATGCAAGGATGTCGGGGAATCTACCATCTCAAACGGTAGTAAACCCGACGGAAAACGTTAGTGCTGTAATCCTCCAGAGCGGAAAGCAACTGGTCGTTCCTCCTAGTGCTGAAGAGGAGGACGAATATGAGATGGAGAAAATCGCCGACCTCCCCGCGTCACCTCTCACCGCGACCCGACGTGCAGCCCCAGTTATTTCACCGCCCCGCGGCGACACTGACCGCGACCCAGCGGTGAGCCTCAGTAATCCTCCCTCACAGCCACCGCCCCACGGCGATGACCACCGCCCCGCGGGGATGACCACCGCCCCGCGGTGGACGGAGTGCCTCCTAGTGAGATTTCGCCGCGGCCCGCGGTGAGATCAGCGCAACCCGACGTCCAAACATCCTATTCTGCTGATGAGGTCTGCGTTGATACTGATGAGGAGTTAGGACTTCCAGATGATATTTTGGATCGCAAGGTGCTGACTGAGGAGGAGTATTTTTTGAGATTTGAGGAGGAGTGGAGCGACGATGAGGAGGAGTTCCGTGATTGCAAAAATACTCCAGAGACAACCATTTCTCTCGAAAATGCTCCGGTAGTCCCCGACCCTCTGGAGGCTACCTATGATGAGTTTGTGTGTCTTAACTCCTTCCCGCTCGTCGCGCTGCAACCCATCGCACCCTTCCTTGAGGCTTCCCGAGTTACTCAAAGGCTAAAGAACAACGACAATATCTATGAGGCCTTCAGTGACTGCACAAAAATCGTTCCCTTGGTCACACTGGCAGACAACACCCCTCGCTGCAAGGAAATGTTAATGGTTTTGGGCATGATCAAGAAGAAACCGAAGGGGAAGCACAAGAAGGCGGCCTTGATTCAAGTGGTGAATTGTTACATACTGGATACGGGACAAGATAGGCATGCAGGCCCTGAGATGTTGGGTAGGCCATTTCTGAAGATGGCCAGTGCGTTCATGGGTATGCACAACGTTCCACCCACAAAGAAGTGCAGAAGATTGGGGGTCACGCTCAATCGGGAGTATACAAAGAGGCATCCCCCTGATCCAGGCCCTATGAGTTTAGTTGCTATGAGCAACCCAAGTTGAGGAGTTGGAGTAGTATGTCAAGCCATGACAATAACTAAGGCGCTGTCCGGGAGGCAACCCGAGGTATGTTTTACTTTCTTTGTTTTTCTTTCTTTATTTCTTGCATTAGTTTTGCTTGTTTTTGCTTTGTTTTCATTCTTGTTTTTTGTTTCCGACTAACCTGTAGGGAAGAGACCCATTCCTATTGAAGAAGGTGTTTCCACACCAATGTAAGTCTTCCTTCCTTGCACTAAGTCACCCCTCGAAAAAACCTTAAACGGGGGGCAAAAAAAAAAAAGGTTTTACCGAAGGCCAGCTGTCCAGAGTTCCCTATGGAGATGGTGCGCATCATGTTGTCAAGGAGGATACACTGCCCTACACTTGATTTGACAACAATGATGGCCCTATAGTCGACAACTGGAGAGGAGGAACATCAGGGCCCAACCACGATGACATCTGGGCCCATTTTTGAAGGCCATGCAACCCCGTTCCCTTACATTGCCACTTCTCACCATAGTGGTTCCCTTTGGTTGCATGGTAGGAGTTGATTTGGAGGACCCGCCGAACACCAGAGACATGAGCTTTATGGAGATTTACCGCCCGCAACATAGATAGTGTCCAAGCAGCTTGGCGACGTTTGTGAGTTATTTTTTTGCTTTTCCCTATGCTCTTATTCTTTTGTCTTTCATTACATTGAGGACAATGCAATGTTTAAGAATGAGGGAGGGTTTTATACTTGCTACGTCGCTGATGAGAAAAATGAATATAAAGAGAAAAAGCCAAAAATTTGAAAAAAGGCATACATTTTAAAATCCTGGGATAGGTCGAAAACCCGAAAGGGCGGCCTAGGTAATAAGCAGGTGGATTGGACCAGCATTAGGCTGGGGTAATATGTGGTCAAGAGTGATGTGAGCTTATGTGAGTACATCTATCGAAAAATGAAATGAGTGGCTTGGTGAAAACCCAAAAGGGCGCCTTGGCAAAATGAGCGAAAAGAAGAAGAGTGATTTTAGGATTTCTTATTATTCTTGGCGAGGCATCATAAGAAGAGGAGATATAAGGAGGTTTCGGGTAGGTCACCCTGGAGAGATAAGAAGATAGATGGGAGGCTAGGATTAGTATTGTCACTCTATGGTGTTGTGTTGTATTGTGTTGTTGTGTTGTGCATATTATTTTGGTACTCTGGAGCTGATTGTTGAGTTGTTGTAGTTGCTGGTGTCATTTTTCCTTGTACTTCCTGAGACCTTGGCGTTTCATTGAGAGAGTAGGCTTATCTTTAGCTTACTCGGGACGAGTAAAGGTCTAAGCATGGAGGAATTTGATAGGTGTCATTTCATACACCTTAACTAGCAATTATTAGCATTACTTAGAGGAGTTTATGACTAGATTTAAGGTTAAGTCTATAATCCAGAAGATGTGGAGAGAATTGAAGATATCCAGGGATTTACAGCTTATTTGGAAAAGATGAAGATGGATGAGGATCTGCTGGAGATTAATTGGAGAAGACTACCAACACTTGGTAGTAATGAAGAGCAGAAGAGAAAGGAGTGGGCAAATTAATACCGCCCCGCGCCAGAGCCACCGCGACCCGGCGGTGGGTCTCAGAGAAAGTCACCGCCCCGCGGCCATCACGCAAGGCAAACCAAGCTTAAATTAATACAAGCCCGCGTGGTGATTGCTGGAATTGGAAGGGAGTTAGGCCCACATAAAGAAGAAAGGCCCAAAAGGAAGGCCTCGGTCCAATTGAATTAAAGGAAAGAAACCGCGTGTTGAAGCGGGAATTGAAGAAGCGGAAGATGAAATGGAGTGATGACGTCAGCCATGACGTCGGTGCGAGAGAGCTGCTTGGATTTGGGCCACGCTGCATGCTGGAGATGGGCCGATTTGGATTTGCTGGAGTGGGCCGTGAAGTAGCTGCTCAAGCCGAGATGCGGGTTTAATTTCCCCAAATTTCGTTTGCTTATTTTTATTATTGTTTTATTATTATTTTACACAGTTTTAGAATTAGGTTAAAAACCCTTTAGTTAACCTAGTTGCAAAAAAGCTATCATTCAGTTTTACAAGTTCGTTCTTCATTCTACCTCCAGGGTTTTCAACCCATAGAGAGCTAAACACCTTTGTTCTACTAGACGATTGAAGCATTACAATGGATTGGTTGTGAGATTTCTATTCCTTGTTCTATATCTTATAAAGTTGGTTTAATTCTCTTGAGCGTATTGTCTATTGGTTTATGTTGATTCTTCTAGCGTAGCTAACTAGGTTTTTCGACATCTATCAATTGCTAGGATTTGCATATAGGGGTTCTGAGTGCATATCTAGTAACATACATGTATGTTGCGTATAGGGGTTTCGAGCATGCAATCGTGAGTGAGAATCATTTGCATGTTAAGTAGTAAGGAAGCACCTTCTATTTGCATGTATCCTATATCCTTGTGTGCATTGCTATTGCTGTGTTAGTGGTAAAGTACATCGACAACTGTGAGAATCAGAGGTACTTTCCCATTGATGTAGTAATAAGTCTATCGATAACTGTGAGAATCGATAGTACTTAAGATCAGGGTGGGAACAACTATAAGATTGTGAAAAGAACTTGGAAAAATAGTTATTAGTGATCAACCTGTTTCCTTTGCAGTGTGGATATTTGTCTAGTGGAATATTTCCACCCATCGTATTTATTTTCCTTCTAAAGCTTGCATCTTTGTTACTCTATATTTGATAACCAAAAACCCCCTTGTTACTTTGCATGCTTATAAACACTTAGAAAGATCACTTCCTCCTTGTGGATTCGATCCTTACTTGCCCAGACTACTTGTTTAGGTTTGTTAGGATTAATTTGTTTAGGTGTCACGACAACGCCTATCATGGACCGAGTTGTGATCTGTTTTCCTTCATCTTCACTAGCTCGACCGAGTTCACTGACACGGTCCACAACTCGGACGAGTTGTGGACCGAGTTGTGATCTGTTTTTCCTTTATCTTCACTAGCTCGACCGAGTTATCGTCTGTTTTCTCCTCGATTGATCTTCTAGTCAAGCCTTCTCCTTGTCACTTGTATTTCGACCTTGGCACCATCCCTTCGAGCCATCCCCTCGAACATCTTCACATTATAGCTCGTAATCTTCAAAACCGCCTCCAAACGATCCTGAAATAAGAAAAACACAAGAGTAGATTCCGAACACTACGAATTCTATAAAAACCAAATAAAACTAAAATAAAAAGAAGCAAAACAAACCTATTTAGGAGAAATAAACATGATCTAAACTAGCCTAAATGCATGCTATCAAAATCCCCCAAGCTTGAACCTTGCTTGTCCCAAGCAAGTACATGAGTCCACAGAATATGCAACAGCTGTTTCTATCCAAAAGACATGTGAACAATAACCATGAAAGGCCAAACAAATGACAAATTCCATCCTAGAATGCTTCTCAATCAATGACAAGAGTACAATTAGTTCCTCCACTCTAGACCTTACCAGAATCAAAAACAAGTCACTCACACTCACGTGTTCAGGCATGTGTTTCACTCAATATCAATCCTCACCTTTGAATGCTAACTACCATAAGCTTGCAACAATGTTCTTAATCTCCACCACTAAAGACCATGCACACAACAAAAATCATGAGGGCTTTTCCAAGGTTGTAATGGGGCCAAGGTATAACATAGGGCATATGAATATTTAGGCCATAAGGAGCTAAATCCGGGGAAGAGGATCTTACCAAGACAACACCAAGCGAAAATAACCTTTAATTGAATTTCAACCTTTAAACCCATACAACTTAACCCTTACATATGATATGGTCTCCTTCCTTTTATTTAATTGATTCTTCTTCTTTGTTTCACTCTTTTGTGTTTTTTGTGTTTTTTTGTTTTTTTTTTGTTTTTTTTTTGTTTTTTTTTTGTTTTTTTTTTGAGAAGAAGAAGCCTAAGAAGAGACAAGGAAAGGAGACACATTACAAATTTATACACATTTCTAACCACCATATATGTAACCTCCCCCAAGCTTGGCTAAAATCCACTCTAGCAAGAACAATTCAACTATCCTAATCCCCGGATGGGAAGGATGAACTTATAGGCTCGGTATGCTTTGTGGACTTCCAAAGAAAAGGCAATTAAGGCACAACGGGCGTCAAGCAAAGGATACACGCTTAGGGTGGACAAGGATGAAAAGGGTTAATAAAAACAATGCCTCAATCCTATTAATGTCATGCGCATAAGTCATGAGCGTGGCCTCAAAGAAGATATTAATGCAAGTTCTAGAGTTAGCACACAAAGAGAGTTCACACACATGGAGAAAACGAGAGGAATTTTGCAAATGTAGTCCAAGAAAGGCCAACAAGCTCACCAGGACAATTTGTCTAGAGTGTCGGTTCTAACGTATCTTTGTCAAAGTCCACATGCTCAGGTCATTGTCATAGGTTTGATCAATCATATCACATCCACCATGTGGTTGAAATATTAACAGCTAAAGCATATTAAGAGGATTCATGGTACATGTACTGTTATAAGAACCCACAAAGGATCAAGTAGGGCAAATATGCAACTAACACAAAAGGGAAACTAAAAAAATAAATTCAGATGCAACTAATCATGCAAACTACATGCAATGCAAAATGAAAATACTCCCCTCCCCTAAGCTTAAAACCTACATTGCCTCCAATGTAGAGAGTAAAAGTTAAGGAAGAGAAAGTACTCACAATGAAACTACTCTTGTGGAGGTGGTGGCTACTAGGGGGCCGGTGTGGCGGCACAGGAGGCCGGAAGAGGGCGAGGTTCAGCAATGGTGGTGGTGATGGGTGCTCGCCGGATGGGTGCAAGGTGGTTGCGGGCTGGCGGAGCAGCGGTCAGAGTTGATGGCTGCTGGAGGAGAGGAGATAAGGCGGTGAGAGAAGGGGGTAACGGGCAGCAGCGCGCGGAGGAGCAGAAGCGGCGCGCAGCACAGTGACGGGAGAACAGTGGCGAGGCAGTGGAATGGAGGTGGGGAAAGGGCTGGGAAATAGGGTTCAGGAGAGGGAGAAAGAAAAGAAAGAAGGAAGGAAGGGAAAGAGGAACTCGGACCGAGTTCTGGCAATTTTGTTTTTTTGTTTTTTTTGAAGGCAGCGGACAGATCGAAAATCCGTCCAGAACTCGGTCGAGTTCTGGGCCAAGTTTCTTTCTGTCGGGACAACTCGGTCGAAAACTCGACCGAGTTTCCCGAGTTTGCTGAAGCTTTCCCTTCTTCTTCTTTTTTTCTTTTTTTTTTAGAAGAAGAAAACATACCTGATGGGTTGCCTCCCATCCATCGCTTGTTTAAGGTCATTAGCTTGACCTTCCATACCTTCCTAGTGGCTCGGGTCAAGATAGAGAGAAGCAACCTTCTCAAATGGACCACCGACGATGTATTTCTTTAAGCATTGTCCATTCACCTTGAATTGTCCCGTCTCTTTGCTCCATATCTCAATTGCACCATGTGGGTACACCTTTCGCACTTGGAACGGACCACTCCATCTCGATCTTAGCTTGCCCGGAAAGAGTCTCAACCGAGAGTTGAATAGCAAGACAAGATCATCTTCATGAAACTCTCTAGGCACAATATTCTTGTCATGCCATCTCTTAGTTCTCTCCTTGTAGATCCGAGCATTCTCATAAGCATCCAACCTCAACTCCTCCAACTCTTGCAATTGCAACATCCTCTTCTCACCGGCTGCTTTCATGTCATAGTTGAAAATTTTAATCGCCCAATAAGCTTTATGCTCTAACTCGACCGGGAGATGACAAGACTTCCCATACACTAGCCCGAACGGTGTAGTGCCAATAGGAGTTTTGAATGCTGTCCTATAAGCCCAAAGAGCATCATCAAGCTTCATAGACCAATCCTTTCGGGATCGGGAAACCGTCTTCTCCAAGATACTCTTGATCTCCCGGTTTGAAACCTCAACTTGACCGCTTGTTTGAGGGTGATATGGGGTGGAAATCTTGTGTGTTACCCCATACTTCTTCAGCATAGCCTCAAACTTCCTCTTAATGAAATGTGATCCTCCATCACTAATCACAACTCTTGGTGTCCCAAATCTTGGAAAAATCACTTTGTTGAAGAACTTAGACACCACCCTTGAGTCATTTGTTGGAGAGGCAATAGCTTCAACCCACTTAGACACATAATCAACTGCCACAAGGATGTACTTGTTAGAGTAGGACGGCGGAAAAGGTCCCATGAAATCAACTCCCCATACATCAAAAATCTCAACCTCTTGGATGTTATTAAGAGGCATCTCATTCCTCCTAAAAATGTTCCCCGTACGCTGACATGCATCATAAGAAGCAATGAAACGATGCACATCCTTAAACATAGAAGGCCAACAGAGAGCTGAATTCAAGATCTTGGTGGTTGTCTTTGAGGAACTAGCATGACCTCCACATGGTAGAGAATGACAATGAGAGATAACACTCTCTACCTCTTCCTCATGGATACATCTTCTAATAACTCCATCAGCACACCTCTTGAAAAGCAATGGCTCATCCCAAAAATAATGTCGAACATCTGATATGAATTTCTTCTTCTGTTGGAATGATAGCTTAGGAGGTCACTCATTGCAAACCAAGTAGTTGACAAAATCAGCAAACCATGGCATCCTCGAATTTGCAAGAGTCAAGACTTCATTAGCGACCCTGAAAAGATGGTCGTCAAGAAATGAATCATCAATAGGGGGTTCATCTTTAGTGCACTCCAACTGCTCTTGAGTCAACCTAGAAAGATGATCAGCAACCAAATTCCCTATGCCCTTTTTGTCTCTAATCTCTAAGTCAAACTCTTGAAGAAGAAGAATCCAACGAATCAGTCTAGGCTTGGCCTCCTTCTTACTCAAGAGATACCTGATAGCAACATGATCAGTATAGACAATAACTTTGGCACCCACCAAATAGGACCTGAACTTCTCAAAAGTAAATACTATAGCAAGAAACTCTTTCTCAATGGTAGCATAATTCACTTGAGCTTCATCAAGAGTTCTACTAGCATAGTAGATAGCATGTAGCTTCTTGTCTTTCCTTTGGCCTAGAACAGCCCCTACAACATAATCGCTAGCATCACACATAAGTTCAGAAGGAAGATCCCAATCAGGAGGTTGCATGATAGGAGATGAAATCAAAGCCTCCTTCAACATGTAAAAAGCATCCAGACATTCCTTTGAAAATTCAAAGGAAACATCCTTCAAGAGCAAGTTAGTAAGAGGTTTGGAGATTTTGGAGAAATCCTTAATGAACCTTCTATAGAACCTAGCATGTCCAAGAAAGCTTCTTATGCCCTTGACCGAAGTTGGAGGTGGCATCTTCTCTATAATCTCATCTTGGCCTTGTCAACCTCAATTCCACGGTTAGAAACCAAGTGTCCAAACACAATTCCTTCACTTACCATGAAATGACATTTTTCCCAATCCAATACAAGGTTTACTTCCTCACACCGCTGCAAAACTCGAGACAAGTTAGACAAGCAAGCATCAAAAGAAGTACCATATACAGAGAAATCATCCATGAAAACCTCCATGATATCCTTAGTCAAGTCAGAAAATATAGCCATCATGCATCTTTGAAAGGTACCCGGTGCATTACATAAACCAAATGGCATTCTCCTATATGCAAATGTGCCATAGGGGCATGTGAAAGTGGTCTTCTCCTGGTCATCAGGATGAATATGGATTTGAAAGAATCCACTATAACCATCCAAATAACAAAAGTGTTAATGCTTGGCTAACCTTTCTAGCATTTGATCAATGAAGGAAAGTGGAAAATGATCTTTTCTAGTGGCTTTGTTCAATTTCCTATAGTCAATGCACATCCTCCAACCTATGACTGTCCTAGTAGGAATCAATTCATTCTTTTCATTCTTCACCACAGTCATTCCCCTTTCTTAGGCACAACATGAACAGGACTAACCCATGCACTATCAGAAATAGGATAAATAATGCTTGCATCTAACAATTTCAGCACTTCTTTTTTTACTACTTCTTTCATGATAGGATTAAGTCTTCTTTGATGCTCAATGGAGGGTTTATGATCATCTTCCATTAAAATCCTATGCATGCACATTGAGGGACTAATTCCTTTTAAATCATCAATAGAATATCCAATGGCTTTTCTATGCAATCTAAGTTCATGCAACAATTTCTCAAGTTCACAATCACTTAAACTAGCATTCACAATCACCGGATAGGTTGAATTAGGTCCAGGAACTCATACCTCAAATTAGATGGAAGTGACTTCAACTCCACCTTTGGTGCCTCTTTAGTCTCCTCCTTAGGAATAAGGTCTTCTCTTGTAAGGGCCTCAACCATGGCTTTAGGCAACTCTTTAGTAGACTCCAAATCAAAGAGCACATCAGCAAATAGCTCTAGATTTTCAGCTTGAGTCACACTTTCCATCAAGCAAAACTCCAAAGGATCCTTAGTAATAACAGCCATCAAGGATTCCTGAGTTGCTTATCAACTACATCTAACCTGGACACATCATCCTCAAAAGCGGGCTGTTTAATAGCTTAGAAAAATTCAATTCAATTTTCTCATCCCCAATAGTAAAGGAAAGAACACCCTGCTTTACATCAATAAGAGTACCTGCAGTAGCTAGAAAGGGTCTTCCCAATATAATTGGAATAGGAAAATCAGCCTCAATATCTAGGACAATGAAATCACAGGAATGTAGAACTTACCAATTAGGATGGGAATGTCCTCCAAAATACCTACCGGACGCGTTGTGGATCTATCAGCCATGAAGAGAGTCATCTTTACCGGTCTTGGCTCTCCCAAGTCAAGCTTCTTGCATATAGAGAGCGGAATAATACTCACACTAGCCCCTAAATCACACAAGGCGTGGTAGGTGCACTTCCCAATCACCATAAGAACACTGAAACTACCCGGATCTTCAATCTTAGGAGGCAATTTATTTTGAATGAGAGCGCTGCACTCTTGGCTCAAAGAAACGGATTGGTACTCATCCAGCTTCCTCTTGTTGGAGAGGATCTCCTTCAAGAACTTCACATATGTTGGCATTTGCTTTAGAGCATCAGTGAAGGGAATGTTGATGTAGAGCTTTTTCAACACCTCCACAAATCTACCAAATTGTTGATTCCAACTGAGCTTGAGCCCTCCTTTGTGGGAAAGGAAGAGGAGGCTTGAAAGGCGGGGGTGGCACATATTTGGGCACTTACTCTTGCTCCTTCTCTTGGATCACTACTTCTTCGGGCTCTTCAACAGCATTGCCCTTTTGCTTAAGATCCACAGCCTTAGGATCTTCAAGTTGTCTCCCACTTCCTCAAGGACACAACATTGATTTGCCCTTTGGATTTGCCTCAGTTTGACCTGGAAGCTGACCTTGGGGTCTAGGATCATTCAAAGCATATTGAGCATACAAGCTATCATGATTCTTCAATATCTTGCGCATGGTCTGAATCTCTTTCATTATCATGTCAAGCTTGGAATCCTGGGACGGTTGGGCACGTTCTTGATTTTGAGGTGGAGGAGCTCTTTGTTGGAACCAGGAGGTTGTCTTTGAGCAGCTTAGTTGTTCCCATATGAGAAATTGGGATGATTCCTCCAACCGGGGTTATATGTGTTGGAATATGGATCATTTCTAGGACCCCGATTGAAGTTGTTCATGTAGTTTGCCTCTTCTTGGGTGTCACCTTGAGCAGCAAAAAGTTGACATGATGAAATAGTATGGTTACCCTCTCCACAAAACTGACAAGCTACACCAGATGCAGCCTGAGTGGATGACCCTGCATCCTGCCCTTGAGACTTATGAACCAACAAATTCAGCCTCTTGATCTCTTATGACAAAGCATCCATTTGAGCTTGTAGTGTGTTTCAGAATGTACCTCATACATCCCTGCCAGTTTCTTTTAAGTTGAGCGAGCATCACTGTAATAATGAGAGTGCTGAGCAGTGTTCTCAATCAAATCCCAAGCTTCATTAACCCCCATTGCCATAAGTCTACCACCCAGCTGAAGCATCAATAATTAGTCGAGTTGAACTATCAACAGCGTTGTAGAAGACATATAGCAAGGTCCATTTCTCTTGCCCGTGATTAGGGCACAACATCAATAACTCTTTAAATCTCTCCCAACCTTCATAAAGAGACTCGTCATCTTTCATCTTGAAAGAAAGAATTTGATTTCTCATCTCAGTTGTCTTCTTAGGTGGGAAGTACTTGTTGAGAAATGCCTTGGCTAACTCATCCCAAGTGGTAATAGAGCCTTGAGGTAAGGCCTTGGGTAGGATCGTGATTGTTAGATAAAAACTTAAGGAACTCAGAATATCAATTCTCAGTTCCTTTCACAGCGGAAATAAACAATCAAATAAATGACCATTCCTTATAGTGGAAACCTTTGATTGCCAACTAGCAATCCAGGATAAAACCACTACCTTTCTTTCGAAAGGATTTCAAAGTCTACTTTTGATTTCTTATCTCTTTGGTTACAGCTTATCCTAGGAACGAACACACAGTTCCTTTGCCTTACACACAGTTAGACAATCCTAGATAACTTAACACAATCAATAATCAATCCAAGAAACAGACTTTCGCACCTAGGAACTATCACTTACAGTCACAGGAACTTAGCACTCAGCTCTTCTTCCTTGACTGGTTCCTCTTGATCTCGGTTTGCTTTGATGATCTTGTTTGGAGGTTCACACTAGATATTTGCTAATGAGTGTGAGTCGTGTTTCAGTGCTTAAAGATAACCCTTGGGTTAGTCTTCCTTTTATAGAGGATTCTTCGCAGCTCGATCCTCTCTGGGTTCCCACAGATTGAGCTTGCCCTAGGATGAGTGGTTCTCCTTGACCCACGTTGTTCTTGGCATGTGCAAACCCTAGGCAGCTCAGAATCTCTCTTGGTTGGTCAACTACCTCAGACGAGCCTTGCTATGTCATTGTCCAAATACTTTCGTCCGAGGTTGAACAAGCTGGCCGCTTGGGAACTGTCTTCTGGATAGCGACGTCTCTATGTCTGTCCTTTCACCTTCTCTGTCTGAGGTTGAGCGTTTCTGGGTATGTTGTTGTTTTGCTCTGGGTATTGGCAGTCTTTTGGAAGCTTCAGACAAGTCGATTTTAACACCTTTTGTCCGAGGTTGTGTGTCCCCAGATTTCTCGGTTTCTGGGCACACCTCGGTTCCTCTAGTTTCCTTCATCTGTCTTGTTCCTTTGGTTCCCTTGTCCTGTTTGGCTTTCTTGCCTTCGGCTATTCCTGTGGTTCCTTAAAACACATCTTTGAGATAAAACATTAGTATCATAATATTTGTCATCGTCAAAAGTAGAGAAACTGAGGAAAGGAACTCTCAGGGGAACCTAAGTTCCAGAGTTCCGTTTCCTAACAATTTCCCCCTTTTGATGATGACAATACAAGGAACCTGGCAACATAATAGGACTTTGAATTTCATGAGACCAGTTGAGATTAAGGGAGTTACAACATTACAAATTAATGGTAGAACATTCAATGGTTGCAAATTCCCCCTAAGCAAATGAACGAGTTTATTTCAAATTCCCCCTTAGAAGTAGAACTAGTTCAGGGTTTCTATTAGTTCAGTAGTCTCCAGAGTTCAAGGTTCCTATCCTTTCTTCCCCCTTTTGACATCATCAAAAAGATTAAGTACTAGTTAAGAGCAGGATGTCCAAGTGAATATACAATTGCATCAAACCCATAGCAGAAACATAATGGAAACTTTAAGGCAAAAAAGATTGATCATTGGAACGAAACCAAAGGTAATCATTAGATCTTAAACTGAACATTATTCAATACGGGTAAGACCAACCACAAAACAACATAAACAACAACCAACAAGGACCAACAACAGGACAACAAACGACAAAGATAACAACAAAGCAATCTTAGGAGGGACAACAAGTGGATAGATGAGGGGAGTAGGATCCTAAGGGAAACTAGCACGCTGTGGTGGTACAGCACTGGGAACCAGAACAAGCGTTCCTATGGCATAGTGTTAGGAAACGGAACTATGGAACTTCAGTTCCCCTGAGAGTTCCTTCCTCAGTTTTCTCTACTTTTGAAGATGACAAATATTATGCTACTAATGTTTTTATCTCAAAGATGTGCTTAAGGAACCACAGGACAAATACCGAAGGTATGAATGCCAAACAGGACAAGAGAACCAAGAACAAAACAAAGGAAGGAACCCAGAGGAACCCAGATGTGCCCAGAAATGAAGCACGCAAGATTGCAATTCCCGAGAAATCTGGGAACACCAACCTCGGACAAAAGGAAGTCGAAAGCGACTTGAGAGAAGCTTCCAAAAGCCTACCACCATCCAAGAGCAAGACTCCCAGACACCTAGAATGCCGAACCTCGGACAGAAGGAAGCTGGAGAACGACTTGGCTGAAGAGGTTGACTAACCTAGAAGATTCTGAGCTGCGTAGGTTGTTT